>NW_023496835.1:4575000-5775000 GCF_013340165.1 Drosophila suzukii
CGATATCGTATCGATCGGTGTATATGATATATGTAAAGTATATAAATATAGATCATTAAGGCACATTTATGGACAGTTTACTTTTGATTGGACCTGCTCTCTCATTGTCTTTTTGTCGTTGCTCTCGCTTGGAATGCTTAAAACTTGTCTAAGTTTGTCTACGATAAAATACGAATACGTAACGTCTGCCTAGATTTCCATAGCTACCGATTATAAATACGAACATTTAGCTTATACTCGAAGAAGGGGTTACAGTTAAACAATAATTACAACTGGGTTGTAATAACGGATTTGCGAATGATGGTCGGCTCGCGTCCCTTGGGGGCCGATACCACCTCCGAAGAAACCAGCCAGGGTGATACCATGTCGTTGCCGTTGCTGCTGTTGGACGGAAAAGGAATGCGGCTGTTGTCCGGGTAATTGCTCGGGGTTTTCTGTGCCAAAGATCAAAACGGGGGTTAAAACGGTGGGCCAAATGGGTCGATGGACTTAAAATGGTTAGTGGAGTGCAGATTGACATGAAAACGAGAAGGCAAGACAGGGAACTGCGACAAGCCGCTGTTAGTATACCCTTGCAGATCTTTGGGTGATTCAAAAATAGGCAGAACTGATTTTATAGATGAATAAAAATGAATCACTGTTGAAAAATGATGTCAGGAAAGCTCGAACCATCAAGCTAATAAATCAGACAAGCTAAAGAATATTTCAATAGATAATAATGTATAGAATAACACCAATACCCTCTGCAAGAGCATAACAAAAGGTTAGTTAAAAGCTGTAGGCCAGTTTAGAGACAGACAGTAAAAGCGTAGACATAAGCTCGCAGGTGCTCAAACCTTTTCACTCGGCGGCGCATCGACTTCGCTGTGGCCATGATTCAGATTCAGATTCTGATTCATCTGCTGGTTGGTTTTCTGCGATTCCAGGCGCTCCTGCTCATTGAGCGTGGAGAAGAGCAAGGTGCCGGCACTGGGCGTTGAGCTGCCCGCCGGCTTAGAAGCCTTTTCGGCGGTGATGCCGCCGCTGGCATTGTTGTTTATGATGTTGTTAATGAATATTTCATTAATGAGTATTTCGGCGGCCGAAGCGTTGCTCAAGGCGGGAGCCATCGACTCCGTGGCGGTGGTGCTAACGCTGGCGGTGGGGCTGCTGGGCGTGCTGATGGTGGTCACGCTGGTGAGGGTGGTGTTGACACCGCTGCCCGTATTATTCAGATTCGCCGGCAGCGACGACGGCGGAGTGAGTGGTGCACTGAATCCGGACACAAAGGTGGCGTTGCTAAAGGGCGCACTCCCGTTGGCGGCGGCGGCGGTGGTGCTCGAGGTGCTGGAACTGCTGCTACTGCCCGTCGATGGCTTCTGTTCCGGTATGCTGAGCGTCAGCTTATCGCCTCCCTATTTTTGTGGTTTAGCAAGCATACAGACACAAGCACACGGAAACAACACACGCAATACCACGGATAAACATTAAGTGCGGACAACGAATGGAAATAAGAACGTACAAACAGAAGACATGAAACGAGTGCAATGCAGTGGTCTTAAACTGGTTCGCTGGCCGACAACTTACCACTGATATGTAGGTGGCGTTCAGCGAATCCGGTCCATCGCCGTGTGCATGGTTGTTGCTGGAGCTGCTGATGCTGTTGCTGTTGGTGTTGCTGCTGTTCGTGTTGCTCGTGTGCATGTTGCTGCTGTGGGCGGCCGGCACAAACATCTGATTGGTGAGCTTGGCGTTGCCGCCGGCGCCCAGTTCCTCCTCAACGCGAGCTGCAGGATTAGTTAATAAATCAGTGTTACTTTCTAATAAATGTAATAAATACAGAAGCGAGAGCTTTTATTTCGAAACTGCATAGTTGAAGTCAACTCACCCTTCAGTATATTGCATTTGATGTTGCCAGGCGGTAGAGCCGTGGTGCTTACATTGGCCAGTTTCACTTGGTTGTTGGGCTTCTCGTTGGCGTTCGAGAGGCGCTTCAGTGTCTCCGTGTTGTGGTCCATGTCGAAGGTCTTGTTAATGGTCACCCTGCGGGAAAGATCACATTCTAATCAGTATATTTCGATAGCCGGACATGGGTTACGCTACCTGATACTGTTAGCATCATTAATGGCTTCGTTTGCTAGCACTGATGGGGATGGATCTTTGACAATGGACTTAAGCAATGAGTCTAGCTCTCTATCTTTATCCGACAAGCCGCTCTTAACACTGCACAATGATATACACAACACAGAAAGACATGTGAGAAACACACAGAAACAGGCGAATTAGTCAAACGGGAATTGTAAGCAATATATAAAGGTACATCGATGGGTTAAAGATACGAAAGGTTTACCTGAGCTGGCCGGAGCTAATGGAAGCCTTGCCAAAGCTGCCGTGATGGGAGGCCGAGGCATTTCTAAACGGATTGGTCTCATCGAAGTTCTTGGTAGCATTCGGTGAGTACGGTGGCGTGTAGTCTGGATCCAATCTGAAGATAGTGGGGCCATTAATTAATAAGGGTAACAACAAGCAAGTTTAAATAGAGTTCCTTACTTCACAGTCAGACCCGCGGCTTTGCCAATCGATCCGATCTTGCTGTAAGCCGGATCCTCGTTGCTAAAGTTGGACTTGAGGGAGTTGCGGCCTAGCGAGGCAAAGTTGGCTGCCGCTTGGGAGGAGGAACTGATGGAACCGCTGCAGGCCGCATCCGGTTCAATAATGGCCGAGTTTTGGATGACAGTGAGCACCGATGGCGAGGGCGTTACAGTGATGAACTGATCCGTGGAAATAAGCGAGTCGAAGGCATCGTTATTGTTATCGTTGCTTGAAGTTGGGGTGGAAACGTGGGAAGATACTAAAGGAGTCACTGGGGCAGCCGGTTGGGATCCGGCAGCAGCTGCCGCCGCAGCAGCAGCTCGAGCATTAACTGAGGCCACAGCCGAGGCCGCCGACTCCTGGGAAGCCTTTTGTCGTTCGCGCAACAGGTGCGACTGCCGGCTGGCAAATCGTTGTGAAGGTCGCCTCTCGAATTGCACGGTCCTCCGGGCCCGACTCTGCTGGGTGGTCTGGAACTCGGTGCGACCGGAATACCGGAAGCGAGAGCCCATGCGGAAGAAGTTCTGACGGGCGGAGGGACCCTTCACGGGCGCCCTCAACCGGAAGAAGGTGTGGTGCTCCACGGCGCACTTCCATAGGTGCTTGCAGGCCTTCTCGTTGTACAGCCGGAAGACAAACGTGTGCTCCTGCTCCCTGCCCTCGTCGTCGTCTTCGATTACAATGAGTGTCAGTTTCTTTTTCTTGAAATCCAGCTTGCTGATCTTGGGCCAAAAGAACAGACCGATCTTCTGATCTCGCTCGAAGACGAGTATGCCAGTGGGCGTAAGGCCAAGATGGTACTCGCAGCCGTCCTTTCCTAGCACCGTGTGCATGTCAACACCGTACATGTCCAGCCACTTGGCCTTGTTCAGGAACGCGGTCTCAGCTTGGGCGGGCGTGAGACCTCGGCACGTCTTGTACTCGTCCAATATGGCTATCTCCAGGTCCTCCGTTTGTTCGGGCACGAATCGGAACTCCGAGACGGTGGCCGCCGAATGCTCCTGGTTATCGTAGTCGCCCAGCTCAGCTGTAATAGAAGGAGAAACCAGGTAAAGCTAGCTCAATTTAAAGGAAATGAAACAGGAGAATCACATACATTGCAAAGCCAAAGCGCAGAGTTCGGTGGACTTGTCATCCGGACAGTCGAGACGACCCTCGAGCAGATCTTGTTTCAGTTGCAAAAAGAACAGGTAGCGGGTGAGTTCTTCGCGGAGTGTATTCGGTTCCGAAGAATAGAACTTCACCTTCAAACGGAACGTGTAGGGCGGTCCAACTGCGGGAAATGGTAAAATAATTAGTATTGTTTAGCCCACGTAATGGGATTCACACATCAACTCACTTTTGACCTGCTTCTTGATGGGCTTCGTGGGATCCAGCCAGTGTTTGACGTGGTTGGCATCCATGAACTGCAGTCCAAAGTAGTCCTTTTCGATGATATCCAAGGCATAGAATACCTGCTCGTACAGGAAGCTGCCCAGCGCTTTTTTCTGCAAGCGCAAAGTGGTGAAAATTAATGCCTTCGGCGGGGGGCAAGTGTAAATCAATGCGACCCTGAACTAATCACGTTCGCTTAGCGGGTTAAATTATGTGCTGATCAGCAGCAATTTGCTTATTTTTATCACACGAGGTGAGGCAATGCAAGCTGTCGAGTGTCTTTGTTAGGGTGGATCAATAATCAAGTGCTAAATATACTTTACTTTCAATTAGGAACCATTTCTTATGGTGGTTTTTTTTTAGCTGATCTAATTTAGTAATTAAGAAGAAAAATCTAACTTGGTTACAGACTGTTTAAGACCCTGTTTCACTACCAAATCTATGGCGCAAAAATATATAATTTTGTCTAAATCCAACGATACGAAGAATTTATGTATTTAATAGTATAACTTATGTTATTTATGTAAAACTTTATATTTTATACTATACCCAATATACATAGATATCATAGGTTATGGTGTATAGTAAATATATAAAATCGTTGTATTGTATAATATGAAAAAACATTTTTTTTATTAGTTTTTCATTAGGTGACTAGGCTACCACATTTTAATAAACTGAAATATGTAGGTATATTAAATAACATTATATTAAAAAGCCCTGTATTATAACGTTACAGTTAGTAGAACTGAGGCACCCTACTATCCTTTAATATATCTCCATCTTTATCTTTACCTAGGCCATAATTATTAAAAATTATTATAATAAAAAAATATGCATATTATATGATATATCTTATTATGTAGTCAAGTATACTATATCTTACTTTATTTACTATATTTCCTTTACTATAACTTTTAAGTAACTAAAACATTGAGGTACACTGCTATCCACCTATATAGCCCCATCTTTATCTCCCATAAGATCCACCCATTTAGACCGCTTTATTTGTTTGTCTTCCGACAATTACTGCCAACGGCAGCAGTTTAAGCCAAAAATCGAAATCGGGCCAAGTGTAATTCGATGTGGTGGCCTCGTACTCACCGATAATTCGATGGAAAGGTCAGTGTTGTCCAGCAGAATGACGCGGCAGTCGATCTTGTTCTTGTTGACCACGATGCGTTGTGGCTTAATCTGCGAGCCACCGGCGGTGGCGGCACCACCCCCAGCCACGCCCACCGCTGAACCGCCCGGACCGCCGCCTCCCCCGCGCGAATTATCCACATAGTTGTTGCGCACCTTGCGACGGCTTAGAAAACGCAGCATTTTCGTTTCGGTTTTGTTTTGGGCTTATATATGTGTGTGTTTAGTGGTAGTAGGTGGTGGGTATTGTTGGTTTATATTATTTCAATGGGTTAAAGGTTGTTGCGGTGCCGTTGTTGTTGTTTTTGTGGAACTGTTGCCAAGGCAGCCGAATGCACCGATAATTCACCTGTGTGCTCACCTCGGCTGGGAAAAAAAAGCAGCGCAGACATCAAAAAACCCCTCGCACACTCATACACACGCGCACAACTTGTTCTGGCTAACACGCACACACATACACGAGCACGTACCACCAATACATGCGCAAGCGATAGACGCCCCCGTTTTATTTTAGTTTTTCCTTTTATCTGTTTTTTTTGTTATTGCTTTTTCACTTCTGGATTTGAAGGGGAGTTGATCTTAAAGTTGCTGCCAAAAGTGGGCGCTCCTTTCGACGGGTTTCCTTCTTGGCTGGAACCCCCTGCCCCGCGGAAAATCACAGTTAGCCTGGTTTTTTGGTGGCGAAAAAGATGAAGAAAAAACAAGCAGCGAAGACTGGCCAACCAAACACGTTCGTTCTCGATTCGCAAGGCGCTTTTCCTGGCCTTTGCCTTAGATTACTTTCACTTTAGTATTATTCTGCGGTAACTTTGTTAAGGTTTTCACATGGTTTAGCGTTTATTTCGGGGTATTAAGTCAGTTTTTCGGTCGAAAGTTGGCCGGAGTTGTTGATGTTTTATGCTAGCAGTGTGACCAGACTGAGGGCGAGCCATTAAGCCCTTGCCAGAACTGGCATATCGGCTGGAAATATACTGGAAATTCCACATGTTTCGTCAAGCTGGGACACGAACCTGGTGGGAAGCCTGGCTGGAAAACCAATGTCGTTGATTTTAAATAGGCACTTTATAAAAGAAGAAGAGAAGAGGCGCCAACTTGTAACACAAAGTCTTTGAGTCCTGCGTTCTCGGAGGTCCACCGACTTTGGGAACCTCTGGCTGGCGTTGAGTAGTACTGGGTAACTCTTTGACCACTAGACGGCTGCTTCAGAACCCGGTGAATTGATCAGGAGCTGATAGAGTTCGACCTTAACATTCATCAGGCGGCGTCGTTTGGCAAAGCTCTCCTCTTCAAAAGAAAGCTCTCCAGAAAGCAATTAGATCGTAACCTGAGGGCTGGGGAACACATTTCCGCAGTGCTTCAAAGGATGGGCTTTAGATCCGCCTCGTTTTTTCCGACCATTTCAAGCAGGTCGCAGAGCAACTCATCCAGCTGCGCACTTCAGTCCTTGTGACATTGGACTAGATGGTATTTGTAAAGTTTTTAGAAATAAAAGAAAAAGACTTCCAAGGTACACCTCGGAATGTTTTAAAGACAATATCATAGAAACTCAATAAAATCTAGCTCTTCATTTTTTAACAAGAGATGCTATATCAAATGCCTCGACTTTCATACACCCGTTACTCAGCTAACAAACTTAAACTTAAATATACTTCTTACATTTTATCTACTTTACATTTAGGACTTTTATGTTTTATATTTTATATATATTTTTTGTACAAATTTTTATTTATTATTTTTATATCCACTAGCTGTGCCATCATTGAAGATGTTCTAAATATTTTAACAGTTTTCGGCGACCCGTCAGGTACTGACAAGGGGAATAAATAAATAATTTTTTAAATATTAATCTTTGAAAATGTGGGCGCACAGTTTTGGGCGGTATGCTGAAATACACTTACAATGCGAAAAAATCTCTAGAATCTACATAATTAATCACAACTTTCTAGATTTCATATTTTCTGAGATATGAGCGCACTCATTGAGCGTGTATACAACATTTATTTTTAGGCTTGTGGGAATGGCTTATTTTTCCTTTGGGTCAGTTGAAAGTTATGGACGAGAGCGATAGATTTCGGTTGATTTTTGTATTCTTGAATTAAAACTATAGGAGCCGTAGCATTTGGATGTTTGTGGGCGTTAAGGTGGACACTTTGCTGAAATAAATTTGCGCTGCGCAGGAACCTCTAGAATCTGTATGCCTAAGCCCAATATTGCCGATTGTTTAGTTTCCGAAATTACAGCGTTCATACGGACAGACGGTCTTGGCTAGATTGACTCGGCTAGTGATTCAAGAATATATGTACTGTTTTAAATAGAAAACGCTTCCTTCTACCGTTTACATATCTTCCGACGTCTTTAATAAACCATTTTACTATACGAGTAACGGGTATAATTATTTGCGTGAAAAATAATAAATTAGCCAAGTAAAAAAGTATTTTAAAAAGTCCAAAGTCCAAAAAAGTTCATAAGCAAGTATCAACAGGACTTCCCCAACAACACCGAGTGCCTCTGGAAATCCCTCAAGAAGGATCTAAAAATATTTCAACAAACTTTTATAAACATTACTGTTTATCAGGTTAGCCACAAATAAAATCATAATAAGTTGACTTTTGCAAGCGGACGGGAAACCGCACAAAACTAGTTGGCAGTTTGCGGTCGCGCAATTCTTTAAGTTTAGTACAAGCAACTAAACTGGAAAGAAGTGCACAATAACTGTAAAATAGGAAACACAAGTGGGTTCCGTAGTTGCAGCCGGCATTTGCAAAATCCTTTGTATGGGCAATTTATTCCTTTATTTGTTAGTGGATTTAAGGCCGTAACAGTGTCCACTCCCGCACATCCCAACTTCCCCAACTTTCCCGACTTTCCCACTTCCGCACCCATTTTCCTCCCGCTTTTCCCTCGATTTTCCACTCCCCTCAGGCGGACGAAAGCGCCCCATTGGTAGTCGTATTTCGAGTTTAAAGGTAAATGGGAGATTTATCGCCGGCGATTTCCGGTCTACATATGTATATGTGAGAGCTTGTGTGTGTAAAGTGGGCGGTGGGTGGCTTAACATCTTGGCTGCGGGCCCTGTTTATATCGGGGTTTTAGTGGACCCTCGAGAGGTTCGGTTTTTGGGGCCGAGGGCTTTACAACATTTGCGAAAAGTTGAAGCCATTGGGCGCCAATTGCATGATTCATTTTCGCTTATTGGCCATTAATTCACGATTCTGCCGATTGAGGCCGATACAACACCCACATATGTGTATATGGGCATTTACATTTTTATCGAATGCATTAGAGGATCCACAAAGGCTGTAATTAGCCAAATGGCCGTTATAACAAGGCGAATGATTAATTACTGACTAATACCTGAAACCCGATCCGTGGTCAGGCATCGATGGAATTGGAATCGAGCAGCAGCATCGTATCGCCATGGCCCCATCCACATCCATCCATAATAACTGGACAGGCGACGATGCAGGTCTTTAGCCATCCAATGTCTTAGGTGCCAGCTGCGGCAACTTGAGCAGCCCGTTCCGTAATTATGACAGGCGGCCAAAGGCCCAGACTCCAGTGCTCCGCTCTCAGTTCTCGGTTCTCGGATCCCAGATCCCCAGTTCCAGGTCCCGTCTCGATTTTCCTGCCCCAGGGGTGTGGCAACAATTAACAAATGGCTTTCGTTGCCATTGCCATTGACCAAAATAGACATGTTTGCAAAGGGTTACAGCCACACGCATACGTCTGCATATCACATAGGCGAGACGCACACTGCACTCAAACAAATGTGTCTAAAGGGGTCTATAAGTGATATTTAAAATAATTTAGGTACTTATAATATTATTATTACCTTAATATATTTAGAAATTAATTCTTTCAGATTTGGAAGTAATAAATATTACCATTAGAGACATTAGAATAGAGATATTTCTCATGATTAACATACATATTTGTAACACCAAGATCACTTCTTAGAAAAATCGAAATTTTTCAAAATAAAATAGTATAAATATCAATATATTTAGTTATTAATTCTTCCAGACGTATTCAGAAGTAATTAGTATTACCATTAAATATATTACTCATACTCAAATTAATCATATTTATTTATAACACCAATGTTATGATCTTAAAAAATAAAAATTTTTTAAAATAATTAAGTCACATAAATAATAGACTTGAGGATATTTCAAATATTTTTATTACATTAATATATTTTGTTATTATTATTTTCAGATTCTGAAATCATAAGAATTACCATTAAATACATTGGAATAGTGATATTACACCAATGTGATGATCTTAGAAAAGTCCAAATAACAGACTTGGTCGAGTTATAAGGAGGATTAAAAGGTGATAAAACGAAGGGAAACACAATCTAGGGACAATAATAAATAATGTTGCTAAAGAAACTGTGACTCAAAAGTCTTCAAAAATAAAAAAACACTTTATAATAAGGCTTGATATTGTATAGATTATTTAATCAGGGGTGTTACACAAATCTCTTTTAACCAAATTTTCTCCGAAAAGTAGGTCTCAGTGTCACAAAACCCTGCTCTAAAATAAAAACCAACCAAATATTAGGCTTTGAAAAAAAAGTCCCAAAAGCAGACCAACTTACCCACAAAAATCTATAGATATTTCGAAAAACTGTGGCTAATCTGTTAATATTATCAGAATTATTTGTGAACTTAAAGAGCTATTGGAATGGCAACAAATTTTATGAATGCTTGATTCAGTTCTCGAGTTTAAGTGCAATGTCTTTGGAAATCGTAAGACTTTGGTTCGATAAATAACAGAAGCAGGCCGTAAACTCGGGTTTAGGCCTTCTTATTTCTCCCTGTACCATGTGTGGCGTTTGTATTGTCTTAACGATAATGGCAAGTCGTGGGTATGTAATACGAGGTGGGCAAATATTTGTGTCTGTTTGAGTGAGTGTGCGGTGTGGTTCGGGGTCTTGCTACCAAAGGGGGCTACCAGAGGCAAAGCCAAAAGCAAAGGTAAACTATTATATTTATATGGACGTCTGCGGATGCTGCCACGGCCCAACTGTCTGCGCACTTATCTGCAGCTGAGTGGAAAATAAATTCCTTTTAATTAAAACCGCAGCACAGCTCGTGATTTAAATGGCTCACGGCTCAGCCGGAATCAGTGGCAAAAAAAAGAAGAGGAGACTGCGAATGAATCCGAAACCGAATCAGAAGCGCTGTGCAAATTTATTGGCTTCCATCCATAAATCAGCGAAACAGTTCGACTGGGCGGCCAAGAGGTGAATTCATTTTAATTAAATAGAAAAATGTTTTGTTGTTTACCCGGCTGATCAGCTCGCAAACTCCGGAAACCCTTGCCCCCAATCGAAGGGGGGTGGGGCGAAATTCATGGCAGGGAATTCGGAGCTCCAAGTTTTCAGTAATTGGCTACTTAAGGTCCTTCGATTGGGGACAAGGACACGAGGACAAGGATGAGCTGGAGCAGGAGCAGCCCGTCTGGGGACGAGTGCAATAAAAAACATCCTCGTGTTGTAAAATTTTATGTGTGATTGTGTGTCGCTTTACGATATCCTCCTGGCAGCCAGCCTGCTCATCCTGCTCCTTCTTCAGCTCCTGCTGTATCTCCTGCCCCCCTTGAGTTCCGCCCATGGCCAGGACTCCTTGCTGTCCGTAGACAGATACGCCGGAGTTGGTAAGGGGTGGCCAAAATGAGGCGTGGCCCGTGGGTGGTCGACATTTGTTGTCTCAGCGAATTTCTCCCGGCCAAACGATGCGATTGCCGTTACCTGCTCACCTACGCCCTGGGGGAATATTTCACGGCTATTTGGCAAGTCAACAGCTTGTTTTATTTCGGCATGTAATTTTCGATGAGTATTTTTATGACAGAAGGGCGACAAAAGCCAAAATCAATTGGAAATCAATGCTGCGATAGTTTTCGCCGGTTTCGTTTTCACTTAGGCTTAATTAGTACAGAAACAAATCTATTTTAAGGATAAAGTAGTCCCTCAAAGTAAAAGAAATGTTCGAAGCTGAAATATTTCAACACATAACGCTAATTAAATAAAAGACACATCTATAAATACGGCATTATTGAATTTAAATAAGGGTGAGGAAGTCACTTCAGATTATATTGTATTGTGTACCTATATCATCTGCAATAGTTTAAAATAGATTGGTAAAATAAATACATATTTAATAAAAATCTCTAAAGAAATAAAGACACCTTGATTTTCACAGGTTTTTATTATCCATATATCGTAGTAAATAATAATTGACTTTTAATTAATTACCGATATACCTTCTATTATTTCTTCAGACATTTTTTAATATTTTTTTATAGATATAAGCATTTAAATTAATATTGTATGTTTTTGCCTTTCATATATAAGTCATATAAAAGTCAATATATTATACCTTTTGATGACAGAGTCAAAAGTAAGCCAATCCCACTTGGCAAAATAAAAAGTAATTAGGCTTACATTAAGCCGCTGGCAATGAAAAATACTCTGCGTTGCAGGGTTATATTTTAAATTACGCTCAATTTATTTTATTTTATATTCAATTTAAAAAGTGTCAACTTTCTTCCTCATTTTGGGGCGAATTTTTGTGCGGCTTGTGCGTCGACCTTCTGTCCATATAAAAAGCCCATATGAAACGCATAAAAAAGTTATTTATGCCCCGCGGTCGGTCGCTTTTGTTGCAGTGCGTCGGGAGCGTCCTCGGTGGAAATCGCTACCCGATTTTCCACCGCTTTCCCGCTTCCCCTCGCTTTCCCCCAGCGGTGGTGGTGACAAAAAAGCTAGAGGCCTTTTTCCGCAACTCTTTCGCCCCGGCCGGTGAGGTCGAAAAGTTTCGCAGCATTGCAACAATTAAAAGTGGCACAAGGGTCATTCAAACAATTGCCCATTGTTGTTTTCGAGGCAGAAGTCCAGGCGGAAGGTTGGGGCATTTAATTTATGCCACTAATTACTTTAAGAGCTTTGTGGCCGCTGCAATCCTGCAGATTGCGTTGCCTTGTATAAGATTTTCCAAGCCATTATGTACGCCAAAAGGTTCCAGGCACCAAGGCTCCAACCCCAAAAAACCGGAAGGGCATTTCGGCATTTCGGTATTCTGGCACTCCAAAGCCAAATAATATGCAAATTAGAATTATATTCAAACAGTTTTTTCTATGCCACTAGGTAAACGAAACTAAGCCAAAACTTTTACAACATCTTTCGTTTTGCTTCACTGTCTGCGGCTTTGCCGCCTCAAATGACTTTTGCCAACTTGGCCGAAAAAAGGAAGCAAACTTCCAAAGGTTTTTCAGGCTATTTACACTCAAGAGTTGCTGGCCATCTGGTCCGGAGTATCTTGTACTTTTTGACCCAACAAAAAGCCATCTGAGCGCCCTCGGCGGCAATAAAGCTGCAAAACTATAACCAAAGCGGCAACTTTAAATTGTAGTTTATTTTATTGACGTGTTCTTGTAGCCCTGACAGAGACCTTGACATGAGATTTGCCTTAATTACAGTGGGAGAGCCCCAAGGAAACGTGCTTTGTCAGGGGAGCACTGCGAAAAATGTTTTTTAAAATATATAATGTGATTTTCAGGAAAGAAAAAAATTGTACTGAATGATTAAGACTTTAAAATCTTAAGCAATATGTTTTTACTCTTGAGTAATTTTATCAAATTTGATTGAACCCCTTTTATGGATCTCGAAAACTGTAACACAATATTATCTTAAGATCTGTAGACGAAATAAAAACAAAATAATTATTTCTAGAAAAAAACTTTTAAGGCGAAACATAAAAACTGAAAAAGGCTTGTATAATTAAAAAATCTAGTGACATTTGTTTTATTCCACTTTTGGTAAAAATATTAACTAAGAAGTTCTTGACATTTTTTGTTTTTTTATTGGTAATTGTATAATTAAGTAAACATAGAAACTATCAGAACATTCACAAAAACTTTTTAAGTTTAAAAATCATTTTAGGGGTCTAAAAGTATGCAATGGATAAAGGATAGGCGTCTTTGTGAATATACTCATTGTACTTCCAAGCCTAAAAAATATTGTTGCATACTTTTTGGCTGATGGTTTCTTAGCACCCCTATATAATCAGTTTTAGAAGTAGTTAAAAGACCTCAGAAAATAGTATTTGCTTATATTATTTTAATAGTTTCCATTGTTTTCCTCAGTGCAGCTGCCCCCTGGCCACATAAATCTCACCTCCGGAACACAAACACAAACAAGAACGCAAACGCACACCCACATCCTGGGAAGGCGGCAAGGATGAAGCTCATCATCGATGTGCAATATTCTGCTTATCATGCGCTTTTTGCCCGACAACACACAAACAGAATTACATGGATCTAACGAGTGGCACTAGAGCAAGAAGTGCTCGAGGAAAAAGTGGGACCATTGAGCATCACAATTTGCTGATTGCTCGAGTTTTGCGATAGGAAATGAAAACCGAAACCGAAACTCATTTAAATCAATATTTTGTTGGCCACGTATGCAGGCGAAAGATGATGTGTGTGGATCGTATGGGATCGGGGGGGATGGGGATGGGAATCCCCGGACTCAGCACAATTGTCGGACTTTGGAATAGGCGTTGTGCCTTGTGTCTTTGTGTCTTTCTGGCCACATGACCACATGACCACCGCAAAACCCCAGCCAGATGACGCCTGCATGCAAATGTCCCGAAACCGAAACACACACGCAATTATATTTGCCTTAGGTCGGCATTAGTTCGGAGTTGGCAGTCCGGAATTGGGAATCCCGGATACGGATACGGACTCGCTGCCGGCCTGCTGCTAAGAGTCATTTCCGTTTCCTTTACGGGCGACAGACGACGGGCGACATTCGACTGTTTTTCATATGCTCGATGTGATGCTTCATGTGTGCGGTTTGCGGTGATTGTTGCGACATCTATTTGATCGAAATGGGATTGTCGAGAGTGGACTGGATTGAAGATTGCCTGACAGCGAGAGAAAGATTGAAGTTACTATACGTACAGTCCATTCCCCACACTCCCCACATTCACATTTCGACTCTGTGAGTCAGTAGTCAATTATTTGGCCCAAATATTTGCCACTGACTTGACATATTTCTCCACTTTACGTAGAGTGCCGAGCGATAAGCACTCGACAGCCCCATCTCCTGGCTTTCCCGGTGATAGTGTTTCAGCCAATGTAAATAGTCACAAGTATAAAACTTCATAAATTGGCAAGGGAGGGGAGGTGGAAGTGGTGGGATGGCTGATGGGAAAGTGTTTGGATTGCGATAGAAACCTTTGATTTCGAGGGATGATTGCATCTTTAAATGCGAAAGCCCTCGTTACTTGGGCGGAATTGAAGGGGTCAAGGGTTATTTCTTCAAAGGGTCTTCAATTGGGTCTATTGTTCATTATTTCCATTACGAGGTTTTGTGGGAGAACTCAACGAATTCGGTAATACATCCTGCAAAGAATGAGCATAAAAAGGCTGGGCAATGTAGGCCGAATGAAGATTACTTAAGAAAAAATCCTTCAATCATTTCTTTTTAGGATGAAACTATCAAAGATATTGAGTGCTTCATAGAGTTGGTAACATTATATGTATTTAAACTTTAAATTTAACTAGTTTAAGCAAAGAATAACTTATAAAAGTATCTCTTTCTGGTGTGAAAAAACATTAAATTTTCTGTAAGACTGTTACAATATAAGCCAGCTCCTTTGTCAAACCCCCCAATAAAAGAACTATAAAAATCATCTCTCATTTCGACTGCGGCTTTCAATTCATGGATTCAAATGCCTGCCTCGTCGCTCGTTGCCATCAAAGAATACTGTCCTCCTTTGTGGCTCTTTCATTACGTCCTCGGCAGGACTTCTCCAGGACTCCCCCGGGTGAATGTCCCGCCCAAGGAGAACTTCCAGGCTGCGTTTTTTCCATTCCCTTTTGAGGCAAGTCGACTAATATCTTGTGCATTCAACTCGGTTACTACGCACTTATCTCATCTCCGTTACTGTGCATAGAATTTTGACAGACAATTAGCAGTGGAGCGATGGCAACGTTTCTTCTTTGACTCCCCGTTTTGGATGTAAACCAGTGGTCGGCAGCGGCCTATCTAGTGAGCATAGGGAAGTGTTCTGCCCATCCTCTGCTCGCTCACGTATAACGTACATGTTCGTGTGACTTCGGCATAAGTCTTCGGGTCATTTTTTCTAAACTTCGGCGCGCTTTTTTGTTGCTGCGGCAGAGGATCTCAGTGCAAAGCAGAGAAACGTCTCGCTTCAGCACGCCGCGCGCAAACTTCGTGTTTGTTACACTCACACTAATGCAAGGCAAACTTGTGATGGTATGTGTGTGCCGACCACTGATGTAAACCCATGCTCTGGAGCATACTACCCATCCGAAAACCCCATACCTTCACTTCCATCATCTCACTTTGCGGGTCTGCTGCACAGTTTTATGGCTGTTTTTCTTTTTATTGTCCTACGCATTTTCTATGACATTTTTGACGCTTACGATTTGAACATTGTCTTAATTGCTGCTTTATGATGTGTGCTCTCAAATGACACGCAGCATTTGCCAACGTTTCCCGTGATTATGATTTAGTTCAGCAAAATGGAGGACTTGACTTCGAGGAGTTTAAGAGTTTGGGGGAGGGGGGCCAGAGGCGCCATAAAGATTAAACACGAGCGTAGTAACAAAGATTGTTGCCTTTGCACCCGTCAGTCCGCCATAAAACGGTAAGACAGTCTCTCACCCAGTTGAGTTCACATATCAGGAGTGTGAAGTTCTTTAAATATTTGCCGGGTGGGCATAAAATATTTACAATGTGTAGCATGTGTGGCAATTGTCAGTCGAAGCGGTTGTAAACGGGATATAACTTTGTTATTGATTTGCCAATTTGTGACAGGAGGAGTCTCTGAAATAGTAAAAGAAAATTGCTCGATTTTTAAGACAGTCGTTTATTTAGTGTTTTTACAGTCAATCGATATAGACATGGCTGAATGAAAACCTAGAGATACAAAATCTATAGAATGGTAACCAAAGAATTATCAAATATTTTTGTGGTCATTTATATTCTAGGTAGACAAATCAATCCCTTACCTAATATAGCCAAAAATACAATTTATTATATTAAAGACAGAAAATTGTTAAAGATGTTTTGAAGTAGTTCGATGAGAAAACCATGAGAACTATTATATGTGTAGAGCCAAAGAAAAGAAAAACAAATGTTTGTGCCAAAATTTAACTTAGTTACAATTAAATTCCTCTCTTAAGATCCACCAAAACCATGTTTCCCTATAGAAGACAGTATTTTTTTAAGGGAACAGGGATGTATATAGTCAATCGATATGGGTACCTGTAATCTATTATATCTGTACAATAGTAACCAGAGAATGTAGTAATATTTTGCTGGCCAAATATATCTTAGGCACAAATCAATCCCTCACTTGGGATCCACCAAAATCAAATTTTTCCCATTGCAGACAGTTATATCTAAGGGTATGGATTTGCATAGTCATTCAATAGGTAACCAGGGAATAAGGAAATATTTTTGTTGCCAAATATAGCTTAGGTACAAGTCAATCCCTCACTTAAGATCCACCAAAATCATATTTTCCCTGATTTAATCACATTTGATTCAATTTGGTAGTCAGCGAAGGCCAGAAGATTGATTGGCTTCTCCGAATGCAAAAATTGAATCTGCAAATCCTGGCGCCGTTCTCAAAGGACATACACACACATAAAGTATTTCCATATTTACGCAAATGAACGACTTGGACAGGGTCAGAGGTTACGGGACTGGGGATTGGGGATCTGGGTGGATTGGCTGAACTGGCTGGATGGTTCCAGTCAATTACCCGCAGCGCATGCATCTAAATCAAAGGCCACAAAGGCAATCGCAATCTCCCGGGCTTAGCAGTCCGCAATCCGGGGCCATTCCTCACCTGCTGCTCCTATCTGTGGCAAATTTATAGAAACCATTTATATTTACGTACCCGAAACGGCGATATGTATTTGTATTTGCGCATGAAAGAGTCGTATATTTTAAATTTGCATTTCAACATAAAATTATTTCGGGAAGATTTTAATGACAAATTATGGCCGCGTAAATTATGGTGGGTAGCCCATCCTCATCCACATCCACATCCTCATCCTCCTGCACCTTTCTCTCCTATTTGTATTTATATTTATATCGTAAAGGCGCTCATACGGATACATCCACCCACGTCGCCAAAATGGCAATAAAAATATTTCGCTACAGATCTTATTCAGCTTTATTTCGCCATTTTTATTTGTTTTCGTGTTGGAGTTATGTGTCTGTGTGTGTGCGTATTTAGGGGGTTTCCCCCGCCTTGGCTTTGTTATATTTGTTTTCTTGCCCCGACTTTTTTATACATTCTGCCGAGCGTTGCCGGCGAAAAACCTCTTTTATGCGGATGTATGTACGAGTATCTTTACGCTTGCCTGGCACTTATCCCGGGGTCCTGCTGGTCCTGCCTTCGCAGGATGCCTTCGAGTTTCCACCGCTTCCAGTTTTCCACTTTTCCACTCTTCCGTTTCCACATCGCAACCAGGAAGCCAGGAAGGCCGTGTTCACCTTGCGATTTGTTTTTAAAAGCCGCTCAGCTGTGGCTCAAACAACTTTCTGTTGGCTGCCTTTGTTAAAACAATAAAATTATTATTATTGCTCCACATGTTGGAATTCGAGGACTTAAAATGTTGTTTCGCTCCTGTCTTTTAGGGTTCTATCATCCCTACTTTCCCAGCCCCCAATTTTTGGGTCTATCTCCGTCTGGTTCTTATGCTCTTATAATCATCGTCCATCATTCCTTTGGACCCGCGTCTGGGGAATTTGTCATGCAATTTAGTGTTTTTTCTTTTTTTTTTTCTGTTTTGTTAGCCCGCTTTTTGCGCCATTTCGGCAACAATTTTATGTCATTTGTTGATTGTGTAAATTTCGCGTTTAGCCGGTGAGCCATTGCCATTGCCTTGGCCATTTCTTTTGGCCCAATCGAGCTGCAATCCCTTCGTTTTCGTCCTCGTCCGCGGATTCGAAAGGTGCTAAAGGATTTTATGTTCGGCCTAACCGTGGCTTATTTGCCTTTTTAGTAGCCCGGCCAGCTACTTATGGTCGCGAATCGCGATCTCCTCTCCCGACTCCTGGCTACATAAAAAATGATTTACTATATGGCGGGTCTCCCTTTATGACAAGCCGTAAATTGCATTTTATGTCGCATGGTGGCGGGCTTTTTGTCTTGTCCTCAGCCTCATCCTTATTCACATTCACACTCACACTCACATTCACATTTGCAAACGGCAGCACCTCCCTTTTGGCTTTTGGCACTCGCACTTTTATTCGTTTGTATATTTGTTAATTAAGATTGAGAACGATGTGCGGCAACTGCACACAGAAATGGCCAATTATGCAGCGTGTTTGCATCTGCATTTGCATTTGCATTTGCAATTTCAGCATTTGCAACTAGCCAAGTCGGACTAATCCGCGACCTTTCTTAGCCCCGAGTTGGGCGAAGCTGGCAGCTTGCTTATTTTAATTAGACCCTGTCCCAGGATCTGGGCACAAAAGGTGGAAGGAGGCAGTTGGCAGCAGGCAGCAGGGGCGAACCCCCAAAATATTTTAAAGGGGGGGTCTCCAGTCGGATATCCGGCTAATTGTATAGATATTGTGGTCTAACTTTGGAATTCAGAATTTCACAGCTCGGAAAATGAAAGCAAGCATCCAAAACACTATTAAGACCTCTTTTGCTAAGCCACAAATATTCCAAATCTTTGGATGCTGTGTAATTTTAAAATATTTGTAACCTAAGAACAAAGTTAACATATTATATAAACTAAAAAACATAAACTATTAACTATTGTATAAACTTACAAAAAAGCTTGGCAAACATACCTTGATAAATGTTTCTTTTTATAGAACTTCATAGTATATTTTTTTATTTATTTGTATTCTGGTTTTGAGACAATTGCAAATTGCCACCATTTAACTACTCGTGCAAGATTAAGTTCTAAAACTATAAATGCTATATTTTTTTTTTTGTATTTTAATTTCTAACTCAGAATTTACTAATTATAAATTTATGTTTAATAATCAAATTCATTCTGATGTTATGTTGTAGTAATATTTAAAAAATCATCTAAAAAGCACGTACAATGATTTTATTTTTTAATTTACGTATGGTTTCTTTTCGTGGACTGTTATGATAATGAAATTTTTTATAAGCGATCGTAAAATCATAAAACATGGTTGTTTTGATTCTATTTTATTTTGTAATTTACTTATGTTTCTTTTTGTGAATTATTTTGATAATATGCATTTTTATAACTGATGGTATATGGTTCTAAAATCCTATTTTACTTTGTAATATACATATTATTATTTCAAGATTTTGTAAAACTGTTTCTATTTTACTTTCTTATATAAATATTATTTTTTTCTAGATTTTTAAGAACTGGTTAATTGAACCCCCTGAGAATTTGCCCCTGGCTAAGTGCAAATATTCTGCCTTCCGCTGCGGAAATAGCATCTCCTTGAGGAGTCCTCCAGCACCACCTGCCACGCCCCCCTTCCCCGCCCACTCGCAGCATGTACTTAGATGCAGGTATTTGCCTTTGCATCTGTATCCATATCTGTGCATGGTTCTGCTTTCTGTTTTTTAGCTGCATCTGAATCTGTAACTGGGCTTCCTCGAGGATGCGGTGGCGTGTGTGGTTTTGGTTTTTGCGGACTGCCGTGTCGCCTGCTTATGGAAAATGCCAGCGAAAGAAGCCTTTCCGCCAAGAGATTACGAAACGTGTCACAAGTGCAGTCTGCACCTTTTTGAAGTTATGTTTAGAATGGCAGCGGACTCTGTGCGCCGCCTAATGAGTGGAATTAGAATTCAACATATGGCAAAAAAGTCACGTTTTGTGAAATTAATGATTTGGGGCGACGGCGTCATCCTCATTGCCTCTGACAGATACTTGACATGGGGATTCGTTGGACGCCTTCTCGCAAATGGCCAAGAATGCCACAACTGGAAAAAATATAACATCACCTACAATTCTAAGGTATAAAAATTTTAAAGCAAGAATTTGTTTTTAAAGATTTTATAGTGTGTTTTTTAATTATGTATATTTATTTATATATATTTTAAAATGCATAAATAAATAGATATTAAAACACGTATGGTCTAAATAATTAATTTAAAGCTGGTAAAAAATAAGTATTTAATTTTTTCAAATGTATTTTCTGTTTCCTGATTGTACAGAAATGTTAGTTTGAGATTTTAAAATATTTTAAGAATAAACTTTAAGTAGTTATAAGCTCAATTTTACTTCTCTATATTAACACATTTTAAATAAAATATATCCCAGCAGTCATGAAGTGCTCTAAGTGTACAAGAAACGGCATCACATTCCTTAGCAGGTGCATCTGAGGGCACCGAAGAAGCCCACGATTAATTCTTGGCATTGCATCATCTACGCGAGGCAGTGATTTTTCCTTTTATGGCGACCTATTCAGGTCAGCAATTTATGACTAAAAGAAAATTAAATGGCTGCAAAAGCACTCTCTATTGTGGCAAAATTTATTGAATGAACGTGTCCGCCATAAAGGAGCGTTAAAATCAAAAACCAAATCAGATCAAATTAGGCCCTAATTTGGTTTTCAGACAGATCAAGCCTAACCGGAAACTCGATGAATGTCAAATCTAGTCCCATACATATCAATGAGATCCATAAATTTATAATCTTCCTACTCTGCTCCGATTCATAGCCCTTTAATGATGAAGTGCGATCATAAATTTTAATTCCGTAAGCACAGCTTGAAACCTGATTGAATGTAATCTCAATTAAGATATTTGATTTGATTTGGTTATTAATTTCGGCGGCCTTTGGTTATAAATGTCCAAAAGATTTTAAAACGTTGTTAGGTGATGTTATTATTAGATATTCTTACTGGTAAACGGAGTTAAGAATATTTAAGATATAGCTAAATTTAATAATATTATTTAGGAAATACTTCTCAATCAAATAAATCCAATTCAGTTGACCCAAAAACCAAAAGAAGTATTTGATCTCTTTCTTAATTTAGAGGATTTGTGGTTGGCCTAGGAATACTATGCCCCCAGAACTCACCGAACCCTAATCTACCTGTGTGCAATCAGACAAATAAATCCACTTTCGTGTCACATGCCGAAATCAATTCCTAATAAATAGTGTGTTTCTTCTGATTAAAACTATTCCAAATCCATATAATAGCTACACATGCTCGTGAGTGGCTCGGCGACACGCACACAGTCGCTCCGAATGAAGAAATATGGGTATGCAAATAAGCTTAAAGCGCACAATCGCAATCAAAAACGACAAGAACAATAACTTCGTAGCGGTAAAGTGTTTAGACACGCAATGTCAATAAAGTATCTTATCTGCGGAGCATACGTTCGGCGGGCGATGGATACGGATACGATACTCAGACTCGGAAACTCGCACCCATTCCCAATCCCGTTTCCACTCCGAATCTGAATCTCATATAAGGCACGACATCGGCGTTATTCTTTTTTCCCTTTTTCGGGGCGCTGAAGGGGCGAACGGGGAACCCATTCAATAATGCGTGCCTACGAATTCTGATTATATATCGCACGGGTCGAGCGCAGAACAAAACCAAAACAATGTCAAAGGGTTCGGTTTCTGTGGCGGGCAGTCGGCTTTAACTCCGAGTTTGCGTGATGCACTTGGAGAAAAACAAATATAAGTGAAAATAGGTGTTCTAACCTTCTCTTTTAAGAAATTCTATACACTTTTGTTATATTGGGAGATCTTTTTGTGACTTTTTTATTAGGTTTTTGTCATTCTTCCCAATTGGATTACTCTTGGTTGCTCAAAGCATAAACATTTCTTACAATATTATATATTTTTTAAAGTTTTGGGAATTTCCTTTGAAGCAAAGGCCCATTTAAAAAATGTTATTCTTTTTATATAAACAGAAAATATTATATTATATAAATGTTTAAGCTTTTAACTATATAGTTAAAGTTAAGCCTTAAAGTATATTGCTGTAAAGGACCATTTTAATATGTTCCCTTACGGGTTATGAATATGTAATATATTAGTCTCATCACAACGGTTTTACTTTTTCTGAAAAACGTCAAAAATTATTATAGATTTTTAGTGACTACTGCAAATTAAAAAGCTTCTGTGTTTTCTTTAAAAAAATTCGTTAATGGTTTTTAAAGTTAGAATTTGCAGAAAACCAAGATAGAATTTTTGTGTTAGTAACATCTGAAGACTAGAAAATAAATTTAAAGGGCTTATGCCGGAAACGCTTTTTTAATTTTGATTTCAAATATACAATGTATCTTTAATTTAATTTCTAAATACAATATTTTCTGGTCTTTCTCAGTGTACTCCGTATTTATGTGAATGGAGGAGCGTTTGTGTTTGTGGCAGTGATCTTTGCATGTTTGAAAAGCATTTTAGCATGCAGGGCGTGGCAAGTGCGTAGCGGACGTACCTACAAACAAGCCGGGCCAGGACAAACCGTCAGAACGACAAACCTACTGACAGTCGGGGACGGGCGGAGATGGGAGACGGATCCACCGGCGGATAGACAGACAGCGGGTCGAAAATTGCAAATTGAAATGTTACAGTTAAGCACGTATTTGGCCATGAAGCCGGGGGCTCCGTTGGCATCGGCATCTGTGTGTGTTTGCAGCGATAAATCGATGCGATGTATGGATTTCAGTGGGAATCTCTCCGGGGCGAAAGCGGAATCTATTCCCCATAAACGCTAATGAGCCGCAGCACGGCAACATCCCGGCAACATCATTCGAGTGGCCGAGATGCAGATACTCTGGCCTCAAAGAGATAGATACAAGGTCAACTTCAGTTTGATCCGAAGAACTCACTCAATATGCAGTTCCATCGGTACCATAACTCAATCGAACGTGTGATTTCCATGCTAATTGATGGCATGTTTATGGATTGGTATCGGTTGCCTGTCCTCCCACCAAAGTGGGACCTTTGTAAGCCGCTGTTAGGCAGCCCCATTGATATGCTAATTTTAATGGCCAAATAATCGCATGTATCTGCCTTGTAAGAGCCTAATAAATTGATTAAATTCTTCGGCATTTATTAGGAAGTTGTCATTAAGTCATCGGTGCGATGCTGCCATTAATTGCTGCCTTCGACAAGCAATTCGTTAGTCAAAAACAACGCGCAAACACGCCGAAAAACAAAGCCAACATTTGGCATGCTCGTATGGAAATTAGCCAACAGAAACACAAAGTCGCAGACACTCCTCCAGCGATTGGTATAATAAATGTTGGAGCCGAGAGGAAAACACATGTAAGGCATGTGGAAATGGGATTTTAAACGCTTAAGCCGAAGTTGCCCCCCCGAAGTTATCCCCGAAGTATCTCAGATGCTGATGAGACCCATGACGAATGCCCGGCAAATGCAAATACGAATGGAATTGGAAATGCACTCAGCTCACAATACACAATGGACTCGAGTTTCCTTGGAATCGCCCCCGAGTATCGCTTGCAGTTGTTCCTGGCCCATCTATCTATTCCATATTCTAGCACGCGATCCATTAGCCCCATACAGATGTATCTCTTGCTGCGGTTTGTTTACGTTGCGCAGATACATCTCGCTATTAATACATTGCATCCCGCATAACTCCGTTCAATTCTAAACATTCCCGGTATTTCTTCTTAATTTGCTCGTTGCTCTTCTTTTTATTGAACAGCCCGGCAGTCAAAGAATATTTATTGATCATATGACCACACCTATTTTATGGGATAGCTCCCAGTTTCTTAGTCGTAGCCAAAAATAGACGCAAATCCCTGGTGCTAAGTCCAAAATAAAAGCCAAGTCGGTGGGAAGTGGAAAATGTGACTGCGGCTGCGGCTGCAGATTGGTATTTGTGCACTTGGGAAAAATTATTTAGTTTAAAAGTGTCTTCTAACTTGTTAGAAGAATGATTTATATGGATTTAAGAATCACTGATTTTCCATAAGAAATGGTTCCAAAACAGGATAATATTATTGAAAGCTGGGTGATTTATACCTAAACGTATCTTATATTTATCTATATTATATAATACCATTGTAAAAATATAATAAAGAGGGAAAAATATATTCTAAATTATATAAAAGCTTGACCAATTTATAGAATTAATGAATGATTTTACAGTGATGCTCAATCTAATTGTGGAATCCTTTTTCCCCAGTGTATTAAAAGTGGGAGTCTGCGAGTGGGCGGTGGTGGGTGGTTCTGGGGCTGAGTGCACTGCCATCTCACTTGAGAATTCTCACACCTCGTGGCTGTCAGTCCAGGTTTTTCGGGAGTTTTCAGAGTCTTGGGAGTTGGAGTCGGTTTATGTGGGGATGGGTATTTGGGGATGGGGATGCGGCGCGGCGCATTCACGTGCCAGGCTTTTGATCTGTTTAGCATTCCGTGGCACATCGGAAAGTCGTAACTATTGACAAGATCTGGAGCACCACCGCCGAACGCCCAGGTCATTGGAGAAAAATTACTGGCAGTCGAATGCATTTCATGCAGCACTCGTGTATTTGTTTGCATTAATTTGTATATGTTACTTTAACGATTTAATGCCCAGCAAGGCACCGACCCGACGCAGATTCCGTGGAATCAGGGGGGAAATCAGGGGGATTCTAGGGGAATCGAAGCGATCCGGGCTGCGGCACCCAATGGAGTTCGATCCCCCATTCTCCAAAACCCAGGTGACTGCACTCGGCGGGGAATTTTCTCTGGCTTTTTGGTTTCGGCCGGGCGCAAATTGCTCGGGCGCTTCTTACTACTTCCTTTCCATATCAAATTGTGTGGATATTGCACATCAATCACTTGATAAAGAACAACAATGGCGCACTCGCATGATGAATAACATCTGCTCTGCCCGAATCTGAATTAAGGCTCAATGTTTTGCCGCAAATATATTGTATGTCCGTATATAAATCCCATATGTGTATGCGGGGAGTTTATGGAAATCCACTTGAAAAGCCGCATCGACTTATGGACTTGTTTCGTCAAAGAATAAACACATTGATTGATAAGTGAATAATTCAGGCGAGCAAATATTGTTCGATTTAATTAATTTCCAATTGGCCGTCTAGGGGATTATTATTCATCGCGAAGACCATTTCCGACAGACCCCATTTCCCGGTGCGTAAAAACATTTGCTTTGGCTTTAACTTGCTATAAACCAAGGTGTGATACGTCTTAACTCGTTGCGGATGTATACATAAAATTTAGTTTTAAACAAAAATAATCCATTTACTGGAGGTATTATTTTGAGAAGCTGCAATTTGTTTTATTGTTTTTGGAACTTCTAGTCTTAACTTGTGGGGTATTTACTTTTCGATAAAAAGCTACTGAAAGTTGTTTCCTCAATTAAAGTATTTGGGTTAAAAACACTAACTAGACAAATAGAAGATTGTGGAAGCATTAAGAGATTAAAAAGAGTTTATAGCTTTAAAGATTTAAAAGTAAATTTAAGTGTTGATAAAGTTCCAAGAGTAACCAGTGCTGAAATTATTTTATTATTGTCCCATACAACATTATATTTTTAATATTTGTATTAAGGTTAAAATATTACTAAAACCAACAAATAATATGAAAAACTTGCTTTTGTTGTTATATTATTAAATATATGTTAAGACTCGCTAATATTTTTCTTACAAATACGGTAATAGTCACTTTCAGAAAAAGTAAGCCCTATATTTAGGCCAGCTTAACTTTAACTGCCCTCCCAATCTTCGCCAATCCCCGGCAAGCTTATAGACGGTTTGCCAAAACAATTATTCATCTGTTAAGCAGGGAGTATCTGCTGCCGATATGGAACATGGTGTAATCGTGTCTAGCTCTAATTACTTTTACAGCGACAACTTTTATCGCCCATCGTAGCGAATATCTCCGGATTGAAGGGGCAATCTTTACGCATAAATAAGCAGAAAGTCGGGTGGTTAACAAAGGGGGTGGTGACGGCACTGGGGAAAATTTGTCAATCCAAGTTTTTGGTAGTGGACTTTAAAGACCCGATGGGGGATGTACGATATGCCCGGCTGTTAAGTCGCCCGAATACCGTATGCCAAGTTTCGTGCAAGCAGTGCTCTCTCTCTTCGTGCGTTTTTCTCTTCGGCTGCCCGTTCGAAGTTCGAAATTCGAACTCAAATCAAAGCAGACGTCGCGAGGAAAACGCATCGACGAGTGGAACGCCGACGATGGGTATCCAGTAGATACGCGAAGCTATAACGGTACACATGTTGCTGTCGGAAAACGCGAGCGGTCCAAGTGGAAATGTAGCCCAATCCGTTCGCTTCAGGGTTTCCATTTAAAGCGCTCCCTCGCACAAACACACTGACACTAAAACACACACACTCTCGCAACGTAACGCACACCAACGCGCATTCGCACCCACACAAGTGTACTCGGCTCTCGAATAGCGCACCTATACAGGCGCACAAGTGTACGGCGTATCCGTATCTGTGTGAGTAGAAGAGGTGTTTGGCATTGTGCTCAGGATACAGGATTTAGTGGCCAAGTGCTTGATGAAACCCATCATAAACCCCAAAAACCGAACGCCGAAAACCCCAAAACCGAAAACCGTCGAAAGTGATAAATGCAAATTATCTCTAATGAAATATAAGCAATCGCAAAAGTGTGTGGCCTCAAGGAGCCAACGATAATCCCAACAAATGGCCAAGTGGTAATGCATCGTCGGTGTTAACGTTGCCGGTTTCCAGCACTCGAAGTTCTAATAGGCCTAGTAATTGACCAAAAACACAAGCTCCTCAAATGTGTTCGCTGCCTCAAACATAAACCGGTGTTACAAATCACTCAAATTAACTAAATACTTAATGACTAACTTACCAAATTGGCCCTTTAAAAAGTATCTATGTTATAAAGGATCTCTTTATGGCAAAAATATGTTATAAATATTTTGCATCCTTTTTTAGAGTTACCATTAAAAGTATCTATGTTTTAAAGGATCTCTTTAAGGCAAAACTATATTATAAACATTGTTAAAAAAATTTATCTTTTTTGTAGAGTTACAAATGATCAGTTCCTTTTTCAATTATATTTTCAATGCTTAATTTAAAAACGTTAGAAATAGTTAAAGCATTATTTACCCACCCCATCTGGCTGCCTTGTCTGCCTCGAAACTCAAGGATTAGCCGCAGAAAAAATATTAAAAAAATCTTATGAAAATCCCGACAGACTAAAATAGCAACAAACGTTGCCGCGGCTGACTTTGAAAATCGCTCCACTCCACAGGAGCGCCCAGGCCGAGCTCCAGTTGCCACCACTTCAGCGGCTCTCCACTCGACGGAAGGGCTGGCTGCTCGGTTTGCGGTGCCGTGCCTCGAGTTCGTCGATAATTGGAATTTACGACTGTGGCATAAAAAAAAAAGAAGAAGGCAAAAAGTAACCAGCAGAATACGGACTACAAGGCTGCAAGGATATGGCCACGGCACGGGCTCGTCGTCGTCGTTGTTGTTTGGTGACTCGTGCTCGAACCCATTCCCATTCCCATTGCCAATCCCACTCCCTGATCCATCCCCATCCCGATTGGAGTCCCCTTAACCCTTGGCCCCTCGATAGTCGGGTGCCGTGTAAATATTTTTTTGTCGTCGCTCCCTGTGCGGTTCAGTTCAATTGGCCCTGTCAGTGGCAGGCGCGCTGATTTGTTATGGTAATAGTTGTCAAAACGAGAGCAGATTCGAGAGATTCGAGAGATCCTCGGCGGCACTTGATTACCCTTGGCCACAATGACAAACGTGCGGATACATATACAGTGGCCATAGATATATGTGGTGTGAGCTTAACGAAATCAAAACTAAATTGCAGCAGGAGGTGCGAACGTAAATCTTGGCCAATTAGGAGTGCAGTCGTCGGTTTTGTGCGGGTTTCGAGTTCGTTAAGAGGTTCCGAGTTTCGAGTTACGAGTTTCCTAACCATCTATCTCTCGGTCTCATCGCAGATTCAAACCGCTCAGACGGCGTGTCTGTGGCTCATTAGAAGCAAACCAGCCACTAGAAGTGGCCAGAAAAACAAAACTAATTCCAAAATCCAAACCAAAATCGAAATCAAACAAAGCGAGTCAAACTAAAGCAGGGCAATAAAAACAACATGGAATATTGAATGAAATCGGCTGGCATATATGCACATACATTAGCAGGTGAGTTATCTGGCTGCTTATTTCCCTCAAAATTTATGCTCATGCATATCTGCATAATCGCAAATTAAGCTACATAATTAATAAGCCAGGAGCCAGAGCCTCATCGCTGTCACTCGGCGTTGATGTAGCACATTGGGGAGCTATCAGCTCTCAGCTCTTAGCCTTTAGCTGCTGGCCATCTTTTTACTCGCATATCGGCCTGGCTATATGCTGTATGCTATATGTGTACGTGCCACTGCTTTCCGAAAAGTATCGATGTCTGTAATCTTAATTAGCAACACCACAGCAACCGGCAACAGAGACAACATCAGCCAGCAAACAGGGCCCACAAACATCTTTTAGCATTTCAGGCATGGCGTATTCGAACACGGCTGTCTTTTCCTCAGTTTTTCTTAGCACAGCAAAAAATTATTGAGATTTTAGAAATTATTAATGTATTATTTTCGTATGATAAGGGTCAGAGGGGTTTCAAAACCTTCCTGACTTTCTGGTCCCAATGTGAGTTGCTTCATTATATAAAAGAACTGGCTTTATATGTCAAAAATAATTGGGCTTTAAGAAATTATAAACTTATCATTTAGTAAAATTCAAAAAGGTCAGAGTGTCTTCTTATCAGAATAGAATAAAACCATTATAATAAAACTGGTTCCATTGTATATAGCTTTTTATTAGTGCTTTGTGTATCTTTTTAAAAATACACCTATTAAGTTGTCAAATATTTCTTAAAGAATACTTTTTATTATGTTTTCTAATTAAGCTTACTCATGATCAGTAAATAACGATTATTTTGTTGATTTCGCCGAATAGTGCTAAGGTGTTAAAGCAAAATAAATTTAAATTTAAATAAATTGTTTTTTAAATGACTTTAAAGTATTTTGATGGTTTAACAACCTGTTCAATTGTGCAAATAATTATATTGATTCTTAAACCATTATACATCTTCTATTTTCCTAATTTATTTAATTAGTTTCGTAGCCCGCTTAGGATAATATTTCTGTTAGTGTGGGGCGCTTTTTTCTGGCTATTTCTCACAAAAATCACATTACACCGAAAGCCGAAACCGGTTTCGGTTGATTTCTTGTCATATTTCGTGTAGAAGCTAAAGGTGTTTTGTACAAATGGCCAGCAAACTAAACAAACTGAAGTCGCCGGCCAGCTCGCAACCGGCTGCCCATCAAAGAGTTATTTATACCTATTAATGCCGACGATGAGTCGAGGAGTCCCCGCTCAAAGCCCCACTCATTCCCCCACCGGTTCCCCAGAAAGTCGTACGACATCCCTAGTTATAGTTCGGTATAGTTGGGGTATGCAAATATCTTTGATCTGCTTTCAGGCTGAAAAATTCGCACCTCCATGTGCGAACAAAGCGCCCATGGGAGCAGCGATTTGAGTGCATAGGAAATCAAGTTTACGACTTCTGGGGATGGCTTGTTCCCCGGTGGAGAAAGGGTAATATATTTGGCGGGGGCTGACGGTTTAATTGCTTCCATTAGAAATCGCTTAGCGACTTTAAGTGGCAGCCGGCGGACGGGAAATTGAAATTTCAGGTGTAAATCCGAAATCCTGTTTATGCTTTGGGCTAAGTAATTGGCCAGCATTTTCAACTTTCAAAGCGACACCTTCAATCAAACAATCGGAAATTCCTTTTGTTTATCTTACCAACGCTTTTTGTTCGTTGTAAATATTACTATAATATTTGTAAAGTAAAAACGAAGTAAATAATTAATAAATCAACGCATCCATTGTTTATTCTATGTGGCAATAAAAACAGATAAAAGCTAATGAATTTTAAATAGCGAAGAATTCAAGTTCGTTCAAATAACCGGTTTTCTTTGGTGGGGTCAGTTTGTCAGCATTTCAAAGTATTTCAATGGAATTAACCAAAAGTGGCCAACAAAGGCAGAACTAAAAGGGCCACAAAAGGTCCACAAATACCCTTGGAAGTCCATCAAAATAAAGGTAGTTGGGTGATTTAAAAGATACATGTAATTAAATAGGCAGGGTTTGATTGATATGATTGTATTTGATTTTGATTTTGAATTGTTTATTATTTGCTATGGTTCTTATTATACTTGTGGTTTTACGTTTTTTAAAGAAGCCATTAGACCTCTGTTCAGGGTATTTTTGTATAACCAGCCCTGACAAAACCGTTTTGAATCTCGAGTTTGGGCCAAGTGTTTGTCTATCACATTCATAGGCAAATTGCGGACGGCATATTTATGAGCAGCTCTTCTTTCCACCTGGGGGGAAATGGAATATCGTAATAATTAATTAAGTTATAACATTAAACGGCCATAAAGGGGCATTAGGCCCATAACTTTGAGTGGACATATGAGCATGAGCTATGCCACTTGGCCGGAATCTCAGATATTCGTTAGCGAAAGACCCATAACTCTTAACCCTTTGTTATCGCAGGGAGCGATCTTAGCCGTAGCCATAGATGGGGGCATCTTGGCCATATGCCCGGCATTCCAGCCATCATCATCATCATATTTTACGACTCCAACCAACTGGCCAATCCTCATGGCCATACTTTCTTGGCCACAATCCGCACAGCTCACTTCGCTTTTCTCGCCCTGTCAGTTTTGATTTTCGGTTTTTGGCAATGTCAGCCATGTGCCAAACAAATGACTTCACATTTTTAAAGATATTACGTTGACATACAGCTTCGCAAATTGAGTGAGTCGACCGCAAATGCGTCATGAATTCCATCCTGGCCATGACTTAAGAACCCCATTCGTTAGATGAGCTGTGAATACTGTGATTACCTGAATAAAACTGTTAGTTACACTTAACCGACTTTCTAAGCGACTTTATAAAATCGCCAAAATGTGTGGGACGTGTTGAACCCAGAACCCATTGTTCTCTTAAATAGCTTTGATTTATTAGCGAGATGAATGGAAATGACAGCGGTTATTAATTGAGCTTCGGCAGACAATGGACGCGTTTAACAAAAAATTATTTAAATTTACGCCCTTGAAGCTGACCAAATAAAGTTTTAAAATCATTTCGATCTAAAGGGTCAGTGTTTCTAGGTTTTGAATGCATCGTAAAACACTTTCATTGCAAATTGAGTGTTCGAATTGGGGCTTATTAATGCTACGATACATATCTTAATTGCTTTTCCTCCCAGGAATATTCGAAATATCTCACAGCCATTGAAGGTAAATGGAATTGAAGGCATAAGCCTTAATGCTATCAGGGCCACAAATATAATGCTTTCCAATTATTCACAACGGCTACATAAATTTAAGAGTCCATTTAAATTCGGTCTGCTTTAAAGGCCCATTGGCCACGGAAAATTGTAAATATTTAAATTCAACCTCGTATACTTTTGGGCAGTTTATTAGTTCCATTAGTTTCAAGCTGGAATTTTCAAAATAATTTCCATAGCCAAATATTTGATGTTGGCCAAAAGTAAAACTTTGCAGACAATGTAATTTAATAAAGAAGTAAACATGGATTCCGAAAATATTTTACATTCATACTGACAATGTTTACTGGTTTCTTGGCGGCAACAAAGAAGAATTTAATACAGTGACAGGGCACAAAGGCTCTGATCAAGAATAATTCAAACCAAATTAGGCCGATATAAAAAGGTATTCTATAAAGAGAAGGGAAAAACTTTCAATTAATTTCTCCCTTGAGTCTTAATTTAAGCTAGGAATAATTCAGCACTTAGTTTTTCTTTATATCAGTGCAGTAACTAATGACTTGAATTATTGCCCTGCGCAGCGAAAGGACAGCCAATCACCTCCGTTCGTCCACAAACTCCGCATCATGGATGAAAATGCGATAATCTATCAATGGCTATGAGAAAGGTCAAAGGAAAAGTCTTAGCAAGCGATAAGTTTGAGTAAAAGAGAAAGCGAAAATCATGCATCACGAGGAGACGTACCAAGTAGTTTGCCGACTGATTGAAGGGGAGGAGGACCTGGACGATCGGGAGCAGGACAGCCGGAGAAGGGGCTCCCGGCCCCATCCCTTTCCCAGCTCGAATGCCTGGAGGCAGTTGCTCCTCCCCCTGCTCATGCTGTCTGGGATCGGCCAGGTGTTCGGCACATACATAGAACAGGATGAACTCATGCAGAATCTGGACCGTCCGGTTCCCCTGACCACCGTGCAAGGAGTCCTTGGGCGGCAGGCCATGCTCCCATGCGACATCTCGCCGCAGGAGCGGGACGATGCGGTCTACATGGTCCTTTGGTTCCGCGAGGGCGATGGAGAACCCATCTACAAGTAAGTGAAAGCTCAAGTTAGGTCTAGAACTATGAAGTAAGACTATAAAAAATACATTTTCTTTTATGTTTGCGTAAAAATAATCCCAAATCAAATTAAGTCATTAATAAAAAATGTTTATTGTACAGCATCAATGCTTATGCATAACATGCGTTAGCAATTAAGCAGCCCTAGGGTATAATTAATATTATGTATACAATTTTTTGAATTGATTTAAATTGATTGGGCTAATTCTTTAGTAAACAGCAGGTTTTTTTAATCGTTTTGTCAATGAAAACTATGGACCCATAGGGTTGTAAAATCTTAACAAAATTAGAGATAAAGAAAGTCAAGAGTTCTATAACAGAACACGTAAATTTTTGCCTGAAGGCCAAGTTTAGTGCTTTTAACTACATTGATTGTTCTTTGTTTATAACGGGATATAATTTTCCCTCTCTTAATTAAACAAATTAATTACCTACATTTAAATCCCCTTCATTACAGCTTCGATGTGCGAGGGCGTCAGTTTGGACAAGCACGTTTGTGGTCCTCGCCCTCGGCCTTCGGCACTCGCGCCCACTTCAGCAGCACCACCCATCCCGCCCAGTTGAAGATCGACAACATCCGGATCGAGGACGAGGGCGTCTACCGGTGTCGCGTCGACTTCCGCAACTCGCCCACCCGGAACCTCAAGATCAACCTCACCGTCATCGTCCCGCCGGACAAGCCCATCATCTATGGCCAAAACAGGCACGAGAAGGCTGGCAACGTGGAGTCCTTCAACGAGGGCAACGACATCGTCCTGTCCTGCGAAGTTTCAGGAGGTATGAGATCTTTCTTGTCCCCTAAAATCACAGGTCGATTTAATATTAACATAGGTCAAATCACACTGTAAAGTTTTTAAGTTGCAGGCTATACAAAAAGGTCGTCGTTGGGGTCCGTTTTTGAACAACTTACAATCAAAACTTACTTTTAACTCTTAAATTTGATTTCTTTAAAAACAGCCATTACTGCTGTCCCACCTCAAAACAATTTATTACTATTTCTGTAACTTTTATTTGTTGTATTAAATATTCCGTTTTTATGAAAAGAACAACTTATTTGCTTAAACAGTCGATAAGAAGTGCTAAAAGGGTTGTAAAATTAATGGCCAAATAAAATATTTAGTGGTCCTTTAAAGATATTTCCTTGTTTCTAAATATTTAAATTTCATGATTCCGGCATTTCGAGCATGAATAAATCATTCGCCCGCATCTATTATTAATTTAACCCACCAATTTCCAGGACGGCCACGACCCAATGTCACCTGGTACTTGGACAACGCGGCGATAGACGAGTCCTTTGAGCAGCGGCCCGATGGCAAGACAATTAACCACCTGTCCTACCCAAATGTTGGCCGGCAGCACTTGAATTCGCGGCTAATGTGCGTGGCCAGCAATACCAACTTGACGCCCCCCAACAACAAGGTCGTCATCCTGGACGTGAATCGTGAGTGGAGTGCCCTAGGATCCCAAAAAAGAGTAGGGCTAATGACTCTTCTTCCAGTGAAACCCATTGCCGTGCACATCCTCACCAAGGATCGATTCGTCTCGGCGGACCGCACCTACGACGTGGAGTGCAAGAGTTCCGGATCGAAGCCCCCGGCCCTGATCACCTGGTGGAAGGGCAGCAAGCAGCTGAAGAAGCTCACCAAGAACGTAAGCTAGCAAGTCCCAGAACTCATTAATTAAACACAAATTAATATTCGGAGTACTGTGTGCGTCGCTTATAATTGCCACAAATTTCCTTTCCATTTTCGCCGGTTTTGCGCCTTGGCCTTGGCTCGTTTGGGTTTCCCTTAACTTTCTGTTCCGTTCGGTTACTTTCGGCCCGCTTCCGTTTCATTATTCATTTCCTAATGGACTCTGTTTGCGTTTCTTTTTTTTAGTTTAATGAACCCGATAATCAATCTCTAAGTATACTGACGTTTACGCCCGGACGCGAGGACGATGGCAAATATTTAACATGTCGGGCGGAAAATCAATTCATCGACGGCAGCGCCATCGAGGACAAATGGCGACTCATTGTCCATTGTAAGGAAAGCTGCGGGAAACCGAGAGAGGGTGAAGCCTAATTGCAAAAAAATCGTTTTTCCCATGTGTCCACAGACCAGCCGACGACCACGCTCAAGATTGGCTCCTCGCTGAATCCCGACGACATCAAGGAGGGCGATGATGCGTACTTCGAGTGCATTGTGCTGGCGAACCCGAAGCCCTACAAGATGTCCTGGTTCCATAACGTAAGCATGTCCCCGAATATTGGGTGCAAAATACTAAAATCACTGGGAGAAAATACAATCTTAAAGAGATTTTAACTTTAAATTACCAGAGATACATTTCAAAAATGTTATCATTAGCATCCTTTTTTAGTTAAAAAACAATGAATTGCAAGCTACACGAAGAAAATTCTGACGTTCTCATCTGAGTAAAAAATGTTCTTTAAAAAAAAGACATTTTTAAAGTTGCTTTTAGTTCAGTCAATACTTTATACTTAGCAAAAAGGTGATAAACAAACATAATTTAACTTTTATCTTCTCACCAGTTCGTTCTAATATTGAGAACATTGATAACAATATGTACTTACACAGTCTTTGAGAACGAATGTTCCCAATTCAAGAACAATGTAATTGAATTTATATCTGTGGGTACTTTTCTGTATAACAAATATTTTTTAAAATCATGAGGGGAACTATTATAGTAAGCCAAGATTAATATTGCAAAATCTAGCATATGTAGTCTTAATTAAAATAATTAACACTTTATAGGAGCCAGTGGTAAATACTATATATTTTTAGTGACTTGCTAAAAGTTAGTTTCTGATATTCATCATACGCCGTGTATACCATCATTTTACTAGCTTAACATTCATACACTCTGTATGCCATATATTTTCTCGTGCCATATACCAAATTAACTACTGATTCGTGTGTTTCTTCTGCCTCTTTTTTCTCTCTCTGCAGGGCAAGGAGCTGCAGCACAACATATCCGCGGGTGTCATCCTGTCGGATCAGTCGCTGGTGCTCCAGAGCGTCTCACGTGCCTCGGCCGGCGACTACACCTGCCTGGCTGTCAACTCGGAGGGCAAGGGCCCCAGTAATCCGGTCACATTGCGCATACGCTGTAAGTAAATCGCAGCCAAATCCCAACCGTCTCCACCCAAAATGCCCCTCCGCCAAGGGCCAAGTCAGCCAAGTTTGGCTTTGAACTAACGTCTCTGTAATTTCCAATTTAATCCTTGAGTTTGAATGGCTCTTAATGTATTTAGAGTACGGGGCTCAGTGCTATATTCTGGCCGAAAGCCAAGAACAAAGGCAGAGTAGGTGTGTCGGCCCAAGTCCCAAGCACATACATATACTTGTACATATCGCCCATACCCATACCAAACCCATATTCCCCAACCCGCAGCCCTTCGACTCACGTTAATGACCAAGATTATGGCGCAATGAATGCATTGCCTTGGCACTTGCCCTGCCTCCTTCTCGGAATTCCCTGACTCTGGCACCGAATGATATTCCAAATGACCAATAGACAGGGTCGGATTCCGCCCCCTGGCTTAGGCGTCGCCATGCCCAGAATGCGGCAGCCAAATTCGAAATTCGGCATTAATTCAGGCCGTTTAAGGTCTATCACTGGTGGAAATTTGGGATTATTAGGTACTTTAAAAAAATATTCATGTCATGAAAGTGGATAACAAAAATTCTTTTTTAATTCCCTAAAATGTTTATTATAAGATAAACTTTAATTGAAATAATTATGAGAAAGGCCACTTATAGTTCTAGGTTAACTAATATACATTCATGAAAATCTGAAGATTTAGTTAACTATCTTGGGAGCTTGAAAATGGTTATAGCTAATAGGACTTTGAAATCATTTTAAATGCCATTTTATGTGTCTAAAAGTATGCAACAAAATATTTAAAGCTCAGAAGTATATTTGATTATTTCAGAAAGGCGACTATTCATTGTGCACTGCATACTTTTAGTCACCTAAAATACCTACAAGAAACTTAGGAAAATTAAAAGAATAGTGTATCAAAAAACAAGAAGTCTTATATATATTTTAAAATTTGTTTGTGTGTCTCCATATTGACCCCATTGTTTTGAGTGCATTGTTAAAGCGACTGCCTGCATATCGGCAATCGTTACGTTCAAGCGTCCTGATAGGGCGTTAAATATTTCAATAAGCGCTCTAATTACTCACTTGACTTCGATAGATGCCCCGATTTGTGCCACCGACCACGAGGAGCTCTTGGGGGCCCTCAAGCACGAGACTCTGCCCCTGAAATGTGAGGTGGACTCCTCGCCGCCGGCGGACTCCTTCCACTGGACCTTCAACTCGTCCGGCGAGCAAACGGAATTGCCAGCCCGTCTGCACTCCAGCGAGGTAGGATTGTCCGAGGACAGGCACTTAAGAACTGCTAACAATCCGTGTATCTTTATCCCTATATCCCCTTAAAGACCGGCATGTCGCGATTAAACTACACACCCAGCACGGACCTCGACTACGGGACGATTTCCTGCTGGGCGAAGAACTCCATTGGCACGCAGAAGAGTCCCTGCGTGTTTCAAATTGTGGCAGCCGGTAAGCACCCATCACCATCATCATCATCATCGTCATCGCCATCGTCTGCATTATCCCAGTTAATCGGGGCGAACGTAACTCTATCCACAGGTCGGCCGTTTCCCCTGCAAAACTGCTCGGTGACCAATCAGTCGGTGGACTCGCTGCAAGTCGACTGCCTGGAGGGATTCGACGGAGGTCTTCCGCAGGGATTCATGCTGGAGCTGGTCGAGCTGAACACGTTGCGACTGGCCAGGAACATCACGGTTTCGGTGAGCTATCTGTAGGGTTGGGGCTAATAAGCACGGGAATCTTAATTACCAAGCGAACCCATTAAACAACTTTATCGGGGTCTTCCTCTAATCAATGGGGGGTTTAAAATAATTAATTGGCCTGAAGTGTTCAGGGAAGCGGGAGATGAGCGGGGAAGATATTGCATAGTTCAGGGCGCTTTATTTACATTTTTACATTTCCGAAATATTACTATTTGTAGTTGAGTAGTAGTGGTGGGAATGGATTATTTAAAATAAATAGTACTCTGGGGTTAAAAGCTAATGTGCCTAAAAGCATGCAATGAATTATTATTATCATCGGAAATAATACATGGCGTAGTTATAGAAACAAATAATTTTCTCTTTCGAAAAATATGTTTAAATTTAAAAAATATTTAGGAACTCTTATACTTATATAATAATTAAAAGTCCCATTAATGTACTTTGTTACGAGATTTAAACTGCTAGTAAATGGGTCTTACATTTGGGAACTTTATAAATATCAAGAAAAGTGGTTTCCCCTTATACGAAAAACGTGTTTTAACTTAACATATATTTACAAAAAAAACTATATTAATTTATGAGCCAACTCTTACAAAAATATTAATATGTTGATACTTAACGTAAAAGATTAAAATTAGAAAAACAGTCCCATTCATTTATTTTCTCCTAATCATAATGTTATTAAAAGCTAAACTGCGAGTAAATGGGTTCTATATTCTGGAAACTTCTTAAATAAATTTAACATGTTTGGATTCTTTAGAAAGTAAAATTTTCTTCTCCTTTCAATATAGCACACGCCAGTGACCTTTGTGATAGACAACTTGGACCAGGCGGCCACCTACCGCATGGTGATATTCGCCGTTAATGCCAAAGGTCGTTCGGAGCCCACCATAATCGACGACATCAACTTCAAGGGCGTGGCCAAGTTCACAGGTGAGGAGCAAAGCCCAGTAATGGCGAATTATGTGGCAATAATTTAATTGCGGCCCCACGCAGGTGCCTCCACCGGCCTCTCGATGCCCCTCTCGCCGTTCCTGGCCGGACTGACCCTTTTCTGCGGCCTGCTGTTCGCCATCTTCTGCATCATGCTGGCGGCCATCTACCGGAGGTTCTCCAATCGGTACGTACAGCCGCCCATCCCGCGGCTAATGGCTAATGGCTGCGGCTTGGCCCTAATGGCTTCCCATTTAAATTGCAGGCGCAGCGACAGCAACCTGAAGGTGGCCAAGCACACGCAGCTCACCATTCCGGCGGACTGCCAGCTGGACCCGCTGCATCCGAGCGGCCAGACGGACGGACCCGGCAACCACCAGCCGCACCACAGCCTCCTGCCCCTCAATTGCGACGGTCGCAGTGCGGTCGACTGCTCCGCCCTCGGGGATGTAGGCGTGGGCGGTGGGGGCGTGGGCCTCGACGGCGGGATGAAGGGCAGCTCGCCCATCGGCCTGATGGCCATGCCCGGGGACACACTCCGCTCGAATGCCCGCACCCGGCACAGTCCCATGGCCGATCAGGCCGATATAGACGACACCGATCCCGATGTTATACCAAATCAGTATGGTGAGTATTTCTTGGAACGCCCTTGGAAGTGACTTGAAGAGACTGCTATAATTTAAAAAAAGCTAAACAAATATAGGTTCATTAAGCAATTTAAAAATAGATATATTCATTATAAAAAGAATTACTTTACTAAAGCAAATAGTCGTATTTTTTCAAAATATATTTTTCTTAAGAAATCAAATAAATTTTTGGAGGCTTAAGTTAAATATTTTAATACTAATTAAGTTTGTATTTTTTCAGCTTTCCAAAAAAATAAGTTAATAATTTGTCGTGTGGTTTAAAAATGTAATATTATAATAAATACAATATTATTATATTATTTTTATTATTTATTTTTATACTTAGAAGGACTTTTATAGTTTATGCGTGCCTAATGGTTATTTACCTCATGAAAATACCAAAACTTTACCAATTGTATACACCCTAAAAATATACATAGATAGGGTACCATCTCCTTCGTTGCCGCTTCCTTTTCCCTTTTAATTTAGTTTCCCAAATGAATGTATTTGCAGAAAAACGTCCGCTGAAGAGCCTGGTTTCCCCGCCGGGCTTCGCCAGCCCCTCGAATCGCCTGATGCAGCGCGATTACCTCCGGGAAACGGAGCTCACGAAGGGGGGAAGCGACGCGGGACTGGGGGCAGCGGAGGGGCTGTCCAGCATCGGACTGATGAGCAGCTCCGGGAACGAGGTGCTCCACTATACCTTCCGGCCCAGCAAGCAGATTGTGAGTATTGAGACCTAGAATTAGAGCTGGCAAAGTGTCGATAGGATTACCGAAATAATCGATTGTTTATCTATCGAAGGGGCAATTAAAGATAAATCGAGTAATATTTATATTAAGCAACAACTATCAATAATTTAAAAACTAAGTTTTTATAAAGATGTAGTTGATCAATACAATCGACAACTTAGACTTCGATATTTTGCCAGCTTAGGCTTAAAGCTTTTGGTGTGGGTTACACGTATCATTCCCTATATTTCATGGTGTTCATCTCGGGCCTCTCCACACCCGCTTTCTTCTTTCCAAAAATGACATTCACAAACTACTCAGAGCTACGCCACACTGAACAAAAAGGGCATCACCACCTGCAGTCCGCCGTTGGGTTCGCTGAACTACAACGTGAGCACCTCGACGCCCTCGTCCTCGTACCACCTGACGCCCCAGCCCATGGAGGTCAGTCTGCTGAGTCCAAACAATCCGTCGGTGACGTCGTCGCTCAGCGAGTACCGATTTCGCACCGGTCCCGAGATCGTCACCACCTCGAATCGCATACAGGAAAGTTGTATATAAAGCTCTCACACCCATACTTACTTCTGAGTGTACAAAAAAACCAAATGATATAGAGTGGCAAATGTATTAATACATGAGTATCGTACCGCATCGTATCGAATAATATCCTAGCAGCTAGACGTATTTATTCGCATGGTTTGAGGAAAGACTTCTCCTAGCTCGTAAGCATCTTGTGTACTTAATGCAATGCCAAAAGTGTAACTGCAATACACTCGTTTTGTAAATAATCGTTGTCATCTGTTGTTGTAATTAAGACCGATAAGGAACGTACATATATATTCTCAACGAGAGAGAGAGAGGAGTGAACGAAACTACTTCTAAAGAACATATCGTTTAACGTTTCACCTACACATCATATCCAATATCCTATATCCCGTATACCTTTCACCTATCCTATATCCCGAGATTCCCGCGAGGGTTCCGATAAACAAACGCTGTCAACTTAACATATCGCCGACATCCTAACGCTCGCTAAGCTAACCCGAGGTCATTGTTGTGCGCCAAAATGCAAAACATTAAAAAGCAAACAAACTGAGCAGGCCGATTGCAACTAATTTACGCCATATTTAGTATACCAATAAACGTATATATATCCATTTAATCTGAACAGGACCTGCACTCTTCCAGAGTTCCCGGCAGAGTACTGCGGGAGTCGCATTTGTGAGAATATCATGTCCATATCCTCTATGAAAGTATTACCTATTGATTTTCGTTTCGATTAACTCGAGTGTTTAAGTGTAGCTACCACATATGTGTATTTAACTAGAGTTAAGTAGTCCTAATTAGCGGTCTAAGCGAAGTGTACATACATGATTATACAGCTGGGCAGGCAAGGAGTCCGGTACTCCAGTACTCCGGTACTCCCGAACTCCTGTTCACCGAGATTCCCCCTGTAATTTGAATTTGTCTAACCGCTCCGAACCGACAACTGTACATAGTTCATAATTTATTGTGAAGACGAAATGCCGTTCGCTTCGATGTACGTTGTGTTGCCCCCATCTAGGAGTAAATTAAGCATTTATAGAACAATTGCTACGCCGCAAACATATGTACAAAATCTTCGGAGCGATCCGAAGGGAGTGTGTCCCTTCCAGAGCCTCGTAATATTCGGCATTCAAAATTCCCAGTTCTGAATTCAGAATCCGGAATCCGGTCGACGGCAGCGGCGTTTCTTCCCTGGAGCGGACACCTTACAGCTTGAGGATAGTATATATATCTGAATAAAAAATGTAAAATGTATCTTAGAGAATTGCTGCCACTTAATCTCAAAATGTAAACGCGGGGGCAGGCGATACTCGTGCGATACGAACAGCAAACGCAAAGATTAGTATAATTTGTCAAGCCTAGTTTTTGTAACTATTAGGAGAAATATTAAATACAATTAAATTATAACTAAATGGAACCGAAGCACTGGTCACTCTCACTCATTTATCGCTGGACAACTTTGCCGCTTTAATAAGCACTTGGGCAGCAGGAGGTATTGCGGACACGAACCTAACTCCTGCGGCACTAGTACTTAGGAAAGCGAACTTGGTAAGTGGGCACTATGAAGTACATATCCAATATTCACCCTTGATCCAGGCTCTTTGATCTCCGAATCCATGGCTCCATGTTCTGCAATAATAAATCAATTAGTGTGTGGAAGTACTTTCACTGGATCTCTGTCACAATTGACAGCTTGAAGATGCCTCCATCCGCCGTACAGCAAGGTTAATGTATTCTGAACTATGCACTTTATCGTTTAGTTTTTGAGTTATTAATATATCTGTACGAGATACTTAACCTTCTGTGGCAGCTGTCTCTTTGAAATGTTTTCCTCCCCCGAAAAATATAAACATTTCGTTCAATTTTCCCCCCGCCCAATCGCCATGTAGATGTGTATCATTGCAAGTCGTGTACGGCTAGTAACCTCTTGCACATAATACATAAGTTTATTAAATTTAAATTGGCTTAATTGACCCTCATTCGTTTTCCGTTGCCCGATGCCCGATGCCCGTATTCGCCGGCAGCGTTCAAAATTGCTCCATGACAGACGACAACGAGTGTCTGTATGTCTGTATTTTGTGCTGCCTTCATTGCTGGAGCATTCAAAGTCAATTGAATTTAAACGAATATAACTACATACAATGCGATGCTGCCACACAGTCTTATTGTTGCCGCATCGCCCGATTATGATTGCTGTTGCTGCCGGGGCAGAAGCGTCAAGTACTTGTCAAAAAAGAGCCGAGGACCTCGCATTCGCAATCGCATTCAACAATTTGTCAGCGCAAGATGCACAAACAGAGTACAATAATAAATAGCTGGCTGAATGCATTCATCAGCTAAATTAGAATATACATAGATTAATCAGAGTACAATAACACTTAGTTAAGTGAGTCCAGTTTAGCATTGGCTGGAGCAGCGGCTATAGCAACAATTGCCGCCGAGTCGTCGAAAATCTGTTGCACTTCCTGATTGCCATTAACTATGGCTTTGTCATCGCAGTCAATTATAATTTGGTTTATTAGATTTTCATCTTAAAGGGCGTTAGCCGAGATTTAAGTGGGGGCTAATGTTGATATTAGTCAGCTTTAATTTCTATTAATTTGTACATCTCATGAAGCTAAAAGTAGGTTTAAACTTTAATTTCTAAAGCATTTTCTCATTAAAAAAGAGACGAATTAATGCTTTACCTAACTTTATATATTTTCAGATTTTGTTTTTTCAAAATACATTTTTGTAATATTTATAGATGGTAATATTTTGAAATTTTCCATTTAAAATATTATTTTTTATTTTTTTTAGGGCGCTAGATTTAAGTGAACTTTAGATTTTATTGGTATTTGTTAATATATATTTGTATATTACTTTTATAATTAAATTTTTCAAACCTTAAAGTTGTTTTTAAATTTTAAAACGTTAATTTTCAATATTTCGAAATATTTTAAAATTGGTTTTTTATATAAAAACACAGCATTGAACTTTATAGATGTTAATATGTGAAGTAGCACCCCATTAATATTATTTTTATTTATTTTTTTTATTTAAGTCCTGAGGCTAGTTAAAATTTATATTTTTTTGACAGATATTACGAGAATTTTGAAGGGAATTTTATTTTATCGCATACATACTTATAAATTCCGGAGAATCGGAGAATGAGAGTGGGTGTGAGATAGAGATCCGCACGCGGGGCAGACTCATCGCCGATGTTGCTGCTGTAGATGTTGCTGTTGCTGCTGTAGCTGTTGCTGTTGCTGGTGTGCCTGCTGCTGTTGCCGCTCGACGACGAGAACGTTGATTGCGATTATCGCGCCTTGGCAGGGTCTTAACCCCCGATCGGAGAATTGACCAGTAGTCGTCGATCTCAAACGTATATATTTTCGTGCATACTTATGGAATTGGTAATCAATGGGCAAGAGCAAGAGCCGGATTATGTGTGAAGCAAACTATTCCTTGGGTTGGTATAGATATAGATATAGATTGCACTGGGGTTTCGGGAGTCCGCAAGATCTGCGATCAGTGATCTCTGTTCTGGGGTCCGAGTTCGAGAACGCGGAGAACATTGCCGCTCGAGGGCGATTCCACAACTGATTTGTGCAGTGATCGCGCGGACAGTCGTTGGATTTTTGAAAATAACCATCAATTCATTACTCTCCGTGTGTGAGTGTCGCTTCGCCAGTGTGTGTGTGTGTGTGAGAGATCGCCCTCATATGCGTAGTGACCATGCCGAAGTATTGGTGCGACTCAATTCCGCAACAACAAGAGCAGGCAATTTCCCCGCCCACTCCACTCGGCACTTTCCACTCGGCACTTTCCACCCCGAACTGCAGTTGATTACCGACTAAGCCGGTCATCTGAACTTTCCCGCATATAGTCGAATTGAAACTGAAATTGAAATAGAAGCACTCGCCTCGAAATAGCCGCCTCCCATTCATGCCAGATTATTTAACCGCACTCTCTCTCCGGCTTGTTTTCCATCTCGGATCTTAAATCACCATCGCCGACGGCTTTTCACACAAACAGATTGTCCAGGCGCATAATAGATTAGGCTGGTCCCCTGAGTTCTCCTTAAGTTCCCCATTCCCCAGTTCCTGTATCCCAGTTCCCAGTTCCCATTCCCCGACCAAGTTCCTAATACGCTTGCCGGGATTATAACCATATGCTGGGGAGATTCAATTTTTTTCCACTTCAGAATACGGTATTATGCACTTTTAGCGCTTAAGTTGATGGTGTGCGATGATGGGGGTGCCTGAAAGGTGACAAATAAATTGCTGAGATTCTTATATCGCACACTCATCTTCTAGTTACGTCGCCGTGGTCTATTAAATCTCGAAATAAATATGTCTTTCATTACATATTTTGTTTAATTTTCAAATGCAGTTGAACAGCTAAACAATTCCAGTTGGTCCCCCAATTTAATCCTTTTATTTAAATTTAATTAATCACAAACACGAAAATCTTTTATGTGTAACATAATTCCTGATTAAAAGATTTTGTTCAATTTTCTTTGCCTTGTTAATTACAAAATAATATGTTAAAAAAGAAAATATCTCTCACTTCCTATATCTACAAATATAACTTGACCTTCTGAGCTCCAATGTAAGTAATTAATTGCAATTACTCATTGAAGAGTTTCGAATGCAATTCATCCCATCAATTATTGAGCTTTTATTCGCCTGAATGTCTAAATTACAATTGCATTGATGACCCAAGAAATTCAATCTTTTTCTGCTTAAAGTGTAATATTTATTACTTGTTGAGTTTGAGGTTCAATATTATAACGTGTTATTACAAACTCAAAGAAAAGTTAGCTAGCTGAAGGCTGTTCTTCAACATTTTAATTAAATATAAATGTAATTAAATATTTTCTCTTGGGATGCCTTCTTAACTTCAAAGATATTCATCTTTCAGATACTTTTATGGATTTGAGCGTATGACCCGCACTGTGGCGCTGCCCTAAAAATTAAGATCTGGATGAAGGAACTAAACTTGATTGCTGGTCTTGTCGTACTTACAAGTTCTCACGAACACACAGATTCGCTGCTGTGAGCTCACTTAGTTGAGTGAAGAATTTCAATTAATTCAATTGAAGCGGCTCGCCAAGTAGGTAGTGGGCACTGTCAACTGCGAATGGACGTCGGTCCATTTCCATATCTAGTGTGAATTCAAGATTCTTTTCGTATCTGGCATGGCCTCATATCCCCATGTGTGTGTACAGCTTCCTTATTACGGCGCATACATCATCAAATAGGCCACGGAATATAGATACATATACGTACATACGTGCTCCATCGAAATTCCGAATAAGCGATTGTAAAACTCGAGAGCAGGACAAGTCAACTTAAATAGCTCTTATGGCTACCAATCTATGGGTTCTAGGAGTACCACGGCCCCGCCCACTTTTCCCGGCCACAAACCAATAAAAAAGGGCGAGGACGTAACCGGAACCCTTTCCCGGCCGTAACCGGAGCGGGAAAATGCGGCCAAATGGTACACTGATAAAAAAAACGTAGTAAATCCAAATATTTCATATTCAACCCAAATATTTTTCGCTTTGATTTTCATCCATTGCGGTTTTTATTAAATTTCAATATGCGCATATTAACCTTTTTTTCCATATTAAATTTAAATATTTTCGGAATAGATTTTAATATTTTAAATATTTAAGTTAAATATAAGCCATATTTAAATTAAATACAATGCATATTTCTATTTAATATTATGACTATTTGATTTTAAATTTTTAAAATTTGAATTAAATAGTACACGTGTTTAATATAAATAGAAACCATATTCAATTCTAAAATTTTAATAGTTAAATGAATAACCGAAATATTAAAATTCAATATAAGTCGTATTAAGATTCAATACTAGACATATTTATTCAAAATATGCCAATCATAATATTAAATATGATAAGTATTCAAATATTTTTGGTACACTAAAAAAAATGAGTACACAAATTTTATTTCTGTTTTTTCGATTTTATTTAAACATTTATTTTTCATTACGGCTTGCTGGAAGGTACAAATAATACAGTTACACTTATATTTATTTTACAGAGATCTGTATAAAACATATTTTTTAGCATTTACATCATACATACATGTGCATTGGATGGCTTGAAAACTCTTCAATGTTTTTTAAAAACTAATACATTTTTAATTATTCCACATTCATATGCCTGCAAATGGTTGCATGTTTTAACTTCTATAGCATTACACGCTACATACACAGTTGTCAATTCATAAACGAAAGAAAGTACTTTAAACAATCTTAGAGTATTACCAATCTTAATAGCTAAACACTAATTAGTTTTGTAAGTTATCTGCGAAATAAATAGTAAGATAAAAAGAAAATTATAGATTTCGTTTTAAAAAGATCAATCAAAATATGAATGGTTAAGGATTTGGACCTGAAAGAAAACAACAAAAGAGCACAAAAAAAATAAATAAAAAGACAAAATCCGAATGTAGTCTGACTAAAATTATAAATTACCAATTCCGGTGCCCGCGAGTCAGCATATTTTGGCCATGCTTTCAAAAGCTCAGCTCCATCGAAAGTTTTCACATCCTTACGCCGAGTATGGGTTTTATTCTCAACAGGAACCTCCAATATTTTATCCAGTTTTATATGCTTCGTTCTGGATTTTGTATATTTGGCATATATGTATGTATGTTGGTTCGAGAATGTATTTGTTTGCCACTGCGAGGAATGATATAGAAATAAAGTGTATTATTTAATTTAAAACCTACTTTGCCGTATTCTTACTTTTAAAAATGTATTTGTTTCTACGTTTTTTACTTACCTATGACTTTGCCAGGAACGGTAAACGCACGCTGTGTGTGGGTAGATGTGTTGCAGAAAATGTACATGTGTGTGTTCGCTAGGGCACGCTCAACTTTGTTGGCGACCAAGCAACGGTAAACGCACGGTGTGATATATGTATGTGTGTGTAGCTGCACTTGATTGTATGTTCATACGTTTCTGAGAACCGAAAATTTTAATCCACTTAATAATTAATACATTCTACGTGCATATGTATGTATATGTATGCGTGTAACGGCGCGCGCTAATTTGTTGTATTCTAGGAAAACGCAGTACGAGTAAAATATTTTTGATAATTTTAATTTAACTTTTATACACACATATGCACATATTAATTTTTAGACTATTTTCACTTTAAAAAAGATACGACACGTCCTACTTCTTTGGCTGCAATTATGAAATGGCAAGCGTCGTGCCGTGTTGAAAAAGCGGAATCAATTGTACATATGTACATACATATGTATGTATGTATGGCCGAATACAGTTTAAAGAAAAGACATGCCGCGAAAAATGTACTTTTTGGCATTGAATGTTGCTGCCAACATACACACTTATTTATTTAAAGAAACTTCACATGATTTTTTGATAGCGCGATCAAGTTTAATCTTATATTTGTATGCCAACTTCACTTTTATAAAGACCCGACACGTCCAACTTCTTCGGCTGCAACTCTTCAATAACACGCGTCGTTTAGTGATCAAGAAGAAGAGTCATTGATCAAAGCAAACGCGAAAGAATGTGTGTAGGATAGAACAAAAAAAAACCGCCAAGAATTATCTTAGCGCCTTCGTTTTTGTTCTGCCCATTTACATACGTACATACATATGTACATATGTCAATTTACTTTAATGTATATAAATTTGTTTTTAAAAATGTATAATGTTTGGTCTGAACAAATGTATGGGCACGAGTATACAGTTTATGAAATAAATCTTTTTGTTAACGTCAGCTTAAAATATTTATTTTAAATATTATCGTACTTAAAAACGGACATGGCAGAAACTAATATTTAAATATGAAACATATTTAAATGTGATAGTAGAAATAAAATGCATTTTAATTAATTAATTTGTACGTAAATATAAAAGATATCTTCTTGAGGTGTTTTTATTTGATATAAACATTGAAAAACCCTTTTAAATTGACACTTTCTTTATTATTATTACAAACATTTTTATTTTAAATATTAAAAACTTTAAAATAAAATAATTTGAATACTAAAAATTAATATGAAACATTTTTAATTTAAATACGGATTTTTTTAATTCTGAAAATATTAACGATAAATATAATATTTTTAAAAATAAATATAAACAAATTTAAATTAAATATGCTCTTCTTTGATTTAAATATTTTAGTATTAAACTATGCAATTTAATATGTTTCGTATTTAATACAATGTTTTTTGTACTAAATTTAAATACGAAATATGAAATTTTTTATTCAATATGCGGATATTTAAATGTACTATTCCATTTTTTTATCAGTGTAACCCACTCAAATAGGTACATCGATTTTCGCACACTTTGTTGGAGGGGAGAGAGAGCCATGAAAAGATTAAGGTGAAATCCACAAATTTGGCGCAAATGAATTTTCTTTTTATGTTTTTTACACATCTTAAATTTTTTATTATTATGCCATCCTTTGTTGTACGTTTTCGATCCTCATTCTATTACACTTTGCATCGGTTTCGCATCGCCAGGTCCATTTTTCCCCCCCGAACCATCCGACTTTCCCAGGTTTTTCCCTTTTTTTTTCCCAGCGAATTGGAGAAATTTGCGTGCGTGTTTTGAATGAGAATTTGTTGCATATTTGCCTGCCTGTTGGCTTTTTGGGGCTTTTGTATTTCTGTATCCTGGGCAAATGGAAAAAAATAGACGTGGTAAGTCGAAAGTGGAAATAGTAGAAGTAAAGGAGCCGGCGCCATCTGTAAATATCCCCCATCCCACCAATTTTTCCGAGTCTGTGTCTGCTGTTGTACAATATATAAACATTTACACACAGCCATACGCATTCGCATATCGTAAAAAAGTAGCAAATTCCCCTGTTGCGTATGAATTTTTGGCTTCTTCACTGAAGTAGAAAGCATTTTCGCTCTGGGTAAATGTGATTTATATTGATTGTAATCGCGGGAGTGGCGAATGGGGGCCGGTCCTTCTAGGAACGAGAAAAGGAAGGCAGGCAGGAACGCTTCCATCCTAACTACAATATCAGTGAGCATCCGACAAACAGCGATTCAGTTTGCAGAAATGAGAAAAAATATATATCCTCTCAATTTGTACACACAATCTATCTACAGCTGTAGTTATGCCCTGCCACCAGGAGCATAGGAGTTGGTACACTTGGAGCAAGTACTATATGTATTGCAAAGTATGGCTTAAATAATGCATTTCTAGAAGGTTGTGTAACACCTAGAACCTGAAGAAACTAGAAAGTCTTTCAGCTCAGTCAATTTAAAAAGAGACGGTAATTGGTTGTAATATTTATGTAGTAATGTAGACTTGGTAAAATTAAAATGATAATGATAATGTAACTATAAAAATACTGAAAATGTTATTAGTGGTTTATCGCTCTAAAAAAAATACCGATGATTTTTGCATATTGATTTATTTTACATTTTCCCAAAGTCCATTGGTCAAATCAAAATTATATTTAGCTACCTCTAAGCTAAAAGGAATAAAACGTCAATGGCTGTTACAAAAATACCCCAAGCGATGGTTTTGATTGATAAATTATACATTTTTCCAGAGTGCATTTCTAGGCATGCTGATGCGGATGCAGATGCATATAGAGATGCAGGCGGAGACTCCACGAATCCCACCGTCAGCCGTCAACCGCCGAGCGTCAACCGCCAGCAGCCTTGGCTCTACAGTGCCACTTACATTTGACATCAAGACAACGGCAGCAGCGGCAGCAGAAGCAGCGTGTGCGGGTAGGAAAACACCCCTGACCTGTGACCCCTCAACCCCCATCCCAAACACCGTTGCGAATCCCCCACCCCTCTCGTTTCCCATCAGCATTAGCACGTTTTGTGTGCACATTAGAGATGCCCTCATCTGGTCATAGGTGTACCAAAATGCACTCGAAAAAATAATAGCAGAGGAATTACTGATCAAGGTTTTCAATGGAACATATATTTGCACATTTTAAGACAGTATTTCTGTTTGATAAAATAAAAGGAGACTTCTTTTATCAGACTAAGATAATGAGAATAAAAGTGTACCATGCGCGGATCCACGGGGGGTATAGGTGGGATAGATAGATAATTTCTACTCGACAAATTTTTTTGATATCCCCCCATAAATAAATTCTGGATCCACCACTGAAGTATACCCAGTTTTTTTTTAAGCCATAATAGCTAACCAATAATACTACTATCTTTGGAAAAGTTAAAAAGATCTTATCCATAAATTTTTAAATATGTATTCCACCTTTTTTTTAGTGTCCTACGGATACGTCCATGTCTGAGTGGCGTTTGGCTGGAGGGCTGCCACGAATTTTGACTTTGTGTGACGTATCGCTGGCTCTCCTGAATGCCAGGCCCCCATCCCGCCTCGCGTAACCCCCCGCCGGGTGGTCGTGTCAAGGACTCGAAGTCCTTTTTAATTTTAATTAGGCTGTAACACGTTGCTACGTGCTATAATTCGAAAGAAGGCGGCGACGGTAACCGGAGAAAGGGAAAGTGAATCGGATGGATTGACAAACCGTCTGCCTAATTGTCTGCAACCGGGACTGAAGAGAGAGCCCAAGGACAAAAACCACCGCCCAACGCCCACATCTACACCCAAACACCCGAAAAACACCATCGCACACACACGCCCCCACATAAATCAATCCTCGAGAACGTCGACTTACCAGAACGTACATATATTCGCATTCGGAGCAATTTGTCAATTTTTCGGTGCTCGGTTTTTTCTGGCTGTCCCGTGATTAACATAAACCGCAATTTTCATTGCCGACAGGGCGAGACGACAACGGGCTGGAAACTTTCTTAATAATGTGGCCCGGACAACCCCAGCACACGCACATCCAATATATCTCCATATCCACATCCACATCCACCTGTCCGAACTGAACTGAACTGAACCCAAAATGGGTGGATACACATACATATATCCCGTACCACCCTCGAGGCTGTTGCTGTTGCAAAATTTATTGCCAGCAAAATAAATACGCAAAAGATGACATATGATTTGACCCGAAAGATAAAACTGTCTGAAAACAAATATTTCCGCTTAGAGTCCATCCGTAATGCGAGATGGTGATGGACTGGCGGAGCTGAACGATTGAGGGAGCAGCGGTCATGTTTATTTAAGGTTCTGGTTTGCTCCTTCATTATTAAGGACATCATTCAACTAGTTGAATCGGCCCTTTCGGCCATGTCGCCCCTTTTGGCCATCCCCATTGCCAGGCTGTCTGTCAGCCCATTCTTTTTGGCCGTAATTTGTACACGCATATGTATGTGGTGGTGGGGCAACGCCCCTCTGCTTTTCCCACTTTTCCCGCTTTTTCCGCTTTCCCACCAGCGAGTTGAGCTACTTATGCAAATAAACATAAGGAAACTCGCATATGCCGAGGATATATTTCCCTGCCGGAAGGCTGGGGGGACTGAACGTTTCCCCCTAGATTTTGACTTGTTATGAGCGGTTTGCCGAGCTCACTTGTGGCGCTCGGAAATACGATATTGTTAATTAATTTACGCCTTTATTGGAGCCCTCGCCTTGGCCTTTAGTCAGCAGCTTCCCGCACCCATATCAAACTGAAATCATGTCAGGGGTCAGTGTGTTTGTGTGGGGAAAAAGTGTATCAAAAGCTCGTTAACGAACGGCTGCAGCATTGGATCCGAATCAGATTCCGGGTGGAGGTGGGCTGAAAACATGACTAGCCCAACAAATGATTATGAGTGCTAGGACGGGAGATACGGAACCTTTGGCTCAGCTACCTGGTAATTACATTAGCCACTGGATCAGTGCATCGGTTTACTCCCGCAAGCAAAGCACTCTTCAAGCACACTTGTTGCTCCACACTCAACTGGCCTCCTCTTGGCTTGAGCACTTTTATTGAAAAATAGTAGATAAATACCAGAGAAGTCTGGCTTTGATACAATACTCTGCACTGGCTAGTTAAAAAATCAATGGCGTTCAGGCAAAAATAGTTATAGGCCTGCCTCTTGAAACCCGATAGTCAAATATCTGGGCTAAATCTGAAGGCAACACAATCATCTCAAATGGCTGATTAATTCGCATTGGCAACCATCCAACAGATAAGTAATTACACAACGTTCCCTTAATTAAGCCTCTTGATTTGCAATATGTGATACGAAGCACATGTATGTAATTCAAAACATCCTGGAAACAGAAATAAGTTCTGCAAAATGAAAATTCTAAAGGCTTTTTTGCAAGGCCTCCTGGGTCTCACAGAACTTTGCTGATCAAAAGGATACATATCTTATGGAACGTTACACATCTTCTTTCTTGGCTTCAGTTTCTTTGAAGGTGTATTTTACGTTTGCTTTTCTTTTGTGTAGAATAAACTCACATCTACATGTTATAGAGGGCGCCTTTAGCCCCGCCACCTGGTTTTTAAAATTATCCGGCAACCCCAATCAAATTAACGGATTCCATTGTCTAAGTAAAATACAATTAAAATTTAAATTTAAATAATTAAATATTAAATTATAGAAGCAATATTTATGATTTCTATATTTACTGTGCTTTGAGCTGATATAATATGCTAAATATATTATTTTAATATTTTTCTTAAAAAAGTTGAACAATTTAAAATATGGTTTCTTGCTAATGATATTATGATATTATAATGATATTATGTTTGCTGTGTGATTTTAGTGCAATTTTGTAAGTCATTTTGTGCCCACCTTTTCATAATTCTTGTCCCCACAGACACATTTTAAAGGCATTAAGAACCATGCACTATCTAAGTGGCTAAGTAAAACCCGACTGGGTAAATTATTAAAAATGAATTATGGCCCAACTGAGCTCTTTATTCGAGGCGGCTGAATTAATTGAAGCAGCTCGTTTAACAAAGTGTGAATAATGGGGGCCAAATCACGGACAATTATTTTGTTACATCCCTGATTGGCTGCTAACAAGATTGGCAACGTGCAGTGCATTTTCATGCGCTTTCATAATATTTAATATCATATTTCTCATGCCTTGCCAACTCTCGTGGCAATATATTTTGCAATTTTCCGCACAACACCTCGGGTTACCATCGGACATACTTACTTATGAGCAAGGGGGTTGGGGGGGCTGGGGCTGGCCAATACATATTCATTGGCCAATCGATTTGTGAGCCAATATTTCTCGCCAATTTGCGGGTCCAGCGCCAGGGTCTAGGTCTCCAGCCAGTCGGCCAGTTTTGTGCCAAAAGACCTGGACACCGGTAGGCGATCCAAAGAGGCAGCGGATCGGAGCGGGTCGGCTGACTGGTTCCCGTTTCGATGTTTCTGCATGGGCACATTTTTCAGCTAGTTCTTCTAATCAATTGCCCCAACTCGACGTCGATTACTGCCAGCGGTTGCTGCTGGCTCTGAACCCAGGTCCAGACTCCCCACTCCCCACTACCATCACCCATTTACCCCTTCCAACACTCAAAAACTCCAGGCATGTCCTCTGTCCGTTGTCTCTGTGCGTCGAGCACTTACGCCATTTGTTGCCAATGCCAGACTCTGGGTCTGCACTCAAAAAATTTCATAAAAAATGTAGGCATTTATACATTAGCCCAATAAAACTTAAGGCGAAGTTAAGGGAAATATACTACACTGAACCTATGGCTTATTAATCAGAACATTAAATCAGGAAAGTAAACAAATAAATATTAAATCAACTATATTTTCATGCTTTTAGTATAAATAAAATTAATAAAAAAATAAATACATTGAAAAAAAAATTGTTTTCTGGTTATAAATATCGAAATAAATATGGTATTCCTGGAATAAAAGATTTGTGAATTTAAGAGCTTTCTAATATTTTACAATTTAAGTTTATAATAAGTTACCAAAATGATCATCAATATTTTATTTTGAACAGTTGTCTTAACTTAACTCTTATGTTAAAGTTATGAAAGGGTAAAAGAACTGCTATTTTTAAAGAAGAAAGTAGGTATGTTAATAAAACTAGATGTAACTTTTTAAGTGTACCAACTTACAAGATTTGTTTTTTTTGTTATATTTTAACATTTAAGTTTATAGCAAGATACCAAAATGATTATTAATATTTTATTTTGAACAGTAGTCTTAACGTATGCTTAAGTTATGGCAGTGTTAAACATTTTATATTTTCAAAGAAGGAAGAAGTTATGTTAATAACTCATATACTTACTTATATTTATATTTATATATTAGATATAACTTTTTAAATGTGCCACCTTTGTGTTAAACTAAGAGTAAACTTATATAGTAATGACTTATGACTTATATAGTAATGACCTATATATATAAGTTGAATGCACTTTATAAATACTTATGAAATAGTTTCCACATCCTTGGCTTTCGTTATTGGGAATTAGGCTTACAAAAATGTTATTAAATAAGTTAAAATTTTAATTTTTTTTACTCGTCTTACTCGATATTTAAAATTAATAAGTAGACACAAGATTGTAAGATATATTATAGTAACATATACAAAATGTTTAAAATACCCCAAAGATCCTCCCTTTAGGACTGTGATTTCTTCGAGTGTGGGCCTTAGGTTCAGTGTGCCCCTTCCCCACCCCCATTACCATAGCCATACCCACCCCCTCCCCCCTGTCCTAGTGCCCGGTGTCCGCCGACAAAATGTCCGGCGGCCGTCGTCATCGACCGTTTGCCCAGCGGGCGAGTTTCAAGCGCGTGTCAGCGGCAGCCGTAAATGATGTCCAGTTGGGCATAGCATATAGCAGCGTATATGGCACGATATATGTTTGCAGGGGTCTGGGTTCTGGGGTCTGGGGTTTGGGCCCTGTCCTGGGTATCGGGACATATCTGTGGGTGGGTCGGAGGGCGTTGGCTGGCGACTCCATGACAGAGTGCTTCGACTGGGCGACCGGCGACTCCACGCTGCGTTTTGATTTCGAGTTATTGCAGTCGGCGGAACAGCAGCAACAACCAGCTGCATTTATGGCTTGTAATCTGAATCTCAGTTGGTCAAAAAACGGGGAAAAAATTAAATTTGCACACAGAACAAGTTTAAGTGGCAAGGGGGGCGGCGAAAGGTCCAGGGTTTTTGCTCCTTCTTGCCCCTTTGGGCTATTTTGCAAAACTAGTTTGCCCGGTAACGAAACTAAAACTAAACAAAAAAAAAAATAACACTAAAAACAACCAGCAGCAACAAAAACTGTTGCACATTTCTAAAAAGAAAAAGAAAAGCTGAACTACTGAAAACGAGCAAAACAGCAAATTGCAGAACGGACTCCGAACAGCAGAAGAAAAATAGCAAACAAATTTACTGCCAATTTGCTGCTCATTTCGTTTAGAAGGTGACACGGCCATGCCCCCTTTTTACTGGCGGGGGCGTAGGAGGGGGTGATGGGCGTTGGTTGCCACAAGGGGGCGTGGCAGTGCGAAAGTGCGCTTTTGGTGGTCGTGGTCTTGTGTGTGCACTTTGCGCGTATGTGTTTCGCATTTTTACACTTAATTGCTCCGCTTTGCTCCAAATTGAACTGCCCAGGAATATATAGTACAGAGAGGGGGCGGTGGGCGGTTGCCGATAAAGGGGGCGTGGCAGGACAAGCCAAAGCTCGACCCCGAGCACAAAAAGCGCAACTGCAACTGCAACAACTTTTTGGCAGGCAGGCAGCAGCAGCAACTCGCACATGCAACATGCAACACACACACTCCACACACACTCACAGAGCTTATAAATTTTTGGAGCACACATATAGTCGGGGTTTTTGGTAGTTTTCGGTTAGTTTCCGATAACGTTTAAAATGCCAATAGACCCAGCGAGAAACCTTTGAACAAACACAGCACAGCCAGCAGAACAAACAAAACTATTTTCGCCGCGATAATCGCCGTCAATTGCAATGCAGCAGTTGCAACTGCCCCATTTTCCCAACCCCCACAACACCCCTTTTTTTGTGCCAGCAACTTCCCTCGAATTGCGCAATTTGCGGCAAGTTGTGTAAAACATAATTTTTGGGCAATTTATTGCGTGTTTGGATGGGCGGGCACAGATTGTGGGTAAAATGGGCGTGACTGAGGGTCTGAAGGGCGGTGGGCGGTGGGCAGTGGGCGTGGCCCACCCATCACTCATCATCTGGCCATCCACACATTGGGATCGGGGAATGGCACTGGGACCATCATTTCATTCAAATTTATGCGCTAAAACTTCCGTTCATTTGGCCCTTGAATCGAGTCAAAAGAAATGGCAGAGGAAATAAAGGAAAAGAAATGAAAGATAGTTGTACATCAGGGAAAAATCCCTTCAAGTAAATGGGGCTTTACTCGGAAGGGCAGAGAATTTGTCAAGAAAAGTAACTTATTATATAGCTATATATTCAAAATTGTTATTTAAAAGCATTTGGCTAAATTTAAATAGGGAAAATGTTTTGTATGTAAGTAAGATAAATACTAAAAAATCAACCAAGAACCAAACTATTTTAATATATATATATTATAACTTATAATAAGGTTGACATAAGCTATAGACAATTTTTCCATTCTAATTCTATTTTGGGATGGCAAAAACGCATTTTCAATCTCTGCGGATAATAATTCTTAATTAAGGCGGAACATATGTAGCTTAAAGTTAAAAAATAGAAATATTATGAGTCCAAAAACCAGTTTGGAATCCAAATGATTTATTATAAATGATACAGAGACAGAAAAATTCTAAATAAATAAATAAAGCATTATTAAAGAGCTTAAATAACTACCAATATTTAATTAAAAATCAAAATATATTATAATATATTTTCTGCCATTGTTGTAGCAATCAGATCTGCCCTGAATTCCTGACATCCTTGAGTTTGATCCCTTTTTCCCCCAGTGCAGTGGAAGAAGAATACAGCCAGAGAGGTAAGAAATGGCTGGGTTATTCATTTAAATTATAAATGCATTCGGAATGTTTAATTTTTGAATGGTGTGTGTGGCCGGGAATGGAGGAGCAAATGCTGCTGAGACCGGGGACCTGCACTCCTTTTCCTACTTACAAAGGCAGCACATTCGATTCGCATTAATCTTCATTTGTTTTAGAATAGACTGGCGCTGCTGGTCGGCTCCGCTGCCCCTTCCCCTGTCATTGCCCCTCTGTCGAGCTGCTCCTTGCTGCAAAAAGGACAAATACAAATCTAAAGCAGAAATGTCTGCGGAATCGATGGACGACGACATGGCCCAAGAAGGACGAGCTGGGGAACTGGGGAAACGCAACGAACAGAAAGCCATAGGTCATAAATTAGATTTTCCATTAAGCATATAAAAGCACCTTTTGGTTATCCTCAAATGCGTTTGCCCCCCTGCCACCCGAATCCCCCTGGAACCCCCCGAATACCCACAATCCTCACCCCGACCGACAAAAGGCGAAATCCAACTTTGCTGCAGAATCGAAGAAAAGCATTGAATAAACGAGTGAGCTGGCATGCGACAAGCGGCAGCAGGCAGCCTAAGATTGTCCGCAGGAGGTGCTCCTCCATGCCCCGGATCCCCTTCACCTTCCCCATCCCCGCCCCCTCACAGCGCACCTCGTCCTCCGGAGGAGATCCTTCCCCAGTCGAAGCTGTTAGCCGGAGCAAGACCACACGGAAAAAATGGATTATCACAATAATTTCCCATCTATTTCAAATAAATTAAGGATTTGTGTGTTAAATTTATAATATATAATAAAATATTATAGCATATCCTACAGAATTTAAGAGATATGTTTTTTTCGATATCCAAATAAGATGCCTCTTAAAAAACCACGTTTTATAATCTATAACACCTATAAAATGTGCTTTAACATTTTTTTTTTAGTATAGAACCGCTTTATAAAAAAATGAAAGTGCATTAAAATTAATCCATTTATGAAAAATTCCAAGGTGAATGCAAATTTTATATCAGATCCATAAAATATTTTGTTAGCATCTTAGGATCCGGAATTTTATCTTTAATATTTTTGTTGCTACTGGTTTTTCTACACCAAATTGTAGTACCATTGATTAATACAGAAAAGCATAACAAATTCATGAATCTTAGGAATTTAAGTTTACTTTCAATTCTTCCATATATTTAATCATACAATATATTCCAAATATTTATTTTCAGTGCAGTGGCAGCGGCAACGGCAGCCATATTGAATGGATTTGCACAAACGTGCAGAAAAACTTTTGCTGACACAAAGGATGCAAAAAGGTGAAAGACGCAGGGCGCAGCTTCCCTCCAGGGAAACTTGGACAAAGTAAATTTAATGCAATATTTTTACATACCTATACATACAGTCGCTTGAAGTTGGCAATAAGGGAATTTTTCGCACTTTCCTTTTGGCGGAGACTTATTGGTGCGAATTAGTTTAATCAGTGCGCTGGCGCTCCATTGAAATCCCGTTAACGTAATGGCCCTTTTTGGCAGGCCATAAAAAGTCATATAAACATTTCAATTAACGAGTCGCCCACGTTCCAGGTCCCCCATACCCATACATCTTATATGCCACCTACCTACCTGACAGGCATCGACGAATGAGCCATGGCTTTGATAAATTGAGGGCAATGCCAGACTAGGCCGTCCATCGGCAGTTAGTGAGCCATCCCAAGAAATCAGAAATCAGGGAATCGGAAGGCAGCCTGCTCCATTCTCCCTTCAATTCATGCCATTGCCTGGCTAATTTAGTGAGGAAATGGACTCGGGGGCAGCAGACTGGGGGGAAAAGGACTCCAGGACCCCGGGACTCCGGGACTACCGAACACCGACGACACAAAAGTGTCGTATTCAAGGTCATAAAACGTGCGTCATGGCCGGTAATCAAAGCATGAAATTAATTTCCAATTGATTTTGGCCCCTGTCGCCGGCCCAATCGCTGCAGGAAGTTGACCAGCGGAAGTGCGAAACGATAAACAGCAACGAGCGACGACGGCGACGGGGTCGAAAAGGAAGTCGGTCACCCCTCAAACGGGTGACATCCTTCACCAAGGAGGGGACGCCCAAGGAGGAGCAGCTGGTGCAGCACGGAGGGCACAGTGGCCACAGTGGGAATGTGCTGAGGGGGCATTAAACGATCAGGCATTTAATGACACCCGGTCCGCCATTGATTTGCCAAATACATGTACGAACTACGAAGACCCGTCTCCGGCCACAGGACACTCCATCCCCCCTCCCCGGTTCTCCAAGGGATGGGGGGGATGTGGTGGCATTGGTGATGACTTGGACTTCGTTTGAGTCAACACAGCCGCCGGGATTGTCAATACCAAAAAGCCGGTCAAGCATGGCACATAGTTCACCAGCGAGGGGAGACGCATTTCAATGTGATTTGCCTTTAATTTAAGTTCTGGTTTTAAGAGCCTGAGAACCAAAGGAATTTTATTATTTGAAAATGTATAGAAAGTTGTACTTCTCGTAAGATCCTTCAATAAATTAAAAATTCTTTTTTTTTTTTAAATAAAATTAAATCGGTGGTATACATATAACATTTTGTAATGATAAGCCTAGGAATGTTTAAATAAATTAACTTAAGAACTAACTTTTTTATAAGGGTTATTTTATTACTTACTATTATACCATGAGAGCACTAATACATTTTGATAATTTTAATTTAATTCTTTTAATTGAAATATTTAGCAGAACATATTAATTGTCTCTGGATAGTAATTTAAAAATTGTTTTCAGAGTGTTTTGAATCGTTTTTATTTTTTAAATCGAACTATTATATTTGGTTTCGTTGCTTTGGCTTATTATATTTATGTTTTCAGAGTTGTAGGCATACTTTCCCCGATTATTTACCTGGCTTGTTGATCTTGGCTCTTTCATTTCCCGAAAATGTTCTTTAATTATACTTGCTGTTTGCTTTTAATCAACTCAGGGAGCTGCCCTCGCTGGGCCGTAAAACCGGCGACCAACAGAGCAAGGGGCTGGCATTGTGGGGCGGCGCCATGACCATCAATATGAGCGGAATCCGAGGTGAGGGGCAGATGGCCATCTGGCCAGCTGACAGACCCTGCTCCTGCTGCTCCTCATCGCCATCTCCATTTTCATTTTCATTTCTCAGGCCTAGACCACAAAGCACAAACAACTGAAGCGGGGCATTTAATGTCGCTCTGGCTGTCATCGCCAAAATCGAATAACCAAAAACAGAAAAGGCAAAAAGGAGCTGGCAAAAAAAAGGCCAAGTAGTGGAAATGGCCAAGAGTGGCAGGCAAAACGAAAGCGAGTGCCTGACGAAAAAATATGCACAGCATCCTTGACGTTTGTTCGCTCGTTGACGCCCAAGCTGCTGCAGCATGGGGCATGGGGCATGGGGCAGCTGATGTTGTCCCGCTCCCGTTCTGGCTTTTCCCACCGCTTTTCCCGTTGCCGCCACCGCCGTTGCCACAACCACCAGCGGTCCGGTCCCCAGAGCTGTCACTGTCGCTGTGGCTCAGGCATAGGCTGTTGCTTGTAGCAGGCACTAAGAAAAATATTCTAATAAAATATACCAAATTAAAAAACAAATTAAATTAATATTCAATAAAAAATTAGAAAAAAAAGAGATTGATTTTATGAAAAAAACCGCGGAACTATGAACTATTTTGTCTATGCTACCACTTGAGTTTTGTAACCTCCTTTAAATATTAATTTAGGTACCTAAAAGTATGCAGTGAGTAAGGGAAAGTTGTCTTTATGCATCAATTCATTGTACCCGTAAGTTGAAAATATATTGTTGCATACTTTTAGGCATCTTATTTTTAAAATACTAGTTATTTGTGTGGCTCCCCTAGATAAATAATACTTCTGTTAAGTCTAAGCTCTAGAAATTAAGGAAATATTATTTTAAATATATTTTAAATCGTGTGTTTCAATCTTGTGTATTCAATAGCCATTCTATTTATAGTCCTGTTGTTCAACAGCGTCCTAAGGCTGAGTCATTACCCAAGTTCATGGAAAAGTGCCATTATCACGATGATCCCCAAGCCTGGAAAGCAACCCACCGAAGTCGATGCATACAGGCCAATAAGTCTCTTACCTGCATTGGGCAAAATGATGGAAAGAGTGATACTGGATCGGATCCTTGGACTAGAAAGTGTGAGCAGAGCTATTCCTAAGTGGCAGTTTGGTTTCCGAAAAAGTCACGGCACACCTGAACAGCTCCATCGCGTGGTCAATTTCGCTCTGGAAGCTATGGAAAGCAAAATGTACACAGTTGCTGTGTTTATGGATATACAACAAGCCTTTGATAGGGTATGGCACGACGGCCTCCTAAGCAAGCTAAAGATCCTACTAACGCCACAGCTTTTCCTCCTCATTCAGAGCTTCCTATCGGAAAGGAAATTTAGTGTTGTTGTCGATGGTGAAAAGTCGTCAAAACGTCCAATCTCAGCGGGTGTACCTCAAGGCAGTGTACTAGGTCCGACACTTTACTCACTGTTTACGTCAGATATGCCAGATTCGTGGGGTTGTACCGAAGTTGACGATGATGACATGCTCATCGCAACATACGCCGACGACACAGCGGTTATGGTCAGGAGTCCAAGCATAGACATTGCAACCTTGGGCCTGCAGGAGTACGTATCACGTTTTGAAAAATGGACAACAGAATGGAATATAGGCATAAACTGCAGCAAATGTGCTTGCGTCACATTCTCCACAAGGCCAAAGAACTGCCCAGGCATTTCCATGTTCGGTTCTGTACTTCGACACGAGTCCTACTATAAGTACCTTGGTGTGATTTTGGATAGAGGACTCACATTCCAGAGGCACACAACCATGATCAAGCAGTCAGTGCTTTCAAAGGCAGCAAGTATGTCCTGGCTTCTTTCGTCAAGAAATAAGCTCTCTTTGTCCCACAAAGTTCGAATTTATAAATCGATTCTCAGTCCAATCTGGAAGTATGCGTTACAAGTCTACGGCATAGCGTCTAAGACGAATCTAAACAAAATACGAGTAGCGCAAAGCAAGATTATAAGATCGATGTGTAATGCCCCCTGGTACATGCGAACCAGAGATATTGAAAGAGATCTCAAAATCCCAAAGATAGGCGATGTTTGTCGTACGCATGCTGAAAACTACTTCAGACGCCTTGGCTCTCATCCTAACTCCCTGGCGAAGAGGCTAATTTGGAGACCAACAAGAAGAAGACTGAAAAGAAACCACCCACATGACCTTCCATTAAGATATATTTAACACCTAGTCTAACTAAATATCAAATGAAAAGAATTAATGTATAATTTTGTATACCAAAACTTTGTTATCCCCTATATTTACAACCTGCTCAAGCTGCCACATAGGTAGCAGTATACCTGTTAATCCTGAATAAATATACACTTTTACAAAAAAAAAAAAAAAAAAAAAAAACAATAGCCATTCAAAGTAGAATAAAAGTGTTTGAGTAAATCGGGCCCCTGAAGATCATATTCATCTCTTTTCTGAGTGTGGCCTCTGGCCGAGATGTGTTCATGTCTAATGTCGAAATGGTTAGTTTCACTTTTTGCGTCAGAAATCGTAAAATTGGATATAAAATTTTACGAGCGTGTGGCTGGGCCTCGTCCCTGGTCCGAGAATCCCCAGCTCTGAGTCTCGGATCTGCAGTCTCGAGTGTTCTGTTGGCTCTCTAGTCCTGCGTGGGCCTCACACAGATACAAGACACTCGCTCACATCCACACTCAGGGGCAAATTTGTCCTGCAAATGGCCGCCTGTTTTTGGTCACGGCACAAATTTTGACGCTTGACTAGCAGTGGCAGCTGAAGTTGAAGCCGAAGCTGAAGTGGCAGGAGCAGAAGCAGAATCTGAGGCCGAAATGGCCAAAGACGAAAAGCGACGACGGCACTTTGTTTGCGGCTATAAATCATTTATGCAAGTTGCCCTGGCTGTTTGCGGGGAAATAAAAATTTAACAGAAATTTGTTTAGCAATGTTTGCTGGTTAAAAATTTAGGACCCACTGGAGCAGGAGCTTGCCTTTTGTTCGAACTTTGAATTGTTGCATTTGAGGGCTATAATATGCAATAATCTCACATCTCACACAGGGCCAAAAGTGTGGAGGGCAGGGGTATCGCAACGCCATGAGGAATTGGGGGATACTGGATGCTCCGGCAGGATACATATGTCTATATGTATATTCATGAGCAATATATTTTATAAGCATCATTGTGCATATTGGATAAAAATAAGCTTAAAATACAAAAATATTCCCTTGCAGCAGGCAAGCAAAAGCAATCAGACGCCTAGCCAGCCAGTTTGCTTCCCCCGACCATTTTTCTTCTATCAGAAGTTCACCATTGTGGGAAATGCTGTGCAGGGCTTCAGACATCCTTTTCTCCCATCCAGTTGCCAGAACCCAGAACTCGGAACCCAGAAGTACGAATACCCAGGGAGAGGAAGGATGTGCCGAGTTTGGAATGTGTTTGTAAGTCTATTGTAACAGCAATATAAGTGCGAGGATGTGGGGGCGACTAAGAGCTCCAAGTCTACAGCAGCACCAGCAGCAACAAAATATTTACAAAATTGTAATGGAATATCAACAGATCATAAAATCATGCACATTTTATTTGTCGTACTCGTAAAATGTAAAAAAACATCAACCCACACACTGGCACTCGCACTCGCACCCACACTCCTTGGGAAATCCTGGCTGGGAATGGATAAAGTATATTGAAAATAAAATGAAAATATTTTATGTGCATTACAATGGCAGCGTGTGGCAATATCTCGAGTACAAGTACAAGTAGGATGGATAGAAAATTGTGGCATTTATTAAATGGCTTTGGCTTTGGCTTCAGCTCTGCCTTTTTCTTCTTCCCCTTTTTCATCCGACTTGGCTTATTTCATTTTACTACCGCATCAAGAAAAGGCCGGCTGCTTAGCTGCATTATCCTGGCGGTGCCACGCCCACCGCCCCCCCTTCCACGGCAATTACGTGATTGGGCGGCATATAGAGCCGGGCTTTAAATTGAATTAGGGAAAGTGCAGTTGAGTGCAGGAATACGACCAAAACAAAATCCAAGCCACAAAATCAAGGGTACACGGAGAAGAAAAAAAGGTACTACCAAATCGAGTCAGTTTATGTGTGTCCATAAAAAAATGTATTATAATATATTATTAGGAGGTCAGCATTTTGGAAAAATAAAACTCAACGAAGCATTGAAATATATCTGCAAGAAAGTACATCTTAAGGGTAGTTATTCCTTGTGTAGCATTACTGACAGCAATAACAGACAGGGGCGAACGACTTTAACAAGTGTCGCCTTTCGAAACTTTTTAGCTAATTCCCGATTTTAACGAAGAATTTTTAAGCATCGGCCACGCCCTGTTTTCGAGGGCGTTTGAAGGCCTGGACAGCATCAAAATCACTTGGGTGCTCGCAGTTAACGAGAAAATGTCTGGCAAACACTTAAACTTTTACGATGAGATGCAGTCAACGCGGGCCGCACAGTGGGGCAAATGGCCGTATTTAAGAACAGTTCTTAGCTACATTTATAAATATATAACGAAATGCTGTTTTCTGTCGATTAAATCGCAAGTGTTTTATTGTTTTTATTAAGAAAATGGTAAAATCAAAAGAAAACATGGGTCTTAAAAACATATAGGGCGTATAGGAACCAAGTTAAGTCGTTAAGCCTACTCAAAACATGCATATGTGAAAGCACAAGTCTAAACTGATTTTCTTAATCATACATTTTATGTTGGAAATTAAAAATAAAAGAGCAACATACAAATGCCATCCATTCATAATCAAGAAACAATCTGCCGCGAAAATCCCATAAAAGTCCGTTTTATAGTTTAGACACCCATTCCCGAGATACATAAACAGTTTAACATTTATATAACCATATACTTATCTTTTTATGCGCATAGATGGCTTAAATGAAATTCTGATATGAAAATCTGGTTGTATCCATTTAGGCGACACTTTGACTGATGTTGATTGATGGGCAAACCTAATGAGTTGCAGGTGCATTTAAATGGCCCGCGGTCAATGGGCTGTGAAATGTGAACAATGTGAAAACTAATCCATTGGACCACTGGATCAATGACAGTTGATTGGCGACCAAGAGGACTCATGAGGGAAATCAATTAAGTGGGAAAATGGGTAACAGCCGCTGCACATTAGCAGTTAACAAAAGTGAACACCGAAAGGGATTTATACAAATTAGTTTCCCTAATTAAGGAGGTAAAATATACGAAATCAATTACCCTAGCCGCATGTGCTGAATTATGCATTAAAGCCTGCCTTATTTTTTGGCTCCAATCCGAGTACGATTCCACAGTGCTTTTATTGCAAGCCAGGCCAACACCTTTCGCCCAGTTTTCCCTAATGCAAACGCTTTCCAGAATAAAATACGTCAACTGACTGACTGCTAGAAAAGCCATTCAAAGGCTAATCCCAAACCAAAACTATTAACTGAATGCTAATTATTGGCAGCACCCGAGCTGGTAAGGACCCAGCTATTTTTAGGCCATTCTCGGGGCTGACAATTTCACTTTAGTGTCCGTTTTATGGGCGGCCACGCCAAAGAAAACAAAAACCTGGACAAGTGCAGAAACGAAACCTACGTAATTGAACACGACTGACACTAAAAATAACCAACCAACCGACCAACTAACCGAGTAACCAGGCTTTCGGCTTTCGGCCAGGTCGAGAACATCAAGCAGAACCCCAGCTAAAGAAGCGATAAAAAGGAGATAAAACGCCCGAAAAAAGACAGAGGGAGTGAGGGCTAGAGGTCCCAGACTATCTCCTCCTATTCAGAACATCCGATACTGTAGTTATGGCCACAACGCAACTGAAGTAAATAGTCTTGTTTTATGGTTTATTTAAAAGTCAGCCGCCGGGTGGCCAGCAAAGCGATAAACAAGCAAGTCACTCCCAAACTCAACTCGACTCCACTCCGCTTGACAATTGAACACTCAGAGCCGGTTGACCTGCAATTCCAGCCAGGAAGAGGAGCCAACAAACCTGCCGAATGCCTGTCAGACAGCTTCCTCCTCTGCCCCCGAAAGCCAAAAATTCATTTGCCCGAAATTACAAATTACGGCACTTGCAGTCACAGCCACTATCGCCAGGCCATGGCTCAGACACCGGCGATGAACGGGCACAGGGAGAAATTTACATCAGGTAAAGAGCTACTAAATACTGTGCAAAATTGTGGGCAACAGACTCTGGCCACAGAAAATATTCACACCTGAACTGAAACGCCTGCCGAAATATCAGCATGACCCACTGACTTACTTTTATTTTGTAAAACTTCTGAATAATGTTGAAATATTTATTTACAGGGAAGACACAAAAATAAGGATGGTATTCAAAATCCAAAAATATAAACAAGATATGTCTAGTTGATTGATGCATGTAATATTTTATTAAAATAAATTAATTATATATTTGTAAAGTTTACATTGCAAACAGTCTGAATAACACAGAAAATATTTATATCTGAATGTGAACCCTTCCAAAATAACTGGATGGCACACTAAATAAATTATCTTTAGTAAACTAAACTAAACCTTTACTAAGGCGCTACTAAGTAATATTAAATTTGTACTCCCAAGGGAGCCACAGGAAGTTCTAAAAAAAGCTTTAATATTTTTAGAAACTATACTTTTAATTTAATAATTTAATTATATATATTCAGGTAGTTTTCAATAATATTCCATATTCATCCATGGCTGATTTATTTTTAGAAAAATAATTTAGTAAGTAATTAATAAGCTATTGAGAAATATCAACATTTTTAATCACACGGAAGCTAATATAAATGTAGCTACACGTAAAATGTACTCAACCATAATACATATGTCTGGTTTATTGGTAAATCTAATATTTTTTTTAGAAGCTATTAACATCTACTAGGTTCCTAAAAATATATATTTCGATATATGTAGTTAAGCAAGAGGGTGTATAAGCTAGTTGATGGAGCTAAGGTGCTGTATATGTATTAATGACTACCATTCATCATAAAAACCTCCGGTCTAAAAAAGTTAGAAGCAAATGGGAAAATAACCCATTTCAAAGGAGCCAATTAAAAGTCAGGCATTTTTTCTGATGTTTACCCATAGTTTTTTCCCGTGTGTTAGATATTGTACGATTGGGGGGGAGGGGAACGCACTGGAAGCGGTAGTTGGCAAGCAACTATTAACTCAACAAGCATAAAATGAAGCAGTCCCAGTCGAAGAGGATGCCCAGGTCTGATTGCGGTGGGTTCTGGATTCAGGATTCTGGATGCTGGTCTTGGGTTTGGGTGAGGTGCTAACTGGGTTCCAGGGTGGATGGCTGGGGGCAAAGGTCGCAGCTTCGGGCGGCGGCTGAGCTGGCAAATAAGCCGACAGGAGCGGCAGATATCGCTGACGGGCGACCCAGGGACAGGAGCCAGGAGATCAGGGTGCAGACAACTGGAGAAAACTGGAGCCAATGCCAGGGTTATTACATTTGCATGCGGCACCACCCAACCCAACCCCACTTTACAGCCAACTTACTTTGGCCCATATTTCAAAACTGTCGACACTCTCCAACATGAAAAAATAAGGCACAAAATGTGGAGAAGGAAGGCGCACAAGTCAAAAGGAGGCGCAATTATGACAAAAGTATGCCTGGCATAAATTTCCTAACAACCTCGTTTCGCACTTGTTAGTGTTGGTGTTGATGCTGATGGCTATGGCCTTGCGCCGAGCCACCCAAAAACCACTCCAGGCCAACCACCCACTCGAGGATGTTGTTATGACATTTGTTTGCTGCTAAATAAAGCGAGGCATTAAAGTTAATGACGCCCGGGCAGGTTGCTTAAAGTGCCAACCACCCGCGGCCAGCCACCAGTCGCCATATATATATATATATAGGTATATATAATATACACACACTTAACCCACAACCGCCGGGCAGGACAGACAGACCACCCACCCATCCACCCACTGAACTACCACCCATGGGGCGAGGCAGGGCGGAAATTAGAAATTAAGTCGCGCGCTGTTTGAATATAAATTTAATTAATGTTACACAAATGCTTAAAAGCTGTAGTTTGTTTGCCCTAGACCGCCGACACGACAGCACCACTAGCGCCACCAGCACCGCCCGGGGACAAAGGATCGGAAACAGGACGAGGGACGAGGGACGGGACGCGACGGGATCGAGGACCACCCAGCAGTCAACTCTGACAGGCAACAGCACGCGCCTTCCGCCTTCCGTTTTCCATTTTCCATTTTCTATTTTCCGCCCCGGTCCCGTGAACTTTGGACGCTGTTTAATAGTTTTCAAACGCTTGTCTAACTGACGCCTTCCGTCACTAATATGTAACCGCAGGGCGAGGGTTGATCCACCAATTAGGTGGGGGAAAAATAAGATTAAGGTATAAGGGTAACAACAACATGGGGTTCTTTCTTTCTATAAATAACACTATTATTCTTTAGTTTTTTTTAACGAAAAAGATTTTTATAAATAATTTTTTTAAGGCACATTGACTTTTTTTATTAATTGCTAAGCCATAAGGTATTTGTTTTTACTTAGATAATATAAGAGTTATTTACTCCATTAAATATGTTAATTACATAATTTTCTATACATACATTTCTTTCATATGTTATAACTTCTTCAGTAAACCTTTTATTTTTATTGGATCTTTAATTCCAACTTTAATTAACTCCAATAATCCAGAAATTCCAATCAAAATATACCATTTATGCATTCTATTGAATGTGTTTTGCACTTCATTTCGTTTACAATATTTATTTAATTTTCATCTTGTCTACCATTCAATAAACCATTGATCTAAATGAGATATTTAATACCAACTTGTTTATGAAAAGCATTCAAATAATCACAAATTTCAATTCGAAATACATAATTACAAGCCTTTAACATTAGAGATAAATGTACTAGAGCTTGCCATTAAACCCTAGAAATGCACTAATTGCAATTATGCATTCCGTTTTAATTACTTCACATCCTCGGGGCCGTGTAACCCGATATGAGGGCACCTGGAAAGTTAATGGGGCGACCCTCTGCCAATTTGGATGGACATGGACATGGACTCGCAGGGCAGGCCACTCGGAGTGGTCATCGCATTCCGTGGGAAGCGTGGGAACAGTGGCAGTGGGTGTGGGTGTGGAAATGGTCATCCAGAGTGGGTTTATTTGTACGTAACTCCCGCTTGCGTCATGTGTGAGCTGCTCCACCTCCTGCTGATGCAGTTCATTAATTATTTGGCCGAAAGACCAGCGGGTTGTCACTGCTAGTCGCATTTCCCCAGCTCGTTTTTCTACGTTTTCCTCAGCTTTTCCACGGCTTGTTTGTCCGTGTGTGAGAATCGCTTTGGCCAGCGCAAAGTCGCTTAATTAGTTTCAGTTGAAGTTTATTATTAGCGCAAACTTTGACATCGATAACAACGTAAAGTCATTAGCATTTACAGCCATAGTTAGTCACAGTCACTTTTGGTAGTTCTTCTGCTACAGTGGGAGTGATGGACTAGAACTAGGGATTGGGATTGGTTTTTCCATCCCAAAAATGGTAATGGAAGTGGGAGTAAGAGTTGGCCACTACACGACAATGCTTTCAATGCTCTGCCACTTGCTGTTTCTTTGCCCAACTTTGCATACAAGCCAAATTACATTTCATTCCCCGCCGTCCTGGGCCCTCCGCAGATTTCAGCCATTTGCATCTTACAACAGGACCCCGTTGGCCCGCGGAGCGTTCCATTAGATTCGGATCCGGATTCGGATTCGGACGCTATATCTCTGTCCCCACAGCGGTGTCATTAAATCATGCTAAATGTCAGTGACTGTTGCCGTCACTCTGAGTCGCGTTGCGCCAATTGCCCCCGGCGTTGCATGCACCAACACCCGGTAAACCCCCGGAACCCCCTGCAAGCCCCACCCCCGAAACCCCCCGAAAACCCCCTGAAAACCCCCGGATTCTGACTCTGCTGCGGTTTCAAATGCAAATAGCAGCCGCGCAACAGCGTTTCCATGGAATTAGTTAACGTTTACCATCGCAATGCTGCTGTTGTTGCCACCAACAATAACAACTAAGCACACGTAGAGAATTGATGTGACAGAAAAGGTTAAAGCTATCCAAAAACACTATCCAAAATGGCAAGTCGGGAATTTTCTGAAAAAAAAGACCTATTCCGTTTTTGGAATGGTGTTGCCCATTTCTTGCTAACGATACAATTTATAAAATATCAATAATTTTCTTTTAGGAAAATATATTTAAGTTACCCAAAAACACATAGCTTTTTGAAACTATTGTATTTTAAAAATGAAATATATTAATTTTTATTATTACTTATATTTATAAGATTAAGTGTCGTTTAATAGGAAATTGCTTATCAGAACTCTTAAATCAATTTTCTGAATTCGGATAATCTAAACTAAGAACTTTAATGACTACATTGGAAACCATAAATATAAAATAAACTTAACACAATTTTTTTCTTTACTTCAAATATCTCGAACACAGCACAGTTCATTTCTCCATTTGCCAAGAAAAGCTTTAAACTTGTTTAATGTTTGCGGCAGCAAAAAGTTGTGCCATCAAAGGATTTTAACAAGTGACTTCTCTGCGAAAGTTTAGAGCTTCTAAATAAATTATAATGGTGAATTTTAGTAACTGAATAGCTGGAATGGCTTTTAGGCCAATTAGCGAGCATAGATTACCGACCAGATTTTTGCGAGTGCAGATGAGACCTCGGCCGCATGTCGCCGCTGTAAGCCGGACAACAAATTGACAGTGTTAAATTAATTTGAAAATACATGCTAGTGCTTGATGGTCCGCTGTATTTCAACTGCCTGCTCAATTTCTGGACCACTTCCATTTCCAGTACCGTTTCCATTTCTACTGCCATATATATACGACCATAGGTGGATGTGGGTCTGCAGAGCTGTGGGCCAGACTAACTGGCAGGCGGACTGGCAGGCCCTGATGTCAGTTAGATGCTTTCCACTGATTTTAATTAATTCATCTGTCAAATAAGATTAGTTTTATGGTTTACATTGTACACACGGGCACACATGGAAATAGCAATACTGCTGCCGTATTTGGATGCTGGCTTTGTGGTTTTGGGTTTTCGGTTTTGGGTATTCGGTCAGACATTGGGCTCTACATGTATGGGGTATTTGGGGTTCTCGGTTCGGTTCGGTTGTTGGATTTGAATAAAAACGGCTTTAATAAACGACTAATTAATGGTCGCTGAAAACTAATGCTCCATTTGGAGCAGCTCCAACAAGCTGCAAATGTCACTGATAAAGTTCGGAACACAAATCCCCCTGGAGGGAGAGACCCGTTTTGGGGGTCAGGGGCCCTTAAACCGAAATCGCATTTCAGCAGGCCCATTAATGAGCTATAATAATTCAATAAATTGAAGGCAATATAAATTAACCTGTTGCTGGGCGCCGTTGTTTGGCCCATTGAGTCCGGCCGGGCGTTTCCCCCGTGGTAAAACACACAAATTTCATTTTGACATGCATTGCAGACCACCTACACATGTGTACCAGCACACACGCACACACATACACACTCACTGACAGTGGGGTAAATATCCAGTACGACCACATACTTCGACCCGCAGAGATAGCCATGGGTATTTATACACAGTCATACGGCCCATTAGCCACAGATTTTGTAAATTATGTCAATAATTCAATACAGATATGCCAGCGCTGCTGACATTTGTCAGGCGCACCACCCACCGCCCAACCGCCCACCTCCCCAGCTTTTCCAGGACACCACCCCTCGATTTTCCTTAACGACACAGGCAGCCGTAGTCGTGTCAAATTTGTGCGCCGCTCATTGTTAATCGCCCGGCCATAAGCCCGAAAACAATTAAGTTAATCAAATGCAATTGAGCAATGTCATTTATGATTGTTCTGCCACTTGCCCTCGCCGGGGAGCGATCCCTTTCTTCCCATTGTCCCTTATAATATATCCTGCCGAAGGATATGTGCACTATATCAGTCAGCTTGTCGAAAAAGGACTATAACATTATTAGAAAATATATAAGTAAACTAATTTTCAAGAATTTATCTTAAATTAAAACCAGAGCTTGGAATAAATCAAATAAAGACAAAAGAAGTTAGGAGCGTTTTATAACAATATAATTTTATCTAGAACTTGTAAATAGGTTTACGATAATGGCCAATAAATTTAAGTATATTTTATCTTATCTTATCTTAGGATAGTTCTATTTTAAAGGTGCTTATACTAAAATACAAGCACAATTGAAATAAATTGTTATATGTTTTGGATATTATCCTCCTTTGATTTGTTTTCTAAATTTAATAACTTTAAATCCCATAACTTTATTTTGAATTTGGAAATAGGTTTACGATAATGGCCAATAAATTTAAGTATGTTTTACCTTATCTTATCTTAGGATATTTATATTTTAAAGGTGCTTATATTGAAATACAAGAACAATTAAAATAAATTGTTATATATTTTAGATATTATCCTCCCATTGATTTATTTTCTAAATTTAAGATTTCGTATATCTTTTGCCAGTAGTATCTATAAAATAATTTTAGACTCTCCTTTAAATTCTCTCTTAAAATAATTAAAGACCCCAGGCTTATCTCCTTAATTAATTGTTAAAAGTAAATCAAACAAGAATGCGCATTTATAAATTCCCAGAAAATTCCCATCTGTTAATTGCTTCTTTTTAAGCCGCACCTTGTTGACTTTGGTCGAAACTCAGGTGAGCCGGCGCATAATTCTGCTTAACGAGATCATACACACTTCGGTCTGCTGGATATACATTCGCCAGCCTGTTTATTTATGCCGGCAAGTTGAACTATGAATGCTGCCCGGAGTTTCTGGGCTGCTCTTGTTATTAATAGGATTGTCAATCGCAAATTGTGGGCCCTGTCTCTGCGCCAGATTCACCATATACAGGGCCCGGGAATCGGCTGGATACCAGGTCCTTGGGCCCCCGGTTTGAATCCTCGACGACGCCGTAGTCGTCATCATCATCTAGAACATTGTCAGCATTGTTGTCCCCTTCCCAGACCGATTTTCGGGGCCTGCTGTTGCCAGGCTTTGGCGTTGTGGCTGAAAATTATTATAGCGGTTATTATTCACAGTCAATTACATTGCCACACAAACACAATCGCACTGGGATCCAAGGGATACGGGGAATCCAGGGGATCCAAAGCAGGGGAATACGGAGTCATAGAGAAGGAACCGCAGTAATCGCGTGGCCGCCGGTAAGACAGCGAGTGACGTTTTGACAGGCACCACTATCCATCCCCGTATTGTTCATAATGACAATTATAATGGCAACCGCAATTATGGATGCCAGTCGATTAATAACGCCGAACTCGACTCCCGATTCCTGGTTACTGGATCCTGGCTGCCGGCTCCTCAGGCATCTTAACTGCGCTAAGTAACGAGGACAAAGACCCGTCAATTTATGGCTTCTGGCGCCTGGAGAAAATATTTTCGAGTGTATTAAACTTGTCCCAGTTTGAGTTTGGCGGCTGGGGAAATAGAGCTCCATCTTCTGCCAATTTTACCTTACTTAATTTCGCATTTCGGGTGACGCAAATGGGATGAACGATGGCCTACAGCTCATCACTTCTGGGATTTGGGTTAAGCTCTGCTAAGACAGAGATTTTTTGTATTAAATCTGATCCACTAACAATTCATTACAATTATGTTTGTTAATAATGCACTCTAATTTATGCGATAATAAATAAAAAATTGTTATTGAACATCAAGTAAAAATAGAAGTGTTTAGGTCATAGTTCAAAAAGCATGTAAAATGTATTAAATTAAACAAATTATTTATATTGTGGTTTTTCTAAAATGCTGTCAGAAGTGCATTAGCATGTAAAGTATTATAAATCTCTCGAAAAAAGTAGCCTTTCATCGAGTAGCAAAAAAGTTTGATTGATTGCGAGGCTCTGAAAAAACTGCAATTAATTGCACTTTAAACTGTTTTCCATTCATCAGTAATTCAGTTTGGAGATATAATTTCGAATATTTTCAACAGCTTTAATGTTGAACTGAAGTGGCCAGCGGCTTGTTGGCCAATTTTGGCCAGCTTGCGTTAAAGTCGCCATCGCAACGGGCCAGCTCAAAGCTATCGACGTAATTTCAATGGCAATTATTTTAATAGATATTTCAGGGGATTACATCTCCATCATCAGGGCCCAAACTTTCTGTGCTATTTCGTTCCCATTGTGGCTGATTATTTATTTCGTTGGAAAATTTCTTGAGCGACAGGCGGGCTTAAGTTGTAGCTGAGGACTTTGAGTTGGCATTGCTGATGTAGATGTTGCTGCTGTTGCTGCTGTTGCTGTTGCTGCTGCTGCCGCTGCTGCTGTTGAGCGCCAAATCGTTAGCGCATTTTAATTAAACTCTAAATTAGTCATTTTCATTGCCTTTTGGCACAAAGTAAAAGTGCCCTTCCCTGCCGCTTTCTCCTTTAGCAGCCCCGTTTTTCCCTTTGGTTTGGAAAGGGGGTCCTTGCAATTCGTTTGAAAGAGTGAAGAAGGAGCCCCGTTGCGTGTATGTGTGCGTATCTGTGTTTGCCATCCTTGTATTTGTATGTTTATTGCTGCGCTTTTTGCTGCTTCCGCTTTTGCAACTGCTGCTGCTGGTGGTGGTGGTGCTTCTGCATTTTCATTTATTTCAGACGACAGATTCCATGGCGGGCTCTTGAGTCTCGCAACTAAATTAAGGTTAAGATTGCAAATAAAATGTATTACTCCGATCCCCTGCATCCCCCTATTCCCCCTATTCCCGCCTCACGCCTCATTTGAAATGCATAAACAACTTACAAAGCAAAAAGTTCAACGACTGTCGCCATTTATCTCTTTTAGCTTGTCTCCTTGTCTAATGACACGCCCACTGCAACATGGACTGGGGGGGGGGGGTTAAAATTCATGGGAATTCATGGCTGAGACGGCAGCGAGCGGCAGCAACCGCAATTTAAGCCTAAATGCTGTGCGTTTAAATAACAGCCAGCCGACGGTTGCGGACATGCAATGGAGCTGCGTCAAATTCAAGACAAACCAAGAGCAAATTTGCCGCCGGGCCAGGCAGTGGACCCTTCCCTCCATGCCCCCTGATCCCGCCCAGATTTCCACTCTGTATGTGTGTATCTCTGGCTGCCAGATGCTGTCAGCACGCCCCAGGCGGAGACCAATGCGGCGTATGCGCAATGTGTGCCCCATCCCCCCAACTAAGCGGCAAAGGCTAAACTGCAACTGCAACTGCAGGCTACTAAATTTAACTACAGTTAAATAAATTCCCTGAAATTAGTAATATTTATGTTACATTATTGCACCGAAGGCGGCCACAGAGATGGAGTGGGGGGCCAGAGTAGCAGTAACAAAGCAACGGCGTCGTGCGGTTAAGTAACCACTCTTTATCTCTTTCAATAACAAGTCCAACGACAACCACACCAGCAGTAACTACGACTAGAACTATGCCACTATCCCCATCTCGTTGCCTTTTGTTTGCCGCCCCTCGGTGGAACTGCTCTGCCGACATGAATGAATGACATAATGGTGGAAGACCACAATTTCAAAAGCATACTTAACAAATATTACGAAATACTACGGAGAAAAGTGCACGCAACAAAAGAATAACAGGGCAGGCCAAAGAATCGCAGACGGGCGACATGGTTGCGGGTAAAGAGATGCACAGCAGCAACATCAGCAGCAACAGCAACATCAGCAGCAGCAGCAACATCAGCAGCAGCAGCAACATCAGCAGCAGCAACAGCCGCCTAGGTGAGCTAGACAAAAAGAGCAAAACAATGCAAACGACACGCAGTGGACAAGAGGCCACAATAGACTTTTGAGGACCAGAAGTCCAGAGATGCTGCCGTGAGTTCATTGCTCGTGAACAAGCTTTGGGTTCTTCAAAAAATCATACTCCTGATTAAAAAAATAATTGGTTTTAAATAGAAATATATTAAATAATTTTAAATACTTATGTACATCATAACTCTGCCCTTTCACCGACTCATTTTAAGCAAATGGTATTAACACCAGTTCTATAGTTAAACTTCTCCAAAAATTAGGCATCTTTGGATGGTGGATACTGGTTTCATTTATACTTGCAATTCTGTATACTTATTACAGTATCAACACTTGTTTTTTAATGGCCGCCAATTTTAAGTAATTTCAAAGTTTACAGACTTTTCCATTTCGATTTTTTCTATTTATTTATTTTTCTATTTCTATAATATTTCAAGTGCAATCCAAGTTTAATATTTTCTTATATTTTATATTATAAGTTGTAATTTATAACTAAGACTTCATTCTCGAGTTATTTTCTGAACCATTAAGCAGTATTATTTTTAATGTGGCTATAGTGTTATATTTTCAACTTCGTTTATTCCATTTTGTGTGCTATTCTAAGTTAAATATTTCTATAAAATTTTATTACAAGTGCAACCCATGTTTATTATTTTCTTATATTTTATTCAATTTTGTGTTCTATTCCAAGTCTTATTTTACCATAATACTTTTTTCCAAGTGTGGCCTCATAAAATGTATGTTACCCACTACGATTACTCAAACTCTGATCTTAATATATTTTAAACAATTTTTTGATGTTGTTCCAAGCTTAATATTTTCCTTCCACCTTATTTAATTTTGTGTTCTATTCCTAGTCTTTTGTTACCATAATATTTTTTTCCATGTAACCCCATCAGCTTTATGTTACCCACTTCGATTACCATTCGTGACTTCCCGTCTGCGGCCTCATCTCCGATCCGAGGCGGCAGAATGGAGGAACTGTTGCTGTTGCTGCATTAAATAATAATCATAATAAGTAATGTGGGGAGACAACGTTCTGGGCCTGCAACCAAGTGGAGTGGATTCGAGGCGGTGGGGAGCGGGGAAGAAAGCGACTACCGGACTTGGACGGCACTCGGGCCAGCTAAACGTCATGCAAAGTGCGGTAAAAGGACACTACAGGATGCCAGCGCTGATGTTACACTTCCTGGTGGCTGGCAGCCAGTCAGGATGGCAGGCAGGTCCTGCCTGTTCATTTGCCAGCCAGGCTTTGTTGCTGCGAAAATACCTTATAGTTGCATGTAGCTGTTGTCGCAGTTGTGTGTGTAGTGTCTCCACTCATCAGCGCTGTTGTTCCTCAGCAGAGGCCTCAGCTTCTGGCCAGGTTCTCATCCCCATCCCCTTACCCATCCCCATCCCCATCCTCGACCTCGTCCTCATCCTGAAGCCTGTCATCGTGGCGCGGTCCCTTGTTAAATCCTTTACCAGGCTCTGCATTGTTGCTCACTTTTGCCTGCCAGCCGAGCCATTGTTCATATAGACAAGTTGGCCTGGCCCGGCGTGGCCTACACTGTCTCCTAATAGCTTAGCCTTTTACACGGAAAACAATGGCACATATAATGGAAGGGTTGGATACAGTAATTTGATAAATGGTTTTTTTGGATCCTTCCCTCTTCAAAGTATTTGTTTCCACATATTGTTGTTAATAATTATATGTCAATGATATAGATACACTTTTCATACAGACTTTCTATCACTAGAATTTTAAAATCATTCTAAAGGTAGTTTCAGGTGCCTAAAAGTATGCAACAATATATTGTAAACTCAAAAGCACAATGCATTTATAAGAAAGACGGCTGAACATTACTCACTGCATACTTTTAGACACCTTAGACACCCCATTGATTTGAGTGGCGCCCCCTATGATTTATAATTATGATAGGCATAATTCAGAAATATTTTTAATTTGTTTTAACCCGATTCATATGCTTTATTTTCCGTATCCTTAAATGGGCTGTAAAAATTTCTGAAATTTCCTCTTATTTTTGCACAGTGCATTCTATAGCTCTGTGCGGTTTACATGCGCCCAGGTAGTAGCTTTTGCACGGGAGCAGCGAACAGGGAACAATGCCTTGGCACACATCTCGCATTCGCCTTTACCGTATTAAGCTGAAATGATTTAATGAGCATGTTTTACCCAAAATGTAGTAATTGTCACGTATTACGTGCTCAGCCTGAAGATTGCGTATGCAGAGCTGACAAATAGCTAAATCTTTGGCCTGCTCTCGGCTGCCTATTTGCCTGGTTTTTCAGCCCGGCTCAAGCAGAAGCTCGAAATATGTATATTTGCATATGTAATTTGATGGTAATACTCGTTAAAAATATTCACATCTATCTGTGTGTGTGTAAACAAAACAGGGCCAAGTACGTGGGCTCAGCCGAGTTAGTTGTTGGCATAGTACATATACTGGATTTTTCGGGGGCATAAAGCTTAGTATACTTACTCGGCTTGGTTCATGGAATCAGGTTTTCATGCTCCCACAAAAATCCAAATTAGAACTCGGGGAACAGCACGTGGCTGCTGTTGTTGTTGTTGTTGTTCTTGTGGCGAAAACTCTTGACGAAACAAATTTTCATGTTGAGTGCATAAAAACTCTAAAAAATTCATATAAAACCAAAGAACGCACTTTACACGCTCTTCGGCCGGAGACCCTCCTCATAACACAGATACAAATAACCACAAAGGGAGAAGCGGTGACGTCCACGTCTGAGTGACGTGTAATAAAAACGAAACAATATTGTATGATAAAGTATACGCCCAGTGGGCACACACATACCAGGGACATGTGTATATGAAAACTGAATTAAACGAACTACGAATGGGAAATAACACAACAGCAGCACTGCCAACAATAATGGCCAGCTGAAGAACAAGAAAAGCAATAGCGGCACAAGACAAAAGATAATGGCAGCAGGGAAAAAGCAAGGAAAAAGCAAGAAAAAAGCAAGAAGGGTCAGCAAAAGCAAAAGCAGCAGCAGCAGCAGCATCAGGCGAAAAGCAGCAGCAATATGAATTCGCAGCGTAAACAGGAAGCACACAATGGAGTCAACTCTCAACTGTCGTCGGGGTCACCAAGAACCATCGACCAAAAAAACAACGACAACGATTGCAGGTCTTTCGGTCGGTCACTTAACAGTTGTGCTTCACTTTTGAGCTGCTTTCGTTACGTTGCGTTACGTTATGGCTGCTTTTGCTTTTGCCTCTGCCATTGCCTTTGCCAGCAAGCAGCATACTTTATTTGATGGTCATAACTTTTTCATTAGAACAAAAATATATATTCGAGCACAATATGTCCCGCAGCGCCGTAAACTATAAGTATATAAATAAGTACGGCTCCACGAGTGCCACAAGCAGTTCATATAGAGCTCTCCTCCCCGTACTATATAGTATACGTATACGAGTATAATATATATGAGTGCGCTTCGGTCTGGCATTGTGTTTACCGAGGGTTATGGGCTGTGGATGTGATGGGTTGTGGGCTGTGGGTTGTGCGGGTCGTGAACAACAGGAGCAATAGCCCGGGTTGTCATACTTTTTGGATGACCATAAAAGTCGCTGTGAAGTAGGACGCTTTACGGTGGAGTAGGAGTAGTAGTCGGAGTAGCAGTCGAAGTAGCAGTCGGGGTCCAGAGTCTGACCCACGGCTCAAAGCCCTCTGCGCTGAGCGATGAAAGTTTAAGTTTAACTCCAAGTCGCCCACAGGGGAGCGAGCATGGGCGCTAAAAGTCTTGAGAGCCAAACGAGTTTAAAGATAAACAAAGATGCACAGGGCTCTTCTGGCTGAGCAAGCGGCCCTAAGCGAATATTCTTAAAGTCCCGCTAAAAGACAATGGGATCGGATTAAATAGTTAGTAGAGTTTGGTGGAGAACTCAAATGCTAAAGCCTCCAGGAACAGAAATTATATAAGGATAGGTTGGTAAATACTTGCAATATAAGGTTTTGCACTATTATTGAAACTAGAAGTAACACTCCTGAACAAAAAAAATGTAAAAATGCTTTAACAAAATAAATAACATTATTTTAGAACAAGGATTACCACACATTTTGTGATATATTTTATTAAAGATTGTACTAAAAGTAATTATAGGAATGTGTAAAATCTGCATTGCCTAATATATAGTCGGCTTCAAAAAGTGTTTCTGAATTAAATATTTTATTTTTATACAGGTTCTGATAATAACATTAAAAAAAAATAACAAAAATATTTACTACACATTTTCCAAGTTACTTTATTAAAGGATTTAAATTCACTTTGAATTCGATAATAGTTTTTTTCTTACGGAAAAATATCTTTCCTGTAAAGGAATTCCACTTTAACGTGCATTTTTAAAAGAAAATTCCTGAATGCGTTTCAGGGACTCGCAAGACAGACCAATAACACTTGATATTACTACCCTTTGTCACATGGCGACGTTGCTTTTATCCGGCTTGCCAGGCGATTCTTAATTATTCCAATACCAATTGCCGAATCCCGCGGCTCCCTTGTTCTTCTCGTTTTCCTGTCTTCTGGCTGTTGGCTTTACGTCGATAGGGCATGCCATTTTCAGATTAAACAGCGACTAAGGAGAAATGTCTTGTGCTAACGCTGCAGTGGCATGCAACATCGCTGCCGCTTTCCCGATTTCCCGCCAGCCCACTTTTCAGCTCCCCAGGTGAGCTGCAGGAATATCCAAGCGGCACATTCCTTTGCATGGGGAACTTTTTGCATTCGAATATCAAAATCAACAACTAGTTTTGTTGTTAGCCCTCGCTCCCGCTGCATTCTATCTATGAGTGCAATACTTCTACAGCTATCTTCAAGGTAATAGATGCCTTGCAATGGGAGAAGCTTAAAAGATACATTGGTTTTAAGTGGTTCTATAGTTCTAAGCCAGGTTGTGCAAACTAAAAAGAAAAGTCTTTAAATTTATGACAATCTTAGAACACACAAATTGTTCAATGATATATATAAAAATATAAAATATATTTTACCAAGACTTCAAAAAATGCCAACTAAATTTATATGCAATTGTGTGGGACCCTAGGAGTTCTTCATAATTTATCTAAAAAGCAAAAAAGCCTAAAAAGGTCTACGATTTCTTGCCTCAATTAACTTTATTTTTATCCCAAGTAAGCAAATACTTGGTGCCTATTAAGTTGAACCCCCCTGTGCATGTAGTATCTCCCTGTGTTTCTGCACTCGGCTTGTATTTGCTTGTTGATGCTGTAAAGCCAAGGAAACTTTTGTCCTCAGTTGCCCAAATAAGACTGTGTACACAATGTGGGTAGGATGGGTGGATGTCAATGGGTTGGAGGCTTGGTGGGTTGGTGGGTTGATGGGTGGCCCTTTGGTTTCGGTGGATGGGTTGATGGGTGCAAACACAAGTGTACAAACACTCGTGGCGAAAGATTGTCCTGGGAAATACAGACATCGCCGCTGTCTCTGTCTCTGTCTTATTTTCCTTCTCCTACTCGGGATAGCAGTTGCAGTTGCAGTCTCGGCGCAAGTCGCATATATAGTTGAATGCCCCAGAGGGAGCTATTATGCTCTCGCGCAGCAGTGCCAAGCCGAAACAACAACCAGAACAACCAGAGCCGGCAGAAGCAGCAGTGCAACAACAAAGACAGCCACAACAACTGTACTAATAACAGCAGAAACAACAATCCCGCCCCAGAAACATGGCCATAACGGCCGAAGGAGGGGACTCGCATATCAGCTTACAAATGCAATGAGAAACTGCAAATGCAAAATACCAGCGCGACTGCAGCCAAAGGATGTGGCAAAAGGGGTAAGTCAGGTGGGTGGTGCTTGGTTTCTGTTTTGGCCAGGCTTCAACTGTCCGCTTAAGCCGAGGGGAACACACACACACAGGAAACACTCACACGTGGCCAGAACAAAAAGTCAGAGCACTACAAAAATCATGCCCTAAGTACACCCTCAAGATATTTTTTCAGCTTGGACTTTTTTAATTTGGTTGTTTTGTTTGCCATTCCCGGTTTGTTTATTGTTTTTGTTGCATCTGCTGCCGGTCGCTGTTGCTTTGTAGTTGACAAATACATTCATATGACTAGCATGGATTTGCTGAAATGGACATGAAAATGAGAAATACGTTCAACGAACCAGCAAAGCGGCTAAGCACACACACAGAAAATGTGGGAAATTCAGGGGAAAATGACAGGGGGCCTAAACCATATCTTGGTGCTTAATGCCGCCCCACTGACAAGAAAGTATCCCAGGACGTCTGGGCCAGGCTTCATCTGCAGTTACGCATTCAAAACTCATCAGCGACAATGCAACAGCGTCATCAGTCTGAGTTCTCAACTGCATTTCTGCATTTCTGGCACTGGCACTGGCACTTCGTATTGTTTTCGGTCCCAATCCCAAGCCCAATCCCATTTTTGCCCCCTGGGAATTCTGGAATTTAGACGACTGCATGCCATCAAGCCTGATTAATGCCCATTTGACGCACAACGTTGCGTATACGTAATAATGTGCAAAATGTTTTCACAATCAGAGATTTTTTTCCCTGGTTAAATTCGTAAGAATCATTTTTTCGAGTTATGTACTGAAATTCAAGTATACTAAAAAAAGTTCAACACTTTTTATAAACTGCATATGTAATAAGAACCAATCGAATATGCCTCATTAAAAATAGGGATATTCCGTGCAACCTTATAACCCAAGCTTTAAAATGCTAGAGTTTCCTGCAGTTGCAGCTATAATATATAGCTGTAATCTATCCCTAACAAGAAGCTGAGCGATGAAGAGTTTTTCCGCAGGGGGAAAAAGAGCTCTTGCTGTTCCGTCAGCTTTTTTTTTAGGGTCGGCAAGTTAAGTAGAAAATATTACGTATACGCATTGTTATGCTTTTTGCCAAGACAAATAAGATGGCGGACAGAAATCACAATGTGCATTGTTATATGGCACACAAAAATTGTATATCCAGTGGCGAAGGGGCTTGTGTGCATGTGCGTGTCGTTATTAGAGTCAAAATTGTATGACATACAAGTTGAAGCCAAATGCACGCATAAACCGGGCAACAACAAACAGTGGTAGGGGATTAGGGCAGGGGCGGAGTTTCAAAGTTGTAGTTTCAGACGATTTAAAAAAGTGAATACATATGTACTGCAAATTAAAAAAAAACATTTGTAGAGGTCCCACCCGAAAAAGTGTCTAAAAGTATGCTATAATATATTTGTTACCCAAAACTTAGACCAGAAGAAATAGATCTTTTTAAATGAATTTAAATGAGAAATTATTTTATATTTAGCTTTTAAAAACGTTATATTTTCCATTGACTTTAGTACCTCATTATAAAATCCAGTAATTTAAAATCGTAAGAATGGGTGTCTAAAAGTATGCTATGATATATTTATTTCAAGAAATGAAAGAATTTATAACTATCTATTATTATTAATATTTATAACTATTAATAATATTATTATCTGATCTAAAATTATTTTATATTAAGCTTTTAAGGATGGTGCTTAAAAGTATGTTATGATATAGTTTATATACTCAAAATTACGTTCGTAAATATTCTTTATAGCGAATAATATTATGTTTACCTTTTTAAAGCACTTTCTTTTCCAACTTGCTGAGATGCTGGGACACTTAGCCCCCTTTTCAGTACTCCGCCACTGGACTAGGAGCCTTTTTAGGGGTTGGGTGGCCAAAAGACAAGACAAGGCCATGGACAGCCAGCAGAAACAAAAATCTCATATCTAATGGATGTGCTCGCTCATGTGTGCGTGTGGCTCTGCAGGCATCACGTAATCATTGCACAACTAAAAGGCAGCCATTATTATTTGAATGAGAATGTGAATGCGACTGCGAGTGTGGCAGTGTGTTGGGAGCGTAACAGAAAATTACAAGCAAAAGATGTTGGCATTTACGATAAAAGCCCTGGTAATGTTCTCCTTACCGAGACTCCAAACACACAGAATGGCACACACACACACAAGGTCCCTAAGCCGGTCCGATTTGGCCCTGCTTGTTAGCCGAGTTTCGAGCTCCGCTCCCAGCTACAGGTTAGCATTTTGGTAGGGGGAATACGGGGACTTACGAGGGCATACTCCCTTTGAATCTGGGCGATTTTTCAATACTGCGAAACGAACACGTACACATGCGTGTGTAATTGCTCTTTGTCTGCATTTGTCTGCAATTAATTTCGTTAATGAATGCATAATCGCATTTTTGTGCACGCCTCGAAGCCATTTGGGCCCGCGGCCGACTGAAATTATTGCAAAAGAATTCAAATGAAAATAAATTTACGTAAAGGAAAAACTCATTAAAATGAGCCCAGACGTAAGGAGCAACAGCAACGGCCATGGTTAAAAAAAAAAATAACAGACTTTCCCCCACTGAGCTTTTCCTGCATATGTACACACACAAATATGTGCATTATTTTATTTCATTCGTTTGTTTGTTTGCGCTCCGTTCCGTTTCGTTTTTTTCCAATTTGATTATTACTTTTTTTTTTTTGGCCAGCGTACGAATAATGAATTTAATGAACCATTAAGATGCTCGCCCAGTGATAAATTTCAATGCGGGGCATAAATTAAATGGACCCCGGGAAAGGCGGCCTCTCAACTTTTGATTGGAACTCCCGGTCGCCAGTCGGCATTCTCCATTTTCACGTTTCAATATTTGCGTTGGGCACACAATCGCATAATATATATATATATAAACACCTCTCGGGGGGACGGCAGCCCACGTGTCTGAATTTTTTAATTTTGATAATTGCACCACAAATAAGCAAGCACCCTCCGCCAAACTTTTTGCCAACTTTCAAATGCGACTTAAGTCTGCAACTTGCTGCTGCTTTTGCTGCTGCTGCTTTTGCTGCTGCAGGAGCAACAATAAGTCGAGCACATTTTTTTGACAAATTGCTGCAACAATATATTTTACTTTTTTCCCCCTGGTTTCTCGCTCTGGCTTTGGGCGTAACAAAAGTGTTTTACATGCCAACAGATTCATGGTATTTACACGCACGCAGCATTAATGTCGCAGCTTCCCAGACCCCCCCCCCCCACTCCCATACTACCCAGTGTTTCGCACATGGAAGTCTCACGTTGTCTGTTTGTCTGGGTCTGTGGTAAAACTTTTCTTACATGCAAATACAAGAGCCGCTGGGAGAGGGGAATGGGCAGGGGTCACCCCTTCTCAGCACGCCCCTTTTCATCCACTCACACCCAAACCAAACTCGGTACTTTTTGCATTGCATACTTTTCAGGTTGCGTGCGTGAAAAAAAGGAAGAAAAACGAACTTTTAAGCTGCTTTAATGCGTTTGGTGCGTACGTCGAAGGGGCAGGGGCGTCCGGGGGGGTGGGAAATGGGAAAAGGGGTAGGGGATTGTGGTTGGCAGTGCGAGCGTGAGCCACCTTAGCCAAGTTCAAGCCGTTGAAAGTGCTTTTAAAGTCGCAATTTACATAAACAAAGAAAGAGGCCCACATCGACTGGGGGATACCCTGGAAAAATTATAAATACTAAACAAATGCAGCAAATATCTTAAGACTTCTGCTAATTTTCCTTTAAAATACATAGTCGAAGGCCCCTTTGCTAATATTATAGCCCCACATGTTAGCCTTATTATTGAAACAATAAAAAACAAAATAAATTATAAAGAAATAGGTAAAAGATATTTGATTTTTGTATACATAAGGAATTACAAAATGGTATTGTACAGATCCATAAATGCTAAATTTTTATTGTATCATCAGAAAAAAATGTGCATTTTCCTATCAAATATAAATATAAAAGTTTTATTAAGGAAATAAATTTTTTGATGGTATTTTAATTTTGTTGCGGTTTACTTAAATATACATATATTTATATATACTTTATTGTCTATTAAATAAAAACCCCAAATAAATTATATTTTATTGATGTATTTTGGTAACGTTTCATCACATATTTTCCTCGCTGAAAGTGTTTTTTCTAAATTAAAATAAGTAAGCAAAATGCTATTTATATTGCTGTTGGCAAGTGCATAAACAAGTTGACGACCCATTTCCAAGTGCCTGTCTAATACACCCTGTTAAACTCTTTGGGAATTAAAATGAATAAATAAATAAGAATAAAAGCAAAAGTTCCCAACTCAACTTTAATTACATTCTGCTCTCCGGTGTGCGAGTGTGTGTATGGGGTATTTGCGAGTGTGTTCCTGTGGCTCGGTATTTTCAAGTCAATGCTTATTTAGACGCTTTCATTGTTACTGCCCTGGCAATAAAGTACGTGAAGCAGGCGAACCGACGAACAAATAAGCACCGAAAAAATGTAGGCAGCCAGCCCTGACTCACACTCGATTTTATAAGGTTACATTATGTACAGAAGTGGGCAAGAAAATAATAGTAGCTGTGGTTTAAAAATGATTATTATCCTTAAGAACTTACCCAAAATCATTTGAGTTTCTAAATCATTTATTACGGTGTCTAAAATTATGCAACAAGAAAGTTATTACCACTTTCGGTCACTAAATATATTGTGAAATATTTTTGGACTCCTTTGCAAATGACTAAAAAGATCATTATAATGTATAAAATATAATTTTTAAATAATGTATAATATATAATGTATAAAATATGACACCGAAAATCAATTGAATTTTTGACATAATTTATTAAGGTGTTTAAAAGTATAGACCAAAGAAAGGTAATTAAAACTTTCGCTTACAAAATATATTTTAACATGCTTTTAGACACCTTTATAAACGATTATTAAAATGATTTTAATGTTTAAAAATTACTCCAAAAATCACTTGAGTTCTTCCACTAAGTGGTCTAAAAGCATGCAACAAAAAAGAAAAAATAAAAAAAAAATTAACCTTGGGTCACAAATTTATTGAAACATAAGTCCGGAAACTTTTGATTCATTAAAAAGGTTAAAAAAACAATTTTAATGAATCAAAACGTCGCCGAATATCACTTAAATTCTTACATTATTTATTAAGGTGTTTAAAAGTATGCAACAAAAAAAAGTAAATTCACCTTTGGGTGACAAAAAATACTGTAACATACTTTTAGGCTCCTTTGTAAATGATTTAATATCTTCGTAATCTTAATAGATTGTTTTCTTGTAGCGTGTATTTTTTTTTCCGTTGTTTGATGGTACTATTTTTTCGCACATTGTCGTGCTTATATAGTGGCTGACTCTCACTCTTTCTGGCTGCCACCTTCGTAATGACTTCATTCAAATGCCAACCAACTTGAAATGCCAAATGAAATAACTTGTGCCGGGTAGCAGAAGAAGCAGCAGCAGCAGCAGCAAAAGCAGCCGAGGCATGCTGCAACAACAAGCTGAGTTATGAGTTGGCATATGACTTTCATTTTGAAAACCAACGCACACACACTCAGGCTTACACACACACACACGCGGTGAAAGGCAAAAGCGGAAACGGATGAGATGGAAACGTTGTTGCCATTTGCGAGAGCAGGGACCAAAGTCAAAGTCGGAGCGGAACAGCGTTCACACATAAAGTGTGAGCCTGCTGCTGAGTCCATATCCTTGTCCAGGATCCCCCTGCCCCCCTCCCCTCCCCCTCTCAGCCACCACTCTTTCTTGCCCACAAATGTTTGCATTTTTGCACATTTCTCCTGTCTCATTATGCTAAATACATTTGCATTGTTTGCCCGTTGTTTTTCTAGCTCTTTTCATGCATATGTGTGTGTGTGTGTATATGACCCTCTGACCCCCTCCCCCTCCCCCTCCCCCACCAGAAGTGCGTGCCCCCCGCCTTGACTTTATAGTTGTTTGCTTCCGCTTTTGGTTATTACGCATTCATGTCTTGCCAAGTGCGCTTCAGAAGTTTGCGTCAGCAGACATATGCGAAAGTATGGCGCACTATAGCTCTATATAGATGTGTGTATTTGCTGGCTAAAAAGTCAAAAGCAGCAAATGCCAGATTTTCAGCATGGTACACACGCATGAGAACAGTTGCCATTGCAGCTCAGGCGGTTCGGTTTTGCATATGAAGTGCCGGCTCAACAATCGAAAATTTGCTCAACAGACTCGCTAAGTGGGAGCCAGGCTGTAGCATACTTTCCAGCCAAGTTTATGCAGTGCCATTGCCAGTGGCTTAATGAGGCTTTAACCCATTAAACACCGTTCACTGATAAAACAAGAAACAGTTTTTGGAGTTGCCTTTGACTCCAAGCTATCATTGGAGTATTTAATGCAGATAAAAGTTGTATAGCCGCCTTTTAAATATTTTTAAAAAATAAAATGCATATTTCTTTATTTTTTTGTGAAGAAGGGGTTAACTAGCTTGTCAAACGGCAAAGAGAAGGTCAAAAACTGGGCCACAGACAGCAGGAAAAGATGAGGGGTTCAGAAAGGCTGAAGGACACTGGGCAACCGCACAAACGCAGGCAAATTAAAAGCGCCCAAGCTTTCTCGTTATCATCTATGACTTTGTAAAAGGCTAATTTATGCATTACAGTTATAAGGGCAAGCTAGAAATTTTTAAGCCCCACACACACACTATAACACGTGGCGCCATTTGCAGGACAATGGGGGCCGAGATGGGCGACTTTGGCATTAGCCAGGACAATCTACATAACAATAAGCGACGATTAAAAGCTTTACGGCTTCAGCACGGCCCACTTCACATGCCCTCCGCACATTATCTATTAAAAATTTATAGCCAGACAACGGAAACGCCGCCGAAATGTCGGCGCCTGCCTGCAGCCAAAAATCCGTAGTCGAAGCCGAAGCCAAACAAAAGCCAACAAGTATGCACAAATTTAAAATGCTGTCCCCCGAAAAAAAGGAAAAACGAGGCGGCAAAAACAACGATACCGAGGACAACGCAAGAAAATTTCAAATAAAATTCACAAGCATGAAAGCGCCGTTACACACAGGCAGCCAAAAACCCTGGCTAAAAACCCACACAAAAACCCCAGAAGACCAGAAAAATAAAAAAAACACAAAATAACGAAAACAAAACAGCTTCTAATAATTTTTAATGAAATTCCAAATAAACACGTAAAAGCCAATGAATGTCATTTCAAAAAGGTAAAAGCTTAGCGCCAGGATCCAGCTCTACAGCTCTCCAGTTCGAAGGAGCAACAAGGTGCGCCCGGCGAGGATGTGCGATGCTTTCCGGTTTGAATAGCACTCACGGCGGCAGCAGCAACACCAACAGCAGCAGCAGCAACAGCACCAACAGCAGCAACACCAACAGCAGCAACAGCAACATCGGCAATTGCTGGCGGGCAGCTTGGGGCAAATGGAGTGGCATTCCCCCAGAATTTTCGAGGGGATTTTTGGGAATGGTTTTCGCCTGGTATAAAATCGAGGGGAATGGAGTGGGTGTGGCGGTGTGTCGGGCAGACAAAAAGCGAAACAAGCGCCACAACAACGGCCAACAAAATTTATTAGTCCGCACAATTTGACTACTTTTAGGCGCAACAACCGCAGGACAGCGCAGGACACAGGCTCCCTCTGTCCTGGCAGCCTGAAAATATGTTTAGTCCTGGCCGAAAAAAAACCCAAAAACAAAGGGGGACCAATAACGCTCACAGCAGCAGCAGCAACAGCAGCAACAGCAACAGCAGCAGCAGCAACAGCAACAGCAGCAGGAGCAACACCAAAAACAGCCCCGGCATACAAATACACAAATTTATGGCGCAAACTGGAGAAATATTGTCAAGGCAGGGGGGCCAAGACAAACAAGTGGACTTCAAGGCGCGTTAAAGCAAGTTGAAATTTATTAATTTTGTGATAAGGTAAACAACTGGCTGTGGCGCCCCGGCATTCAAGATACAACCCATGGCAATGAGGAAAACAAAAATTCTAATTTAAGTTGCGCCACAGTTGAAGGAACTCCCATTAAACTTGTACGTGCGGTCGGAATAAATGAGATTCTCGGAGGAATCTATAATCGCAGTTGGTACGATATGGCGTGGATTATAAATATTGTTCAGAAAGTTTGGAATATGTAACTATGAATTAACAGAGCCACAACTTTCCAGCAAGATCATGTTCTTAAGGAAGGTAGGTAAGGTAAAGGTAAGAAAAATATAATTTCGCATTTGTTATAAGGATTGTACTCTAACCATTTGATGTTATAGAAGTTTACTTATTAGTTTTCTTACTATTTTAAGCCAATCAATTAAATAGATAAACATCTATCTATAATAGCTATAGTATAGTATTTAACTATAACCTTACATAAGTAGATATTTTCCAGCAACATCATATTCTTATAAAAATGGTTACAAATTATAAAATATTACCGCATTTGTTATAAGGAATGTACTCTAACCATTCTATATCACAGAAGTTTATTTAGTGATTTTTCTTACTTCTTTAAGCCAATTTATTTAACGATCGACTTTATTTCAAGTCACCCATAATTGTTCGTTTCAATTTAAGCACACATTCGTAAAAGTGGAAACTCATTTATAACATATTTATTTAGGACATCAATTTCAGTAACGAGACAGAAAAAAGCACATTTACTTTATGCATTTTTTATGGGTGAATGATATTCATTAATGCAATGTTAATTAAATGCAAAACTGAAAAAATGCTAAGTAAACATTTAACTAAAAACCAGTGCCATACTTTGAATAATTCGCAAAAAACACGCCCAGACTCATGCCGTGAACCAACTTTCTATACCCATTAAGTAATGCCAACAAATTTATTGACTTGTCCTGGCTGGGAGACTTAATGCCAAAGTTTCACCGCTGCCTGCATGCGTTTTTGCGTTCGCAACGCTTTTTAAATGTGTTTGGGCCTCGGCGGTTTTGTTGGCGGCTTGGCGGTGGGAAAAGTTTTTCATATTTAATTTGAGGGCCACCCACCGCCCCCGCAGAGTTTTCCACGCGGGCGTACACGGCGGAAAACACACAGCGGCCCAGACGCACTTTTTGAAAGGTGTTTGACCGGCAATAAGTCAATTTTGTGTACATTTTATTCACGCGCGGGGGAGTTGTGTGTTGGGGTGTATGGTATTTTCGGGGGGTTTTTTGGGTGATTTTCCGGGGGGTGGCGAACCCCCCACGCCCTTCAGGGAGTTGGCCACCAGAAATTCAATGATTAATGTGCGTTGGTGGAGCTGTTGAAGTGGGCGTGCTGCGAATGGGTTGGTCCAAGTCCCACACTGTGCGGATGGCAAAAGGTGGGCTCCTGTTTTCTTCCCTGAATCCCCATTCCGCTCCCAAAGCAGCGAAAACAGCGAAAAAACGTAACAACGACGCTCAGTGACCTCAGCGAATTTCCAAAAGTTTATTAATTTATTGGATTCATGAAGTCATTCGGCATTATGCGTGGGGAATCGCATTTCCAGCCAACGATTTGGGGTTGGGCCCTGGCCAGTTGGTTATTTACTTTGGCAAAGTATTAAATTTTGTTGGCTTTTGTGCGGCGGCAAGGCAGTCGAGCGCGGACGATTGGGCAATTCGATTTTAAAGGCTTAGAGAGCAGGCCGATGTAGTTTCCATTTAGTGCAGAACATAATATCTCATTGCCCCAAATGGGCGGTTGGGCATCGCAATCGGTTCGAAATTCCCCCCGCTCCTTTATGGCTCATCAAATATAATTGCATTCGAAGTATTTGTGGGCGTGGTTTTGAAGAAATGGTCAAATGACGAAAGATCAATAAAGTTAAGCCGATTAATTTCCGCAAAAACACACAGGAAATATTAAGCCCATGCAAATGCTTAGGTCCTTGAAATGATTTAATACCTCGAGTGAATGGAAAACAATGAAAGGCTTGTAAAATACAAATCGCATGCCCGGCCAAAAAGCAATTTGTAAATCGATAATTGGTAGGAATTTAATCTACTAGGAAATATATATATGTAGGAGAATTTATATTAAAAGTCATATAATGCTTGCCAACTATAAATTGGTTTTCAAAGGTACTATTTATTTTTAGAAACACTTCATTTAGTAATATTTTTGTTTGCAATTTATACTATTTTAATTTTTGCATAATCATATAACTAGGAGTAATTCCTTTTATTACTAGAATATTTACATGCTGAAATTTAATCTGCAATAAAGAAAAATATTTTCGAACATTTAAACTATAAATCATTTCAATTTAAAAATCAATAGGTGTCTCCTTTATTACTAGAATATTTACATGCTGAAATATAAGGAAAATATTTATGAAAATTTAAGCTATAGGTCATACCTATTTAAGAATCAATGAATGTCACCCGATATTTGTATTAGATATTTTTGTACAATTTAATCTGTTCGTATTTTCTTAAAGTCACATTGGTGGGAGTAGTAAATATTATTACTTAAATGTTTTTTGTTTAAGCAGCCCACATTTCAGCTGTCTTGAACCCATAAATTTCCCTTCCCCATAAAGAACCGTGAAAAGAATTATTCCATGTCAATTAGCTAATACTTTGGTAGCCACACGCGTAGAAAAATGCCATATCGGGCAGTTTGTCACGGAATTCGAGGGGGTTTCCCCTTCCCATTCCCAAACTCACTAACTCAATTTGTATGCGGAGTCAACAAATGCAGCTGCGTTTGGTGTGCATGTCGATGTGCGTGCTTTGTGCATTCAATTGGCCAAGTGCAGCGCACACTGGGCCTGGCTATTACACGGCAATTATTTAATTAATTAAAACTAGCCGAAAGCGTATGTAAATAAATGCGGAAACAAAAACACAGATAAAAGGTAATTAACTAATCAAAACACAAAATGCAGCACACACAAAGGCACCTGCATACTTGCCACCATATATGTGTGTATATCCTGGTATCCTTTTGGCCCTTATGCGAGCGTGTGTGTGTGTGTGTTTGGGCCAAACTAATCAATGCACACATGAGCTTGGGGGTAGGTTTAATTTTCGCTTTAGCATGCACATCACACATGCCAGGCAGCCAGCCAATCGGCTTAAACACATTTGCCAATACACGAGATAAACAAGCAAACAAACAAAAAACGACAAACATGGCTGGTGGAAAAAAAATCAAAAAAATGAAAATTTACGTAGCATTTTAATAGGTAAAGTTTTCCCTTTAATGTTTATTGGGCTTGTTTGTTGTTGCTGCGGGTTTGCAGCTTGCTCCCTTTCTTTTTGCCAATTTTTCTCCCCTCTACATATATATATATATGTATATATGTTGCATTTTTTGTTGTTTTTGGTTTTATTTTTGCCGCATTTCATTAAATAAAACTTTGCCCGCAGCAGCCAGAGAGAACTGGAGACGAGCTAGTTGTAGAATTTAATAGCTGCACCCCAGTTAGTTACAACCTGTGCCACGACCTCAGTGCGAAACAGTGGGTGGTTGGGTGAATTTGGGGTGGTTTGGGGGCGGTTGTCGCCTGCATAAAACACAGAGCCACCCAGCAAAAAACTACAGAAAAAAAGCTAAATAAAATGCCATCAAAAGTGCCAACCTTGAGCACTTGGTTATTAAAATGCATTCAACCAAAATCTAAAAACTACTAAACTAAAAAACGAGCAAGTTGAGGCTGCTGCTGCTGCTCCTACTGCTCCTCCTGCTGCTTTTACTGCCTTTACTGCTAAAAACTAAACAACTTTCCCAGGGAAAAGTGAGGCAGAGGCGCAGAGATTGAGATGGAGGAGTGACTGCAGCTATTTGGCCATTGTTGGCAGCCGCCAGGGGGCGTGTAGCGCCCACAATTTTGTCGTTACACTTTCTAGGTGCCCGGCTCCTCCACTCCACTCTTGCCGCTTTTTTTTTTTACTATTTTTAACCAGCGGACGCCTTGCGAAAAATAATTAATTTGCATAATCCTTTGTAGCACTTTGCTTCATTCATGCCCGGCACGTTGTTGGCTCGCTCCTTCGCTTTTTCGCTGCAGAGAAGCTCTGGCCAAGCTCTGCGAAATTCTGCAATGCAAATTACCTTAAGTGCGGGCCACACAACACATCACCCGCAAAAAGAAAGCTGAAATGGGTACGAGAAAGGGGGGAGGGGGCTGCACTGTACATGGCACTAAACAACCTCAAATCCTCATAGATCTTAAGTTATTTGCCGACACACACACACACACTCACCTGCCCAGGTGGCAGTGCGTTTAGCCGAGCGAAGGCTGCAGCTGTCTTCTCTCATGTCGCGACTCTGGCTGGCGAATGTGTAAAAAGCACCTGCTGCAACTTATTTAGCCGGGCTGCGGAGCCCTGGAACCAGTCTGTGGTGCCTGGTGCCTGTGCTCCTCCTTCTGGCCAAGATGCGGGTGGCTGAGAGCTGAAAGCTGAAAGCTGCGGATGCCTGCCTGGCTGCCTCACTGCCTCACTGCCACTGCCTGCACTTCATCACACAAGTCGCCAACAAGTGCCTACAAGCACATGAAATAAGCTGGACCTGCACTGCAAGACGAAACTTGGGCTTATACGGCCAACTCAAGTTGTTCGGGTGAGGATTACAAAGGATTTTTTTAGTTTAGGTCTAGATCTTACCCTAATTAAAATGGCTACGAAAAATCAAATTTCTTAAAGAAACGGACCGTTGATATGTTGCTTGATTTCCATTTTGTAGGTTTTTGTTTTTTAAGTCCATACTTAACCTAGTTATATCATATGTAGTATTATTTTCAACAATATTAGGTCAATTTTTGATGTCAATTAGTACCCTAAACCTGCTAAAAAATAATAAAACCATTAAAAGTATACTACTCTTAAAAATATAAAAAGATATTAAACTCATTACCAAAATATAAAAGAAATGTTGTTACATTTAGTGATTAAGTTTAACATTTGTTTTAAAAAAATTAAATATTTTTAAATATTTTTTTTTAATGTTACTCGCAAAAAATGTTGCCTTATAACACATATATATATTTATATATATCTATTATATATCTATGGTATACCTGTCTTGAATCTATGTGTTGGAAAATATAAAGTTTTTAAAAATTGTAAGTATTCTTAAAAGCATTAACAAAAAAATGTAATACAATAAAAGTCCCTATTTGGAATAATTCTTAAACTTAAAATATGATCTCAAATTGTAAATTCAGAAATAAAATAAAATCAAATTGCCTCTTTATAATTACCTAAAAAACTAAGTCTGATATATTTAAGAACAAATTAAATTAAATTAATAACAATATGTGTACATACTTATAATAAACTTAAATTATTATCGTAAATTTTTTTCGCAAAAAAAAATTTTACCTATTTTTTAATCACTTTCAAAAAAATATTATTCATTTAAGAGTAATTCAGTCATTCAGTGGAATAAATCTTACACTTAGATTATTATCTCAAATTGTAAATTCAGAAAAAAAAATTTAATCAAATAGTCCGAATAATAAGTACCTTAAAAACAGAACTTTTAGTTATATTCTGTTAGTTATATTCAAAATCAATATCATTTATATCTGAGTGAAACTTATATTAATATTTAAAATGGTGAGTTCAGAGAAAAATGTAAATTTATCAATCAATAAATGCCTTTAAAAACCAAAAAATAATAATTTAGCATCAATAATATTCTCCCAGTGCAAGAATTCTTACACTTAGATTATAATCTTAAAATGTGAAATTCAGGGAAAAAGTTTTTCGTGTAAAAAGCTGGAAACTGGGACTTGAGAGCCTTGGCCCTCGAAGCAACACCCAAACACTTGGCTTCAACATTTGGTTAACACGATATTTCTTGCCGCCCCTGATTTCTGCAGCGCTCCATCTCCATCTTGGCTTTCAGCTCCCAGATCCTCAGACCCCTTCTTCCAGTTACCATCTCCCAGTTCCCAGTTCCCAGTTCTCATCTCCTGGCTCAACTGCAACGCAACTGCAGCTCGGGGCACATCAATTTGGCTCAGGATCTCAAGATGAGCGAATGCCTGGGCAAATTAGTGCAGCGTCAAGCGGCGGTGGAAATTTGTCCGCTGTCAGTTTTGCAGCCTGAGCTGCCCTCTGATTTATGCCCCACTTTGCGGAGTGGCCAGCACGTAGCAAACAACAAAAAAAAGTGGCAAGGAGGAGGTGGGGATGGCCTGTTGAACAAGACAGTCAGCCTCCAATTGTGCTCGCTGTTTTGGCCAGTGTCCACCGCTCAGGCCGGGTTACATAACTATAACTCACTCGCCCGCTGACGACCTGGGGGCATTCTCAGATTCTCGGCGGTCGACTTGCTCAATTTGCCATATATAACACGGGGCGCCTTGCTCTTCATTTTGTGTGCCGGTTCTTAACTATTTTTCAAAAAAGGAAAAAAAAATGTGGGAAGAGGTTCCAGGAACAAAAAAGAAAGGTGAAAGGGGGGGGGGGGGGGGCTCTCCTTAAGTAATGAAGCAAGCGCTGGCAGTTTTGTGGGTGCTGCTTCATTTAGTATGCCAGGTTATATAGACCCCCAGCCCCCTCCTTTTCGATGGTTCGTAGACCTGGGCAGTATAAAATTTATGCTATAATACCGTTTGTCCTTGCTGAGGCGTCTCTTCCCTGAGTTTTCACTGCCTGAGTTTTCACCGGCTGAGTTTACCGGGCTGAGTTTTCCCGGCACCGAGTACCGGCACCCAAAGTAAAGTAAGTATTTTTGGGTATTTGCATAAATTTTCTTAAGTGCATCAGGCAGTAAATTGCAATCGATGTTGTTGTTGCCCCGGCAAGCTGCTGTTGTTGCTGGTATTTTCCTTTGGGCCCTCCTGCTGCACGCTCTTTGCATTTCTGCTGCATTTTTTTTTTGTGTTTTTGCCTTTCAGCTGGCTGCAAATTATATAGCACACTTTCCACACCTGGACAGGCCGACGTCGACATCGCTGGCCACGGCAACAACTCAACGCCCGGCTCCACTGCCACGCCCCTTCTGGCCATGGTCCTTACCTTCAGCTACTTCCGGACTGGCTAACACACACACAGAGAGCAGCCCGGCCAACACACAGACACCTTCGACATGAGCCTTGGTGTCTGGCAAATTGTTTTCAAGGAACATGCAAAGCGCAAGTATTTAATTAATTTTTGCATATTTTATCTGTTTGAATTTGTTGAAGCATGTTCGAGTGGCCCGTCTCGCTTGTAAGCTGCTATCTTGACTCTGGGCCAGCGTTGAAATGCTTAAGCCATTGATTGCATCTAAAGTGGCGCTATTTATACGTTCGGCTTCATTTAAATAAATTTTAAATAAAGCACAGCCAAGTGGAGCCCGTGAAAGGAGGGCCACTGCGGTGTTTCCACAATTTAGGAGACAACAGGGGCGAAATCAATTAAAAAGCTGGTCAAAGTTCAGAAACTATTACAGAGTTTTAAAGGGTTTAAGGGGATTGCTGTTCTCTGGAAAGTCTGTACGGAAAGATAGATTTAATCCGTTTTTTGAATTTTCTACACCTCTCATGTCAACAAATAAATAAATTTTAAATTAAAATCAAATACCATCTTAAAAACGCATAAAAACTGCAATAGATGAACATCATTGACAGTATGTAAACTTATTTCTTTGAGTTCATAATTTTCAGTCAACAACACAGATACATATTTACCTTACTATCAAACACTTTAACCAATATCCATAAATAATTATTTCAATAAATCCTAAAGAGCAAAAAAATGTGGCAAATATTTACCAGCGATTCCCAGGCGATGCGCCCTGATTTTTATTTACACAAAAATGAATTGAAAGACATTTGGTGTACATGGAGAAAATCAACTGAAGTGAGGCCAAATTCTATTTCCACACGAATATAAGCTGCGGCTTATATAAATTTTATAAAGTTGCTCCTGAGGTAAGCCAAATCAGAGTAGTTTCGTGTGTTACTTTGTTGGTTGCTTTCAAAACTTTCTCGGTCAGCAGATACATGGGCCACAACCTATATACCAGGCCCGTATTTATAAAATATGTGTGTGTGTATATTGCTTGGCCAGAAATATATATATTGGGGCTACCCATTTCATAAATTGTCTTGCAGAAAATGCGGCTGCTTCTCTGTCTCCTTGTTCTTGCTTTGCTTTGTTCGAAAATCAATTATGCTGTCATTGTCATGCTTTTGACCCCATGCCATCCCGATCCTGGCCCCCAAATCCAACACCCCGCACCCCCTCAAAGGTCGGACCTCAACTGTTATCACACCTAGCGCTGTTTAAAAACACGTTGCTCAAACATTGACTGTGGACGCCCCCAACTCTTGGCGGCCCGGAAAAGCCAGGGCTTCCCGCTCTCCCGATTTTCCGATTTCCCGCTTTCCGATCCCCATTTCCCCATCATAATGGTATAGGGGGCAGGGGGGGGCTAGCGTGCAGCGCTCCCCGTTTTACGTGCCCATAATGGACCCTCATCAGTCTCATTATTTATGCGACGTGCGGTTTCTTTGGATTTTGTTAGATTAAAAAGTGCCTGAGGGTTTTGTTGAGTGGCCAGAGCGTCACTGTGGTCAGTGTGTATATATGTGTGCAAAGGTCTAAAGGTAAAGCAGGTCAGGCCGGTCAGGTATTGTCGTTCTACGAGGCCCTGCCAACAGCCAACAGCTAAGAGCCAACCGCCAACGCTCAACTGGCCCTGGCCCTGCTTGTTTACGACCTTAGCACGCGCCCCTTTCACCTCAGTGACTATTTGTTAAATTTACAAAACGGACAGGACGGACGGTTCGATTGGGGGATACCCTCTGGAAGGATCAACGGAGGACAAGGGGTGTTAATTCCTCAAAGATTGTACGGGAAAGTATGCTAAAACTTGGGAAGAGCCTGGTCTTTAAGGGGGGGACGAACGTTTTATGTTATCATTATATATTTATGGCTATAAAGACTAATACATGGTTTTCGATAAGTAATATGAATAACCAAATAAAAAAGAATACTCAGAAAAGAATGGAAATACATGGGATAATTCATCAAGGATTATATGGTTTTTAATCCTTGAGGAATTATCCCACGTATCTTTTCTTATTTTCACAGAATTCTTTCTAATATTCATATAACTTTTATTAAACTTTGGTTTGATATTAAAAGGATTAAAACCATATATCGGACAGGAAAGATGGATATTTTTTTCTATTTAATCTGTTTTTTTTTATTAATTTAAGTAATTTTAAGTTAAAATATTTTATTAAATTTATTACTGGTATAAATGTCGAAAATAAAACTTTAATAAGGGATTTCAGTTTAGATTACTCTATTAGAATTTATTAAAAACTAATTGATTTAGAAAATAATTTCCATTTTTCCAGTCCGATATATGGTTTACGATAAGTTATATGAATTATGAAATAAGAAAGAAAACAAAGGAAAAAAAGAATATACTCAAGGAAAACAAAAGACAGTTTAAATTTGTAACTACCTTATTAGTTCTAATATCCCTTAATAAAGATATATTTTCGATATTAATATCATTACCTGTCTCTACAAAAAATTCGTTACAATATGTTAACCACTATTTTAGTTCCGAACTATATTTATCACTGCAGCAAAGCTCTCTCCAAGCACTAATTAAATCAGCGAGGGCACTAAAACAATCAATCCGAGTCCACCCCGCATCCCAGTTCCCATTTCCCAGTTCCAAGTTCCCGAATCCCGAATCCCGACTACCCATTCCCGAAGACGGAGCCCCAGAGTAATGGGCCATAAACACAGTGTGCCCGGTCCGGCTAAAAGATTGGCATTAGTAATGCGTTTCCTCTTTTCCCGGTTTTTCCTTTTTTTTATACCACCGACAGGCTGCCGACTGCAAAGTGGAGCTGGTGTTCAAAGATTAATGCGACAGCCATTGAATATTTATTAGTTGTTACTTTGCATATAATTTGTGGGCCAGGCCCGGTTTTCTGAACTGCCATTGATTTGGCCATTTGAATGTGGAACCTGTCGGCCTGTTGACTCTGCGGTTTTAATTTGTCAGAGTGCGCTAATACGAAATTAATTTGCCCAGGCTAACAGGGGGACGGGGCTGCCAAGACACTTGTCCAGTTTGCGGCCAAGACAAATGGCGTCTGTTGTTGAAATATTAAAAAAAAAAAAGGAAAGGCAAGGAAAAAGAAGCATTCTTTTCGTGCTGCTGGCTGGCTGTGTGGAAGCAATTACATTAAATAAAACAATAACAAAGAGAGTGTAAAGCGGACAAACAAACAAATAAACAAGCCGACAAACAAAAGGCAAACCCAAACACACATGCTGGCCGAAAGGCAAGACAAATTGTTGCAGCAGCTGCATGTTGTGCCAATAAACAAAGCCAAAAAGGGGGGTTGAATCAAAACCAAATTAAATAAAATAAAATAGAGCAAACAAGGCAGACCAAATAATAAGAATATTGCATTAGTTTTAGTGAATGCCTGGGGGCTACTTTCGGATCGAGAGTCCTTTCAGTTCGAGTTCGAGACTTCGAGACCTCCGCAAGATGGCCGGCTGGGCAGCGGCTAAAAGCATTAACCGCACTGACAGCCCAACAACCGACAAGCTGGTAACACACACGAGTCCAAACAGGACGAAGGACGAAGGACGAAGGATACCACATCCACATCCACACACACTTGCACTTGACTGCATCGGCGGTCCAAAGCTGGTGACACGCTCCTACAACGGCGACAACATGGTGCCACTGAAAACGGGAGATCGGGAAAAGCGGGGAAAAGCGGAAAAGCGGGCCAACAGGAGCTGAAGGAGCAACAGCATCCGAATTGGGATTGCCAGCCCTGCCCGAAAGCAAAATGTTTTTACACTTAAAGACAAAACCAGAGATTCGCCCCCCAAACACACAGCCCTCTTAGCTTGTCAGAGGTTGGGCGCGAAAATCCCAACCCATCTGAACCCATACCATCTGAACTCATACCATCCCATCCCATCCGCCCAGCTTTTCAGTTTGGACTCCCAACATTGAAACGTTTGCGGCTGCGGTTTGTACTTTTTGGTCTTTGAAGCTATGCAGTTCTGTAGGTGGGCAGTGGGTGGTGGGTGGTTGTGGGTGGATGGCTAACTGGCCAAAAGGGGCCGTGGGTGCTGTTCTGTAGTGGCCAAGTCCTCGGCAAGCTGTTGTCGCTTTCATCCTCATCCTGGCATTGCATTGACAGAAGATTAGTGTGAAGCAACAATGTGAAAACAGCGCTGCAAGGGTGCCACACAAACACACACTGACACGCTGGGGAAAAATATGATATAATATACACACAGATACGAAAAAAAAGTATCTCAGTCATTTCGATCCAAATTGTATTGCAGTAATATAATAAATCTGAAAAATATGTTTTTTTTCCGAGATTCCTTATAGTTTAAGCAGTTTTAAGCCATATAAAATTAAAAAAAAAAGAATTTAAAGACCCTGAGATCTTAGTCATTTAATTCTTAAGCCTAATTAAAATACAAAAATATATTTAATCTTACTAAGATCATGGTCATTTAATTCTTAAGCCTAATTTAAATTCAAAAATATATTAAATCTAGCTAAGATTGCTTTGAAATTGAATGTTTTCAAGAAATCTTTTTCTTTTAAATAGTTTAAAATAATACAAAAATTAAAAATTAATTAAATTAAGATAGAATAATGCTAAAATATGTTTAGGCATTTAATTTATTAATATTATAAATTATATTAAATGAACAAAAATTGCAATGACAAATATTAAGAAGGTGTGTTTATTTAGTGGATTGTATAAATATTTTCGTCCCATAAGTTAGTATCATAACTGTTGTACGTTTAAGTTGGGATCGTCACTAAATATGTCTTACCTCATTGAAAGGTGTTTTTGTTTGACATTAAATTAACAAAAATTTCAAAAAAAATATGCGCTTAATATTTATTTTCTGTAAATTCTCATCAATTTATAAATGTATATCTTAAGTCTTTTATATTTTTAAAAGATGCATTCATAAGCTTAAGAAGTAGACTATGCAAAATACTACATTTATATATTTAAAAGAAGTTTTCTGTTAGAGGGATAGGTAAAATATTAATTAAATTAAGTATACGCCATGGTAATTGAAGACCATACCCCCTATTTTCCCCAGTGTAGCGCCGCAGACAGCTGCATTTGGCGAGGAAACGGATGACAGGGTCAGGAACTGAGGGCGAAGACATTTTTATTGCGGTGCGTTTGCTTTTTAAGTTGTTCCGAATTGCATTTGCCAGTGTCGCTGCTGCTGTGCGAGGGCCGCTCGAATATTACATAATTTAACGAAATTTAATAAACATCAACACCAACTGTGTGCGTCCTTTGTGCGCAAAACTTGAGCCAGGGTCAGAGGAGCAGGAGCTGGATGCTGCAAGCTGTGAGGCGGCGGGGTTAAAGGTTAAAGGGAATGGGGCAGCTAAAGCTTTATTAAATTTCACGCACGCCACGCTCGCTGGCGAACCTGAAAATAAATGCACATGCTGGAAAACTAGCACTCCAGCACCAGCGATCCAGCGATCCAGCGATTTTTGCGCTTTCGCTGGTGGGACGGTGAAATGGTGAAATGGTGAAATGCTGGGCTGCCGAACTGCTGGTGACTGTTGCCGGCGAATGGGGTGCAAAATGTTTTCGCATCTGCATATAAATTCCTCTCATTTTTGTTCGCACTCCGACAGGCGGCAGGCAGGCAGCTTACACACGCTGTTTTGGCCACACTCCGCCGCTCCACCGCTGTTGCCAATATTTGCATTTGCATTCTATTCCACATTTCCTCGTTTTTTTCCCCCATACATATTTTTTTTTTGCCGCCCGCCATTGTCGCCTCCTGTACTCCTACACTGTTTACATAAACATTTCGGTTTTTTTTTCTCTCGTTTTTTTTTTTGGTGCTACACAAAAACATTTCGCTGCACAAATTTACATTTAAATTAAATTTTAAGTGCATTTTCAAATAAACTAAGTTGCTGGGCGCAAAAAAGGAGAGACGAGTGAGGTTGTGAACGGTGGGGCAATCAAAACTCAATGCGTGCACTTTGTGTTCACGCTCCTGTGATATTCGCATAAGTCTGAAAGGGGCGAAGTGGGCGTGGTCCTGTCAACGACAGGTTACGGGTTAAATGCCAGCAACATGGCCAGCACAACATGGTCGCAAATCGAGGTGCTAGTATTAAATGGGTGGGCCTAACAACACTGCCGCCGCCGTCACACATGGCCATATTGATTGTTATCAATTTTCGGTTATTACATGGCCAAGCGCCTGCCATTTTCATGGCGATTTTTCACTTGTTCAGTTTTTCAGCTAGGAATAAATTGTCGGATGGCAATGGCAGAGCTGAAAATACACCATACACCGCTCAAAAAAGGTATCTTATAAATACATGCCTCCCAAGACAGTAAATAACTTTACCAAAAATTAAAGCCTGGTTTTCAAGCCCAGGGATCGCTTGGTGTTTATTGGTTTAGAAGAATACTGACCTGGCCAAAAGGGAAATTCACACCCCAAGCAGAAGTTTTGACTGCAGTTTCTGTGTCTGTTTCGGTTTCAGTTTAGTTTCCGTTTCGGTTTCCCTGCTCTGGTTCTCAACCGGTCCCAAATGAGGATTGGGTGCAAGTGGAAGAAGCCAAATAAAACATTACCGGGCAAAGTTTCTCTATGCATTTTTGATTGTTCTCAATTGTTTTGGAAATTGTTTGCAGGGTATCCCACGGTCCATTACCCTCCTCAGCTGCAAAATGTTTTTCATTTCGGTCTCTCTGCCTGGCATTTCGTACTTGTTTCCATTTATTTACCAATTTTTGCGTTATATTTTTGGGGCAATAGCTAAATACGTATACGTATACGTGCATCCAAGAGAGATTTATGTTTTTGATTTTTATTGAAGCCGAGTGCATCGATTATACTAAAAGCAAATTGAACTAATAAACGAGATTTATAAATAAATGCTTGCCGCATGTAGATATTTATTTTTCGTATATCGCCAAGCCCACAAAAACCGAACTAAGCCGGCAAATAGATTCAGAACCAATAAGAAATACAGCATCAGATGGGCACTCGAACATGTTTGTAACATCTTTGCCAAATATGCTTTCTGCACTGGAATTAATTTATATTTTTTGGCCTGCCACACACAGATACATCAATTTCGAACAGAAAGAAATTGTAATAGGAAATATTTCGTTATGAAAAATATTAAAAGATATTTCTAAAGAAATATATGTTCGTAATAAAGTCAAAGGTAAATATTTCTGTTAATGAAGCTTAAGATGTAGTTCTTTTTTCTGGCCAAAAGCTGCAATTCGATCTGGAGAGCTTATAGGGCGCTTCTTTTCATTTATTGCTTAATTTATATATGGCTGGGTAAATAAATGAAATGATGAAAAAGTAAAACAGCAGAAGCCACCAGTTGGCGACGCGGGAGGGACAAACGAAAATTAATGACAAAATTTAATGGACACTTGTACGGGGGCCACGCCCCCTCACCCAAACGCCCCCTTTTTCCCGCTGAGAGTGCGTGGATATGTTTACACACACTTATGCCGGGCTACACTCGCCGGCAATGAAGTTTACTTATACATTTAAGTACGCGTCGTATTTAATGGAGTGAAATTGCATGCCGCGCAGCGGGAAAACCAGCAGCAGGAACAACAACAACTGGTCTGGCGAAAAACAAACAACAAACGTTAAGATTGTTTGACGGCAGCCGCTTATGAAGCACCCTACTGCACTCCTGCACTTTGGCAGCCCGACGAACCCAATAATGTCTCGAGGTTGCCGCTGAAGTTGCCGCTGAAGTTGAAGTTGCGGCTCGAGTGGTGCGCTGATTAGCTGCCGGTTATCCCGGCAAATAAGTTGTGATATATCCCCCCGAATGCCGATCCCCTATCCCGAATCCCCCATCTCGAGTCCCGCTGACATCTTAATGCGGGCGAAGGAGATGTTGGCACAGTTGAAGAGGCCGCCAGGCTGGCGTTGCATGATGGAATATTTCGAGCTGCAACTATTCAGGATACACTGAACAAGGTTATACATAGGGTTTAAAAATAAAAAATATTCAGAACGAAATAAGAATTTTGGATGGTATCCTAAATACTGGGTTTTAATGTATCTTGTAAGCTAATAATTTCTTTATGAAGTTATAAACCTTAAAGGAATAAAAAATGAAAAAAGAATCACTAAAAATTTTAACTATATTTTATATAAAAAAGGCAAATTCCGTTTTTTATATTTTCGGTCAAAACTACAATTACCAGAAGTAAAAGATACAGTATTATCCCAAAATGAACTTAAATTTTGTAATAATTAAGTTAACTATTAAAGTGCCAGGAAATAAAATGTTAGAATTTAATACTTTACTTAACGAAATATTTAAAACAATTAATTATTCTAATAATTTAAATAAATTTAATATCAGATTTATATATATAAACGATACAATACCTCTTCGTAATAAACTAGTTTACTTATTTACCGAATAGGTGTACAAAAAATGAACAGCAAGTCCATACCCTAACTAATTAAAAGATTTATATGTTAAAAAACCACCCATTTTAAATTCATACAATTTTCTTGAAGAGCATTAATTACTCAAATGAAAATGAATCTAAAAGAAAGTATAAATAAAAAAGTTATAATATTAAGAAAGGGTGATTGATATTTTTTTATTAATCAAGTACTTCTAAGAATACCCTGCCAATAAAAATAATGACAAGTTTTTAGATAGAAACGATGAAATTATATAGTTTTTTTTATGTGCAACCTCTTAATTGCGCCGAATGCTCTCAGGCCGGGGCTCATCACCATCACCAGATGAAGATGTAGTGCAAAAAATAATTCTCCCTAAAATGCAGCCGGTGTTAACTCCGTCATTCCGCCACACTCGCATTTAGGCATTCCGGCACTCTGGCATTCTGGCAATCCGGCATTTTGGAATTCTGGCATTCTGGCATTCTGGCACTCGTGGCTGCCTGAAGACGCCGCTTGGTGCAAAGGAACTTTCAGCTCATTAACTTAAAAACTTGCGGGGCTCTCGAGCTGGATGTTAGGATTTGCCTGAATGCAGAACATGCATGACAAAGCCGGCCCCGAGATGAACCGAGTCGAGGCTGCTCTGCTGTGTAGAGCACTCCAGCAAAAAATACCGCAGCATTTTTAATTTACTACAGAAATTACAAGCGAACTGCGAGAGCTGCGTGAGAAAAAGTATTTTTCTTAAAAGCACAAGGAGAAAAACATCGCAGAATGGGGGGGGGGGGGGGGGGGGGGGGTTTCTTCTGAGGGGGTAGATGGAAATATAAATAAATAAAGCGAGGTCGAATGCAGCAGCAGAAGCAGCAGCACTCTCGTTCGTCCTGTTCTCAAACAGTTCGCCCAGCCCAGTCAGTCAAGTCACTTTGTCATTCCGAGTGGAGCGGCAGCATCAACAGCATCCTGCATCCGGCAGCCCGAATCCTGAGTCCTGAATCCTGCATCCCGCAGCCCACATCCCGCATCCCGCATCCACACTCACATTTGCATGGCACATCAGGAGTCGAAGGAGGCGGACTGCAAGGATGTGGATCTCTGCTCTGCTGTTTTTGCCGCCGCCGCCCGAGTTCTTCATTCCCATTTCATTTTTTTTTTTGCTCGCCGGCGATGGGGCTCTTGTTGGTTTTATGCTGGCAGCGTGTATATTTAATTAAAACAGGATTAATCTAGCAGAAACAATACTTCACTAAATGCAGCAGCAGGAGCTGCGGAGCAGGAGCTGTCTGTGGTCCACGGACTCCAGCTTTAGCTCCATTCCCAGTTTCGGCTTCAGCTCCAGCCTGCGGCCTGGCTAACAGACTCGTTGGCTTGCCAGGCAGCCGGCAGCCGGATTGGGATTGGGATTGGGACTGGGGGAAAACTGGAGGAGGAAAGCCGTCGGAACCGGAGGCGGGCTATGCGGGAGGGGGTGGGCTATGTGGGGGATGCAGGTGGATGAGGTAAATGAGGTGGCTGAGATGACTGAGGCGGGGGCGGGGCTGACCTGGCTGCCAGATTCGTCCGAGCTTAACACAAACAATGGCGTTAACTGCTCACGCTCAGCCTCACTCACTCACACACACTGGGAAAAAAGCAGGGCTCCAAAAACAGGGATCATATTTATTATTTAAGGAGTACTTCCTGTTTGAACTGCACCACTTGAAGTACCTACCGTAAGGAGTTTTCAGTATTGAAACTAAAATAATGTTACCGATTGAAACATTATTATAAGGAAATGTTTGCATTTACCTATCAATAACTATTATAAATGTAACCTTTCTTTAACAGGCGATGTTTGTACTTACCTATGAATAATTATTCTAAATGTGATTTAAATTGAGCGCATTACTCTATACTTTCTTATAAATATATATTCCATTAAAGCGCAAATTAATTCCCAACATTGAGGTTGTCAATAGCATAATCTTGTAACCCATTTGGATTATTATTGACGACTAACAAGCGAATGAATTTGCCTGTCTAATAAAACCCATAAACGTTTTTGAATATTTTTAAATACAGGTTTGTACCTACCTATTAATAAGTATTATAAATCTTTAACAGGCGATGTTTGTATTTACCTATGATTAATTATTGTGAATATGGTCTCAAATGAAATCATATTAATTTCTTATATTCTATAATTTCTCATAAATAAAAATCTATCCTATTAAAGCGCAAATTGATCCCCAATATTGAGGTCCTCAATGGCAAAAACAATAAAATCTGATAAAGCTATAAACCTAATAAAAGCTATTTGACGACTAACAAGAGAATGAATTTGCCTGTATAATAAAACCCATGAACGTTTTTGAATGTTTTTAAATACAGGTTTGTACTTACCTATCAATAAATATTATAAATGTTATTTATCTTTAACAGGCGATGTTTGTATTTACCTACATAGTAATATCTTATATTCTATAATTGTATTTATTTATCTTATTTTATTCCATTAAAGCGCAAATTGATCACCAATATTGAGGTCTTCCATAGCATAATTTTAATACCCATTTGCAATATAAATCCCATAACAAACAACAAAATCTGATACAATTATAAACCTAATAAAAACTATTTGACGACCAACAAGCGAATGAATTTGCCTGTCTAATAAAACCAATGGAAGCTTTTGAATGAATTTAAAAACAGGTTAAAATGAAAATAATGTAGCTTACTAAAATTATTCATGGAGCTATAAATTAAATTGGTTTCAGCAAATTAAGAACATTTTTTGCTCAGTGCACACACTCGCTCGTCAGCTTTAATGCACTGGGGCCCCAAAAAGTATGCTACGCCTTTTGATACGTTATGCAGATCCTTGGCAGAGCGCCGCCGACAGCTTAGCAGTGCGCCTTCAATCATTCAACTTCAGCCTCGGCTTCTGCCGCACCTCTGCCGCCAACTTGACTCGGCGTTGCCAATCAAGGAAATTGCGTGCTCACATGTTAAACGGGTCGGATGAGGGGTGCCAAAACAGGACAAATGGGTGGGCATGGCAAAAAAAATAACAGCAAACAGTGGGCTAAGCGCTTTTCGGCCATTTACTATCGACTTTAATTAATATTTGCTTGCCAAACTGCATGGCTTTCAGCAGCGACTATTAGCCGGGGCAAACAGTTTTAACAGCTTTTGCGGATGTTTTGACTTTTAGTCCATCGGGGCCACATCAAAAAACTTGACTCGAGCGCAAGTCAAACGGAGGGCAAATAAACAAAATATGTTGCAAAAGCGTTAGCAAATTTCTTCGCTGGCCAAATATTATTTCATTTTTAATATTTTCTGACCGACGCAAGGAAAACAAGGTTGCAGTAGATTGAAATCCAAGAGCCGAAAACTAAGAACCAAGAACCAGAACAAGAGCCTGACTGAACCTGGCTAAAATCCACACCAGGAAGTGCTATACACAGGCAATGCCAACAGGCAACAACAGAAACAACTACAACAACGGCAACATGAGTCGAAATTGTAGTTGTACAAACACGTCAGCTTTTAAATTACTTGGCCTAAAGGTAAATTGAGCGGAAGTTAAAATGTTGGAAAAACAGCACGAAAAAAGCAAAACCAAAAACACGGCGAGCTGGTCGCTGGGTGGTTCAAGGGGTGGTTTCCATGGGTGGGTGGGTGTGTGTATTTTCCCTGTGGGTGGTGTAACGGAATACAGTGGCAGTTAAGTGGAGGAAAAAGGGGAGATGGGCGGTGGTATGGTGTCCATAACAACAGCAACAAGAACGCCGAGTTCGTGGAGTGAAAAAGGCGGCACACGGCAAATTTGCCGGGAGTAAACGCAAGAATAATAACAACCGAAAGCAAGTTTTTCGGCTCAAGTTGTTGTTTTGCAGTGCTCTATTCGACTGCTATGAAATTCAGTGGCATACAGAACGTAATTTCAACTAAACGAACCGACAAACAAAAACAAACAGAGCCAACGAACGAAACAGCAGCGAAATATTATTTTAGCTCACTTGCATCCTTCCTGCAGCCTTGCGGCCACCAGGAGATTCCTGTTCCATGGCATGGCATGGCATGGTACACCTCTCGCCTATGCATTCATATGCCGGCGGGATAAGTTGGCGAAATTGTGCAATAATAAAATATTTGCAATGTACTCGAAGCGCGGCGGCTGCAGTGGCAAAACGCCAGCGACAGCGACAGCGGGCTGGCAACTGCATTTTCATAAAGTGCAGCTCATAATAAAGCCGCGGGTGGATGTGGCCGTGGATCTGGATGGTTCCAGGGGCTGGGGGCTCGGTTTTACACCCCCTCGGGGTCCAAATAAAAAGCACAAATAAATATGAGCAGCAGAAGCAGCAGCGGCAGCAGCAACAAGCCGAACCAAAACAAACAACAATGGCCAGGACCGTCGAGCAGGAAGGCCAAAACAAAAGCTGAAACAGCCAGAACAGAACTGGGCAGAAAAAAAAACAAAACAATACAAAAGGCGATGCAAAAAATATAATAAAGCCCGCGAAAATATTTGCAGCGGGCATTGAGAAATGTTGCGCAATAAAAATTGCATTTTTATGCTGATGTTTGAATTTCGCATGCAAATGAAAAACGAACAGTGCCAACCGAAAAATAACACTCGCCATTCGTGGCTCCAACGGAAGGCTCGACCTTTGGGTTACCCGATATCGGGACAAGGTCTCAGCACCATCTAATGCGTGGAAAATGACAAAACACCAGCAATATGCTTATCGCAATCATAATGTCAAAGGTCTCTTTTTTATGATCTCAACTGTCAGTCATGATATGTCTATCGTAAATGGATTCAATTATGCCATTTGACCTGGACAATAGTAAAAGTCTAAATATTATATGACTTGCAAAATGGTTTTAAAAAGGTTTTCTTTTTTTCAATTTATTTAATTGCTATCAGAATTGTGTACAAAACTATAATTTGAATAGGATCTGTCAGTCATGATATGTCTATGGCAATTGAATAAAATTATGCCATTTTCACAAGGAAAAATTAAAAATCAAAATATTATACGACTAGCAAATGGCTTTATTTTAAGGACTGTTTTTTTTGTATTTGTATTGATTTGATATGATTTTCATTTGTATTTTTTATGGGGTTAGAGTTGTGTACAATATTATGACTAGCATTGGAGTTATCAGTCATGATAGGTCTATCGAAAATTTATACCATTTTGTTATGGAAAAAATTGCAAATCTAAAAGGCTTCATTTTAATTTATGCTTTTTGAAATTTGCTTAGATTTATTTTTTATTTTTTTAGGTTGTTAGAATTGTGTACAAAAAGAAGACTAGCAATAAAGGTGTCAGTCAAGATACATTTATCGCAGATAAATAAAGTTATGCCACTTTGACAAGGAAAAACTCAAAAATCTAAACATTGTAGTCAAGCAAATGGCTTTGTTATTAATGGTTTATTTTCTAAAATTCGTTAGGATTTTTATTTTTATTTTTATTGTGTTAGAATTAGCATAGGAACTGATAGAAGTTGCTGTCAGGGAAATTAAACTCAAAATCATTCTAACAAATCTAATCAAAAATTTCATTCACCAGAATGCAAAGTTCACTTAAGTGTTTAATGTAAAGTCTGGAAAAGTGAAGTTCGCATTTCTTTAAATAAAAATAGGCAGAAAATTAAAATGTTTACATATATGTCTGAAATTGGCTGCTGTGCTGGGCAAATAAGATCTTTTTTATATGATAGGATAAAGCATAAAATACTTGATCCATTTGAAGTATTTTCTCCAACGGGCGGCCATCAAAAGTGAATGCCAGCATGCTCAATTGCAGTTTTGCGGGCAAATGGAGTGGATTTAATATGCCTTTGATACCCTCTGTCTGTCGTGTTGCATAGACAACAAAATGGTCTGGAAATAAAAAAAAAGGGGGAGCTGCAAGTGGGCTAGGAATCTAGGGGCAGGAAGTGGCGCTACCGCTGCCGTAGCCCCGCTTTTCCTCCCCTTCCAGGGCTTCGCGGATTTTCCCGCTTTCCCCCCGGATTTTCCCAGGCTTTTGCCCCCCGCCTTTTCCCTCTACTTTCTCTCCTACTTTCTCCCCACTTACCCACCGGCTTAGCTGAGACTTTGCGCCCACGCTCCACGTGTTTATGACTTTGAATTGCAACTTCATCCGCCGTGTGGGCCGCCCTAGTCCTTCGTCCTTCGTCCTTCGTCCTGCTGCAGTTGTTGTTGCATTTCCCGCTGCCTTTGTTGTAGTTGCTGCTATTACCGTGTGCCGTTCGCTGTCGGTTGCAATGATGGCGGCGCATAGCGCGCATTGTGACGCGAAATGGCGTCGAGTTGAATAATCCAACATGGCGTTTTGTGCCGCCAACGCCGAGAGCAGTGCACTAGTATTTGTGTTCCCAGCCCCCCCGGTGTTTGTGTTTGTGTGCGCCGTTTGTGTGTTGTCTGTTTCCGGCAGCCGGATAAAAAACTTGGCGTTAAAGTGTTAATATTTTGAGTTTTGAGAGCGGACTGGCAGGACATGCAAATGCTGTACAACAACGTCTGAGAATATATACATACATACACCATATAAATGTATATGGTAGCGATGAGGAGGGGTCACCGGAGGAGCACCATAGAGCTGTTTCAGCTGTTTCCCTCGACGCTGACACTTGTTCAATTCAAATAGCACGCCAGAGCCCCGACATTGATGTCCTGGCACGGCATTCCGCCGCTTTTCCGCTTTTCGGGCCTAGCTCCGTCCGGAATCGCTTCGTTTTTGGTATGGAATCGGTGGGGAATCGGTGGGGAATCGGTGGGGAATCGCTGTGGAATGGAAAGCAATGGAATGGCGTGCCCGGCGAGCCGCATTTATGTTATCTTTAATTTTTCACAACCAAATTGGCCGTAGGAGTGCAGTTCGAATTGCCAGACAACAAGCATATTTATTTATATTGCCACGCCGCTCGACCCCAATGCGAACTGTCATGAAGTTACAGGCCAGTTGAGGCACTTCAGTTGCCACGAAATGGGAGAAATTGTGCCGGGCTGGGGAGAGATCAAGTCGAAACATTCGGGCACTTGGAGAGGCGCTGTCAATTTAATGAGATTTTCTAAAATAAAAGTGGCGCCAGACTGTTGAAAAAAATGAATAGTAATTTTACATGGAATTTTAAATGTTGTATTTCAAATTAAAATAATAATAAAATAAAAATAATGTATGTTAAACATAAATCATGTAAGTTCCTTAACTAAATATAAAAGTATCTGCATTAAGTTGAAAAATCTTTCATACGACTTACATTTACTTTAAGCATTAGGTCATATTTCTACACCTACATATTCTGGAAACAAAAATATTAGTTTCCTTGTAAAATCCATTAATAAACTCATATATACTTTAAGCGTTTATCATATTTATAGAAAATTATATTCTGACAAAAACAAAAAAAATGTCCTATTTTAACCAACTTATAAAAATCTAGTAACAAGCTGAAATTAAAATATTATTAAATTAAATTTTGATGTTCAAAATATTAGAAACACAAATGAAAAAATGTAATTGAGTATGATATGGAGGAAATATAGTCCATCCTAATTTTATTATTTAACTTTAGATTTAAATAGTTATGAGCATGTATATATACCATAATGTTATAGTAATTATAAGCCTGTAAAAAATCAAATATTCAATACCAATCTAATCATAAATATATATTCCAATTTAATAAAAATATGAAACTATTTAAAACTAAATATTCTTAATTTTGCTTTATATTGGGAAGGCTATTTTATTTGAACTATTTTTTTTCCTTTTAAAATAAGTTTAAAAGGTTCTTCTTTTGATCACAAATTTAGATAAAATCAATCACAAAATGTTAACAAATTGAGAGCAAAATGTTCTGAAATACAGAACAAAAAAAACTTTTTTTTTAAATATGTTCTTAAACTAAGACCAAAATTAACTTGAAAATGGCACGAATTCAGCTCATTTCACTTTTCTAGTTCCTGTCACTTGCATCAATGCCACTTGCAACCTCAACCAAAGGAAATTTGAATTTTCAGGCAATTAATATAAGTTACGCAATTTTGAGAAGTATAAACATTTTCTTGAGCTGCTGGTAAATTAATTTCAACATGCCTTCATAAAATTATTAGATATTCTGCCAGGGTTTTGCCTGATATTGAAACCTAATGCAGCCAGAATACCACCTTTGCAGGTATGTAAATTTGGCTTATGCCAATTGGCAAATGCCGCATTACCCTCGGCTTGGCTCCGAACCAATGTTTGGCCACCGCCCATTTGATGAGCACCGAGGGCTCACGGCAGAGCGGTCACAATTGATGTCTTGGCCAATTAATCAGGCGGGCAATGCATTTCGTGGTCAGTTTGCCCGAGTGCCGCCAATTAGACCGCTGCGGTAAGTGTTCGCTTAGCTGGAAAGTGCCGGCCAAATGGAAATGCTCATACCATGAATACTGAATGACAAATAAGGCGGCAGCACAATCATCATCTTCATCATCATCATTATCATATATGGCGCCCAATTAAATGGTGCCTTTTCTTTGTCGGTTTATCGCTGATTGGCCGGTGTAAATTTCAGTTTTACTTAAAAATTAATTATCAGCAGGCTGGGATCGGCTTGTTGATTTTGCCAGACGGACGGATGGACGGATGGTCGGTCGTGTCACATTAAGCATACGCAGTGTGTGCGCAGCGCATAACTGCCGGCAAGCCAAGCAATCAAGCGAACTGCCACTAAAGCCCCGCATCCTCCGCAAAATCCCTCCCAGCAGCCGACGAACCAATTCCAGAGTCCGGCCAACAACTTGCAACTGCAAAAAAAACTGAACAGAAAAAGCAGGAAAAAACAGCTCGCGAATTGTCAGGCTGGCGTTTAAAACCAGTTCGCATCAATTTAAGCGGACATATGCTTAACTTTACTTGCGGTGATTTTTCAACTTGGCCCGCAGAGTTGCAGTTGCAGGTAGTAGTTACCTGAATATTTTCCCCCATCGTGGACTGGAGTGCTTTGCACATTGACAGCGTTAATTAACTTTTAATTTAATTTCGCGTAAATGAGTTTTTACTGTCAGCGCGCGTTGCTTTATTTAAGCTGACAAAAAACGCAATTTGCAATGCAAGAGTTTTTCGATGGGGGGAGGGGGGTGCACAGGCGATCAAGCGAGCATGCTTTTAAGCGCGGTTTTCAAATGTGGCTGTGATGTCGTCAGCCAGTGTCAATTTATGCCGCCAAAGTGAAAATCCAAACTGAAAGATTTATGCAGGCACTGGCACACAAACGCACAAGCACACACTGTGTGCCATATATTTTATTTATATTTTTTCGCTGGCAAATGTGATTTATACGAAAAATCTCAGCAACAACACACACACACACACGGCTGCTGTGTGTGAAATATTTTGCAGCGTTTGAGCTTTTTAAATTCAATTTCCAGTCGGAGTGAGAGTTGCAGATGCATGGCGAGACGCGGATTCAGATTCAGATGTGGATTCGGATTCGGATTCGGATTCAGATGCCGATGGCAATGTCGATGGGTTGTCGAGGCCAGCCGTTGCATAAATAAGCGCTTTAGACCACTGTGCATCAAGGAGGTGGGGGGGGGAAGGGGCAGTGCTGTTTCGGTGGCACAGAAGGTGTGTGTTTTATTAATTGCCAGCGCCAATGCCGCAGTCGCCGCAGCAGCCGCGGCCAGGAGAAATATGCGAGCAATGCACGCATGCGGTTCCCTCAGTTTTTCCACCCCTCCCAGTTTTTCCCACTCGCCCCTGAATTTTCCTCGCTTTTCCACCCACCAACCAACCAACCAACCGAGTGCCGAGTGGCCAGTCGCACGTTATATCGTTAATGAAAACTGATTCTAGTGTCATTAACGTGCGAGCTCTCCAGACCAATTCGAGTGCAACGCGAGCAGTATCTTTCTGCGTCCTTGGGGCATCGCTGCCACCTCGCCACCTCGTCACCTCGCCACCAGGACAGGCTCCTCCTCATCCTGCTCCTGCTCCTCCACTCCATTGCCAGCGGGCATGACGAGTCATTTAAACTGATGCGTCGCCAACTGAGTGAGCAACTGATTGCGTCCTGCCACTCCACTGTCTGCAGTCCGCAGTCCACAGTCCACAGTCCATAGTCCTCAGTCCACTGTCCTCTTCCGATCCCCATCACCATCACCATCGCCATCAGCATATCCCCCCGGCGGCATTGTCCCCCTCGTTACTGAACCCGCTGACGACTTAATGACAGTCATACAAAATACGACAACGGTGCGAAAATTGCAAGGCTTGCCATCAACGCTGCAACGCTGCTCCCGATGATTACCTTTTAATGCAAATATAAAAATGAAAGAACAACATAAAGCGATTGGAAGCCAAGGAGTCGAGACGAAAATGCTCTGGTTATAAGCCAGGGAAATTAGTAAGCACTTCAGGTGGTTTGTCTTAAAGGTCTTGAAAAACCTAAGCAAGCACAAAACGAATTAAAGGTAATAAAACAAATAAATACAAATTATGGTTAAATCTGCCTAGATTAAATTAAAGAGTAACCGAATCACCATTCTATATATTTTTTTTTTACTTAAGAAATAATATCGAAATATTTTAATGGTTACTAATTTATTTTTTGTAATATTTTATTTTAAGTTTTATGATATCAGTTATTAAAAGTTAACTAAAAAGGTGGTGAGTATTATATATTATATTAATATATACAAATAATAAAATTTACATTCTTTAAAGCAACCCAAAAATCATATGCAATATATTATTAAAATTCCAGTAAGTTCTTATTTATTAAAAAAAAAAGTGTTCCTAAATAAATATCATAATTCATAAAAAATATTTGCCAAGTTACCTAGAACATTACCTGGTACATAATTTTAAGCAATAATAAAACAAAAATATTTTGAAGCTTCTCAAAAAGCATATTTAATATATTATAAAATTGCAATTAAATTAAATTTAATTATTTAAAAAAAATCTGTGCCTCCAAATAAATGTCATAATTTATAAAAAATATTTCAGAAATAATATTTAATGTATGCTAAATGATTATATATTTAAAATCGATATAAAGGTTATAGACCTTTGAAAATGTCCAAGAAATATTTCACAAAGATGTTACTGACATGTTTAGTGATACAAATTATTTAACACTAGCTTACAAAATTTTAGCCTCACCAAAATTAAAAATATTTACAAAAAAATTTTCCAAGAAATTTGTAAATGATAAATGGTTAAGAATTGTATAATATAAAACAATATAAAGGCTATAGATAATTCATTGAAATTGTGTAAGAATTGTTTCCCAAAAGGACAATTGGCATATTGAGTGATTAAGATTATTAAAAACTACCTCTAGAAGTGTTAAACTTACCGTAAATGTTTCATGGACTCTGGCGTTACTGACATGCATGCCTGGCCAAGAACATGCGCAATTACCTTTCTGCCTTTCGAACATGAATGATTCAATAATTGTTTTGATTCCTGCTGTTTGATTCGATTGACAAGGGCAAGTCGCCTGCTTGAGTCGGACACGCCCGTTAATAAGCAGGGTATAATCAAACGCGATGGCAGTAGCAAAAACAAAGGCAGCCGTCCGACAAGCTGACAAAAAAAACCAAAAAAAAAAGCAGAAAACAAGTGAAACAGAGCGGCCCGAAGGGGAATCGCGGCATCGGGGATCTGGACAGAGCTTCACTGCCATGGCATGGCATGTGTAAATGACGCTTAAAATTGAAAAATTAAATGAGAAATTATTATGTGTGGCAGCGGGGAGGAGGAGCAGCCAGGAGGAGGAGCTGCCAGGAGGAGGAGGATTCAGGGATTCAGGGCATCCTGGCTGCCCAAGCCCACTGGGACATGTGCGTTAATGTGCGAGTGTGAGACGGCGCAGTGTCATTAAATTAATTTGTCAAATATGTATAAAATAATAAATTACCTTTTTGTCAGTTACTCGTTTATTAATTTGTACATGGCAACAACTTTTCGGCGCTGTGCGAAAAAAGGAGCAAATGGTGAAAAAAACACAGGACGCGCCAGTGTCCAGAAGTCAACTAGCATAAAAAATTATGACGTGTAAAAAGTAAACACACGCGCGCGCGGCACAGAAAAACTGTGTGGAAAATGGGCGGAAAAGCGGTGAGTGTGATGATGGAGGTGGAAAAATTGGACAAATTGCCTGGCTGCTCATCGTGTATCGTTTAATAGAAACGACCAGCGCCAACCATACATATATGGTACATCCATATATACTATACGGTCACATGTTTTCGGGGCATTTTTATTTCACAGCTCCACTGGCCAAAAGTTGAATGATTTATGATTTATTCAATGCAACGGCCAAAACGAGGCAAACGAAGTGGCTTGTGTGACTCGCTGTCTGTCTGTTAAATTATTTTTTAATGTGTCTATTGTAAAATACAACAGCTGCATCAACAACTGCCGGAACAACTAGATCAACCGTAGGACTATGCGGTGGGTGCAGGTATCTGGTAACTGGATAGGATCGAATCGGGGATTTGGCGCCGGCATTAACATGGAACCAATATAAATGGCATGCCAAATTGTAGTGGATGAACAAATTTGCCGCCTCATATGCGAGAGCGGCAATAAAAACTTGTGGAGCCAAAGCCGAATGCGATTTGGTGGGGCATTTGTTTTAAATTACCCTGGCGTGTAAGTGATGAACTGGTGTTGGTCTGGCCAGTGGTATAACAGCAAATTGAGCAGTCGGCATAAAAAAACAAACAAACTGGGCCGTTTTCGGTTTTTTTTGCGGCCCAACCAACTTACAAAAAAAAAAGAACTGGAGCATTGAACTCGCCCTCGCCAAGGGATTTTACCCCCCCGAAAAAAAACCATGATGAGCCATAAAACTATTGCAGTTATTTGGAGTAGATTGCACGGGCAGCGGCGATACAGAGATACTTATGGGATAAGGTGGCCCCCACACGGAATAAATATTTTCGTAAGCGGCAAAAAGGCGATTGCAATTCAGGCCAAAGCTCCGCTAATGCCAACTTATCCAGTTCCTATCATAAATACGGGTTTGTGGGACGGCGGTTTTCCTGCTTTCGAACTTAGGAACTCTGTAAATAAATGGTGAACGTGGGTAACTATTTTTTATCTCTTTTAGTTAGCATAAAGAATAGATACAATACCATATAATAATAAATATGATTTTATTTTATTTATGAAAAGCGTCGCGGCACTCGATAGCGATCATCAGGAGACAAATCCACTTGATAATAGTTGTACACAACGAAAGAGAAAATAAAATAAAGTGCTAGGGTACAGAAAAGTAAAGATATACATTACAAATATGTTTAAGTATGCAAAACTCACCTAAAGGTATTATTAACCACTGTAGAAAGAAAATACCTATACCACAGAAAACTATTGAAGAGCAAACCAGGCATCGAAAGCCCTGCATACAGAATAAGGTCATTAAATATTTAAATATTCAAAAAACCAAGTAAACCTTCAAGACACCAATCAAGAGCATGAAACCAGATATTATAAAAGTTGCTCCACATATGCATCCAACAACAAGTACTGCAACTGGCAGCTTTTCCCGTCTTACAAAGTCCATCACAAGAGCTAAATTGAATAAAATTGATTTTTATTATTAACTAATTTATAAGAAAATTCAAAATTCATCCAATATTTCACATTTAAGTAGCCCAATACTTTATAGAATCTTCTACATCTTAAATGAGTACTTACGAATAAAAGCTATTCCCACCACTATATTGATGCAAGCCCAGAAAATGCAGGCCCTGTTCTTAGTGCAAATGTTAAATTTTTTCAAAATACTTAACTTCTTGCACATTGTATTTACAAATTCAAATAATGATACACAACTTTTGACAAAAAAGGAAAATGCGTAGTCTGTAAAATGTATCTTTTTAAGACTTTAAATGTATCTAAAATTAAAATCAACCTTAGTATGGCTGCATAATAAAGACTAAAATCCAATTCCAATAAAAACCCACTGGCACTTGCACCTGCTACATTGTGACAAAATTACCATACGAAAGGTGAACCGTTCGGAGACTTTGATACATTTTCCCCCATCTGTGGACATGGGTAAAAGTAAGCAAATAATGTCAATCAATTGCAGCATTAAACTTTCCCCATTTAGTTTTCCGTTGAAGCGTGGAAAGTGAACCCGGCACCGCCGCTGAACCCGAAACCCTTCCATTTTTGTCCACCTGTCCACCTGTTAACTAATCAAATAACTGAAGCGACACGAAAATACCCAAATGTGGTCATGTCAATGGTTTCGGCCGCCGGCGCTGACAGTGTCCAAATCCAATGCAAACAAAAGTGCAAATGAGTTCGAGAGTGCGACGCTAAAATGTTTGCCCAAGCCAAAATGTTAATGGTAATGACAGCTCCGAGAATTCGTTAACGAAGTACGGGCACGTACATATATGGTTCCGGGTTCCCCAGTTTCCCATTTTCCCATTTCCCATCCCAATCCTGATTTGAAGCCCCCGGATGCCCGTGTCTATTACAATTTCCATCAGTGTGCATCAGCGCACCCAAAGGCCAACAAATGCCATTAAAAATTGCCACGTGAAATGTTTTCAAAGGCCGTCGCGTTCTCTTCGGCCAACTAAATTAAAATATTTACGGGTAGATCTGCATGTATCCCAATTATATGTGACCCAAAATATGATAGTTAGATGGCCAGACCGAAAACCAAACCAAAACCGAACTAAAACCGCAACGAAGAAGACGGGGCCCCGGCTAAATCCCATAATTAAGCTTGTATGCATGTCCTAGTCGACGTTGTCCTCGTCGTCCTTTTTGCGTGCATGTGATGTATTAATTTAGAGAAAACCACCGCCCACCCACTCGACCGCGCCGGGGCAAAAACAACTGCCACATGGTCGACAATGGCAACCGGCAACCGGCAACGGCCACAATTACACCTACAGGAAGGCAGAGAGTACAGGACAATGGACCCCCGGTTTGGGAGTGGGTTTTTCGGGTTCCCAGGGATCTGAGGATCTGGGGGTTTGGGAGCAGCACTAGCAGTAGCAGCAACAGCAAAACTATTTCACAGCTAAAAATGCTGTTATGCGTTTATATTAACACGGATGTGCCCGCACACACACACCTCCGGATGTCCTGACACCCACTATATAGTAAAGTCCTGGAGCACGAGGACACGTAGAAAGGTAGCCAGCATACATTAGCAGGCACGTAGGATGCAAACTAACTGTGCCATTGGACTAGAAATAGTATCAGCGATAGGAATCATATGCGGCAGCGCCGAAAATGCAGACCTAGCCCAGACCAGGACCTCCTCGACCCCCTTTGCTTTCCCCACCCACCAGGATACACCTCATTTATCCCATATAGCCATGGAGAACCACCTGCGGGGGCTGCCCAAATAGAAAATGAAAATCCCGATATGCGGATATCAGAAAGCCCGAAAAAAAACAAAGGAAAAACCTACGCTTTTCAGTAAATATTCCATAATTATAGATGCATTTGCACATAGATTCTCTGCGGCATTGTACAATGCAGTATTTTCGTTTGTTTCTAACAGACAAAAATTCAGAGACCTGAAATGCTGATATTACCAGAAGGAAAAATGAAATACGAGAGGTAAATTTATATTAGTAGATATTTCATAGCTATACAGATATGCAGGCTCATGTTACGTGGCCTTATAAACAATGGTATACTTTTGTTCAACTCTTTGAAATTTGAGAACTTGTGATGTAATTTATATTTCGAATATATGGATATGGAATAACCTAAAAACACAAGCAACAAAGATATTATTATCAGAAAAATAATTTAATCCTTATCATATGGTCCAGTTTGTAATTATTTTTTTTTAATAAATATTATTGTAATGCAATATAATATTTAAAGGAAGAGGATAGCTTCTTACAATGTTTGTGTTGCAAGTTGAAAATGTTTTTCATCTAATAGCATTTGCAAAACAATATATTTTATCAGGATAAATACTCAATAATTTTACTATTTAACTAAAACCCTTGATTCTTTATTGCTTAGTAAAGTATATATTTTTAAAATCAGATCTCATAACTTTTTTCTATAAATATCATAAAAAAGAATATTTATCCAGCTTTTCAGTATCATAAAAGATGCATACCAATAATCCCCACCAAAAACTTCTGGAAAACCCCTCGCCATGTGCAAGTTTCGTCACACGCTAAACAGTTGGCAAGTATTAGAAGGACTGGGTTGGGTGACGCGTGGATTGGGGACTCTGAGATGGGTGCTGGGGATTGGGTGGATATACTATAGAGAGGGTCTGGCTGAAGCCGTAGGTGGAGATGTATCCTTTGTGCCGGCATGGAGCGTTGGCAAAAGTTAGTTACGAGTGCGAACAATGATATTACGTAAAATATTTTGAAACTGCTACCGTTGTCGACCTGCTCTCAGTTTCGCTGTTTTGTTGGTTGTGTGTGTGTGTGTGTGGGTGATATGTGGGCGTAAACTGGCGAGATGGTAGTCGGGGGGGCGTGGCCGAGGGAGTTTCTGCGGCCATGTGGCATGTGACAGCAAAACGCTGCTGACTCCGGCTCCACCTTTGCCGTAATTGTGTCGCACATGACCCCTTTAGTCGGTGGGGATGGCACCCCTTTCGAAGGACAATGAGTGGGTCGGAGTGCAATAACCACAATTTCAGATTGAGATGGAACCCATCCCTATGGCCAATCCCATGCCCTTGGCTCCTCTGCTAGCCTAAGCGTAAGCTCATTACGTTCTGGCTTTGTTTTGGACTAATTAAATTTGAATGACTATTTTCACTTAAAAACTTTTTGCCCCAATGGTTTGGGTTTTGCCCCTGCCTGGTGGTACCCCATTGTTTTTGGTTTTGCTTTTATTTTTGTTTTTGTGTGTTTGGCGGTGGCGCCAGGTTTTGTTCAAATGTTGCTGGGGTTGACTGTTCGCTGTTGGCTGAAACTCTTGAGTGAGCCATAAACAATGTGGCTGGCAGCCGGGCTAAAAACCCGAAAAGGAAAACGAAAACGAAAACGCACCCCCATCTAAAAATGCCAAAGTGTCGCACGGGTGTCACACAAAATATTAGAAATGATACTTAACCACAGAATTGCAGAGCTTTCGCTTTTGGATCGAGTGGGTGTGGATGTGGATGCGGGGAGTTAATTGTTTGCGGGCCAACCGTTTTGGCCCCCTTTTTCGCATCCGCAATGCCAAACTGTGAAATTAGCAGCCGGGCCAAATGGCAACCGGAAACGTGCCGCAAGCCGGATATAAGCAACACTGGGTTGCACCGAAATCCAGGGGATGAATTCCATGCCATTTCCATCGGGGGCGGTTGACAGCAACAATAAGCCCAAAAACAGGCAACAAAATAAAACATCGGCCATAACACAACACAAAAACTCTTTTCAATTAAAATCAAAATTGTTCGGTCGGGCGACCTCAAATACATTTCATGATTTCATTAGCCGACCAATAGATGAATTCGCGTATTTAAAACTTAATGCAATCGCTTTCACATTTGCTTTCTGCCTTTTCATTTGCAACCATAAATAGCCCGGGGGGATAAAAGAATATTAATGGATTTTGTTTCGGCCAGCCGGCTAGCCATAATATCTATATGCTTAAATGCAAACCGAAATGAAAATAAAAGGAAATTAATAATAAGGAATAAAGCCGCCGCCGACAAACGATGCATAAATAAATAATACCCTACAAACGTGCGTCTCCGGAATTCTGGAAAACCCCGGAAAATCGGACTCATGGACTCGTGGACTCATGGAAAACGGCAAGGGCGTGGCGGAAAATCAATAACAACAAAACATTATTCGTCTGACCAGCAAAAACGACAACTACAACTACAAAAGGCCACTTGATTGTGGTGCGCAAAAATTTAATTGTGCTCAATTGAAATGAAATCAAATGAAATTTGCGTGCAATTGTGTCTGTTGTTCTAGTTGCTGCCGCTTGGGACCGTATTGCCAATATCTAGAATTAGCCAAAGTGTTGGTTAAATTGAAGCATACAGAATGAAGAGGTTACCTCAACAGATCCTTTGATTTGGTTTAATAAAGTTAATAACAAACAAACAGGCACTAACTCTATGTATTAGGTGAAACTAATTTACAAAAGATATATATTTAATATTTTCAGATAAATCCCTTAACATCCTATATAGGTTTAAAACATTTAATATTATTTATATTATTATTATTATCTAATGCTATCTTATATCTGCAACTATGGGTCAACAGATGTTTTATTAAAGAACTATAGCAGCCTTGAGTTCACTTAAAATATATATCGTATTTTTTACAGTTTTTAATATCTTATAAGATTTGAAATAGAGCTTATATAGTCTATGGATTTCCACGAATTTTGATCCTTTTAAATTGCTTTTCATTTAAACAAAGACATTTCCGAAATCACCGATAAGGTGATTATCAAATCGCAAATAATCGAGATGGATAAAAACTTCCACACATACGAAAAATGCTCTTGAAAATTTCCCGATTGCAATCATTTTGGATGAGTACTTCTATCTTTCAACGAGGCCATCCCAATCGATTGCCATGAATTTGTGGTTTTCCTCCCCGGCATTAAGCTCAACCTTTGGCTGTTCAACCAATTTAATATCCGTCATTCTTTACCCTTTAAAAATCGAGCACGTGGAGCGCTTTCGGCTGTGTTTTTTGGTATTCGGTATTTGGGTATGGTATTCGGGATGGTATGGTATGGGATCGCCCGCAGTGCTGCCGGCAACATCCGACTCGTTACCAAAAAGCTAAACCGTGCAAAATCAAATAAAAAGCTATGGTAATTGGCTGTCGGTTGTAAAATTTTACAATCATTTTCCAGTGCTTCGTTGCGTTGCCTGTTTTGTGGTTGTTGAACTAGGGAAAGTTTGTTTTTGACAAACTAAAGCAAATGCGATGTGTGTGTGTTTGTATAAAAATACATAATGCGGCACGTAAATGCGCATTAACAGGCGTTGCAGGCACTCACACATGGAGAGAGACAAACGATGCCAATATCAATATCCGTGGGTCTGATTAAAATGAAATATGAACATTAACCGCATTTGTTTAAATATACATCGAAACCGCACACACTGCGTGCAAACACTCACACTAACCAGTCCAATGCAATCCAAAGCACACACTGCGTATGGGTAATGTCTGATGGGTTAGGTGTTTTGGGTTTATAGGGTTATGGGGTCATGGGTCCAAAAGCTTAACTAGGGGACTGCGGCTATTTGGCTGCGCTGAGATAATAGACAAACACACAAAACTGCGGACAAGAACATTTAATAATGAAATTGAATTTACAATTATTTTTGTTTTGTTTGCCAACGCACACATAGACGAGCTCAAACAATGGCTCATCTGTATATTGTGTGTGTGTGTGTGTTTGCCAGGATGTGCGAGCATGTGGGCGGAATAAATATTTGATTTGCATTTAAAGCTGCATACATCAAAGCAACTTCCCCCCGTCAGCGTCGGTTTATGGTTAAAATTTAATTAAAATCCCTTTGTTTGCCCATGCTGCGGTGACCAATTACATAATAATTAATGCTAGATTAATGCTGCCAACTCCTAGCCGACAGAGAACAATGCAATCAATCTTCATGGCTGCCGCCGCCGCCGTCGCAGCCACGAAATAAAGTAATCCAATGCTCAATTAACGCAGACAGTAAAATCTTAAGTAATTGCAATAAAACAGACTACCCTCCAAGTACATATATTTTATAAAGTCCCTTTTTTTTTGAGCGCGCAACCTGAAGATTGAGATGGGCCAAAAATAAGATGCCATAAAATCAACGCCAAGGCAGCGACAGGATGACGACGAGGTAAGTCAGCCAGGACTTTCTGGCTGAAGAGTCAAAGAGACTTTCGTTTGGGCCAGGCCAACAGCAGCCCTCCTTTTTTGGCCCCCTGAATGAAGAGCTTTCACATGTCTGGCGCATAAAAATGGAGCGTTGTTAAACGCACCGCTGGGAAAACGCGAAAAGCGGAAGAAGACGCCCCCGGAAACCGGAAGAAGACGGTGGCGCAAATGTCGCGGCCCAACTTGCTGGTGTCAGTATCTATTTATAAGCAAAAAAACAGGGAAAAAAGTAGAAAACAGCAGCAGCAGCAGGAGCATCATCACATCAGCTACAGCGGCATCAAAAATTGCTTATGTTTTCATAAAATGAAGCGCAAACAATTTTTTGACTGAAAAGCATAATAAAAACAAAAATACAAAAACAAGGGGATGGATGGGGGTGCTGCTAAGCAAAAATCCCCAACTCCTCGAGTTCTTTGAGAGGCTGTAATCTGATTTTATTATAATTTTGATTTCGCTTTCTTTTCATAAATTTTATAACAAACCCCCTCCAAAAAAATAAAGCGAATGAATGTGGGATAAAAAAATAGGAATCAACAAGGAGAATTGAGCCCAAATAAAAACAAAGCATGCGCGTGCCTCCCAACAACCACGAGCAATAATCATAATAGCAACAACACTGCGGTCGTCGAGCGAGGTTAACTAAGGTTAGGGGGTTTTCCAGGGGTTTTCCGGGGGTCGGGGTTCCCGGGGGCGGTAGTGGGCGGTCGAAGGTGTCTAAGGTCTAAGTGGGCGGGAAGTGGGGGGCGGGGCAAGGCCGCATTGTCTGTCTGATTCCTGTGTTCCTACATTTTTGGCGGCTGCCAAGCAGGCGTAAAATAATAAACGCGAAATAAAGTGGAAGCCCACGACCAGGAACACGCACACACCCACAGAGGCCCACACACATGTGGTAAGCGTACACTGGGGAAAACATGTGATTCCCCAACTTAATTACAGAACAAAAAAAGAGTTTGAAAAAAAACTACAATTTAATTGTGTCTTTTCAAAAGAATGCAAGAATTATTTTATAAGATGCTCCTAAGTAATAAAATCAACAGGTTTGGAGTCCTTTTTAGGACATACATATAATATAATAAATATCTAAATACAACCGAAAAGAATAATAACATCAATAAAATAAAATCTAAAACCAACCAAGAAATAAGATACATTTTTATAATACTCTGTTCGATTGTTTGATTATAGCAACTGAATTGGATCTATTGATTTACAAATATATTTGTAAGAAAATGTAAGAAGTATTAATCTAAATTGTTTCTAATCGTTTTTATTCCATTTAACTCCATTTTTCCATATTATGATATATTATACTTAAGATACACTACGTCTTTTTGTTGTTGATTTAGTCATAACATTTTTACTTTACATATAATATGTGTAATATACAGTAAAAATAGTAATCAGTTACATCTTTTTTTAAAATGTATGAAAATATTTTATTTAAAAATTTAAATTTAAATTTAAAACAATTTTTTTTACTTCTTTCTTGTGATTTAGTGGTCCAACTTTACCAGGAACTACCTCCTCCTTCTTGGGGCCTTTTTAAACTAGTGTTATTAATTTCAATTCCATTTCAATATTTTTTATTTTATATTTTAAATGGTCTATACATTTTTGGGGTACTGAAGAAAACTAATATTTTTTCTCTGTGTATATATGTGTGCGGCTTACTAAGCCGCATCTACACGTGGAGCCAAGATGGCGACTGGAGCCTTCGGTCCTTTGGCAACTGGAAACTGGCAACTGGCAACCGGCAACTGTGTCTTTGGCCTGCCCAGCGAAGCGCTTACACTGATTTTCGCTTTCAGTCAATTTTAAAGACAACTTGAAGCCGCATAACCAACCAGCACCATCAGCACCGAGTGGCAGGAGAGCCCATTTCCCATTTCCCTGCTGCTACATTTTTAATGAGATTAAAATAGGCTCACACAGTGCCAACAACACGGAAACAACAAGCAACTTTCGAAAGGAAGGTGAGTGTGTGTGGGTGCGTACTTTATGGCAATTTGGGGACTTGTAGGGGATTTTTTTTGCTTTTGCAAATCACATATACCCCCAGACGATTTGAAATTTTAAAGAGTTGCCTAAAAGGTTTAAGAGATTTGAGGCTGGCGGGCGGCACCTTCGCAAAACAGCCTCCATGTCCTCCCGGCCACTCATTAATCTACAACGCATTAATTTCTCCGCCGCAAAATCCAATCTAAATTACATAAATCAACAAGCCGTAACGAAGCCTGCTGTGTGTGTGGAGCCCTCGAATGTCCTTCGTCGGTAGTTGCCATTCCTGAACCCAAAACCCCCCACTCTCGGTAATTGGGTCACTTGTATGCGAAAAAGCAGCGAACTGTTGCATGCAAAGTACATGCGACATCAAGGAGGTGGTGGATGTAAAAGGGGGCACCCTGGCAAAATTGCGATGCAATCTAACAGCTACTTTGTCAAGCAGCAGCTGCAACAGAAATTGCAGCAGCAACTACATTTCGATTGGCATCGCCATCGCAATTGCAATGGCAATCGGCATCGGAATCATCGGCATACCCCGCGCCAGATTTGTGCGGCCTAATTAATTAATTGAAATTCATGAATTGCACATGCGACTGGCGCTTGAAGAATGGCAGACATCGCAGCACTCAGCCGGGCGTTTAATTCGAGCTGACAGCGATCCCACAGCCGATGCTGCATATTAATTGCAATCAAAGCTCAATGGGCAACGTTTAAAACTAAAGGGAATGGTTGGAAAAAAATCAGTGGGGGGATTTCGGGTAGCAAAAAGCCACAGCGAAAGCCGCTTAGGCACTCGGGCGTGTTTTAATTTATTAATGGGAATTCATCGAACTGCGTTTTTCCTCCATCACCATCTCCAACTCCATTTCCAAATCCAATCCCTATCCCCATCCCGAGTGACAAATCCAAGGCGGCCCTTTGACCTACTGCGACTTATCTGAGCGACGCGTAATTTTGATTATTAAGTGCCACTTAATTTAGTGGGCGTGTGCTCAGGGGGACCGAACGCCTTTTCCCCAAGCCAAAGTCAAAGCCCAAACCCAAATCCAATACCGATTCGAAATATTGAAATTGAAATTGTCAACGGCGGCGGCTTTACCTTAAACCAATCGAACTGGTTAGCACCGCCGCAGTGGATAGTAGTAGTCGCTGGATATCTTGATCTGGTTTTCCCCCGTGGCGGTCATTTGGGAAATGCCGGTAGCCGTCGTCTGACCATTGATTAAGAAATTCATGATATATTTGTGTCAGATAAGAGCAGCGAAAGGTTTCCATTTTCGATTTAGTGCGAGTGGGCAAGCAAAAGCCAGTCCATCAAATATTTACATATTCCACATGCCAGGCAAACGTGGGCAGGATCGAGGCATATAAATCAGGTGGGAAATGCGCTGGTAAAAATAATGCCGAAATTGATATTCAGACCTCGGCTTGCTGCTGCAAATAAGGAGGAAAAATCAAAAATTAATTTACCCACTCCCTCTCACACACTTTTCAAAGGCAAAACTTTGTGCCAGCGCAAATTACTCAACTCGACTCAAGTTGCGGCTCTCGAGTGCATAATTAAGAGCAGTTTAGTTGGTGGTTTTTGGTTCTTGTCGTTTGGTAATAATAATACATTAAAATAGCTACATTTTATGGGAAATATTTAAAACATTTTGAGCTTTTTAATCAAGTGAAATGGTAGATAAGTTAAGGAAAGGCACGCTTCCAGCCAAGACAAAGCGAACCCTTTTAAAAGCAGTCAAATATTCATAATATCATAAAAGCCACATTTGTTTAATGAATGTATTCGATATGTTTTATGTTTTTAAATTGAGTAAAATAAAATGTAGTACAAAAATTCTAAAACTGTAAAGTTTTCTACTAAATAAAATGGAAAAGAGGTTAAGAAAAGGCACTCTTCTTCTAATTAAGACAAAAAATAATCTTTTTAAAAGCAGCCCAATTTTTATAATATCAAACAATCGACATATAAGTATTCGATATTTTCCCAGTTTATAAAAAAAGTAAAATAAAATTTAATCCATTATTCCAAGTCTGTAAAGTTTTTCAATTAAATTAAAAACGGATAGGTGTTAGAAAAAGGCACACTTCTAGCCAAGAAAAAAAACCTTATAAAAGAAGACCAATTTATATATTATCAAGAAATCTACTTATATTTAATTAAAGTATTTTTTTAGTTTTTATGTTAAGAAATTTATTATATTAATTATTATAATATCAAAAAATCTATATGTATTTGATGGAAGTATTTTTTCAGTTTTTATATTAGGTAAAATAAAATGTAATATAAATAATCCAAGCTTGTTAAGTATTTAAATTAAATAATAATTAAATTCTAGCCAAAAAAAATAAAATCTTTATAATAGCAGCCTAGTTTTTCTTATATCAAGAAACCTGCATTTATTAAGTATTCGATATTTTTTCGATTTTAAATAATGTAAAATAAAATGAAGTTCAAGGAAGGGCACAGTTGAAACCAAGACAAGAAAAATCTTATAAAAGCAGACCAATTTCCAGCAAAGCTTACATAAGCCCACTCAAGGGGTTTAGGGAGGGGGAAAATAGGAACTACCAAATGTTGGCCTAGTCAGTTGGAAATGTTTTGAAAATATTATGGATCGGCTCATTATTCCCCCAACGCCAGCTGGCATTCTTTCGAACTTGGCTCTCTTTCGCCTTTAAAAAGAATAACAGCGGCGAATATCGTAAGTGCCGAAAGGGGCATTTAAGAGAGTGCCAAGTTTAAGAGCATGCGCTTTCGAGTTCGAAAACGAAGCATTTTAGCGCTGATTTCAAGGGAACCCGTAGGTTGCTCCTGAGATACTGAGATACTGAGATACTTTATACATATATAAGGTAGAATGTGTCGGCATGTGCGAAAATCGCGGATGTAGGCCAATGGGTAGACGACGACGAGAACGACGGCGACGACAAATACACGAGCGGCACAAGAGCGCGGCATAGTATGCCACACAAATGCTGAATAGTTGCGGAAGGTTATGAATTTCCGTGAGAAATTACTACAAGTAATATGTGAGTGTTATATGGGCATGCATGGGGGGGGGGGTCCTTTACTGGCCGTGTGGATGGGTGGGGGGTTCTGGGCCCTAGGGCTACATGTAGATGTATATTGGTAGCACTCGCTCGTGTGTGGCCACGTGAGGCGTTATTCGCCAGTGAGTGTGCTCATGTGTGCAGGCCGATAACAATGTTGCACTTGCTAATGCATTAATTTTAATGCACTTTCGGCTCGAAACGGGCCGGCTCGACTTGAAACTAGCTCTCTGCTCACTTAATTACTTGAATGCACCGCAAACTCACCAAGTCAGGGGTTATCCATCTTGCTTCCGATTCGCCTTATCCCTGAAATGAATGGATAGTATATATATATAGGGAATATATATAATGCTCATGCACCCAGCTCGTCATTATCGCTTTTCGCAAACGCTTTTGTCTTGGAAAAGCAGTGGGAAAACTATGGAGAGGGAACCGGATCCCGAGGCAATGGCCAAAGAATCCTTTGCTCCTTTTGCCGCCTGACACTTTTGTGACATTGTGCAAATGAATAATTGTGCTTTTCTTTGCTTTGCTGGCGACCACAACAACTGCACATCCGTTCCACATCGCTCGCTCAATGTCCCATCATCATTATCATCGTAATCATCAGCCACGTTGGGGGTCATCATCGCGTTCATTGTCCTCCCAGTTGGCCAAAAGCACGTTGCTCATCCGCCGGTTGGGCCATCAGCCATCGGCCATCGGCCATCGTCGTCATCATCATCATCATCGTCATCGTCGTCAGCCTGCTCATCACCATCAGAGGGCCAGAATGTCCTGTTCTAGCCAGCCTGGTCTCGGCCATCGCCGTCCGACCACAGCAAAACAAGCAGCTAAACAGTCGCTTAGCCCAGCCAGCCTGACTACTGACCCCTTTTCAATGGACATCCGTTGGATTTAGCCCTGTCTCCACGTCGGCACTCTGAAAAAAGAGACGGAAGATCGCGTGGGGAAACCCCAGGAATTGTCATTCATACGGTTTTTGCTTACCAGTTGAGTTATAAGCTTTAAGACATGTTATCTGTTTGGCTATAGAATAATCTGCGGTATTTTTATCGGTGTAGCTAAGAAAAACTATTATTGATCCATATATTTAGTGACAAAAATTAAATTGTTCAATAAATAAATGAAAGTAATCAAAAGTAAAGAGTCAGTATAAAAATATCTGGAGATATATCAAGAAACTTTATATTTTCGGATATCAAATATTTCTTGTCATCATATAAGTACTTGCAAAAATTCAATTCAATTCAATACAATTTATTATCTACTCATGCTAAATATGTTTATTTTATGAGTTGAATTCCGGTGAATCAAATATATTATTGAATAACCTAATTTAGACCTTAGCAGCACTCTTAATCGAAGGCCTTAAGATACTTTCTTGAGTTTAGGCTTACTGACATTTCATATAAAGTCAACAAAAGCTAGCGTGTAATGAATAAATAAATTTATATAAAGTGTTGTTAAGTTGCAGAACTTTTTTTATCTAAAATTTGTCTTATTGGATTTTGAAAATAAATGGAAATCAATCAACTGTCATAATTCCTTAGGCAAATCGAATTAAAAGACAACATGATTTCGGGTAAGCCTATTATTATTAAAATCAGAACATTCTTCTAGCCTGTTTCAAAATGACTTTTTCCTACTAGCTCTAGACATGTGACATGTGTAGCTCACCCCCTTTTCTCGCAGTGCATTATCGCCACTTAGCCAACGTTCGGCGTCCGAGTCGCCACTGTTTGCCATTCATTTTGTTTCTGTTTGCGCTTTGATTGACGGAGAGCTGTGAGCTGTGAGCTGGGGCTCCTTCTCCGGCTCCTCGCGTTGCATGTCCTTGCGCTTGTCCTTTCGGAAAACCAATGCCATTGCGCTGCCCCAGCATTATTAATGATTTTACCAAAGTTTTCGCTACATTTTATGCTACATCTTCTGGCCCGCTGGGCCCTCTCCTCCTTCGGACCTTCAGTTGCCCGGGTGTTGCTGATATTGTTGCTGCCCGGCTGGCGTATTGTTGATTGTTCTTTTATCTCGTCTCCGTCAATTCGTTGCGTTATATTGCTGTGTTCCATTTGACTTTGGGTTTTGAATTTCCGCCAGATCCCACGGGTTCATTTCCCGCCAGCTTTCCCAAGCTCCATCTGCCCCGATTTTCAGCTTCTGTTTCGGCTATTGTTTCTGTTGCTGTTGCTGTTTCTGATTCTGATTCTGATGGTGGCTCGGTGTTTGGCCAACGTATTACGCTTATTTGCCCGGTTTCGGTTTCGGTTTCCCCCGGACAACAGGACAACATGGCTGCCGCTCTTTGCATCCTTGCTGTTGCAACTTCCGTTTCCGGCTTTTTTGTCCGACATCCTCCGCCCGCCGCACGCCATTTCCTCCTAGATAAATACTTGTCAATCAGTTATTAATTGCTTTTCAAATTTATTGAATTTGCGGTTGCTTGCAATTTGGCTTTGCTTTCTTCTCCATCGTTTTTGTGGCCCTTCATGATTGGCAGAAAATGCTGGCATCGTTTTTATATCCATTTTTTTTCTTTGTTGTCCGGCTTGTTTCATTTTGTGCATGTCAGCCCAAGGTTCATTAAGCTGCATTTTTCAGCAATTTGCAACGAAACCGAGTCAATTCGATGTCATTCTACGCATTTAGCATTTAAGACGCACTGGCAGCAACAAAGCCTGGTCAAAAGAGTGGCCCGTAATGGAAATGGAATGGCACACAAGCCAATTCAAGTATCTAAATGCACAAAGTGAAAAGATATTGGGACAATAATTGTTTGAGGCTATGGGACAACATAATTGAACATTCCTATCAGGAACTGCAGTGCCCAAAAGGATTTTTTTAATACAGAATAAATGGAGATGCTTTGATAAATTGAGATATAATTTGTTATACTTTAAGATGTTTTAACTTAAAATGGACATTTTTAATCAATAATTTATCAAGCAAAAGGATGTAGATTCTAGTAATGCCCATAAGTTCATTCTAATTCTTTACATACTTAGTAGAAGCAAACTGTTGAACAGTTTAGTCAGATATTCTGTCCATATATACCAAAGCACAAAATTTTAAAAACCAAACTTAGGAAGCGTTTATCATATTAATATTAAATGAAGTATGGGTCACACTAAAATTGAGTATTGGTCACACTAAAATCAATACGGACCATAAGAAAATTAAACAAAAATCAAGTATGGATCAAACTTAAAACAAAATTAAATATGAGTCATACTACTATATTCTATACTAGAATAAAAATAAAAGAATTCTTAAAATAATTATGGATCTATTATGGAACATACTTAAGTCATTGTTTACATAAATGATTTTCTTAAAGTTACGTAGGCTTTTTTTTTTTGTAGTGTATTATATCAAGTAATGATTTATTTTTTAAGTTTTGAAGTATGCTTAAAAACTATGATCAATTAAGCTTTAAAATAAATAATGTCCGTATACTTCTCTCACTCCAGCATCAAGAGTTTCCAAAACAAGAGCTACATTAACCTTAAAGAAATCAGTTAGATTGCAAATTTGTCCGCATCTAGCTCACATTCACCGCTCTCATTTGGCATGTAAATATGTAAAGCAATTTGCCACTCTGCCAGCCATTTGTTTGGCTGCCTTTCATTTCGCAGGCTTTTGCCGTTTTGATGGCGCTCGTTAATTGCATTTTCCTTGGCCAGGTGATAGACAAGCCGCGAAGCGAAGTGACTGCAACTCCGGTTCCCGAGGTTCCCGAGGTTCCTGAGTTTCCCCGATGTTACCGAGTTTTCCAATGCCAACTGATGTGATGTGATGTTATGTGATGTGATGCTGTTCGCTGTGCGATGTGCGATGCGATGCAATGCAATGCGATGCGGTGAGGACAAGGACAAGACATTCGGATGTGTCAGTTGCGACAGTTGGAACAAAGCGATATTTAACCAAGGTGACAGGTGGAAAGCGGGCAGAAACCGGAACAGTGCGCGTGAAAGGTATGTGGCCGCAGAACAACAAACACCGGAGCGACAACAACGAAATGCAATTAGCAAATAGATGTGGCCGTCTCTGTATCTGCATGCTACCATCTGTGTGTTTCATTAAATCCACTGCAATGTTTAATAAAACTGCACACAAAATAGTTTTTAAAAAACATGTCTGCCTTGGCGGTAGAACAATATGCTCCACATTTTATGCTCTGAAGTAGTCTGTAGCAGCAGCACATATGCATGCAATGGACTCTGCGCCTCACTAACTTCAATTGCTGTGGCAAAAGGCATATATGCATATATGTATGTATATATGGAGTAGAAAGCCACAACTTTCCCATAGTCACCCCCTATATTGAGACCCATATAGTCCATGGTTTGTCTTACTTTTGTTTCGCCTTTTATGGCAGCTAAAACGCAGGCAGCAGCATATGCAGATGGCCTCGTTGCTGCAGCAGTTGTTGCAGCTATGCGATGCCATAGTTTGCTGTTCGCGCATCTGCAACATCTTGTTGAGCTGTCAAAATATGCTTGTTAACAACATTTGTTGCACCGCACCGCAGCAACAACAACAGATACACACAGATACACAGATACACAACACTGAGAGCCATGGCTGAAGACCAAACACTAAGCACTAAAGACCAAAGCCGGCGAGTGGTGCAGCTGCTTTGGCCTAAACATGTTTGCCGAAGCTAAAGCTGATGCTCTATGTACATATATATCCATTTAATTTCTGACAGCTAGAAATTTTTAGTTTAAAAGCGACAAAAATAATCATGGAAATTGCCGTTTTTCTGGCTTTATCTGGGGGTAAACTTTCCATAAATAGCCAAATGGGGGGGGGGGGGGACAGTAGAAGATACATAGTGTAGTAGACGCCTTGGGCGTGCGTTTGTCTAATAGATCAGCATCAGCGGCTACAGAAGGCGAGCTGCAGCAGCTCAAATGTGTTTTCAGGCCATTTATCATCTGCTGCCCGCTGTCTGCAATTTCAGCGGCGTTCATGTTGCAGTTGCAACAGCAACACCAGCAACAGCAGCAACATGGGCTAAAAACTAAGCTGCTGCCTCGAGCCTCGGCTTGAAATTCGAGCAGCGTGCGCGCACAAGGTGTCTACTTTTCAACGCCCCAGCCCAGAAGAGTCCAGACTACAGACTACAGACCTCCACAGCTCCACAACTCGAGAGCCCCATATCTGCACACCAAAAACCCAGCCCACTTGCAACTGCTTGGCCAAAACCCAAGAGCAACCACTGTTGGTCAGCCCCGGAGTCTGGCTCATTTACACTGAAATTATTCCGCATAAATCATCTTAATGTTGCGTGATTTTTAGACGGCCTTTTAGCGTCTCCCGAATGTCACTTAAAATCTGGCACATTAAAGCCGGCACACAAAAAAACAGGAGGAATGGCGAGGGCTGTTTCAACACCAGACACGAGCATAAATCAAAATTAAATAACAGGGAATGAACTCCACTCGCTGGCCGGCTTTGTGTAATGGAAACCCTTGTTTGGCCAAAAAGGGGAAAATATAAACATTGAACAAGCAAAAGTTCATCTACGACAACATAAAATCCAACACTCGGGTAAATATTAAAATGAATAAATAAGGTATGTTGTGCACTATACTATATATATGTATATGCTGGGCAAATGATGAGTTTCAGGTGTCCAGAGAGGATCTCTCTTTGACACAAGAAAAATATACGAATTGGAATATAAAGGCTGTATGTATTTCAAGTATTTATTTCATTGACAGCAGGTGTTGCAAGTTCAAATTTATTTATGCTTTTAATAGGGCTGTTGGCAAAACGAATCTTCTGCCCTTCGATGGAGTTAAATTTCCCTTTTGATTTTCACCAGTTGTCGCAGAGGAATTTCTGCAACTCGGAGCGCTTTAGCTTTTGGCAGTCCTGAGCTTTAAATAAAACACAAAACACACAAACTCAAGAACTCTCGACGATGAGGAGAGCTGTCAGGATTGGGGGTAAACTTTTTATTTTTATTATGTACCGGCATCTGTTGCCAGTCGAGACGAGTAAAACAAGAAGGCGCACTTAATACATAATTCGTGTACACATTATAATTACAGGCGATGCGATGCGATACGATGGGATGCGGCCCCGGCCATAACATTTCGGTTATGGACCCAAACAAAAAGCTACCAACTGATTTTAGACTTAGCAGATCAAAGCCCACACGCACACAACACATGACGACGCACTTTGAAGTTGATTTACTTCAACTTGGAGTTGGCGTTCGCCGGAATCACATCTTTGAGTTCGCAGCACAAATGATACTTTGTTGACGTTGATGTTGCCACGGGAGAAATGTATGTGGTATATGCGGCGCATTCCACAGGAGCATTGGGAATAAAAAGCAAAAGCAAGCGAAATTTCATTAGAATCAGAGCCATTCGTCGGGTTATTGTTCTTGCCAGACAGTTTTATTGGGCACTCGCAACTCGCAACTTACGCCTTCGTTTTTGGGCTTGCAGCGGGCCCTCTGCAGGAATCGCATTATCACCGGCGGCATGTGCTCCTTGTACATCGCATAGTGCCGCAGGACGAGGCGGCAGGAGCTGAAGTGCACACAACGGCCCTCGGTCTTCTCGGGCGTCTGGCAGCTGGACCCCACTTCAGAGGAAGGTCAGGCAGGCACGGGGAGAAAATACCAGGAAATACGGGAATTATTAACAAAATATCAGAAATTATGGCTGGTTACAGGAAACTATTATAATATCATATAATTTATAAAGTCCAAACTAAGGGGGTGTACACTACAATACAAAGAGATCAACGAAATAATGAATTTCCTCTCATTATTGTATCACAGGTATTTATTTCCACCAAAAAAATGTATATATTTTCTACATGATATGAAAATATCAGAAAATATGGTTGATTTCAGGAAACTATCATAATCTTATATCATTTATAAAGTGCGAACTATAGGGATGAATACTATACTACAAAGAGTTCATGAAAATGCATTAAATATTGTAACAAAGGTATTTCTTTTCCACAAAATATATATATATTTTCTAAGTCTATGTAAAATATATTTATTATTAGTATCACTTATATGTAACATAACTTTTACTGGTTTATTACGAAACTCCTATCCAAAAATTGTAAGCCGTATACCATAGTGTCAATATAAGTGTTACAGGGTTTTAATATTACTTGCTTATTAAAATTATATATATTTTTCCATTTTCGGGCTAGTTAGTTGAACTTTTTAAACAATATCTTCAATTGGATTGGATAAGTTTACTAAAGTTTCAATACCCAGAAGTTTGCGACTCTAAGATATGAATTTTGATTGGAGGTTGAACAGAAAAAAAACAATTGGTTTCATTTAATAAAATTTATTTTGATAATAAGAGTGAAACTATTCTCAAGATTTGTAAAGGTATTTTATTAAAATCAATTTGTTTAATTTTAAATTGGCTTAAATGTTAGATTTGTATAAAAATATGTTATAAAATTGTCTTTCTGTATTGAGATTTATTTCTTTAAGCTTTGGCACCCAGGTGAATTACCAACTCAATTTAAGATATTGATGTCCCTAATTGCTTTTCTCCGATGCCAATCAAAACGGCAAAACATCTCAAAGAAGCAATCCCCAATCCCCAACATTGGGTATACAATATCACAGAGACATTCTGTTTTTTTCACGTGTGGATGGATATACATATATCCATAATCAATGGCTTACGTGTGTGGCCGACGAGGAACAGCAGGAGCAGGATGACGAAACCGAACGGAATCAATCGAGATGTGCACCGCATTGTGAATTTACAATTTCGGAAGCAGTTGTTACGCCGCAGACTCTTCCGGAAAAGATGGAAGGATGGAAAGATGACGATGCGCGTCAGTATTTGCTGTATGCTCAATATTAAAGTCGCGTTAAAGTCTTAAGAGCTTTAAGCGCCGCCGAGTGGAACCCAGACTGAGTCTTGGACTGAAACTGGAATCGAGTCTGGGGCACCGACTCTGTTCTGGCAGCAGATTGTTGCTCAAGTAAACAGCTTGGGCTTGGGCTTGGGCAACTTTTGATAAGCGAGTGGAAAAAATGGTTGGATGATGTGTTGGGGATGTGTGGGGCCAGGGGGCCAGGGGGCCAGCCTCTCTTATCGACGGCGTGCAAAACAAGAGGCCAAAAAATATGTACATAATATGTAAACAAAGCACACAGATACTCCGGCACCCACACCCTAAAAAGGGGCAGCTCAGCAGCTCTACAACAATACCATCGCAGCATCCATAAACACATGTTTGAGGCGGCGCGTACCAGTTTGAACTTATGCCGGGCGCCTGCCGGGTTGCGTGGGGTTAAACGTTAACGCTAACAAAAGCAAATGGAAATTTATTATACATATACATGTAGATATATTGCAAAGTTCGAAATGAATTCTAGCAGCTGTGGGCTCGCAGCGAAAACCCCAGAGTCACCGTCTTTATTCATCTCTGCAGCTGGAAAACCACCAATATGTGCACAGGAAGAAAGGGTCTAGTATGTTTCAAAATTAAAACTAATGAATAAAATATATGTATAAAAATTAGTCCACTTTTTCCCACGGTCGTATAAATATTTTAGAAATTTTAAATACATACTAAATCATTTTAAAAAAGGAAAGTATAATCTAAGAATGCTGAGAGACCCAAGAAAAGAAATATATGTTTTTATTACCAGATTATTATACTGATTTTTACTATATCTATAAAAGTGGTAGAAACTAACGCCTCAAAGCAAACTGGCTTAACTTAAAAAATCATAAGAAATTATATCTGAAATTAATTAATCTTTGAGCAATGGGATACGTGACCCATATTTATGGTCAAAAGACCCACATTCATATTAATATTTTTTCTAGACCAGAGTAAGTATTTTTTTTTGATTGCGTAGATATGTCAAAATAGCCATATTCAGCAATGATTGATGGCAGGCAAGACAGGTAAGCCACCAGCTTGTAAGCCGCTTACCCCGGGAGCGTTTCACCCCTGCTCAAAAGCACAATGCACACTCCTAATTAAGTATCCTCGGGGCGCTGGTATTGTTCAATAAATACCAATTTATGCCTTCACTTGCTGTTTTGGCCTGGCTTATAGGTTTCCCTTCTGCACACTCCATTCTGGCCAAAATCAAAATCACAGTCGAATTCAATTTTATTCAGCCCATGGTCTCGCACATGTGCATGTATATATATGTAGTTCGCCTGCCAAAAGAGGAGATTTTAATAAAAATGTAAATTTTTTTTTAGTTGCCTTAGGGGTTCTTGGCGCTGGAAAAAGCCAATAAAAAAGTATTGCTCGTTATGAACTTGGCGGCAGTTTTTGTAGCTGATACCCGCAGCATCCCATTCCCAACGCAATACGGCCAACTCACCGAACTTGGCCAACACAATCGCAACACACAGGCGGTGCACGCAACTCCCATTCCCATTCCCATTCCCAAAACCATCCGAAAGTATCATTTGGCCAGGTTAAAGTTAAAGTTTTTCGGCTGCCTCCGAATCTGAATGTCATGCCAATTGGCTTTCGTTCTCCCATCGCGTGCGTTCCAGAAGATTGCGGCTTTATCGAATTATAATTGCGGTTATAAAGAAAAGTTTTTATTTCGTTTGAATTTTAAGTATTCCCCCAGATCCCTGAGTTGGTTTTTGCATCCGTCCTCAAACCCTGAGACCATCATTTAAGATATCCTGTTTTTTCCCGAGATTCCTAGAATTTTGTCTCAGTTTTAAGTGCTGCCAAAGTTATGTCATAAAGGGGAAATCATTTAGTTTGGCCATAAAAAATAGTTGACATTTTTTATGGTTCCTTGGTCGTAAATATTATTTGACACACTTAATTGTAAGTTTATAATTCCTCTTTGAATCGATTAAAAATTAGCATTGACTTTCTCAAAATGTCATAAATCCTTGTTAACAAAATCTCTTAAATTTTGTATATTTTGCAATAAATGAAAGCTTTTCGTTTTATAATTTCCAAAGACGATTAATTTGTTTCTTTTTTATCGATATTATGCCTTGTGCATGGCCAAGAAAAATAATGATTGATTTAATGGACATCGAAACATTATCGAACGCATTGCAAGGCTGAGGGCAAAGTGTTGACAGAGCCATTTGATGGGCCATAAAACCAGCCACATCATTAAAAACCCTTTCCCGAGAGAAAATATTGACACTGGGCCAGCTAAATGTTCAGGGTCCCCGGTCCCCCATTTCAATTTGCTGCCCCACTCCCCCCGCATCGATCACATGTGTAAACGTTTAAGTACGATATTTAGATATGTGTACGAAAACACAAACATGCCGGAACCGAGGCATAAAAACCCGAAATGCGCATAATAAAAAGACATCGTCATAGACTTCAACTTCAACTCCGACTCCGACTACGGCTGAATGGTCCCATAACCATTGCCCATCCGACATATAGAGTCCATACATATATGCAGTATCCCAATCTGAAACTGAAACTGAGAGCCAGCGTAGCCCTTTTACAGATGTGCGATAAAACAACGGGCTGGGCAACAAAAGGCATCGGAAAATATGAGAAACAAAGCATAAAATAAAACACTTCGGAACTTCGAGTTGACAATTTGAAGACGCCAATAAAGTTTCCTACGCTCCTCGTTCCATCGATTTTTGTTTTTGTCATTGCACGCTGCTGATGCACCGAAAGAAATAATAGTTTTTAGAAAAAGCACACAAAAAAATATTAACGTATTAAATAAGAAAATGTGTAAGGGATTGAAAAGGTTACAAAATAAAATACCAGGAATTGGTTGTAATTAAGTCTATATTGAAATATCGCTGACATAAACCAATCGATTTCGTTATAGAAAAAAATATTTTTCTATTTTTTTTTTAATGAATACAAATATTAATTAACTGTTTTTCAGTACTAGATAATCACTATAATTTTTTACTAAAATTTTAAAACGTTTTGAGTACCTACTAACTATATTCCTTTTTTTACTAAGTATTTTTAAAATAGGAAATCAAAATTGTCTCTTTACAGCAAGGGCTTAAATAATAAGTCCGATAAATTTAAAATAAATTATTAAATACATTTTTCATTTTAATTCTAATATTGTATTTTCCATGGTAGTCATAATTTCAATACCTCACTATGATTACTCCACTATCAATAATTATTGCTTGATATACATATTTTTATACATTAATCATCACTATATTTAGTTTATATAGATTTAATTTAATAAACGTTTTTTTTATATACATATAGGTTTATTAAATTATTTTATATAATTTATTTTAGATTTTTTACTAACGAATTTCTTACGTTTTCGGCTATCAAAGGGTAAATAAAAATCTTAATTGTTTATTTGAATTTTAAAATGTAATTTCCAGAGGCACATAATACTTAATCATACTTAAACAAATATTAATACTTAAACAAATATTTATTTTAAAATTTATTTATTTTTAAAAACTTTAAATTTGATTTCAAAAATATTTTCTTAAGGAAATTTATAAATTTTCTTCTATGTGCTGCCTGTGTTTTCGCTTTCGCCTTTTTCACCAATAAAAATTCTTTGGAAATCATTTAGGAAAACGCATGCATGCACATCATGTGCACGCCAACGCCCACGCCCCCCCTCCAAGGCCCCCGCCCACGGCCTCGACCCCGCCCCTGACTCCCTCCCTCCACCGAATCCAAAAGATTCCCAGGGCGGAGATAAAACGCGTGTCAGACACGACAATGCCATGGATCATGTGTCAAATTGTGACTTGCAGTTCATGGCACTCTCCGGGAGTCCGGGAGTCGCAACTAGTTACCTGCAGTCGAGCACTTTCGCATGCAGATGCTCGGATGCGGATAGTCGAATGCTCAGCTCGAGGCGACGGCAAACGGCACACGCAAATGCACTTTTTGATTGCCATCGGGTGGGCTGCAGCCTTGGAGAGGCATGCCACCCATGCCACCCAGCTGAAGAAAATCCACCCAATTTCCAATACCCCACCCACCCAATCTATATCTGTCTTTGGCTTTTCTTATCTGGCTTTGGATGTTATTCTTATGAATAGTCGAGTGGGGGGCGGACACATCTGCAGACTGCACTCCAAAGTGTGCTGTTGCATTGTCGTTTTATTTGATGTTGGGGTAAAAGCTTTTATCAAAAATCGTATTGCATGCAAATTAGATTCCTCTCCGATATTACTGTGTCTCGCCTTTGTCCTCCAATCTACAAAACTGCAGCAGCTCCTCTCGCCTGATGGTATTGTCGCCTTGGATTTTTTCTTTTTTCCCAGTCTTTTTTTTCATTTTCCTAAAGCTGCTGCTGAAGCTTCTGCGGGCCGTCTTCTGATAAAGATACCGACGACATGCACACGACAATGCTGCCAAACGCTGATGATTCAGACATTGCGACCAAAAGCAGTCTGATGATGCTGCTGCTTACGAGCGGCGACTGTTGTTGCTGCATTTGCCGCATTTGCCGCTTTGGCTGCTCGGTCTTTTGTCGCAGGTCTCAATTGACTTGATAAACTCCTTCCTACGGTTTTTTTCAATTCCGTCGTACGCTTGAGCTTGTTAACGTCAAGCGGCTACACACACAGCCACACTGGGAGAAAATATTGGTAACCAGGTGGAAAGTCCATTTAGATAACACCTTATCTTCTATAAATTTCTACAAAAAATGGTTGCTTTTCAAATTAATTTAATTGGTCCTCAGATTTTTTATTAATCAGCTATACTCAGCTTAGAAAATGTTTAGTTTTTAAGCATTAAACTAAATCTACCGTATAGTTAATAAAAATGGGAAAAAAGATTGGTAATCAGGTGAAAAATCCATTTAAATAAAACCTTATCTTCTATCAATATTTAAAAAATTTAAGCTTAAATATTTTTGTAGAGTAAATTTTAAGATACATTAATATCTATTTATAAGTATTAGACTATCTATACCACGTAAGAATGTCTTAGAATGCATATTTCATGAAAAGTTTATTAAAACCGAACCAATCTTAAATAGTATTTCATTATCAGCTCATTAATTACTATTTAACAAAAATATTATTTTAAAATGTATATATTTTTTAGCTAACATTTTTTTATAAAATATGCGATGCCTACAAATTGTAGCTTAAAATTCACAATAATATACTAAATGCATAATAATTTATGAATGCTTTTATAACCCACCAAAACTAACTTGGCATAGAAAGATGATACTTGTTTTGTGTATATTAAGATAGGTAATCTTAAAAATCCGTACTTAAATGTAATCAACTCTATAAACAACCATTTCTTTAAGAGGACTTTAGATAACTTTCTTTTGATCTTGGTTTAGTACCCATTGTAAATGCCTTTCTCTCAGTGCCCAAAATCAGTGATGGTTGAGTGGGGGACAGGGGATCTAGACAGTCACAAAGATGCAGGCGTAAAATGAGTTCATTTTTTCTGTGGACTCTATCGAGCACGTCTTATCTGAAGTCGCATACGTATTCGGCCATGGCCAGAACGGAGTAGGAGTGGGAGTGGGAGTGACAGGGGCGGCGGTGAAAGGGGGGCTGCACCGGCTTAAACACACTTGAATGCATTTCCATTTCATGGCTATGGCTTCATTGCCGCCAAACGTCGGCGTCTGCCGCTTTGTCTGGTGGCTATGCGCCAACTTGCCAAATAAAAGGGGAGAAAAAGGCAGCTCGAACCGAGTCTTAGAGTGGGACTGGAACACCTCTGGCTCTGCTGGCTGTTTGTGTAATAGCGTTCATCGAAGCTTAAGGTGTATAAATCACACACAATGCGGTCTTTTGTAGTTCCAGGCGACACTCACACACGCAGACACACGGAAAACTGCAGTGGAAAAAGTGCGCAGCGTTTAGCTCGATTTTTTTCAGTCGTTTTTCACACTTTTCCCCGGCTCTACGGTCGCATTTCGGGTCTAAATTATGGCCCTGACGTTCCGTTTTAAAGGCAGCTGGTCTCGGTTTCCGCTCGGCATTTAAATAATAATAAAATGATCATTTATATTTCTTTTAACAATTTGTTGCACTGCTTGTAATCATTTGTTAACTGTCTGCTCTCTTGAAAAGCCCATGGCGAGAAGAAGGCGTTTAAGCCGCTTACGAGTGGGGCCACTTGAGGAAACGGCCGGATTGGACAAAGAAAACAAAGCTGGAGGAAAAAGCCACAGCAGCAGCAGCAGCAGCATAGTTAACTAATGCCCTCTGATAAAGAGTCAAAATATTTAAGCGGCATATTTAAAATCAAATAAACACATCAGCCAGCAATCAAAAGCTTGCTGAACTGTAAACTGAGCTTAGTTGCGCTACATTTAAGACCCAACGTAGTCGTCGTCGTCATCCTCAGCGTCGTAGTTTTCCCAGTTTTCCTAGATTTCCCAGCCGCCTTCAGTCGACCGGCAAACGACCCACTTTTAGCCCCCGGCTTTAAGTAAACAGCTTAGCTGAAGCTGGAGCTCGGCATCTCCATTCTGCATCTCCATTCTGCATCTGCATCTGCAAATGCACATGTACATTTGTATCTGAATCTTCAGACAAGAATGGCCCAAAGATTCGCCTCGAATTTGTTTATGGCCAACTGGCGATGCAACAAATGTAGTTACATTGCGTAGATATCTCAGTCTGTCTGTGGCAACAAATTTGTACACATGTTTCTGTCATTTTATGGAATTATGTGTGGCCCAGCCATGAAAACGACAAACGAAATAAAATCACACATCCGTTTCATTTGACAGACAGACGCACCATGGATGGGAATACACGAATAGGCATAAAAAATATTTATTGCTCTCATATAAATTATTGAGGAATTAATTGAGGCTAAACGGAGGTGCTGCTGGGTTGAAAATCCGAACATAAATCTCAAATATTGATGAATGACAAGTGATGTGCTAAGCTATGCCAGGGATTCTTGGGAAATTGTGAAACGAAAAGAAAGTATGGGAGTGTAAAAAATAAGAAGAAAGAGAAAGTAGAAAGAATTTTAGCCAAATACCGTTCTCTGAACAATAACTATCAACCATCTAGTAATCATTCTTGCTCAGAGGCATTTATGCATATTTATATGTCCATAAAAACAAACACATCGGTAAGGTCAGCAAAGCAAATTGCTTAAATAAACGTTAATAATTCCTGTTTTAGGGTCATCAATTTGCTTTTCAATGCACAATCATAAATACCAAGCAAACATGCATATTTTATTCATTAATGGATTTAAGCCAGCAAATAATGGAAAGCCAAAATTGGGGGAAAATTTAAAGAGCATAAGCTGATTTTAAATAAGCAGTATTTCACAGAATAATTCTGGGATTTAAAATATACATAATGCAATAATTATACTACCATCATTTAAGTTCTGGGCTTGAAATAGGGTTATCTATGGGGGTAATCTCATCTTTTTAGGCCCCCATTCATCTGTCAAATAGGCCCGATAACCAATTGATAATTTATTCATCAATATTTTGGTCGAACTAATAAATCTCGTAGCACCCCCATCTGGGGTTTTTCGTTTCCTAGCACCTGCACGGTTCAGAGGTTAGGGAACTTTTTGATCCCAAACATAAATTTCGTGGCCATTGTGGGGGAGTGAGGTGCTTGGGAATGGGGGATACCAAAAACTCCATGGAACACGGACCGTAGTCGCAGCAGCTCCATGTCTGTTTATCGTTTATTTCAGCAATGACAGGTGCAGCTGCCATCGACATTCTACGAGAATAAGATGGGCATCGCCCCTCCGACTTTGTTTGTTTACCCAATCTGAACTTTTTAGCTGCTCCGACTGACTAACTGACTGACTGACTGACTGAGCATCTCACTTTTTGGAATTCAGAAGGAGATGATGGAGTGGTGGCGACGGGCTGTTTATGTTGTTAAATGCAAAAATGATTTCCATTAAAAACAAACAAATGGCGAGACGCACGTAGCAACGGCCGCTGTGCGTGGTCCATGGCGCTTTCCATTTTTGTTCGTTTTTGGTTTAAAATGCAATAACCAATAAAATAAATTGCCAAACAAAATGATCAAACATTAGGCCAGGCGGCGGCGTTTTGCTTGTTTTCCAACGCCGTTTTCGGTTGGACCCGGCATGTTCTGTTATTTTTCTGATATTTCGTTATTTTGTCGCAAATGTCCCTCATTATTGCGTGATATTTATTTAGGTTATGACTTAAGTTGTGTCACGTTCGTCTAAATTTATATCCAATATGTTGACTATCAGCGGCGCATTCACGGACACATCCCAATTTATCCGCCCCTGGGTCCCTGGCCGCCCATCGAAATTTATGCCACCAGATTTGGGACTCGCGATGTATAGTATACAGACATAAAGCCATATTCTCCAAAGCCGCACATATCTCTTGCTCCGGTCCCCGAGACCAGAACTATGTGTTTGTATAGAAAATTTATATGCAAATATTCAATGCACGTTGGTCGTCGTGCGCATTGCATTCCATCCAGCAGCCAAGCTGTACACCGCCGAAAAATAAACATTAAGCTTGAGAGATCTTAGGTATTTCAAATCCTGGTTAAATGAGGTTTACGAGTTGCAAAAAAAATAGGAGTTATCTTAAGGAATAGAAGAAAATCTTCATAAGTTCTGAAACCTATGTCATTCATATAAGAATGGTACAATAATAATGCGTTATACTCTAATTAACATAAGTCTGTTTTTTATGATATCAAAGCTAATTGAGGACTGATAAAATACCAAAAATTTCTCCCACATATATAAGGTTTTTTCAAAAATCGGGATGGAAATATTAAATATAATGGTCTATTTTATTTATAAGTTTATTGTCAACTATGACATCTAAGCCATAATATATCCCTATCCTAACTTAAGACTTATAACTGGCTAGAATCGTATATAAATCTTCACAAAGTTATAATAACCTAATAACCTATATATTGGTCTGTACTCCAAAAAAAATCACCAGGAATTTCTAAAAGTATATTTTAAATTTTCTTTTGGATACATTTCAAAAAAGTTTTCATATTGAACCGTATTTGTAGAATATTATCTATATATATTGAAAAATTTTTAGTTAAATACTAACTAAGGGGCAAAAAGTTTATTCTCAGGAATTTTTATGTACAAATATATTGAAACCTACTCGAAACCTGTTCATTAAAATAGTTTAAAGGATATATCTATAAGATCTATATGAGTTTATCAAAGTTGTCTTTTAAAACTACACGGAATCTGATCTTATAAATGGCTTTAGTGATATTTCTATATGATTTTTTCAAAGATTTTTGTCAAACCCAAGAGAAGTTCCCTCTTGCTAGAGTTTTTCTCGCCGTGTAGCTACCAGCAGCAGCTCAAAGCTCAAGGCACACAGCACGCCACTAATTGGACCCAGTGGTTCGCCATCATCATCGTGATCGCATTTAAATGTGCTGATCAATTTACTTAAATGTTAATGGCAGCCCAGGGCGTGTCAGGTGTTTGTGGAATGAGAGGGGGGGGTGGGGTGTCAAGGGAGGGGGTTAATGCTGCGACTAAAGTTTAAGTTCGAGGAGTTGGAGGTGCAGGTTGGTAATGGAGGTGGAAACTTCATCTGGGGTCATGCTGGCTTGGCTTTTAATGCGTTTGTGTGGATGTAAAAAGAAATATGACACACATAAACTGAAATTAGCTGCCAATTCGAGATGGCGGCGTCGCATGCGAATTGTTTTATATTTGTTTGGCGGCAGCATTAAGCCATTAAAAAAGAGGCGCCATAAAACACCGCAAGCCATGGCTATCACGCTGGGATTCCCATTTCCCCATTTTCCTCGATTTTCCTGCATTTTCCCCCTCCCGACTTCCCGCCTTTCTGTCGCTCTGACAAAGCAATCAAATCAAATTTGTTTGGCTTTGTGCGTGCTTCATTTCTCTTGGCAGCTTGTTTGTTTCTCTTATTTCGTTTCGTTCCCTTTCCCCATTTCTCCGCCTTTCTCCGCATTTCTCCGCCTTTCTCTCTGTCTTTGGCAATGCAGCCTAAAAGCATGCCACACATTTTTCACAACAGCTTAAGCTTTGCAGCCAAATCCGCTGCACTTTTTCATTTGGCTTCAAGTTTTTTGTCTATGTCTAAACTTATTATCATTTTGGCTATTTATTTTATGGCTCTCGGCGAGGCAGGAGGTGTGGTGCTGCTACAATTGTTTTCACATGCAAATGCTTTTTGCCCCATGCCGCCAAGCATTTATATGCAAATATATGTACACATATGTGCGAAAAAATAGCACTGGCATGCCTTTAAAAAAGTAAACTGGGCTTTAAAATCATTTTAAAAATGTTTTTTGAACTCTGATAAAAGATGGGAATAAATCAAATGAAAGCCATCCTCTAAATCTTGATTATATTTAAAAGATGGTTTTACAAACAAATAGAAAAGTAACTTATACTAGTTGTATCTTTTTCAATGGAGAAACTGGCATGTTTATGCTAAAATCAGCTTAGTAGTAAGTAGTTAGTAAAAATATCTTCTAAATTGATAAAAAATTGTAGATGTACTCTTTATAAAATTAAGAGAAATAAGCATTTTAAGGCTTAAAACCGATTAATACGTTAAAATATCTTCTAATTTGGGAATATATATTTATCTTGATAAAGTAAAGAGAAATAAAAATGTTTGTTTAAATATTTTCTTATATGGGAATACTTATACCTTATTTCTTTTTTTAAAATATAGAGATATAATCATGTTTATGCTAAAATCAGCTTAATAGTTAAACATATCTTCTAAATTGAGAAAATATTCTAGTTGTATTCTTGATAAAATAAAGAGAAATAAGCAGTAAGTTTATGTTTCAATCAGATTCATACTTTAAAATGTCTTTCGAATTGGGAATATATATATTTTCTTGATAAAAAAAAAATAAATATGTTTATGTCTAAATATCTTCTAAATCAGTTTAATAGTTAATAATATCTTCAAAAAAAAAAAATTAGTATTTTTATGCTTCAATCAGATTAATAATAAAACATTTTTTTTTAATTGGTAAAATATTTTTTTCACATGAGATTAAACAAACTCAAATGTTTCTTCATAGGGTTTTACTATAGTTTTGAATTCACCTGTACGTGTATGTTCTGGCTTCGTTTTTCCCACGATTTTCTTCTCTCCGGTTCCTTTTCCTCCTTCCCACTGCGAGACACACTCAAAAAGAGATTTCCACTAAAAGACAAATGCTACAATATTACAAAGGGCGGTATGGGGATAAAAATACAGGGGGTCTGCTACCTTGAGTGGCTGCTGCAAATGCTGGAGGGTTGTCTCTACGCGTTCAAGTGGCAAAAAAAATCGCTGAAGTCGCAAAAATTATTGCAGTTGGCAACTTTGAGCTGACGCACACTCGCACACCCGCACACCCCCCCACACACACACAAACACTCACTTATAGAGTGCGCTTGCGATAAAAATAAAGTGACAGCAAAAACAATTGCAAACTTGTGCAATTAATAAAGTGAAAAGTGAGCAGTTCTCTCCTCCGATCGACCTCTGCGATTTAAGGTACCTGTGTATACCTGGGTATACCTGAACAGCCCCATGTATACCCCCAAATATACATATATATAGCCGCCGAACGGGAGTTAAAGCCCAATGGCATCGGCAATGTTTTCACACGTGTTGTCGTTTAAATATTTAAATGCGCTCCTGGCAGCAGCGGCGTTGACAACGCCAGAAGTTTTACATGTTGTGCTGTGTGTTAAACCCGAAAGCAAACTGCTGCAGCTACATCTCATTCTCACACTGGAACTCACTTTCGGGACAGGGGCGTATTCGAGGGGATATTTATGGGTTAAAACTACTCTGCTTTACAATTTTTTTTTAAATTCAAATTTACCACAAATATGGACATAAAATTCTACTTAGCTAATTTTATGTTCAATTAAAATACCTACATTTTTGTATACCTATAAACCCTTAAATCCAGGTGAAAAAGTGAAAGAGCATTTAGTTTATTCGACAACATAACATGTTTAGACTCCCAAATATAATATATTAAATCTCATAATATTTTAAGGTTTTTAGTATAATGGTATTTATTTATGGGTATAATGGAAATTTCAAAAACTTTTAAAAAGCCTTTAAAAACGTTTAAAAGTATGAAACAAAGGTGCCTAAAAGTATGCAATGTAAAAAACGACGTATTTTCGAACTTGCAAATATTATTACTGCATCATAATATTTTAAGGAACACAGTACGGTAGTATAGTAGTTTATTTTGGGCTAAAACTAAAATTGCTAGAAATTTTAGAAAGGCTTCAAAAGTAGGCAATCAAAGTGCTTAAAAGTTTGCAATGTAAAAATGTTGGTGGTTTATTTTTGCGTAAAACTAAAATCCCTAAAAAATGTATAAAGCCTTTAAAATGTTCATTAAACCTGGTCATCCAAATGTACTCGTATGGAAATTTTTTAATGGGAAATCTGCAAGTTTATCCGACTTGAATTATGCTTTCAGTTCTTTGATGCAAACGAGACTCCCCCCTCCTGCAGTGCAAAACGATTTCAGATCCCCGTCCCTGTCCTCAGAGCAGCACATTGACACACTCGAGGATGAGTTCGTCGGTAGGTGGATTTTTTCTTCTTGTATGAGCATGCGATGCCAACATCGTCGTCTTCTTTTATCAGACAAACTAAGCGCAAAATTAGTTTTTGAACTTTTTAAATTGGTTTATTTCATGGAGTTTTGATTTTTAGCACGTTGCGTAACGAGCCCGAGAACCGCGTAGCCGTAATTGGCTGGCCGTGCTCGGGAATCCCAGGGAGTCCTTCGAGGGGGGTCTGGTCTGGTCTCCAGGACTTTCTTAACGCCTTCATTAGCAGTATGTGTGTGCGTGTGCCAGTAACTACTCAATTTGCCAGCCAACTTAAAGGAAAATCATTTTTTCAGAATCTTTCACCTACACAATTTTGCAATTATTGTAATACGAGGATGGAGGGCATGCACTCATATTTTATGACATTTTTTCACCGGCTTTTGTTCTTTGTTATTGTCGAACCCTGGAGTGGAGTCCTAGAAAGTGTTGGGCCAGCACTCACACACTGGCACACCCACTCACACACTCTCGCAGGAAACGACGGATACGTGCGAGCGCCATCCATGCTCACTTAATACCTTATAATTTGCCGTGAGTCCTTGCTTTCATAAAATATACTTTATGAACAATAATTCATACGTGTTTGTAACAGCACGAGTGTGCCAGTGTGTGTGAGCCGGTGCCCCGGTGTGAGTGAAAAGTGCATAAAAATCAATTTTTGCGCATAAAACGGCAACACAACAAGCAGAAAAGTGCGGAGTAGCTGCAAAGATACGACTGGATGGTACCTTTGAAATACATTTTCTGGAGAGAACTACACATTTCTATCAAATTAAAGCAATAATCTTTTAAATGGTGTGCAATTTATTATATCGAAAGTGTTTAGGGCTATAGTTTAATTGGAGTACAAAAAATATTTTTAATAGTTTTTACTTAAAAAATACATACCATTTTTAGTATACTCAACATTTTATCAATTATTAATACCCGCATTATTTATTTAGTCAGTGCCTTAGTCTAAGAAAAAAAATCATAAGAGTAAGAAAATATTTTGTTATTGAAACTGGAGGTTTTGTCTTTAAGGGCAATTGTAAAACATAATGTAAAGTATATTAATTATATATGGTGTCAAGTTTTTTTTATACAATAATTTATGATTTTTTAAAACAACATTTTTCATTTAAATCCTTAAAAATTCCAGATAAATTTTTTTATAAATTTATGAAATATAAATAAACTGTACAAATATTTGAAGTAGCTTTATTAATAAATATGATAAATCGCTCTTATCAATTTATTACATACTTATATATTATTTTTTTATTGCCAAATATATCCAAACTTGCTACAATTTCTTTTCAGTGTGGGTTCCATGGGTAATTATTTTACTTAGGCCATTTTGCTGGATTTGCCAGTCGATTCACTTGGATTTTACCTGCCCGAAACGACCGCTTTCCAAATTTGGATGTGTGGTATGTGATGGCAAGCACGGCAAAGGCGAAATAAAACAACAGCAACAAAGTCGCGTCCACGACGACAACGTTGCATACTTTTCAGATGACAGTGGGGAGGGGGGATGGTTGGTTGGATGGTGAAAGTGGGCTGGGGAAATTGGGTAGTGGGGCAACGGAATGGCTTTCTCGAATAACCCTCTTGCAGCACACACTTGAAACTGATTACATGCACAATTTTGCCCCGTTCTTTGTTCGCCGATGCCGGAGCAAGGCCCTGGGAGTGAACCAGGATACCAGCTCCTGTCCTTGCCTCCTGCTCCTGCCACGCCCCCTGTCCTTGCCACAGCCCACCGCCCCATGTCCGGCAATTGTGAACTGCTCTGCATGTGTGTGTATGTATATGGCATTGTTGTGTATTCCTGTGGCCATCGTTCTCGTTCGTCCTGGCTGCCTCCAATTGTTGCCATTTCCATTGCCGTTTCCTCTCAATTCGCCACCAACCACCATGCACCACCCACATGCCACCAACCCACATAACCCACCCATGCAACCCACTTCCACCCGCTCAATGCAATTATTTCAACAAATTTAAACCTCAGCGAAATAATAAACAATTCGTTTTCAGATTAAAATGCAATTTTCATAACTTTTTGTGCAAAGACATGGCCAACGGGCAGCGGATAACCACCAACCCATCCTTCATACCTCTCATCCTCCTCCCGAAACCGTTTCGGAACTTCAGAAACGGCTGAGTGGAACCTCCACTAGCCACAATTACTACTTATTTTATTTATATGCCGGCGCATTAATATTTCACAAGGTTTTTCCCACCGACCAATTTTTCTTTCCTTCCACTCGTCCACTCATTGTTGTTGCACATTGTTGTTTGGGATCTGCAGCCCTGTCATTTATCATACATTTCCCAATTTACTTTATGCAGAATTATGGGTAAGCGTTGGGGATATTTTTCTTTTTTTTTATTTTTTTCTCTGTTTTATAGTTTATAGCCCGCTTTTATGATTGAATTAACTTTTGTTTCGGCTCTTTCCGTAGCACTCAACCGTCAATTAAGTGGCCATAGTGTTGGCTGTGTGGAGTAGTAAAAGCAACCGACTGAGCAGCATGCGTGCATAATTAGCTGGCTGATTTTTCCATTAACAGGTGATTCAATAATTAAGCCCATCAGCACCAAGTGACGACAAATTCAAATGCATACATACATCAAATCAGAGGGGGCTGGCAGGCGATTACCAATGCCTGGAGATATACCGACAAATATACGGAGATGTCACAGCTGTGTGTCATATTGACAATATTTGATAAGCACTCGGGCATGACCAATTTGGCATTCAGGCAGGACATTCGGACATTCGGGCAGGATGCACAGGGTGATGGGAGATGGGAGGTCGAGAGATGGCAGATGGAGATGAAGACAGGTCCTGACCCTGACACATTGCGTCTTGCATATTTTAGACCGGTCAGGATCCATTTGAATGGCATCTTCACGGCCAGTTGGCCAGTTAATTAGGCACTGGTTGGTCAATGGTAAATAGTGAATGGCAAATAAGATATATAAGTGTGTATAATTCCCTGGGCAGGACAAAGCCACTCGCCAGCAAGATTGGGAGTCGATTTGGTGTGCCCTCATTAATAATTTTCACCAGGCATTTGCATAATTAACATTCTAAATATTAGTCCAACATTAGGTTATTAAGTGATTAAATCACGAGCTGTTATGAGCTAGTTCGATGGTAATTTGAAGGGTTTTCAACAACCCAAAATCATTGTAAGTTGTCTTTCTTGGTTATCAATATATCTAAGCTGATTATAACTGTATAGTATTCTGAGTCCAATGATCCAAATGATTTTATATCAATTTCGGGTTGTAAGCATTGAAAAAGTCTAAGTCATATAAAAAGGGCTATTTAAGTGTTTAAATCAAGAGGCTCCAAAGAGCTAGTTCAACGGAAATTTAAAAGGTTTACAACACTGGAATATCATTATAAGCTGTCTTTCTTAGATGGCAACTAACAGAATTTTCCAATATAACTAAATTATTAAATTCTTAGTCCAATGATAACAAATCATTAGGGTTTGTAAGCATTGGAAAAATCTAAATCATATAAAACGAGCTGCTTATGTGATTAGGTCAAAAAGCTCTCATGAGCTAGTTCGGTTGTAATTTAAAAGGTTTACAACACTGCAATATCATTATAAGCTGTATTTCTAAAAAAAACCCTTTACACATTTTTTCAATATATCTCTATTTTTTTAAGTATTATTAAATTCTTAGTACAGTGATATAAAATGATTAGAAATCATATAAAACAAGCTGGTTAATATCTAATACAAATAAATATACATTTTTACAAGCAAGCAAGAACACCTATCTTCCAATAAATTACTGACTGAATTACTACCCATACGCATCCTTAAGAATTCCTAAGAATCCTAAGCCAGCCTAGAAAAGGTTATAAATCTGGCTTGGTCATAATTTTCATCCGCCATCTATTGCAATAAAATCCAGTGCCACGCCCCCTTATTGAAATTCAGTTTAAAGGGTTGCAAATACCTGGAACCGTGTACAATGGCAGCATTTATTGTCATGACTTTACCGCTGCCATGATAATGTGATATACGTCAACGTCAATTGGATCGGATTGGATTGGATGATTCCAAAGCCAATAAGCTGTCATTCGGTTTGGGGCCAGACCTACCAGCCACCCGACTTGATTTATTGCCGGAAAAACAAAGCCACCCCTTGATTTTGTTTCTTTTTCCTGTGCGCCCCAGCTCTCTAAATATTATGCGACTTGTGAATTTTATCCGTAGAAGTGGAAAAGCTTTCGTTTTTCGAGTGTATCAATGGCAGCATTTGAAATGAATTGAAAGTACTTCAGATTGAGATTGTTGAAACGAATGATGTGTGGCTGTGACTCTGCAGTTCGGTTTCCTTTTCCTTTTCGGAAGATTACGGACTCACAAAGGCGTACTCGATTGAGTTATAAGTATCCACGGTCTAGTTTACTTGAAAGTAAAATATAATAAACATTTATTTAGGTGCCGATAACTAAAGATAACTTACTGGGAGTCCATTAAGTTGTTGATTTATATTTTCTAGAAATAAAATTTTTAATGGAAATACTTGCCCTTAAGGATTCTATCTTTATCTGAACTAATATTTCGAATGATCTTTTTTCAATGTCTTGTTAACATCCACAAGCAATTATCGCAACTGTTCTTTGTCACTCCAAAGTTCTTTTTTCCCCTTTTTAAGGCATGTCCTCTGATTCCTTATCTGGCAGGAACACGATTGATTGTTGGCTCTTTGTATCTGTATTATCCTTGTTTTGCTTCCTTTTCCGCTTGCCTCTTAAATAAACATTTACTTAAGAATTGAACGATTATTTTCTTGTTTTCGGTTATGTCGATTACGATCTGTATTCTATTGCTGTAAATAATCATTTCATTTATTATTAATTTTCCTTACTTATCAAAGTTCTTAATCCAATTTGATTATTGGTAAAATTAAAATGATTCCAGCTGACAGCGATGACAACCATTTTTGATTTTAATATAATTTATTAATCATACGCACCGATGACCAGCCCATAATTGAGTGTTGAAAATGATTTGCATTGACATTTTATAATGCTATATTAAGTTAGGGAAAAGCAGTTGACAAGTGATTTCGATAAATAAATATAGAACCCAGTCTTTTAATAAATACCATCTTTTGATTGGCAATGTTTAATCAAATGGCAATCCGTGTTATTAACTCGGCTTGTTAATCATAAAACCATTGACATTTTTTAATTCGATTTTTGTAATTTCTTTTGTTTAACCAATCTTTATTTCGAAAAATTTACCCAAAGCTTTTACTCCAGCACATATTTATATTTGAATTGTAAATTAATAAATAAGCCCGGATCAGGAAAATTGGTAAAACGTGCACGTAATCAAGAGCCAGGGTTAATTTCCCACCCAGACACAAATAAGCCCACAAAGAAGTGCTCGAATGTGTGTGAGGTCAAAATGCCCGATAAATACTTTCCTGCAAAAGGGTAAAAGTTGTCCAATAAATTGGCTCAGACGGTCATCAGTCGGCTCGTCCGGCCGTGTGAAGTCTGTAATTTGCCGACGAAAAATGTTTAATTTATTCACGTTAATGAGCCGCATCTGCAATGGCACCACAGCCTCTCCCAACCCGTAAATGCCTTTTATCAGATTTATTATTAAGTGCATTTATGTGTATTTTATGCAAATTTAATTTCATATTTCTTTAATTTCAATATATGTAGACGAGCACAGAGCATGTGCTGTGCAGTTGTGCAGCCTGCAATGCGGATTGCATAATGATAATTTCGGCGAGGATCACAAAATTTATATGCTTTTAATTGCATTGCAATGGCAGTTTCATTATGCAATATACCCAGCCAACTAATTATGCGAATAGCCTATTCGCGCGGTGTGTTAATATGAAAACAATTTTAGTTTGTCATTTGCCATTAGCAACTAACCGGATGGCGAGTGTGGCGAAATTATGGCACAAAAATGCGACAAAACCATTTGGCTAATTATCTGGGGGCCATTTAATTAGTTGGTTCTTTTTTTTTTGGAGGGGTTTTGATTGCCCAACCATCAATCGTTTTGAAACCCAGATAAACCAGATATGCCAGGATAATCGAAGGTAAGCCAGGTAAATTGGCACAATTGATAATTTCATTGAAACACTCAATCAACAACTGGCAAATGGTTATAAATCACCCCTTTTGCCCCTCTGTGTTTTTGCTGCCCCGATTTGCGAATGTCTATATTTAAGTTTAAATGGCACTTTTCTCAAAAGGCCCGGCCGGAACAGGCTGACTGACATCCAAAGAGACAAGCTGCCAATTCGTGCAGTCGACGTGCATAAAACTAAAAGAGTCAGCACAACACAAGCCATCGACTGGGAAAATGGGGTTGGGAGGGGGGTAAAAACATTGAAAAATCAAAAAACGAGCAAAATTTTTGTTATTGCATTTGAAAATGGCAGGCGTGGCAGGGGCGTGCACAGGGGGCGTGGTCGGGGGCGTTGAATTGCCGAGCCCATGCATGCGATTGCACTCTCAGTGCTCCGCTTGTCCTTTTCCTAGTTTTTTGCTTGTTTGGCCCCTGCAACCTTCGTCCTTCGTCCTGTCCAATTTTTTTGGTTTTTTTTATTGTTTTTTCTTTTTTTTTGTTCTGGGAATGGCAATTGAATGGTGAAATTTCGTAAAATGCAGTTTGAGCGCACGCCTGAGACGAGAGATGAGACAGCAACAACAAGTGGCACAACAATAGACATAACAACAAGCCTTCGAGTCCATCTGTATCTATCTATCTATCTATCTATCTATCTATCTGTCTATCTATCTTTAGAGATGCCATTCAGTCACGCCGATTCGTGCCGTAGGAACTGCCGAATTCCGCCAACTTGGCAACTTGATGTGGATCCTCTTTTATGATTGCCAGCCATAAAAGGCCAAAGTTTAATTTGGAATCGACGTACGCAAAAGTCATTTTTAAAGACCGCTTGGCCTTCGGGCTTCTGACACTCCACATGAGGCAAAAACTTTACAGAGCACGAAATCCGGCAGTAATCTACTTAAAAATCAACTGAATTAAGTGTTGGAAAAGTTTTTCAAATCTACCACTTATAGTAATGGCGATTAACTCATTTGGAAATGAAGCAGTTAGAAACTCGTTTTGTGTTTTTATAATAAACGCTTATCATTTAAAAAGTAATCAGTAGATGAGATACTCACTCTTAAATGTATTATCCACATTTCTTTTAAGAAATATGTTTAAATATATTGGTAAAGTATATCAGGAAACCCTGTTGCCAGTGCTTTATCATGAAAGTTAGTCTAGTTTTGTAAACTTTTTTATCTATAATAATAATACTAATAATATTAGTAAATATAAATATTAAATTGTTGTATTCAGGGCCACACTAAGAGTATCGCAAGGTACTATCTGTCTATAGATCTATTTACAGTGGGATGCTAGGGCTTGAAAATATTTTAAATCAACAATTACTAATTATTATAATAATTCTTTTTAATTTTGTAACACACCCAAAACATGCTTTCTGATATCTTAAAATAAGATTCAAACCAATTTTTTTCCAAAATTTTCCCAATTTTCCTAAAATTTTAAAAATGTTACCACTTACTCCGAATTGCTAAAATATAGGTCGAATATTTTTTGGGTGAACAATATTATTTTAATAAGGTGCAGTTCATAAATAAATTGTTTTAAAGTCTTTCGTTATTTTTAAATTGAAAGAAGTCCCACCAAAACCTTAAACCATGTGTAGGTTATTAATAATCCTTAAGGCACAACTTCCTTTCAAGTGTACGAAGAGTAAATATATCTCCAGTTTCTTTCTCTGCGTTAATAACTTTTTGAAATTGGCGGTTCAAGGGGGCAGGTCACCATCAGCGTCTGTGTTTTTCGGGCCAAGCCGGGCTCCATCTCTGATGCCAATGACCAAGTCTCAATTTGGGCAGCCCTTCATTTCGCTCCATGTGCCCCCTGTGCGCCTGTTTGTTTGTGTGTTTGTACTTTTGGCTTTGTGCTGTGTGATTTTTTGGGCAAAGTGGGCGTTAGCTGTGGGACCAAAGGGGGCGTGGCACGGCGGTCAGGTTGCTGCAGTGCCAAACTGGTTGTTAGGGCCGCCAGCAGAAAACGTGGAGCCAGCAAAGTGAGCAGCCGGAGCGGCAAACTACGACATGCCACATGTATGCACACAATGAACAGCCAGTGCATTGCTCATACGCAACGTTGGCTGGCCAAGTTTTCCGCCCACAGGTGGAGGAGACTCTATAGAGAAGGCATGGAGGCCAGGAAAGTCGCAGTTGTTTGCGAAATGTACTCAGCCAAAAAGGTAGGCCAGACAAGCAATTCACATGCTACTGCAGGCGACCCCAAAGCCAAAGCTTTCCCTTCAGAGTTTTCCCTGGTTTTCCCTGGTTTTCCGAGTTATTCGGTTCTTGCAATTTGCCGCATATCATACCAGATAGCAGACAGACCAGACAGCTGTCTCCCGATGACTTTTTTCGTAAATTGGCGCCAGAATTCGTTAATAGACGCCCTCAATTTGCGGAGGAGAAAATGCCCCCGTAAAGCAGTTACTAATTAAAAATTCTGCGCTTAATTTCCCAACCGAACTCTGGGTTTTTCGATTTTTCCTTTTTTCACATGCGGTCCATGTGATGTTTACAGGACCCAGAAGAGTCTGTCAGGTGCAGTCCGTGCGGCTAAGCAAGTTGCCTGCTTTGCCCTCACCTGTCCTGCTGTCCATTTTGGGCAGTCAGTTAAAGGCTCGTCATTCGTTTGTTTATTGTGCGCAATGATTGCAAGGAGCCTTAAAACTGCTGTGATTGCCCAAAACCGGGCTTGACTTGCCCTGACTCGCATCTGAATCGGAATCGGAATCGGAATCGGTATGGCAATCGGTATGGGGGAATCTCCCCTAGAATCGGATAGGTGTATATATGGGTGGTGGTCGCTTGAGTCCCATGGCCCCGTGTGCAAATCGTTGGAAACAAAAATCACATATTGTGCACACGTTCGCCAGCTTAGAGACCACCTAAAACCCCACCCATTTTCCAGTTCCATCGCTCCCGAATTGCACTCGCAATCCAGAGGTCCTGCAGTCGGACGGTATGCCATGGCCATGCCATGCAATTTTTCCCAGGTAACAAAATGAATTGCCTCCTGGCTGGTTGGCTGAACTGGCTGACTGGCTGGCTGGGTTGGCCGGCTGAACTGAGCTGGCTGGCAACGTCTGCTTTTGCCGCTGCAACTGCCGCCGGTATTGCTGCTGCGGCTGACAGTGTCGCATGCTCAAAGCGGACTATTTGCTGTTATTCCACTGATATTTTGAGAGTGCCACCGGCCACACAGTAAGAAAAAACAGTAGGTTAAATTACAAAAAAAGAAGGTCCTTAGAGTTCTGATAGGTATCTGCTAAGGATGGGTCATGCCTATGGCCATCGCTTTAAAATAAATGTATGTTGGTGTATTATTTATGTTTTGGTGTATCCCTAAAATTATAATAATAACAACTTGGGATCTACTTCTTTGTAAAATACTCCTAAGCAACTATGTTTGACACGGCACTTATAAAACACCACAACTTCCCGTAACTCATAGTAGTTTAGTCCCTTAATATTTTCCTAAAGAGTCTATTTAATTGTATAGCGCTTACATAGATCTACTTATCAATTCTATGTATAAGAAAGTTAATTTGGCGAGTAGAAAAATAAATATACGCTTTAAGTGTCCTTAGATGGTTTTAAATTATTTGAACTCAAAATATACTTCATTCCTAGCGATACATTTAGTTTTATGATAGGTATTAAATTAAAAGAAAACGGAGTGTAGATTTAGGTTGATATGAACAAATTTTAATTTAATTATTAACTATGAAATTATACATTCAAGATTCGTAATAGTCGCTACAAGTAGTAGTATACACATTTAATTTGAAAGGCTTTAAATATTCTAACAGAGCTGAATAAACAACAAATGGCTTGGATCTAAAACGCAGATTTAAATTTGACTGATTTAAAAGTGTTGTTAAACAGGTCTGCATCATTGACATGCAACGGGAAGTATAATGTTATGAAGACTTTTCGTTAAAAACCGAAATGAACCATAAACGCAATATATTAAAAATTTATTATTTCTGCACGATTCCCATAAAAAAGGGTTGATTTTAAAGTCAATTTTCTATAACGACACAGATGTTTAAAACGTTTTTAGAGATATGGCTTAGGGTACAACAAATATTCAACGATAATGTGAGTATTGTCATAAGACTTAAGGATGCTGTTTAATCTCCCAGTCGATAAGAAGGGTGTTTCTTTATATATAGTATGAAAAACTCCCAAAACAATTGACCAATTTGTATAAGATTTTCTTCCCAGTGCTGGCCAGACCGTCAAGAGTGGAGTTTTGGGGCCAATAGTACATATAGATGAGTGCAATTTACCGCTAACAATGCCATGCACTGGTAGTTACAACAAATGTTAGGCGCAGCCAACAACCGCAGCCCATTCGAATGGGGAAAGTGGGCTGGGGAAAGTGCGGTTGGGGAAATGGGGAAGAGGACTAACTACTTGGTAGCTACCTAACGACTCGCACACACTACCTACTGTGCCCACTATACCTACTGGCCTCCACTGTACATACTACATATGTTGACCATGGAAATGCATAAATAATGCGCCACAGCGGGTGGGGAGAGGATATGGCCTACAACCGTTAGCCAGGAGTCACTGGGCGGGACTGCAGGACGGCAGGACAACGGGACTAACGGGACTGCAGGTCCTGCGACTCTCTGTTTGCCATATTCGAACATTCGCATCAGGATTTCCCGCCATTGTACTTTTTGGCTTTTGTTTATTTACAGTCAGCGCAAAAATGTTTGTTATGCTCGGGGTGTCCTGTGTGTGTTGGTGTGTGGGGTGTGTGGTGTTATCCGTGTGGGTATCTGTGTGTGCCTAGTTGGATTTAGGCTAAGTAAGCCGCATACACCTGGTCACAACACACACACACTAGCACACACACCATCCAGACCATTCAGACCACCCAGACCATCCAGACCAATTTAATACATGATGGCATGGCTGAGCTTTCAATATTTGACTGCCGTTGTTCTTGGTTTGTTGCATCCCGCCTAAACAACAAATGTCACGCGTGGACTTGCCTCCAATTATTCATGAGCCGAGCGTTATTAATTTGAAAGCATATTTATCACAAACGAAATCTACGCCACATGCCATAATAAATCAACAAACGTTTTTCGGTCCCACATTAAAATCGCACACTCACACCCGCACAGTGGCGTTCAAAATAATAGCAGTAAATAAATGTATATTTTTAGGACCTATTCTATTATTTAAAGTGTCATCTCTGGGGCTTCAGTTACCTATTTTAAAAAATTTTCCATATTTTTGTCAGACATTCTAGCGGCTTTTCTTAGAAAACCAAAAGATTCCCTAAAGTAAAGTAACTTGTTTGGCTTAAAAATATTGATAATTTTTGGCTTACAACACAATTTATTATCCAGAATATGTTTATATTTTATTACCTCCAAGGGCACAAATATGTTATTATTGTTCCCAACACATTTGTATGTTTACATAGCCGCTTACATAGATTTTGGGCTCGATAGGGTGAGTTTTGGGGATTATAAGTAAAACCGGTGGAAAGGGCATTTTGGGTTTGTCTGGCCAAATCGGGTGGGCTATGTCATACCCATATTTAAGCACGCCAGCTAACCGTGTGACAGTCAGTCAAAGTCTCAAGATACGAAACACTCAAGGTGATATGAGCCTTTTAGCCAGGACCTCGTCCTTAGCGTCCTTTCGGTGTCCTTGGCGGCGCTTCGCTTGCAACAAAAGCCGCAGCCACAGCAACAACACCATCGATGGTGACGATAAATACATAAATTCGCAGCCGCTGCCAGCAAAAGGTTGACAACGCGTCATTATATGTCTGACATTTTGGCTGCGACTTCAAGAGCCAACTCAAGAGCAAAGCGATGGCCCAATAGCTGAGTGGGCTTAGATCGAGCACAGGCAGAAAAAATATATATGCCATTGGGTTCATTTCAGAAGTCTTATGTTTAAATTATATCAAATTTGAAAACATCACAACATATTTTTAAACTACCACGTCCACTCTAACGAGCATAGCGATAAAACCTGTCTACGGGAACTTTGCTCTGATTATCAATACACATCTAAATTCCAAAAATTTTTCAAATTGGACCATTCATTAAAAAGTTATAAGCAAATAAAGTGTGCAAACTCGGAAACAGCCGATTTGCTGCATGCATATCTCCATCTCCCTCGGACTTCCTGCAGCTAGGTAACGGGTATTTAAAGTCGACTAAAGCATTCTTTCTCCTTATAACTACAAACTAGAAGACGGGGTTATTCTGTAGTTATAGCCTTATATCTCTCTTAAGATAGGCTAACACTTCCTTTTAACAATTTGTTATATCTATATATCTAAGCTATATCTTTTTCAGTACTTTAGATCTATGATATATTTATCTCTTAAAGATAGGCTAACACTTCCTTTAAACTTTATGTTATATCTATATATCTTTTTAAGTACTTTAGGTCTATAATATTGTTATTAGAACTGACTTATATAGGAGCTTAAATGTTTATAGTTCTTAAATAACCCAAAAAGAAGATAATACTTTAGATATCCTTACTGCCTTGACCACAAGTGTGAAGAAACTAGTTCTAAAACGTTGCAAATCTGCCCTACAATTTCTGATATTGGTTTTTTCTCTCTGCAGCAGCGAGTGGGTTTCAATGCCAACGTATGAAATTCCAATTGTTGGCCACCCTTTCGGGATCGGCCCTTTGAGCAGGGCTTGATGCCGGTGGTAGACGGTTCGGTGGGTAAAAACCGGGGCTCGTCTCATATTTTTGCGTTCTCGGGGCAGGGCTAACCCAATTGCAATATTAAAAGCATGCCTGCCGCAGAAAGTTTCCCCAGCCGGGCGACAGCGTGTGGCAGGCAGAAAAGCGTGACGCTGCCAGAGGAACGTCGACGTTTTGCGGCTTTGCTGCGGCCGCTAAGCTGGCTGCCAAAAAAGCCAGAGTCGTTGCAGGATGAAAAAGTATGGGAAAAAGGGGGGTAAGTTGGGTAAAAAGGGGGCGCAGAAGGGGGCGTCAGGGGGCGGAGGGCACGCCCATGGCAGCGACACGTTCAAGGACACCGATGCCGCAGGATTTTACAATGTGTGACGCGTCTCGAATTTGGTGTGAGACTGTTTGGCGTTTCGGTTCGGCTTTTTCTTTTTTTTAAATATATTTTTTTTCTTATTTTACATTGGCTGGCTTTTTGCTTATTTCCCTTTTTTTTTCTGTGGGTTGTTCCCCCCGAAAATGTCAATTTACCGCAAAAAATGTGTACATACAAACACACATTGCTGTGGTGTGCTGTACCCATATATTACCCATACGCCCCGTGTATGCGAATATTTTCGTCTGTGCACACATATCATGGCGTACTTGTTCTTGGCCGTGTTTGCGCAAATTGGCCAAGGGTGTCGGGCTAAATGTGTAGAGGAATATTAAAATTAAATACGCCACAGGCTGCACAATGGGAATGGCATCCTTTTGATGCCGTAATGGGGAAATAAACATTGACAAAATTCCAGAGTAATGCCAATTCCAGTTGCCAGCTTGACTTTAGGTTTGTATTGTTCAGTTTTTGTTAATGAATATAAATTTTAATTTAAATTCCCAGACAATACAGAGCATACTCCTTCAAATCAATAACATATTTTTATATACACTAAATTCTTGACATACCTAACCAAATTAACCTTTATCTTCAAATTAAATAATCAATCATGGGTAAAAGAAATTAAATCCCTTTGATTTACATTTCCAGCATGGCTGCTTAATAAAAAATTCTTAATAAAAGCTTTACACTTAAGCCTCGCATTCCTTATGGTTTTGTTTTGTAAACAATTCAATTTAATATTTAAAAGCTCATAATATACTTAAGCTCTCAAACCAAAGGGCAGAAAAAACAATGAATATAAATCATCAATGGAAATCAATAAAAAACATTTGGATGTATAATAGCAATTATGTGGGGGAGTCGTAGAATAATTCATTCCTAAAATTGCAATGGAAATAGAATGCCATTGAAGTAATAATGTGTGAATAAAAAATTTAACACTTTATGTATTAGCTGTTATTTTAATGGAATGTTAAACAGGGCTCTTTATCTTTATAAGGATAGTTTTTCAGAAAAAAATTTGTTAGATTCAAATATTTTTTGTAATTATTTAAAATATATACAGACATTTATCAGTTCTTAAAACACCAATAAAAAATACTTTGCTTAGCTTAATTGATCCATTTAAATCTTGTCATCATTTAGCAATTAAATATACGTGCCAGGAAATTGCCTTCAATAAATTTTAATTTATGCAATCCATCAAAGGAGAGCCGTAAAAATATGCAGTCTTCAAATTATGTGTCCTGTCATGTAATTTGCAAACACCGCAGGGTTGTGAGCCAAATTGAAGGTGATGGAAATATTTCCAATTTGATTATTATTACCATTGTGCAGCGCGACGACAACGTCGATGAGTCGCCTCCTGAAAGACTGAATGACGGAGTGACGGAATGACTGACTGGCTGACTGTCTGGCTGACTGACTGAAGGACCGACTGAAGTTGGCCTGACAACACGCCTATTGCCTCGACGACACTTGGCGATGACACTTCCGTGCAATTGTACGCCGCTTCTGGGTTCCGATGGCTCCGGCTCCGGATCCGGGTTCCATTTTTGGAGGAGCGGGGACGTTTATTGGGTGTATGCCATGTCGTTTATTGGCCCGTGTGCGTGTCGCCAGTCCATATATGAATATTTGTGGCAATTCTTATGAATTTTCAGGGGGATTGGTCTGGTAGCTGCGGGTCCGGGCGAAAAGTACGGCATGTCAGGCCGCACGACATGGCCAGGATGCGACAATGGGTGTTCGGCCTTATATGGGGGGTTGGGACTACAAAACGTGAGTGGAGTCATTGTGTGAGCCGTTATTATGGCCATTTTGGTGCGCGATGATGCGCTCGGTTATTTGGTTATTTGGGCAAATCAAGCAATTTATTCGCAATTGTCGTCGACGCTGCAATTGTGCGGAAATCGATATGCGTTGTTATTTTAACCGATCATTTCCTTCAACGCAGCCATTACCCAATGCGGGTCGTAGCGAAATATATATATATATATATATACTTTTGGCTGTAAAGCCCTATCGCTTTCCCGCTGTCGCCTGGGAAATTTGATTTATGCATATTTCCATATGATTTATTTCATTAGCATCATTCGTTTTTCCACCTCTTCGCCCCCTTAAAAACGGATACTACGGATACCTTCAACTTTTTCGTTTTACCTTTTTTTATTTTGCTTATATTTTTTGCCAGTCCTCCATCGTTTGGGGGAGCATTTTATTTTTTAATATTTATTTAAACATTTGTTGCAGCTTCCTTTTTCATTTCTCGTCCGTTACGTTTGAGTGATTCAAACTTGACGTTTGCCTTTGTATAAATTTTTTCTGCCTCATTTGATGCAGAGAATGAAAAGTTTTCATGCACCCCATCCGTCCCAATGCGGAACCGTAAAACGGAGGCACAAACTGTACAGCTATATATATATATATATACCCACAAAACTTTTGTTAAGAAAATATGAATTCCAAATGAAAATATGCTAGAAATGAATTGAAACTGTAACGGTTGGAGCGACCAAAAGAGCGCGTGCACGACCGAGCATCATGGCAGAAGAAAAAGAAGCCGGGATGGGTGCTGAATGCCAATCCCTTGGCCGGCATTGAGAACCAGAATCAGACCCAGAATCAGAATCAGACCCAGAACCAGAACCAGACCCAGAACCAGGACCAGGACCAGGACCTCCCACCAGCCAACTCCCCCACCATCGCACAAAGTTGCAAATAAAACAGCGCATAAGAAACAATATACAATAAAAAGCAAAGAGGAGCAGAAGCTGGAGCTGCTGATGCCGGATCCTGAGCACTGCCAGATGGAAATGAAAGGCAAACACGATTCAGTTAACGAGTGACGAACGCTATTGCTAACTGGGGACTGCTTATGCTCGCATGAAGGTACGTCTATGCACTGGGGAAAATAGTTTGGGAACTGTAATTATAAGAATATAATAAGAGTAGGATACAAATATTTACATTTCAAGGAACTTTGTAGAACTTCTCAGCTTGTGAATTAAATACATACCTAAGCATATTACTTTTACAATACAATAATATTTCCCAGATCAGATATTATCAATAGAATCAGAACTACCTAAAACTTCAAACACTTTAAAGCAAGGTTTGACAGATTCGTTAGAGGCATTTCTTATCGAACCCGAATAAGTTGTCTTTCAACTACTTCTAAATATATTCTAAATTGTATACTATATAAAAGGGGATATATAAAGGGGATTAAAAAAAAATTTTTGAGCTTTAATCAAAAATTTCGAATAAATGAGATATATAACATTTTATAACTTTTTAACCCAAGTGGGGACGATCTATCCACTAATTAATTCAGATGATTAATAAAATATTAAATCTTTTGAAAATGATTAATGAATACAAATTAGCTAACACAAATCCCACTGAGTTATTTCGGTTTAAAAATTACCAAAGGAACTCCGATCATCTTTATGGGAAAGCATTAATTTTTGAGAATTCAAATAGATTAAAAATTCTTTTTAAATTACCGAAGGAATTCCGATCATGTTTATGGGAGTGCATTAATTTTTGAGAATTCAAATAGACTTAAAATTCTTTTTAGCCAAATTTAAACATTAAATGATATATTTAAATTAACATAAAATCTATATTGAAATTTGTCTAAATACCCACAATAAGTTTTTGGCTTCAACGCAAAATAGGTAGTACCAAAGATAAAAGATTTTATGGTTCTTGATTATTTTCCCATTAAGTTTTTCTAAATTACCATTGTTTCTTTTTCGAAGTGTGATGCGTATATAGAACCGTCTATAGAAAACACTGCTCCTCCTGGCCGACAGCAGATAGAGCCGGACTTGGCGTCCGTGGACGTCGACGTGGATGTGGCTGTGGATGAGGATGTGGATGTGGACGTGGCCTGGCATTGGCATTGGAAATGGAAATGAAAATTGGTATGGGAAACCCAGTGGGCAAGGAGAGCGGGAAAAGCGAATCGCGAAGCTGGCTGAATGATTGCCTTGGCTGCCGAACTGACTGACTAACCAATGAACGGTTCAAAATGAATGACTGAATGAATGAATAAATGAACGGATGAGCGCACCTCTTCAGTTGGTTGCATTCGCAAACTCGTTCAGATGCCTCAACTCTCCCCAACATCTCCCCCGGCTGTATATCTATATAGCTATTGAACTTGGCCCGAAAGGCCACCACACTCCACCACTCACCGTTTTCCACAAAGTACAATGGAAGTTAGTTTCTCCAAGTCGGCTACTTTATTGAGCGTAAGTTTTTCGGCCAGGCCATATTATTTGATGTGGTTGGTTATGAAGTCAAGCGCTTGGCAATTGAGGGGCGGTGGTGAGTACATTTGCTCGTATATTCCAACTCCGACGGCCGATAAAATTAACTATTTTGCCAACGTGCACGTAATGGGCGCATCATTTGCCATGGGCTGTCTGCCTGTGCTGTCTGCACATCGTCCTTCGTCCTTCGTCCTTCGAACTGGATTCTCTGTGCCCCATTTCCCGGTTGAAGTGCTTTAAATTGCCATAAAAATGCGCTATCGACTGGCATCTTTTGGCCGACTGTTGTTATTACTGGGCTGTTTTGTGCTCTTGCCTGCCACATTTCTACACTCAATTTGTACAAATTTAATTGTCTGCCGCCCTCGTCGTCTTGCTTCTATTTATTTATTTGTGCAGCCTCCTTCGATTTTTTTTCCTCGTTCATTTTTTCGGTTAACGCCTGCCAATGCCAGAGTGTCCAGTGTCCGGTTTTCCTGGCGGGGTGGAGATCAGGGGGTAAAGAACCTTTTATGGCGTTTTATTTATTTACGATGCGCCCTTTAAATCAATGAACCATACGCCTAGCCTTGTCGCTTAAATTTACGCACAACTTTGGAGGAAGCCAAGGCATCCTTGAAAAAGGAAGAAGTTTGCCGGACTTTGTGGGTACTTTTAGTGATTTAATGATGGCCAGTATTATATTACCTTTCAGCTTTGGTAATAAAAAACATTAAACTTACCAGGGCAACAAGTCAGAGATCATGTATAAAGGCACTATTAAATAGTTTGAGATATTGAGGCGTTCCATTTGATATATTAATATTACCATTTTATGTTTCAGGAGGGTTATCATATTAAAAGAAATTTTTTTTTTATAGGGCATTACTTTATTGATGAGGCATTCAGCAGTCGACTCCTGCAGGATGTCATTTCCCTTTTTGTTTTGTGCGCGCTAACAGCAATCAGCTAGTAAATCGAATTTCTTGCCTAAAACAACAGAAACAACAATGGGGACTTCTGGCAGAGCGGCCAGCTTGAAAAAAAAACCAAACAAAAAAAAAAGAAGAGCGGCAAATAAATACAAATACAAATACGAAAGCACGACGCGACGGATGGAGAGGACAAACTAAACACAGCGTTTGTTTTAGCAGCTTCCGTTTCCTGTTAGCGGCAGAGGATGCAGAGGAGCATCGGCTACGCAGTCATCCATCCATCCGTCCATCCATCTATTGGGTCAACTAACCAAAAGACTAGCCCATACGCACGGCCATCCATCTATATCGTCTCCGTCTGTCCGCCCATCGAGCCATCGAGCCATCGAACCATCCATCCATCCATCCATCCATCTAACCATCCATAGTATCCCATCCACATCCACATCGACATCCACATCCTCATGGAGGCATCCACATTGAACCGATGGAGCAAACGTCCAGTTACCGCTCCTTTGACAAGCGGCAAAGCTTCCTGTTTCCCTGTTTTTCTGCCTTTCTGTTGCTGCTCCTCGAAATGGACAGGACTAAACGCATTTGTTCGAAGCTTGTTTAGTTTAACTTTAATTGAATTTTGTGAATTTTGCTTTTCTTGCCTTTGCCAATTCAGTTTCTATGGGTTTTTATACACCATCTTACTCATTGGGCACAAGGGCATATTGACTTGCCGATTGCTGTAAGCCAAAATAAAAAACATGTGTCTCGGTTTTTGGCTAAACTTCTGGGATAACGAGGAAATGGTTTTTCTGGTAACTATTTTCCTTCATTTAGTCAATTGAACTCTTATTCAGAAATTTATTTGTTTCTTTTCCGGTATGCTATATTTTATATTAAATTATGAACAAACGGAGGGGCTTAATTTAATTTGTCATGTTCACGTTTTCTATTGTTTTTAATTTTTTTTTTGAAATTTTTCGTGCTGTGAATTCTGTTGTGTTAATTATAGAAATTCAATATTGAATTAATAAAGGCTTGTTTTTTCAATCTTTAAGTTTTTAATGTTAATCCTTCAATTGTTTTGTTTTTCGCAAATAATCGTTTTATTGATAATAATCCAATTAACAGATAAATATGGTAAACATTTTTATCAATTTTTATTTGTATTTTTTGAATTCCTAACCGTAAAAAAAATAACTATATAAAATTACTTTATTAATTTTAAGGGAAGTTTAAAATTTTTAAATTGTATTGGGTATACCTTTGTTCTCAACATTTACTTAGCCATATTGTTCTAGTTGAGTATTCTTTGTAGCCTTTTTATTTGTTGGCCCGCTGGCCAGCTGGTGCCACCTTTATATGGGCTGAATTTATTATGGACGAGAAAAAGGAGAAAAAAACTAAAAGCAGCCGGTGACCGGAGCCCCCGTTCATCCAACAATCGAATGTATATCCCACAGAGAACTGGGCACCGGAGCTGTTCTGGCCAGAACTCCAGTGCTCCACCATATGGCCAGTGGCACGAGTTTGGCTCGTAAAAAGGCTTATATAAGTCGACAGGCAGTGGACTCGGACTTACCTTTTTGCCAGGTAAAATTGTCTTGTTGCGTCGGCAACCCTTTTTGCCAAGTGGAGAGACCGAAATGTGAATTCAATTTGTTAGTCCGGGCAGGGCGTTTTGAATAATTTGTATGATTTAATTTTTGCGAGCCAATAAAACGATTTTCCACGAATGCGAAGTCGGTTACGCGGTCAAACGACCCTCCTATATTTTTTTTTTACTGTGCCTCGCAACATTACTCATGGCCAACACCCCATCTACTTATAAGCCAAAATCAAAGCTGACATCCATTGCCAGCCACGACGACAGCTTAAGCCAATCGACGCTTTTCTGATTGCCAATGTCAAATATGGAATTAAATGCGTTGCCGCCCAGGACAATACACTGGCCAATAAAAGCCTGCTGCCTCAACCGGGCTTATTCAATTTTAATAATTGTATGCAAAACCTAAGCTATTTGTTTACCCACTACTTCGTTTTACTTGGGCTCACCATGAGATTTTCCAAGGATTAAGCAAAGAACCTAAATTAATAAAGTATAACTGTGAAACGGACACTTGGAAAATTAAATGAATTGTATGGCTAAGCTGGTTCATAAGCTTTTCCTTTGTTTCCGGCTTTAAATCTTGATAAATAATGGACGAAAATTTATGAAACTCAAAGATGGGCTAAACTGAAAAATGCAAAAGTAGCCAAAAATAGATTGCAGCCTTAAAAAAGCGATAACTTATAAGTTAGAGTACAAATTTAAATATTTCTTAGCACATATTTGAACCAGAATTCGTGTTAGGATATACAAATGTTATCATTTTATTTGCAAAAAAGAATGAAATAATTTTTTTTTGTATTTGAAATTAGTTGCCGGATGTTTGTAAATTTATCTTCCTATTTTATGGAAAACCACCCATAAACAATTGCCAATAGAAATCCCGATCGAATGCCAATTACAACGCAACTGATTGTCCAATTGTTGCGGCTGGGGCATTGAATAATATTCGCGTCCGCCAACTTTTTGGCGGCACTGTTAATCTGGCCGACAATTATAAGCCATATCTATTATGCTCTTTGTTGAGCTGCATAAATTATGCGCAAAGCCCGACAGCTCTGTCCGCAAAACCAATGCGGTTTGCCCCCAGACCTCGCAGTACGTTGGAGTTTTATCTAAGCCCAAATAAATTTAATCAACCGCAATCGGAAGTGTTAGAATAATGACACAATAAACAATAGCAATTAAAATATCAAATATAAATCATTGTGTAAATTTACAGCACAATTGCCCCATGAAAGCCAAATACCAAAATGCCAGAACAAAACTGCATGCAAATGCACAACAGGAGTTATTATTGGGTCCCCCCAATACAATACAATGCTATACACTATAGATACGTGGCAATTTGCGTATACATTTATTTGTTTGCCTGGCTATTTTTTGCGATGAAAAGTCATAAAAAGCGTGTGCAAATACCAACAGGCAAACAGGCAAACAGGCTGTTTGTCTGTTTGACCGACTGTGTCCGTGTGTCCACGTGTCCTTGTGTGTTTGCGGTGTGTGTGCGTGCAGCTAAACACACACTGAGGACCCAGGATATTCCCCCGGGACCCCTGGAACCCCTTGAACCCCTTGCCAAAATCCCCCGAAGCGATCGAAGCAGCCGTAAACGCATGCATAAATTTGCACGCATAAAATCAAATCAAAATTCAACGACATGTGACAATTTTATGTCCACAAAATTATGTATTTGTTGAAAACACACAAGCGACAACAACAATAGCAACAACCGAAGCACGACAAAACAACAATAATGCAAAGCAATGAAAATAACCACAATGGCAGATCGTACAACAACAATACCAGCGGCAATGTGAACAACATCGAGAACGGACATAGGAACTGAATTCCGGATTGAGGGGCCCAAAGGACTGGGTTTCCTAAGCATATCCATATAATCCATTTAGTCTTATATGGATTAGATTGGTCTTCTTTATTGTATTGCCAAACTCATATTGATAACATAAGTTTTGAACAATAAGAGCAGCCGCCAACCAACCAACCGCCGCTACCATTACTTACTTTTATATATGTCCTCTTTATTTTAATGGTCTCTTTATTTGAATTTCAATACCATAGGAATATTTATACATCGAATATGTTTGCCACTAATTTTTCGCGTCACTTATAATATGACGATACAGACTTGCTACCATAACATAAGTTTTGAACAATAAGAGGAGCAGCCGCCAACCAACCAACCAACCAACCACTGCTACCATTGGAGGAACATATACTTACTTATTATATGGCCTCTCTCTGTACTTTAATGGTCTCTTTACTTGAATTTGAATACCATAGGAATATTATATACATCGAATATGTTTGCCATTAATTTTTCGCGTCACTTATAATATGACGATACAGACTTGCTACCATAACATAAGTTTTGAACAATAAGAGGAGCAGACACCAACCAACCAACCGCTGCTACCATTGGAGGAACATATACTTACTTTTATATATGTCCTCTTTATTTAAATGGTCTCTTCATTTGAATATTAATACCATAGGAATATTTATACATCGAATATTGTTTGCCACTAATTTTTCGCGTCACTAATAATATGACGATACAGACTTGCTACCATAACATAAGTTTTGAACAATAAGAGGAGCAGACACCAACCAACCAACCGCTGCTACCATTGGAGGAACATATACTTACTTTTATATATGTCCTCTTTATTTAAATGGTCTCTTCATTTGAATATTAATACCATAGGAATATTTATACATCGAATATTGTTTGCCACTAATTTTTCGCGTCACTAATAATATGACGATACAGACTTGCTACCATAACATAAGTTTTGAACAATAAGAGGAGCAGACACCAACCAACCAACCGCTGCTACCATTGGAGGAACATACACTTACTTTTATATATGTCCTCTTTACTTGCATTATCAAAATACCATAGGAATATTTATACATGGAATATGTTTGCCACTTTATCATCGCGTCACTAATAAAGATGACGATACATTTTGTTTGTTCAATATTTATTTATAATAATATATTGATTCTTTTATAGGTCTCTTATATTAGTAGACCTTTTGCGCGTGTTCTGCGCTGTTGCAAGCAAGCATAAATTATTATGCCGCTTGCAACATCTTTATTATCGAATCATCAAGCAAAGGATAAGCTTCAGTGGATCGCAGTATGGCAGCTGCTCAACCACTTACAACACCTTGCCTGTTACAAAAGTCGTTTACAATTGATTCTAGGCTTTGTCATTGTATTAAATAATGCTTTTATATGTAACTAGCGCGGCATCAGGTGATCAAAGATCCTCCCAATTTACTATGTTACAAATTACATTGGCATCACATCCATTGTCGTTTATAAAGTAAATTATAAACTTTAAATGGTTTAGAAGCCATACAATGCAAATTGCCCCTTATTTATCATTGCAGTCCAGCACGGATACGACCTTAGAGGCGTTCAGGCATAATCCAACGGACGTAGCGTCATACCACTGTTCGCTCGAACAAGTATTGTGCCATTGGTCCGTACCTGCGGTTCCTCTCGTACTACGCAGGAATGCTGTCGCAACAACGTTTTGTCATTAGTAGGGTAAAACTAACCTGTCTCACGACGGTCTAAACCCAGCTCACGTTCCCTTGCATGGGTGAACAATCCAACGCTTGGTGAATTTTGCTTCACAATGATAGGAAGAGCCGACATCGAAGGATCAAAAAGCGACGTCGCTATGAACGCTTGGCCGCCACAAGCCAGTTATCCCTATGGTAACTTTTCTGACACCTCTTGTTAAAAACTCTTTAAACCAAAAGGATCGATAGGCCGAGCTTTTGCTGTCCCTGTGTGTACTGAACACCGAGATCAAGTCAGCATTTGCCCTTTTGCTCTATTCTGCCAACAAGGACATAAGCAATAACAACAAACAGCTAAAATAGCAACATGAGCAGATTATAATGAACAACATATTCGCACGGCCGCACCCACTGCCACACCCCCACTGCCCACCGCCCCCCTTTCGACCGCTTTCATAATCGCACACGCACTCAATTTGGGGGGAAAACGAGGGGGAAAAGCAACAAAGCGCCACGCAACAATTTACGTGTTTTGACACTAATACAAAAGCCATTACAATACATGCACACACAAAAAAAATTGTTAAAAAAACACTTCCTGAAAATCCCTTTTATCGTGTCTTAATTCACTGATTTCATTTTATTTCTGAGAACTAACTAAACAGAACCTTATTTTGTGTAAAATGGCGTCTAAGTAATCCCTAAAACGCCACTAAATGAAATTTACAGTTATTTTTAATATTAAAGCAAAAAAATGTAGCGTTGGTCACACTGGAAATGCACATATAACATTTTGACAGTTTAAAATATTTTCTTTGCAAATTATTTATTTGTGAAAAGATTCTGTTAGCACGGATACAAAGTTTTATTCAAAATGATTTTACATACAATATAAAAATATTATTATAAAGGTCTAAGGAAATTTTATTGATTTTTAAATTGCTTACTGCAAAAAAAAAAAATTAACCAAACGATTTTTGTTAAATTGTATTATTACATAAATTTGGAAGTATTAAAATTCTAATATATATACCATAGAAAATTAATATATACTCAAAGGGGGAAAAAATCATACCTCACCAGACTCGAAAATTTTATTTTCCGTGCACTAATACACACGTGCGCACACGCACACTCCCACACACTCCAGGGAAAGCAAGGAAAGTTGAGGGCGAAAAAAGCAAAGTTTCCACATTTCCCTAATGCGCCGAGTGGCTTTCACTCAATTTTTAGGTGGCCCAGCCCACGACGAGTGTGTGGGTCACCTTTGAAGTCCGAGGAGCCCAGGCGAACGTCTCGAAAATTGCCGTAGGGGCATGTTTAACTAGTTTTACAGGCGATTTTCTCGAGTGGGAGCTACGAGCAGAAATGCAGGGAGGCTTGTGCGTGGCGTGACTTTGGGCATGGATGGACCGCACCTTGACTTTAAGACAATTTTCGATGGCCAACTGGGCCATCTTCGTTGGCTGTTTGGATGTTATCGCCCTTGAAGGTCCTGGGACTCGACCCTGGGGCTACGAAATGGGTCAGGTCGGTCACGTGGATGGGGTGGGGATTTTAATGATGAATTGCTCGGCCGACGGTGCGTATACGTTACATTTGACATTGACATATTTTGCATTAGCATAAAAGTATGCAACATATTTTCCCTCTCTCATCCAATCTTTTTTTTTTCCTGTGCTTTGTCCTTTCGCCCAATGTCCTGTCGAGAGTGCTTGGGGAAATGGACAAGGACCCTTGGACAAAGCGAAAGAGAGGGTGAAAATGAATCCCAGTTATGATGAAGTATGTCAGGAATTTAAACACAATGCCTGGCAGTTAGGCAATTGCTTTCGCTTTAAGTAAGAGTTCTCGATGCCAAACTATCCATTCACCATTAAGTACTCTCTCTTATCTTTAATCCTCCTTTTGCCTCACCGGAAAATTTTGATAGACTCTGGATCCTTTGTTCGACGAGCCCCTCGAGTTAATACCAGACACACATACGGTACTTGCAGCTGGAAAAGCATTTTCACTGCTCATTTCACCGTTAGCCATGTGAATTCCGATGTGAAAATGCGCACATTTTCGACAATTACACAGAAAACGCAAAGTTTTGCCAAGGCAAATATTTACCGCAAAATTTCTCAAATTCCGGCAAACAAAATCTAGGACCCGAGACTAAAATTTACGTTGAGTAAGTACTCTTGAAAAGTCATATTTGTCTGGGAGGCAAAATGGTGCAAGATTTTAAATCAAATTTGCTGTGCAGTGCAAATAATTCATGCATATTACAATTTAAATTAGGCGTTGCTTCTAAGACCAAAGTCAAATACAGATGCGGGCGCATTAGGAAAAAGGGGTTAAGTGGGTGTGTGGATGGGTTGATGATGGGTTAGTGGGTGGTTTTCAGGCAAGAGAAGATTTGCTGATTCGGCAGTCGATGCATTGTCTTCTCCTACACACACATGAATTCGAGTGTGTGTTCATTTATTGACAGATTGAAGGATTATGGAATGCCTTTGATAATTTGCTGCGGCTGCAGTGAACTTTAAGCTCATCTGGGCAGGACTTTTGCTGAGCCATATGGAAATCATTTTGGCTAAGCCAGCCGCACACACACACACAATGTGCAAATATATTTGCAGTTTATTTTGCGGATTTCCGGTTGCAGACAAATCAAAATTTCTGCTCAAATACACAAAATGTCAGTTGGCAAATGAATGGAAATGAAACCACAGTCAGCAATGTCCTGTCCTGTCCTGTCCTCTCATTCCGCCAGTGACAATGTGACAATGAGCGATGAACTGAAGCCACAAAAGACAACACAGCATGTGAAATTAGTTTCATCAGTCCACGCCCATCCGCCGGTTCCGCCCACAAAAAAGTGCGAAAGAGACAGCTACACACAGTGTAGCAAATTATTGGTTTCCATTTCGATTTTGTACAAACCCCCCCCCCCCCATCGACAGTTTGCAACGCTTTTGCACTTTACAACTTTTATTTAAAATAACAACCAATGCAAATATTACTGTCAACTGTGCTGTTCACAATATTTTCCACCGCCTCAATTAAAGTGTCAGCCAACAAAACCGTAAAAACTCACACACAAGTCGGATTTGGAAAAACCGAAACCAAACCCAAAATTAGGAGAAACAAAACAACAAAAAGCCGAAAACGAAAACGAGAACGAGAAAAAAAAACAAGTGAAACACTCGAAATTGTCAAAACTTTTGCAGCTTGCTGTTAGCCATTTGCTGTTTTTATTACTTTGCTTTTAACTTGAAACAAGATTTTTAAAGTTCCGCTCCCGAATCGGTGTTCAGTTTGCGGTGCTTTTTTTGGTAGGGGTAGAGTGCTATATGGCCAAGTGGGTGGTGGTGCGTTGCGAGAGTTGGCCAAAACACAGTTTGCTCATCAGCTTTCGGACATGACAACAGCAGAAATACATTTTTCCGGGGCCTGATGAGTCCTAGAATGGGAATCAAATGGATAGCCGTGGCTATGCAACTGCTCCGGCGATGCCACAATTTGAAATATTAATGTGCGAATCGGCACGGACAGGATGTCGGCAAAGCAGAAAGTTTTCCATCCTTAAATGTGCATTAAACGGAACATGGCCAAGAGCCGAATCCGAATGTTTATTGACCCGCTCTCTCCCAATAGACCAAATCCCAGCGACAAACGAGCTGCTAGGAAACACACGGCGGAAAAATTAATATATTGTTTTAATAGTTATATTTATGAATAGAACCTACAAATATTTTCATCTAAACATTGTTCTGTACAAATTTATATACTATATACTGTCTTATTCAGAAATCTTCACGGTTTGAAACCACTTTACTAAATGGCAAAAAGTATGCTATAAAAAATTTCAATTTTTACCGAGAATCGTAGCATACTTTTAGAAACCTTTTAAACAAAATCAAAACCTCCTTAGATTTCTGTAATATATAAATTTTTAAAAATACTATCATCTATACAATTTCTTGCACAAATTTAAAAACTTAAATCTGTCCAATTCGGCAATCTACGAGGTTTGCAACCACTTCACCAACTGCCCAAGAGTATGCTGTACATTTTTTTTTACTATTTTACCACAAATCGTAGCATACTTTTAGGCACCTTTTAAGGAAATCAAAGAATTTCTAGTTTACTGATATGTAAAATATTATTTTTTAAGCCACCGAAGCATATTTTTCAGTGCAGGGAAACAGGAAGACAGAGAGTGCTGTCAAGTTTATTAGCTACGTTTGGCAAGCAGCTACTGAAATGGCAAGCGATACAACGCTGATGATTGGCTGCCTTGATAAGCGAGCGAGCATTAAGCTGACAAAAAGTGTAACGAGCAAAAATAGGACAGAGTCTGTTTTCCCCACAGAGAATTCGCAATGGCGAATGGCGAAGGGCAGAGCAAATCCTTTAACACGAAATTAAGACATATAATCCTTGACAAGCAGTAATGGCAATCTAATATGCCAACGCGTGCATTTTCGACTAGTCTAAGTCCGTTGCTGATTGACAAGGCCAGCTGCGTGGGTGGTGATGGGCAATTTCCCCCAGGAAAACTTAAACCGGGAATAACAAAAACGCCACACAAATTATGGCATTGCCTTCGAAAAGCACAGATGAGCAGCTTGCTAAGCCCTTTCATTTTGTTTGGCTTTAAAGCAAAACTGAAGAATGAAGAATGACTTTCAGCTGGGGGGTATTAGCCAATGGAATGAAATGCAAATCCCTGAAATCCATCACTCTGCCCAGCCGTATCTATCACTTTAATTAGAGCAACAAAAGGCGGAAATAATTTAATAGCCCCGGCCATGTAACCTGGCCAAAGGTCGCTGAAAAGGTTACACACCGAATTGAAATAGAAAATTTTAATTACATTTTCTGCAGTGCCTACATTGCAGGCTCGTTTCTGTTTGTTTGCGATGAATTAAATTTCATTTCCCCAGCTGCCTGCGCCTGGCTTCTATTGCTCGCCATTTCTATTGGGCCAGTTTTAGGACTGCTCTGGTTTGGTTGAAAATGGTTAGAAATGGTTTGGAATGGTTTGGGCCATGGGCTTTTGGCTTTGCATGCGCAGCGACGCCATTTGAGTTTCCGCTTCAAACGGCAACAACAACGGCACTGGAGTTCCCAGAGCCTGATATTGTTGTTGGCCGAGTTGCAGCAGCTGTTGCCTTGGTTATTGTGCGCGCTTTTGTTGGCATCGCTGTTATTATTTCGACTCCAGCACACACACCCAAAAACACCCAAGCACACACTCACGGATCCTGGGTGCCGCCTTGCACCATCTTTAATATAAGATTTCAATTCAGCACAAAAGGATCGGGAACAGGAGCGGATCGGAGGGAACGGGTGCCGGAATGGGAACAGGAACAGCTAAATTTCGCGTTCGTGTGCTCCACACTCGAGAGGCGTGGAAAATCACGAATACGCACTGTAGCGCACTCAACAAGAACTGCCACGGCACTGGGAGAAAAATGTGATGAGCACTGGTCAATAAACTTGTATTAAAAATTTCTTAGATTTATATAGTCAGCACGCGATTTCAAACCTCGATTTTTGTAAAATTACCAACTCAAATCTATAAAATTGTAATTTCTCAGTAAAGTTATTCCTTTATCGAAATCAGATTTTAAAGCGCATTTTTTCGCAAACGATTGTAGACATTCTAGTTAGTTAGTTACTTTAAGAAAATAATATAATCCTCTATAATATTTATCGAATTTTTAAAATTTATATTTGTTTTCAATCAGAAATAAAGATACCAATTTTGGTATGAAAACGTATTATTTGTTGTACAAACAATTTTAATAAAATTGTATTTCTTGTTTCTAAGCCAAATTGAATTTATTTTGTCTTAGAAAGTAAGTTATATGGGTAATAAACACAGAAAAACTATGGTAAACAGGAATAAAGAGAGGTGTTTAAAAGTATGCAACAATTTATTTTGAACTCAGAAGTACAACTAGGTCACAAAGAAGACAATCCTAAAATGACAGGTAAAAGTGGTTTCAAAACCCTAGGGTTTGCTTTTCACTAGGTGTCCAAAAGAAGTACTTACATTTCAAACTCAGAAGTACAATGCATTCCTTCCAAAAAGACTATAATTTATTCAGTGCATACTTTTAGGCAACTGAAGTGACATTTGAAAATGATTTCCAAGCCCTAGGGATTTTTATTTCGTTTATAAACCCCCCAATATTCGCAGATCTAGATCTACCATTGTCGTTTATCCTCTAAATCGGTGATTTTTTTCACAGTACAAGCGGGCAAAAGCAATAAGCAAGCAACATTTCTATTGCATGGCCAGGGCCAAAGACGCCAGCCGCAAAACATACTCGCACTCGTGCATTTCTATATTTTTAATTAAACGCAAAAAGCCCTTTCGGCAACACGCAAAGCGCAGCTGCTGAGGCAGAAACCCCAGCGCCCATGCTTTTCCAGCAGCCAAGGGAAATGCGAGAGGAAAATGGGTTAGGAAAATGGTACTGGTACTGGCAGTGGGGGAAAATGTTCTCGAGCGAGTGCAGAGCAATCGCGACGACAACTTCAAGGTTAAGTCGTCAGCTTTGTTTGCCACGAAAATGGGAAAGGAGGAGTGTATGGAGGCCAAGGAGGATTTTCCCCATCGAGGTTACTGACTTGCTGCAAACTAAGTGGAAATGCAAGGCTGAAGCCGTTAAGTGTATTAAAATGTTGTTTTAATTTAGCTTAGAAACTATTTCAAGCCGGCGAAAGATGTGACATCTTGCAAATTGAATTGCTAATGAAGTGGTTCACTCACATATCTTATTAGTTTAAGGTCGAGATGGGGATTCAGAAATATTGAAAGGAAACATGACTGAATTCAGATTTGGTACTTGAAGAAGTCCTTAAATGTCAAGAATTAAATTTTACCTTAGTCTTGGTGGTAAATTTAATGCTTAACAAGTGTTTACATGGTAAGAACAGGTATTAAGTAAAATATAAATAATACCCTAAATCTCACAGAAAGATATATTCAAGTACATTGTTCTTGAATTGAGAACATTGGTTCTTAAAAACAGTTTAAGTACATTTTGAGTTCGATATTCTAAACATCAGAACAAAATGGTGTAAAGAAGATTAAAATTGAGTTTATATTGATAGGTATAGACTACTGACTGGACTAATAGTTTTGTTGTTGAGATAAACAATTTAATAACAGCCAGTTCAGATTGAAAACATTTTAAAAATTTTAAAAATGTCGTCATATTCTTAAGAACATTTTCAACTAAGATAAGAACTTCAGAATTCTCTCTGAACAGGTTTCGATTCCGTTTGCTAACACAACTGTTTATAATATTTTTTAAAATTTTAAAGTCCCTGTAGTATAAGTTTATATCGAACTGCAGGTTGGAATATTCCTTCTTAAAGTAACTTAATTTGTATACAACCGAGAAGCTCTGAATTATAATGCGAAGAAAATACCCTAATTGAGTATGAGTTCGAAATGGCGAATTTAAATAAGCCTGAATAATAATTTCCTGCATTATTACTCGACTTTTTCAGTCATTCCTCGCCTTCCACAGAAAGCAGATTCAATTTGCAGCACCAAATCGTGTTCATGGGGGTCTATCTGTCTTTTTATTGTTTCACCTTATTGTGCGAATCGTGATGCCAACCTCCCGAGCAAATGGCAATGGTATTCGAATTCGTATTGGTATTGGCCTTCCGTTTTGCTGACATTGAGCAGGTTATGGCCCATAGCACGTTTGGGAGCAGAGAGGAAAGGCCCTATGAAAGGCCAATTAATATTTCATAAAGGCGCACGTAGCCAAGACAATACATACACACCATATATATTTATATATATGAAAGGGAGCCTGGAAAAGGGAGCAGGCAGCATACAAAAATCCCTCAATCACTGCCAATTAATGTCAGACACAGGCACTCATATTTGGCATTCAGCCAGCCATCGAGGCAGCTCGCAACGTCGTACATAAAAACAATAAATGATTTATACATAAAAACAAAGAGCAATGCGCGCAAAAGCCACAAAAATAAAAATCACACACACAGAGGGCCCAGAGACAATGGAAAAGACAGACGGGCAGAAGTGAGGAAAATTGGGAAAATGGAGGGAAAAACGACCACAGCAGGAGATGTGAAACGTGAATTTTGTGAATTTTACTGACATATTTCTACTACAATTGTATATTTTATTATTTGCCCGAAATCAAAGCCAAACCGAATAGAAAAAGGACCAAGTAAAAGGAGCCAGCCTTACACACGGCACAAAGATATATATATATATATATATAGATATATCTGCGGCTTTACTACTCAATCGAGCGTGGAACGGTCCGCAGGCCTTAGCCATATCTATAGATAAAGCCGTATACAATGGACTAATGAAGTCGCTTTCATGTTATATGTGCAGCATACATTTCGGGGCAGCTAATTGGGCACCTTAAATTACTCCCGTGTACGTGAGTTATCTTTAAAGGTTCGCAATCCGCATATATATATATATATATATATATATCCAGCCACCCTCCCAGTAATTGCTAGTTTTATCAATGGTTTTTGCTATCGGAAAGAGCCGGCAGATTAATTTGCATATCTATTATTTTCATAAATAACAGCGAAGTTCGCTTCCTGCTGCGAATCACGGCAAAAACCATGGCGCAGAGCACAGGAAAAAAAACACAAGCCGACAAAAAATAAACAATTTAAGTCAATTTAAATTTCTGATGATTTGCAACTGTCAGTCGCGGCCCGGGGAAATTTTTGGGCTGCGAGGCATAAAAAAGAATCAACTAACTCACCACACTATCAGTCACACTTAGTGCACGTTGCACAGTTTCCATTTTGATGAGCACACACACACAACTTGGCGAACGGAAACGAAACAAAGCAACAACTACAAAAGTGCACAGAGAAAAAAAAATTGTAGTTTATTTAATTGCAATATTTTTACATACCACATTACCTTTATAACTTAATATATAATTTTCAATAAAAATACGCAATATCTTTATCTACGGCGGTGTCTCACAAATCACTACAGTTTTAAAATTACTTTTAAAGTTATGTTTGGTGTCTAAAAGTATGCAACAATATTTTCCTATCTCCCAGGTACAATGATTTCATTCAGAATAACGCCTATCTTATATTTACTGCATACTTTTGGACACCTAAAATTACATTTAAAATCGAATTTAAGCCCTGGTGATTTGTGTGGTCTCCCATATGTAATATATTTGACTAATATTGAAAGCACCTAATTGATTTCTTTTAAGATCAAAAGAGCATTATACCTATTACCAAAAATCTAAGTAATTGTTATTAATTTAAATTTTGTAATTTCGGTTAGTACTAAAAATATTTTGTATTTGTATGAAAGTTTCAAATAAAAGATGTGAATATGTGTTGTGAAAGAATAGTTATCAGGGAATGTACCTATATATTATCCAATATTTTTCAGTGCATCAACCCAATGTAACGGGCAACGCGCAAGGAAATTTTAACAGGCAAAAAATAAATATATACGAGGGAATATATGTATGGAAACTATGGTTTATGCCCAGCCAGAAAAAAATGCGACATAGCCAGAGGGCTTTTCGAGTGCCTCGATGGGTGGAAAAATGGGGAAATACCAGGGAAAATCGGGGAATGGGACATGGCTAGTTGGTGGCTTGTCCAAAGTGCAAAACCGAAAAAGAAAACAAAAGCAAACAAAAACAAAACGCGGGAGTGCAAACATTTGCACGCACGCACAAATCAAAACATCAACAAAACAAAAATCGCTGGCGAAAACCCGCGGCACGTAACCCCCCGCAGCACTTTTCCCCATATAGACCCCCTTAACCCCCACCCCTTCCAGTTTTTCATGAAAAGTCTCGGCAACTGTATACGTATTTGACATTTTAAACGGGCCAGTCGCCACTTGTCAATCTTTGTAAAAGTTCGCATTTCACATATTTTCTCGGCCCCCTTTGCTTTCTCTTTGTGTATGTGTGTGTGTGTGTGTGTGGGGTTACTTTTTTTGACGATTTTTTTTAGCCAGCTTTTTCCCTATTTTTCCCTTATGTTTTTTTTTGTCAACCAACTCGCATTTCTGCTGGCAAATGGCTTTCCAAACGCCAGTGCCGCAACGAGCTCGCAAAGTCAGCCTAAAAGTATGCAAATAAAATACGCGCTCTTATCTGTTTGGCATTGGCTTTTGTGTGTTGGCCAGGCCAACATGGTCGCCAGCTGATGCCATGTGGCAAAAAGCGTAGCCAAAACAATGTTTTAAAATGCATTTGGGCATACTTTGCACGCCGGCACATTGGCAATTGCATTCACATGCCATAAGCCTGGTTCCCAGCCCCGAAAATCCTCCCCTTCCCAGCCTTTTTGGGTGTTTTTGGGGCCCAGCCCAGACAACCTCGTGCGACTCCAATCAACAAAATTGAAGCCATTGGTTATTGTTCTTGGTAGTGGTAGTGGGGCAGTGACATCCTGCCAGTTGCGGCTCATATGTCGCGTGTAGCGCCCCAAAGCAAAAAGTCGAAAGTGAAGTAGTTACTTTTGTCTTGCGCGAGCGATAAAGTTAAGCAAAAAATCACTATTGCCGGGCTTGCACTTGGGCATTCAGCAGGCTTGGAGGGTATGCCAAATCGATGGAGAAAAGGTAAGTTATTTGGGTCTCTCTAGATAGCAATCTGAATGAAATCTTTCAATTTTAAAAGATCGAGTAAAGAAGGGATACATTACAGTCTCTTAAATAGGAGGAATCACGAGTTATACCGAAAGGTGTCTAAAAGTATGCTACAACATATTTTTTTAATCAACAATCCCGGTGATTTAATTACAGAAGACGCCCTTCTTTATTTTACTGCCTACTTTTTGGCACCACAAAACAAAATCTAAAAAACTTCTGGCTATTTTCTTTATATTTCATTCAAAAGCAATGACAAACTTAAATAAATTAGGCCCCATGAATGTTTTCAGCTGTTGTTGAAGCTTGCATTTTACTAATAAATATTATAAAAATGTCTAAAAAAACACCTTGATTTAAATAATTAAAAACATTAAATTTAAAATTGCTTATAGAAAGCCAATGGGTTTGTTCAAAAAGACGTCATTCCTTGATTCACTGCATACTTTTAGACACCATTGTAATGTGATTTAAGAAAACCATAATTTCTGTGGCCCCCATTTTGTTTTTTAATTTTTTTTTTGTTATTTTTATAGTTAAGTGAAAAATAGAAAAATCGTGTTTTGAATTTATGAACATTTTTTGAAAGCAATGGCAAAGCAAAATAAAATAAGCCTCTTGAATGTTTTGAACTGTTGTTGAAGCATCAACTACTTTTCTGACACAAATATAAACAAAAGTAATACTGATAAATGATGAGAAATGAAACCCAATTAAGTTTAAAATTAATATGCACACTTACTCGATCTTTTACAAAACAGAGCAATAAATTTCTGTCTGCTTTTATTGTTTGCTCTTTCATTTGATGCACTCCTTTGATTAATTAATCTACTTAGTCTAAAACTTTTCGAGTGCCATTCAGCCGGTGAGGCAAAGTTAAATTTGCATCTGTCTCTGATGTGACACTTTTCCTTGAACTCACTTAACCAGAGATTATCTTTCAATAGAAGCAATTCGCTGTGGGACTGAAAGTTTGTTCCGAAGATCTTTTTAAGACACGGTATCATACGCGTCGAGACTTTACTTCTATACAAACTTCCGCCATCTTTGGCTTTGTCTTCTAACGCTGTCAGTGGCATATATGTCTAAATAATAGAAAAGTTAGTGGCGAAGAAAGCAGAAAGCTCCACGATGCACTGAGAGCACTGAGCTCATCTCCAAAATTTATATGGAGGAGCTGTGGCAAAAATCAAGTATTCGCTCATATGTTAGCTTTATGGCGCCATTTTGTTAATTTATTTCACTTGCTTGACAGTTTGTTTTCAATTTTTTATTTTCGTTTTCATTTTTTGCGCTCGGTTAGTTTGAGTTCTGGTTTGGTTTTTGGTATGGTATGGTACGGTTCGGTTTGCTTTTGTCTTTTGTCGCTGGACAGAGGGACCGAAACTTTATAGAAAGGGATGGTTTTCCAGGGAGGAAATAAATATTTTTTCGCATTCCTTTTAGTGGTGCAGCCAGCATTTCTCGCTTGGTGGTTGGTGGTTGGTGTTGCTGTTGGTGTCGCTGTGGTTTTGACATAAAGTGCGCTTATAAAAAACCGCCAAGTTAGAAACGCGCCGGAATAAAATTTTTTGATGAATGCAACGCTCGGCAACGAGCTTGGACGCTAAAAAAAATTGCGCAAAAATAGCTGATAAATTTTGCGCTCTACGCAAAACAAATGGTTAAAGTTTTAAATTGAAATTGGGCCAAAAGGCAAGCGCATGGGTTCGAGACTAGGTACAACACACGATAGCCGGGTATAGCAGGAGTTAAAAAATGTCCATAATAAATATCTCAATCAAAAAAGACAAGCGGGCAAAAAGTAGCATCAGCATCGGAATACAAATATGGCAGCAAATGGAACACAACAAAATGAATATGAAGCGCTGTTTGCCATTTGCCGATTTTGCTGGCTGATAAAACAAAAGGCAACAAAAAGCACTGCACAGATTAAAAATCTAAACTAAAAGCAGTGTGTGTATGGAAAAAAGGAAAAGTATAAGCTGTTTCTATTTTCCACCATCAAAGATTTCGCTTCCCATTCTTTTTTTTTTTTGTTTAGACTCTTCTTTTTTCGTTTGTTAGATGTTGATATAAAACAAGCGACTAAATAAAAACCGCACACACACACACTCGCACACACACACACCGAAATTCTCGAGGGAGGGGGTGGTGAAAGGGGGGGGGAGGTCCTGTGGATGGATTGAGAGCAGGAGACACACGTACAAGTGCAGGTCCATTTATCTTCTGTCATTGTGCGAGTGTTTCCGTTTTTGTAATGAATGTCCAGCTGTGTGCATTGCCCTGCGGACAAGGAGCCACCTCTCCTTTCTCCTTACTACTTTCTCCTTTCTCCTCCTCTGGCTCCGAATCCAAATCCGAATCGGGCTCTAGATCTGGCCAACGCAAAGCTAAAGCCAAAGCAAACGAGTCCGGGTACGAAGCTCTCGCTAAAACTGAAACTGAAGCTGAATCGGAATCCGGCATCTGAATCTGAATCTGAATCTGAAACCGGACCGAATCGGTGCCACTACAATTGTCGCCAGACGCTCGCTGAAAGGCGTCTTTTATGTCGCTTGATAAGATAAGCCTCGCTTAAAATATATATTCGTCGCTATGTATTTATATGTACATCGTACATAGAGTGGGGTTGCAGATGGAGTAAGATGGGACTGAAAAAGGATACTGTTTTTAACTGGGTGGACCGAGGTATTACATTTTCAGCACTCTCCTGTCTGGAATTAAGCTTTACCATGTTTTGAATACAAAATATACCCACAAAGAAATTCTTTTAGGTATCAAAAATTTTACAATTTATGAGTTGACAGAATAAATAAAATAAATATATTTCTCTACTTCATTCTTTCACTATATTTATTCACATATTCAAAGAATTATTTTAACAAGGTTCAATATGTAGAGCCTTTATTAGGACAGTTATTTTCAATTGGGTAAATTCTCAAATAATAAACTCATATATTTGCAGTACTTTTTCAAGATTTGAATTTTTTAAAGTTGTCAGAAGAAATTAAATAAATGTATTTCTGTACGAGCATTATTTTTTTAAATATTTAAACAGATCCTATAATAATTTACAATTTTTAAAGTTTTTATTTGGGTAAATTCTATTATAATGAACCTATACATTTGCAACAATTTTTTTAAGAGTTCCTCTACTACATTTTAAAGTTTTTACTAAAAGACCTTTCCTTACCTTACCTTTTTTAAATTTTGTAATCATAACTATATAAAATGCTCATTATTTTAATATCATTACATTAATTGGGCAGTAAAATAAATTATAATATTAGCATAAATTAAAGTTAAATTAACGTCCACTCTAGTGGAAACTCTTAATTCTGTGGAAAAGGAACCGGACATCAAGAAAGGCACAAGTGTGCAACTTGTATGCGGCACATTCTTAATCCGGGTTTTTGTCATTACACTTTCCACTTTATTTCCGTTCGCTCGCAGATTTGCGTTGTAAGCACTGCCCCGCCCCCTTTGATCCCGCCCCCAATCCGGTCTTCACTGTGAATTAGGCAGATTTTCTCCTTTCGTATTTCCCATTTGTTTTTTTTCTGCCATTTTTTTTTCAACACCATATCTTTCTTTATTTCCCTCGTTTTCGGCCAGCAAAGAGGAGCAATTGGAAATAATGCAGTGAGGACAGATGAGCACAAAGACAAGGCACTGGGGCAGTGGGAAATTGAGATGCAGGGTCTTAAAACTGGCCAAGACCCGGGCAAAAGGGAAAAGGGGCCGAAAGTTTGGACTGAGCCGTAAGCTGCTTGCCGACGGAGACTGCAGTTCGGGGCTTAAATGCAGCCAACTGCAAACTCAAATGCAATCAGCTGTCGGGCTGAGAACGAGTATCAGGTATGTTAACCGGCGATATCGAAGGGTTTTATTTCGGTGACAAAGCAAGCACAAAAAAATGTGCATCAACAGTTAAAATTATGATCCGAAAAATGCATTGGCACTCAGTTCTCACCTTCCAAACTATCAATTGCAAATTTATACCAACGCTCTTAAAAAATAATGAACTAAAAGCATTTTCAAAATAATATACCATATAAATAACACAAAACAAAAAGGTATTGTTTGATGAATACACAGCTATGCAAATATTTTTATGGCACACTTTTTATCATGGGTGAGTACAACGAATATTAAAGCTATTATTTTTCATAACGAGTTAACATTTGATAGGAGTCAGGAGTATGAAGTTGATAAATTAATATCGGATAATATAATAGTATATGCTTTTGGTAGGTAGGGAAACCATCGATATGGGCTATCGATACTGGCCTCCATCGATATTATCGATATTATCGAAAATCAGAGAGAATAAACAAGCAAGCGTAGAAACGAACGAATATTAAAAAACAATTGAAAATATTGCCTAACTATAAAACAAAAATCGATCAAAATTAATATTTAACGTGGTATCTTATTAAATATAGCTAAAAATACAGCTTTATTACTCAAAAATACCGAACAACACATGAAAAATTAAAATTCTTTTCTGAGCAATACTATCGATAACGGGACAAGCCATCGATAGTATCGATAGGGCTATCGATCGTAATAAATCTACAAAATTGTATCAAATTAATACAAAATGTGCTATGTATCCCAACTTAGGATACATTTATTAATTTACTTCACTCGGTTCGAATATGCAACGCCTGCAATTGATTTTTCGAAAAATCAGCTGTCAAATTCCTATCAACTTGTCTAAATTATTTGGCTGCTTACCCCCCCACCAAAATCATACGTGTCCCGCAGGGCAAACGTTAATTCGATTTGAGGGCATATCTCAACTCGCTGTATATATTTGTACACATATATGTATGTGTTCCTGCAGATCCTGTTCCCCGAGTGGCAACCTCAATTTACCCATTTCGACAGTCCCGATGGCATAAGCGAATTCATCCATTAAAGCTGCCAGCAGCGTACATAAAGCCAAACAATTCCCCTAACTACCCAAATTGATCAATTTCAATTCACTGCAAATAGCCTGGGCGTGATTTGTTGGGGTGGCTCGGTGGCCCGTAATGTCGCCCCTGGTTGGTAATGTTTGGCAATATAAAAACTTTTTGTCCTTTTACGATATAGGAGCTATGGTCTCACTCTCGCTCGCTATAAAAAAAAATAAAAAAAAAATATAAAACGAGAACGACACCTTTACCAAAGTAGCTTACTACAAATTTGTCAAAGCCGGGCAGCAAATCGAAAACAAAAACGTGAAGCCAAGTAAAAACTCCAATCGCAGGCAATAGCACGCACCGAAGGCGAAGTTTGCATTTCGAATTTCAAGTTCCCTGCTGCTGAGTGGAGTTTTACTGTGTGTGGTGCTGCCATAAGTTTGAGTTTAGAGAATGGTCAACTATCTGGGCAATGGACTTGTGACCTATGGACTATTTCTGAGCCTTCCTGTGAGAATGTTGCTGTATGCGGTCTTCCTTTACCTGGCCAATGTGGCGGCCATGTTGCAATTGATCCAGGAACTTTTGATGCTATCGCTGCAACTGCAACTGGTGGCGATCAGATACATGTACCATCCCCGGCTCTTTGTGGGTACACCATTTCGAGAGAACCTACTGGACACACTGCAGTTCCTCATGAACGGATGGAGCCTGCTGCTGCACATGCTCGCCCAATCCTTGAGCTTCCCGTGCGCCGTTCTGGGACGACTCAGCCGGGTTTTCCGTTTCTGCGCCCGTAGTCGCACCTGGGCGACCATGCTGCAGCCCAACTGAAGAACTCTGGAAACCCTGGAAACCCTGGAAACCCTGGACAGCCCCCAACGCTGAAAAATTATCCTGCGAGAGCAGGATAATTCCCAAGTGCATGAAATTTAATGCTCATTTTGTGGACTCAAATCCGCATACTTTAGCGAGGTACTTGATGAACAGGAGGGTATTTGGGTACTAGGCACAAGGCAACATTGTCGGAAAATTAAAAAAAATTGATTTTAAAACTAACTTTGCGCACCTTCACTAACAAATATACTCTACTGGAATATTGGCAGTAGAATACAAATATATTTATCTAAACATATAAAACTATCATTTATGAGTTGAGAATCAATGATTAGCCAAAACCAGTAAGGATATAGTACTGAAAATAGACGGCGTATTCTTTTATTGCTTTAAATTAACTTGTGAAGATGGTTTCTGTTTATTTTTTCTAAGTTTTGAAAAGTAGTTTATTAGGAGTGATCTATAAATTTTTTTTGACAAATTGACAATAATAGCAAAGATACATTTTTTACAAACTGCTGCACTTTATGTTTATCAAATCAAAATGTTAATTGTGCAATATAGTATGGCCATGTGATCATTTTTTTTAGCAAGAATCCAATCTTTCAATCTTTTTTTTTTAGTACCGAGTATCCTTTAGTCGAATCTATCGTTTCTACATTTTTGGGGAGCGGAATGCCGCCAAATGCATCCGCATTCGCATTCGCTTTTAGCGTGCGCAATTACACTTGAAGAAATCCTGGGGATTTCATGCGAAAATCCATTTGTCACAATGCCGAGTACGTGAGGCAGCGCAGCAGCTGCAGCAGTGCGTGTAAATGTGTCGTCCGGGCAGAGCGCGAGTCCTTCGGGTCGTCCTTTGGCCCCATCCCGTCCCGTCCTGTCCCGTCCTGTCCGGACCTGTCCTGTCCTGTCCCGTGGATCCTTTGCATCCTCCGCAAGCTGCACAGCTAGTTCTGAACTGAACTGAACTGAGCTGCACTGATGCAGCTGCAGTGCCGTTGCTCTATCACAATGACACTTCATTTCAGTTGGCCTCTGCGGCAAGGAGTCAGTAGTCCTCGATGCTTTGCCCAAAAATATATGTGCAGATCTACATGCACTCGTATCTCCGCATCCACATCCGCATCTGTAGCTGTATCTGTATCCGCTCCTGCATTTGTATCTGTATCTGTGTCTGTTTCTGTAAATGTGGTCATTGCCGGGAGCCTTTGGATGAGAAAATAGCCAGCTCTGGATTACTTGAAGCCGACCCAGTGCGTTCGCTTAATGGAGTTCCTCCAAAGGCACCCAAAAGCCAGTCAGCCGCCCCGGAGGAGGGCCGCTCGAAGCGTATTGGCAACGTAAACCGATTCTAGGATTCTCGGATTGTTGGACTCCTGAATTCTTAGATTTCGGCAATCAAGTACAATTCAAACGGCCATGGCATTCAGCATCAAAGGTCAAAGGTTTCAAGGAGTGGGAGTAGCCATAGAAAGCGGAGCTTTAATATAAGCTTTAAGTGGGCGTATAAGTACACTTATTCGAAAATTGGGTACTTGAAAGATCATCATGACTTTTCTTTATTATTAACCAAAGGTTCTCAATTTTTATATGACTTAAAAGATTTTTAAAGTTTTTATATTTATGCTGGTATTGTACAAATGCATGTACTGTTGTGTATAACAAGTAACTTAAATGATATATAGGTTTTCCCATATTTTACAACTCTTTTTTCTTTATACCAATGCATGTACTGCTGTGTATAAGAAGTATTTATATTTTACAAACTCTTTTTTCTTTATACCAATATTCTGTGTCAGTTTACACTAAAAGGATCCCCAGATTTCGACACTTTGTTCCTTATAAATCCTTTAAGTAACGACTTTTGTTCGGGTATTATTCATGACCAGGCAGCTTAATTATTTTAGTCTAAAATATGAACAATTAGCCCTCTGACGGGGCCAAGACTCTTCATAAAAAGTATGCCACAATAGAAGCCTGCCATCGCCCCTTGGCCCAGAACAAAGGACGAAGGATTTAAATTAAAAGTACTTTACTCTAGCCCTTGATCTGTGCAATCCACCCTCGCTACTCACAGACTTCAAGTGCGAAAGCGAACGCCGCACAAGTTTTCATAATCATGAATATTGTTTATCGCCCTGTGAGCAGCTCAGAACCCCCAGCCTTTGCAAGTGCATTTGAGCATAATGAGATAGACTATGGACTCCGGTCTCCAGACTCCGGCGGAGTTGAGTTGGGCTGAGCCGGAGTTGAGTTGCAGTTTAAGCCGCTCGCTAAGTGCTAAGTGAAAAATAACCGTGGCCATAACAAAAAAGGCTTAAAAAAGAAAAGTGGCCTTTAGACACTTGACATCGCAACGGATGGCGAACGGACATGGGCTTTAAGCCCATAAAAAAAAGAAGAGAGGAAAACCCCTTTAATTGGCTGGCCACGGTATTTTCATAATATGTTGTTTCAAGAGTTTACAGCGTATTTACACATAGAATTACATAAATGCTGAGCGCATTAACTTTAATTGAAAAGTATTTTTAATTAATAAATTTCAACACGTTGGCGCCAGCCCAGCACACATAATTGCAAGTAGGCATTAAAAAGTGCCCACTCCTCGGGGCAAAGGGCAATCATCACAACAATAACAATATAATGTCAGCACAAACAACTGCATCCGATGAAGGTATATATATACATGTACTACATATATACTCCATAGTACATTGTATTGATATGTCAGACAACAACAATGGCAAACGGAACAGCGACCAGCGGAAAAAAGGTTAATTGACCAACAAATAACTTAATTAAATCAAATGAAAATTAAACAATTCAATTTTTAATGAGGTTCGCTGGTTTTGACCTCGTTTCAATTATGAAAAGCAAGCACAATGGGCACAAGTGCCCGGAGTAGGCAGCTCAGCTCCCGGATGACTGATTGGACGGATGGACGACTGGACGGCAGGAAGGCCAGCTGGAGGTCGTTCCGCCCACTCGGAAAAGTGGAAAATTGGAAAAGTGGCGGTGGCACAGGCACTGACAGCTCTATTAAAATTTCGAATACCCTCAATTCTGACCGCCTTCTCAGTATCACCGGCCCAAAAAAGTGGTCAGTTCGAAACTATTAATTACAGGTGGTTAACAAAAAAAGGTTAAGTCGAGAATGGAATTTCCGGGTGTGGGCCTGAACACTGAAACACGTGTGATCTACTAATTGCTGAACCACTTAATTATAGTTTTTAAATTTCCCAAAATACTCATTAACTGAAATTGGGTTTCCTTCTCAGGAAAACTTAAAAAAATATATTTACCTGGGATTAAGTAATTTTAAGCCGATGTTTCATTTACAAATAGAAAGCTTTTTTAAAATATTTAAATTAACTAAGCAACTGGTTATGTTAAAAATTAGAATCCTACTTAAATATATTATTAAAATATTATCTTTAAACGTCATTAAAAAATGTATCCCTCTACAAATTCATAAAAAAGGTGTTAAATATTTTTAGTATAACGTATTTATGATTTTAAAAAATATTTTTAAAAGCAAATGCTGCAAATATTTAAATAAGATTACTAAATAATTAATCCCATAATTTCAGCAATTCGAAGAGCGAAAATTAAACACCATTTACGCTAATTTATGGAAATATTTGTAACTTTCGAGATAAAATCGCCATCGCTGTAAATAAAGCCCTGTTGAATCAATAATTAATTTTTAATGATTTACAACGTGACAACTGCTTGTTCGGGGATAATTCAATAATATAGCAGATCAACTATCAAAACTGAAACGCTCCCTGCGCTTTAACAATTCACAAACCGAATACGTTTTGCCATTCAGCCACCGTTGGGAGTGAAGTTCATAAAAAATACATAAATTATGTAAATTGATTAAAAAATCAGCATACCTCGGCAATAAAATGATTATAGAACAGAATGAATAAACAATGGCCACTTGCAAAACTGCAACAACTGCAGGACAGCACTTATAGAAGAACAATTTACAACTGCCGAGTGGCAATTGAAACTAAGACCATCGAGGAATGTATTTTATTTGATTTTACATTTTACTTGCTCCCTTTTTTGTCTGCCCTTGTTGTTGCCGTTGTTATTGGCTGTTATTGTTGGGCGTTTAATGAATTTTATTGATTGCAAATACAAAATAAGAACACAGCATCAGGCAAATGGAAACCATTTACAGCTTAAAAATATTTAATTACCAACCACCCCGCGAATGGTCTGGGGGATTTCGTGGGTTGGATGAGTTGGGGTAAAATTGTGGAGTTGGGTTCGAAATGTTTCCAGGTCTTGCCACCAAATTGCAATTAATCTTCTTTTAACAGCAAACTTTTGATCCGCTTTATTTGCATTTCGCGGCGGCCCACCGTGGAGGGAAAATAACGAAAATGCTTGTCATAAAAAATTATCAAGGGTTAAAAATTATGTTACGCGTTTCATTTTGGTCGCTGCGAAAATGATTTATGCAAAATCTGTGTGCCCCTTAAAAATGAATATAAATTGTGCAATTTCATGTTGCTGCCCTCTTCAACTTCCCTCAACTTTTTGTGTCCGGCAAATTAATTTAAAAGCAGCAACAATAAGTGAAATAACAAACTGCGAAAGGGTCGTCGTTGGTGGTGTTGCTGCCTGGGCATTATTTATAATCTCACAAATTGAAAAGGTTTTTCTAATCAAAAAAATCCACATTAGCCGATGATAATTTTCTGTAAGCCCAGATAACCGGGATAGTAGCCACTGCCATAGCCATAGTAACCAGGCGATTGCTGGCCATAGTAGCCGTAGTAGTTATAGCCAGGATAGCCAGACCATGGGTAACCATTGGCCCAGTTGAGGTAGGGAAAACCGGTGATGCCGCCGCTAAAGAAGATGCCACGCCTTCTTCGACGCCCCCGCCCCACCGCCGGATGCAGATTCCACACGGAAGAGCCGCCAATTTCCTGCTCCAATGACAGCAAATCCGTTTTTACATCGCCAACTGGTGCCACATCCTTGTCAACAGCCGACGCGCCACTCAAGTGCGTGCCCAGCAGCAGAATCGTCTGCACCGCCGCCAGCAACAACAGCATATTTAAATATTTAAATATTTAAAATTCAACGCTGAAAATATGATATTTATATTTAATTCAATCGACAAACCGCGTCACTGCCTCGCACACAACTGCCAGTCAAAGAGTCGTCGATGTTTCCTATTTATATGTGGGGTCAATGTGGATTGAATTTAATGCCAACACCATTTTCGTTTGTTTTAAAGCGCGCTAATTGAGGGCTGTATAAATGGATTTATTAAAAAGCAACCATAAAAAATATGAACAGACAAAAAAAAAGGTTCTAACAATTTAGACGATTTAGATGAAGCAATCAACGAGGTTTTGTGGCAAAAATACAAATATAACAATGAATATGGTATACTCTTTTTTTCTTTTATATTTTTGATTTATATAAAACAAGCTGATTAACCAGCATGCTGATAATTTAATGCTATTAAGCCGGCTTAACATTTTTTATAAACTTTTTCGCACAAAAAATTCTTTAATTTCTGTTCCATACCAGCAGCGTTTAATTTAAAGCTCGCCAATGAAAGCCAATAAAATTCTTAAAAAAAACTGGATAAAAAAATATCAGACAAATTGAATACGAAAATCAATGTGTAAAGGCAGCACATTCAGCCTGTTAAACCTACTCAAGTCGAGTACAAGTTCGAAAAAAATCGTTTAATCTGGCTTTGTGGCTTGACCAGGGACTCCAAACACCCTCTATATGCTTAAACCTAAATCGCTTTATGAACCGAATTATGAAGGCTTGACAGCACTTGTCTGACATTCGTCGCAAACACCCGCAAACACCCTGAAACACACCCATTCCGCCATTCATTTGCCAGACCTTGTGTCCCTTTTCACACATTACGCATACGCCACGTTGTTGCGTTCTGTTCGCTTTGCTAGATCGCTGGTTGCCAATTGACACATTTCATGTTCAGATATGCGTAAATAACAATTATTGTAATTTTTCAAAGCGCTCGTTGCGAGACAAAGCGTAGACTTGTGACAATTCAGCGATAAAACACATAAAAGCGTAACCTTAACCGACAGCGTGTGAACCTTGAACTTGAGTGACAGAGGGCAAAAAAGGCGCGGGATGCCTTTATTTTCTTGGTCTATATGTATAGTACTCACTTCCCTTTCATATATGTTTGGTATATATGTATACTATGTTCTACAGGATGTGTCGATGTGCCCCTGTCGGCGGGTATGTGTTTGCCAATGTGTCAACATTTTAGATTGCCTTGCATGATTTGCAAGAAAAATGAAGACAATAGTTGAGTTTTACACTCTCCACTCAACAACCGCAACAAGAAAAACCAGAAAAACAATAAAAACAAGTAAAACAAAGCCAAGTACCGCTGTCAGCGTGTCACGCGATTTGTTGCCTTTGAACGAGTATGAAATGAATATATTTGTCATAAAGGAAAGTCATGGCCCGCTGTTTGTGGGTGTCGTCGAGTTCTTTTTGCCCGATTAACAAGTGCAGAGGGTAAAGGGTGAAGGGCTGAATAGGGGTTGCACAACTAATTGCTACCCAGTAAGCTGCTTATGTCTGGTTGGTTTACGGGAAACTAAATTCCCCAGGCAGAGGGATTTGGTTTTTTATTGTTAATCCTACCTATTACTATTTTAAAGCAATAGTTTTAAGTTGTGGGTTCTATTTTATTGCACGGACTTTCTATGAAAAATTGTCTATTTTTAAAACATAACCCTCCTTTATAGTATTTTTTTTAACTACCAACTACCCACTTAAAATTAAGAATCAACCCTCAGCGAAATCTTCTTAAATGACACTTTTAAAATTTATTATCATTGCTTTTTTAGTATTGTATCTTTACATTCTTAGGTACATTTTGCGGTCCCCTAGTTATAATACAAAACAGAAAATCAATGGAAACCTTTATTAATCTTTTAAATTGGTTCCATTAAGGTTACAAATAAAATATTTCTGTAAGATTAGTTTTTAATTTGATTCCCCTATTATAACCTTTTTCCCCTGGCCAATATCCCCAATCGAAAACCCTCAACAATCACGTCGAACAAAGGACCCCTGCAATGAGAAATCAGAATTGGGTTAGTTCCGTCTCCGTCGCATTTTAATTCTATTTGCACATTCGGGCGAAACTTACAAATACAAAGGCGAACTATAAACAATGGCAGCGGAACGAGAACAAGAAATTGCGTTGCCCAGATAACTTCAACAACTTTTCGCGATTTCCGCGACTTGCGACTTTTGTATTGTGTGCATTTGTCTGCGTGCGTATCTGTGTTCGATGAGTCCCTGTCTCTGTCTGTGTGCGGGTGTATCTGTGTGTCAACAAATGACTCGAATGAAATTTATAAGCAAAGTTAGCTGAACGCAGTTCGCAGTGGCGAAAGTTGATAAGGGTTCGGTGGTAAATGAAGTTTTTCCCCAAAAAGCCAGAGAGCCAGCTCATCCAAAGATGCCAAGTAATACGAACTGGGTCGAAAATAGGGATGAGATTGAGGCATAGTTGTGGTACCCAGTCTTTTAGCCACCCAAGTTCAACAGGAGGCCAATAACATGGCCAATGTATTAATTTACGCAAGTCAAATTCAAACTTTGAGTTGAGTTAATTAAATGCCCGGCCACTGGAGTAGAGCTTAACTCAAATAGAAACTAATGATAAAAGGCAATGGTCAAGAAAGGAGCTTGGCAGTTGGATAGATTCTTGGAAGCCGAAGCCCGGAGATAACGGCGTCTGGCCAATCGACCGGACCAGGAAATGGTCAAGCTGCCATCTTGTGAATAATAAGCCCAAATCCCTGAATACGCTTTGAAAAGGCTATGTGGCATGCTTCACCTTGGCCGGAACAAGTGCAAATGTTAGCCAGTCAAACCCTGAAGCAGTGAACCTATTGTGTTCATTGAATTCTGAGAAGTTCTCAGCTTTATCTATCGAAAGGATTTAAGCTTAGGTATTTTCAGGAAAAGCTGTGAATTTAATCAATAAGAAAATGGAAATTTCAATTTAATCTAAACTCTTTTAAGAAAATGGAAATTTCAATTTAATCTAAACTCTTTTAAGAAATTCAGTTACTATAATATACTTTGAAAATATTTTTGGATATTCTAAAGCTTATGTTCTAAAGAGATAAAATATATTGCGTTTGAAGTTTAATAAAAGAATATGTGCTTTTTTATTTGTTTTTTAAGACTGAATAATTTTGATGGAATTTCGAATTTCTTTCACCACAAAACGATATTAAAAACCTCTCAACTGAAACATTGAACTGCAATTAACCCTCCAGTACCCGCATTCCTTCGTATTTTTCACACTTTTCCGGAATTGGCGAAAAGTTGTGAGAATGAGAGAGCGAGTTTAAAGAAAAACCCACCGCGAAGTGCAACACAATACCGATTTAATTAATAATTATAATCATATTTGCAGTCGCTGCCTTGCAACCAATACTTTGTGGACACACGCGCACAAAATTCAATTAACTCTTTCATTAGTGCGGCAATCGCAATCGTTGTATGCAACTCATGCGCTATATTAAAAATGTATTTGTTTCGGGACTTCTGGCGAGACTCCTCGAATGCGAAGGGATTGGGGGGAAAAAGGACCCCAACTCTGAAAGTCATTCTGGCTCGACAAAAAGTTGGTTTTGACATTTGCTCGACCGTATTATGACACTTAATGAGAAAGTTTTGTATTAATATTGGTAAACGAACTAAAAGGGCGAGTCAATTACCCCATTTCTCACCCATAGCTCAGCAATTTTTTATTTAATTAGCGTTGATTTACGCTTTGCTAGGCCATAAAACAGGGCTAAGGGCAAAGCCATTGTGAAGGCATAAACGTGAATATGTTTATGTGCAAACGATTATGCAGAGAAAAAAATTATGTCTAAGAAAGTTAGTTTAAAATATTAAATTTTGGTTTTTTCTTTATACAATGTGTTAAATCCTTTTAAAAACTAATATTGTAACTTCTGAAAGAGGAACTTCAGAAAAAGCCCCTATAAGAAAAAATGCAAATTATGTAGCATACTTTTAGACGTCTAGATTTTTCAAGCCAGCAACTAAGGCTAATTTTAGAAAATATCTTTTAACATTATTCCAAAATCTCTTAAAAAACAATAACAGTTACAGAAAATTAATTTTAAGAACATAATCTGTTAGAAATACAACACAAATTTATTTAGCCTACTTTTAGACACCTACTGTAGGGACTTTAACCATATTTTTCTAGAACTGTTCCCAAATTAACTTATTTTATAAGCAATAAAAATATATTCCAAAATATATGCAAATTTTTTCCCGTGCTTGTATCTTTGATCTATAATGCTCACATCGAGGCGCATTTTGCTTAATCATCATTTGGCGACCCCTCCCCCCGACGACAATCTTTTTTATATCCCCGTGGTAATGACAGGTTGCGAGACAAAAAGTAACTTTTTCAATTTGATATAGCTTAATTGTTATGGTTGTTGCCCTGCGCCGTGTTTGTTGTTGCTATTATTATTATGACAGGGCACTTTGCGATGTCATTGTCGCTGTCTCATAGCCAGAGTGTCGGCTAATGTGTCGCCCGTTATTGGGGCTTCCCCCGAAAAGGTTACTTTGTTTCTTTTTTTGGTTTTTTTACTTTGTTTTGGTATGACTTTTATGACATCGTAGCCGGCCAATAAATAAAGCATGACGCCCAGCAGCCGTCGTGTCTCCCAACTCTCCACGTTTCAAGGATTCGAAGGATACCCGTAAGGATTTTCCCTTTCACCCTTCGGAGGGAGTTTTCCCCCCCAACGCTCTCACCGCTGTGGTGGGCCCAAACAAATGCCAAAGTAATCAGCTGGTTAGCTGACTGCTGCCTTTCCTGCTGCCCCCCTGCAAGAAGTCAAAAAGCAGTTTGGCAGAGTGTGTGGCAGCTTTAAATTCGTGCAGTCAGCACACAAAGAACACCGCAGACCCCTCAGATCCCCTTAGACCCCCCTAGACCCCCTTAGACCCTTCAGAACCCCCTTCGCCCCCTTCAGTCACACTCGACACAACTTAACTCTTGAACACATGCCGCCAGCAGGCACATGGAGGAGAAACTTTTGTGACGAGGACGCCGAGGACGAGGACAGCCAACAATGAAGACGACGACCAAAACTTGCACTCGCAGCCCACACACACACGTGCACGGAAAGAAAATACCTTTCCAAGGACAGACTTTACCACAAAATCAAGATTGAGAAGATTCGGAAGTCAGCCAGGGTGGTGGGTTATTCGAAATTAAGGTAACGTAGAGAAGTAAGTTAGGTAAACTAAGGTTCAGAAACCTATTTTGTTGGGGGTGGCATTTATGGTTAGATTATATCAATATTGTTTATCATTATAATAACATTCTTCAAAGTGTGAACCATTGTAACTCGGACTTTTTTTATGAATTTTGAATTTTATGATAGGTGTAAGAAAATATATTATTCATAACCTTAATAATCAGCTTAAATAAAAAAAAACATGTAATATTTACAAAATTCCACAACCTAAACCCAATAAATATCTCTTCTTATAAGGCTTATTTCACTCAAAAGTATAAACTCTTTATCATCATTTACTCCAAGGAGATAGGTAGATTTGATTGGTTATAATTTATTAAAAGACATTTCCAATTTAATTTTGTACTTTATTTTCCATTGTTCATGTTTTATTTTTCAGCATATAGTTTTCTAAAACTATAATTTTAGTTTCCCATTTTTCCTCTTAGTGCACAAACATATCCACGCAGTCATATAGAATACGGTCCCTAAAGTCAAGGGATCGCACAATGGTCAATAGGTGGAGCAGTTTGTATGAAAATTGGGTCACCAACCGGCATTGAAATTGGCATTTCAAAAAGCTGCTTGTAATTGATATTTGAATTGGAATCGATAACGGTTTGAGTTTTGGGTGGCCCTACTAACTTAAAAACAATGGCCATATCGATCGATAAAAGTTATCAGCCTAATTGAATATTTCGCCTACCAACAAAGCAGCGACAAAATATCCCCCGTTGAATTCCCAATCGCCAATTAAAGTTATATGAATGATTCCTGCCGACATTCATCGACTTAACCGCCCACTGTGCAATGGCCGTTTGAGATGCTGGATGGGTAATTAGCCGTATTGAATTTTTGGCATAGAAATATACAAAGAATACCAAAACTTTGTTTTGTGCGCTCTGTGGCTGCCAGAGAATTTCACAACTTGTCAAATTTTACGTTGCTCCCCCAGACGAACACACACAAACTACTTTTGGGTTTTCCTGGGGTTCTCGCAAGTCGGACGGAATGCTTTCCCAAGTGCCCAACTGTCCGTTGGTCCTTGTGTCCGTCCGTAACTCTGTCCGTTTGTCCATTTGTCCGTATGTCCGTTTGTCCGTCCGTCTGACCATTCGGTCCATTTCTGTTGCTTTTGCTGTTGGCCCAGCCTCTTGGTCAGTAGTTTACTGTCCGTGTCCAGCCCCCTCGATACATTTGTGCTACGTGACTGGTTACAATGCGTTAGGGGAAAGGGTGAAAAACTACGGTTGAGGGCCTGGGATTCGAGTGCCCCTACCCGCAAAACAACCTATACAATTTGTTGGTCTGAAATTGATTTGGCTTAATTCGTGCACATTTTAAATTTGCCAAACGGACCCAAACCCTCTCACTCCCAAAACGAATATTGTGTTCAAGCGAAAAATGCTGGATCTAACACTTTTTCGACTACGAAATACCTTCCGTTCAACTTTGTTGCTTCTTAAACAGTTTTATTAGTGAAGGAAAAGTTTTTAATTTAATTTGTATGCGGGTCTGAACTACTTAATGATAGTGGGTAGAAGTTAAATAACCCATTCTCCCTTTCTTTTAATGGAGCCTAATGGACTTCCTACAGAATATGACCAATTTAATTGGGTAAAATATATTTGTTAAGTTGGTCAGAACTCACAAAGCTTTTAACTGTTTCTGAAATTTGTAAATTGAACTGAGTTTTTGGAATGTAAAATGGTTGTCTAGTACTTTACTGACATAAAAGGTAATCAAAATCAATTTAAGAAATAAACATAAGTCGGCACATTATAAGTTATAGATCCTTTAGATCCTTTAAATCCAATATTTCAGTATATTTCATGTTACTCACACACCATTAGGATAAATTAAAAGACACAAGCATTAACATTTTTTGAATAATTATTGTCGTTACTTTTATCTAAATTTAAATGATATTTCGTAAAGAGTTAATAAAATACATCGGACTGTATAGCAGAAAAATATCTTGTACAAGAAACATTTGGGGCGCAATAGCTTAAATATGTTATGTTCCATACAGATACCATTAAACTTCATTTTTATAGCTTTGGAAGCAAAATAATTCCAAATAAATTGTATCTCAAATAGTGTTTCACCATTTATCGGTTATAAATTAAATATACTCGATATTTGGGTATAAAAACAATACAAACAGAACACAGATACAAATGCAGCCGCGTACATATGTGTATTCACATAATTTGAAGTCATGATGAAAGGGGGTTGGGAAAAATGAGGTGGAAAAGCTGGCGGCTTCCCTGGGGTGCATTTAGGTCTAAAGCGGCATTTAAAATATTTACACAGTTGCCGCAAAACTATGTGCACACACACACACACACGCGTACGCGCACAAATACCAACATGCATAATACATTTTGCTCATTATAACGGCAAACATTCGCATTTGGGGTTTTTCGGGGGCGTTGAAAGCACATAGTTGCTCGCAGCCAAAATTGAGAAACCCAAAAAACCCCCATTACCCAAAACCATACACAAATATTCAGAGTTTAGTTTGTTATTTGTATTAATGATGGCAAAGAAGCGAAAAAGCGCAAGAACTAATACGAAACTTCGTTAATATGAAACGACAAAACTACTTAAAAACTTTCACATGCCATAAGTCGATCCGACGGAGGCACAGAACCCAAAAAACCGAAACCAAATCCCAATCCCAGACCCAAAACTCAAGACTCTAGACTGAGGTAAGCCCGCGCAAATAGTAGTAGCAGTAGCAGGAAAAGCAGCAGGAAAATGGGAAATGGCAGCGGCAACGAAAACTAAAGTAAATACCTAACAACAAGCAAATCCCTTGATGAGTTATTAAATCATTTTAAGCCACTTACAACTAAAAACAAATTGAAATATCACGCAATACCTGTGAGAGTTGAGCGCGAGACCCACGCGACTACCCGCACCACCCAAAAAACCACCCAGGGCAACCCATCTGCCACCCGCTGAGTTCTGTTGGTGGTGCTAATGTTGCTGTTTTTGCTTGTAGCAGGCCAAACGTAACAACTTAATAACGTACTAAGCCTCAAACACAAATATGAATACCAGGGCCAAGCTGGTAGAGCTGCCACGCCCCCAGCCGCCCCGAAATCCGTATAGCCTGGTGGCATTTTTCGACTGCTCACCTCAACTACCACTTACAAAAATTGGGGAATACGGGTTAGCCCCCCACACTGAGAAATAATATTTTAAATAATACAATTTGGTATATCAGAAATACCAATATATATAAAGCTATCCTCTTGAAACTGAGAATGAAGTATAAATCAAAATCACACAAACGATTCCTCGATTGAATGAATGTATAATAAAGAAGGTTTTATAATAATATATAAAATGATTATAAGTTTCCTACGATGATGGTTGTTATGTTCATCGACAAAAACTAGAAAGTTATTATAAGTTATATTAAAATCTGATCATTTTCATGTGGGGAGCAATATTCTTATACTTACCTTGTCTATGCGTTTAGACCATTTAAAATAAACATACTTAGTATAAATACTTAGGTAAGAAAATATTTCTTTAAATTTGTTGGATAATTTAAAAATGAATTAATCGCAAAATTTAAATATATATATAATATTATTATGGTTCATAATTTATTTTCCCGCCGTGCACACGCACCACATACAAACCGAAAGTGCTTTCTGGTTGCCTGCGTAGATGCGCCGGCTTCTGATTCTCATTCAGCTCTTCTTCTGCTCCTGGCCCGCCCCAAAAACGCTAATAACTTTTAAGCTGCGCCCAAACTTTTTTCAGCCAACATCCGCCCAGTCACCTCAACGCACCACCCACCACCCAAAATTCCCCCACTCGCATACTTCCTGCCCCTCTTGAGCGGTTCTCTGGTGCCTGACGATGCGACTTCCGCCGTTACCCCATTCACTTTAGCTGCTTAGCACAGTGGTCTAGATCGTGGTTTTTAAATTCTAATAAACTCTGCTTTGTTCAACAGCCACCAAATGGAAAAATATAATAACGATGGGGAGTAATAATGGCCATTAATTATAATTTAATAAGTTACGAAGCTTTAGAAGACACCCAAATCAAAGAGAGCTATAGGAAGACAAAATGTCTTAGCATAAAAAAATTATAAAGCTCAGAAATACAAACCTTTCGGAGAAGTTCTCAGTTTGGTTAAATATTTTTAGCACAGCACTAAATATTTGTAGGTTCACGTCTGGTATCACCATGCGTACACGTAATATTTGGTAAGCACAAGTCGTACTAGTTTTATTTGTAATTATACATAATCTATAAGATATATCTTTATAAAATGGTGCAGATCTATGCAAATTTACAACTAGATTGCTAGCATGATCCAAATATTGTAGGTGCACCATCAAGACAACTTTGCGTATACGTAATATTTATGAAGATATTATATTGGAAGATGTTGGTTGAATTTATGTTGAAGATGTACATAATCATTACAAAACAAAAGTTAGCATATAAAATGATGCAGATTTTCTAATATCTAAATATAGTTATTAATGTTTCTTATAACCAATTTCATCGGGGGATCCAAAAAAATCGCTGAGCGCCCATCTATCATATTTCTTATGTGTATAAATACACATTCTACACAAATAAGCACCCCTGCCTGTTTAATTATTTTCTTAGACGACAATATTTATTTTTTTGTATTGTTCAGTGTTAACTTAAAATGGTTCCAATTTGTTTAAATCGCTAGTTTGTGCCAAATACTCTGGGATCTTTAAATAGTAAAACAGTTAAAGGGAATAAAACCAAGGTGCAAAGGTGCTAGTTTTGGGACAGAGTAAAACTCTGCCTATTCCCGGTGGGGAGGCTTGTTGAAAACTTGCTCGATAGTTGGGTGCGACGTGCACCCACACACTTGCACTGTCGCACACACACACTCTCGTATTTGCCCAGCCAAGCCTACATGTGTATACACACGGAAAACTTGACTCGCAGCCCGAAAGTCAGACGCATCGCGAAAAGCGGCTGAGGCTGAGGAAAAGCGACGTGTTTGCAGCGCAAGCAAAACTTTTCATTTAACTTCTTTTTTTTCCTGCGGCACAGAAGGCGGTGAAAATGGAGGTTTTCCTGCAATACCGCCCCGTGGAACGACCAGCATTAATATTGTTTTGTGTGCGAAAAATCAGCCAAAATTACGACACTTGAGTGTGTTAAAAGTTGCGCGCGCTGCTCATCCTTTAGAACTTCCCTTTCGCTCACACAAATCGAAAAGTAAAAGAAAAGTAACGTCGGGGGTTGGGAAAAAAGTGAAAAGTAGCAGGAAAAGTTTGGCGAACGGAGTCGCAGCGAGAGCCACGCAAAACAGCAGAAGACAGCAGAAAACTTGGCCAAAACCGGCTGCCGACGGTGTCGAAAGGGGCCGTGCCAGCCTTGTCTATCACAGATAGCATCCTGCCGAGGCAGCTGGAAGGACACTGGAGGATTCACTGGGGGAAATATTGTAATTTATTGGGATCAATTGGATATTGGTAATTAAATATTAGGAACAGTTAAATTTGAACAAGAAGTATGCTTCGTCTTTCTTAACTTAAGAATATGATATAATATATAACTACAAGAAGATTTTTGAAAACCACATATATCATATATGTTAGTTGGGGCAATTTTGAATAGTTCAACTTTGGCATTTATATTAGGTTATAACTGTTTCTCAACGAATAAAAAATATTGGTTACACATTTAATTTCCCAACACTTACCTTTACTTTTTTTTCCTTACCTTATGTTACATATGGTTCTTATACTTAATAGTTTTTCATGAGGATGCCCAATATTATTTTCAACAATTACTACCTAACAAATTAAATCTATTGGTTATACTTTTATTTTCTTAATGCTTACTTTTAATTATTTTCTTTACCCTAATTTTCTTAAAATTGTATTATATTATACTTACTAGTTTTGGTGAGGATGCCCAATATTGTTTTCAAACAATTACTACCTAAAACTAAAAATAGACATTTAATTAGTGGAATAATACTAAGAAAAAGAAAATTACCCTATGGTGTCTAAAAGTATGCAGTAAATTAGGGACAATCGTCTTTCGCAATGTATTCTTTTTACTTCTGGGCTGAAAATATATTGTTGCTTACTTTTATACACCTAAAACGAAGTAAAATACCTTTTTATAATACAAAAACAATCTATTAGGGGACATTTTTTAATGCATCGTTCTTAATTTGACACAATTTTTCCCTCTGCATATGAAGCAGAATCTTGAGCTGCAGCCATAAGCAGCTGAAAGTAGGTGGGCTAAATGGTAAGGAGTGGGCTGGAAGCCAAAGACATCTTTGATGGCTCGCTGTGAGCTCGAAGCTCCGTTCTCCATTCGCCATTCTCGGGGCTCGTAGTTTGCTTTCCCTACTTTTGCCAGTTTACACGCACCGCTGGGATTTCACAGTGGCAAAGAGGCGAAAAAGTTACCATGATCCATTAACGTTAATTGTTTGGCGGCGGTGGTGGCGTCGATGGCGAAGTCGGCCCAGAAGTCGAGACAACTTGCTTGGGATTTGCTCGACACGGCAGCAGCAACTACAACTACAACTTAACAATGGAAAGCGAAATGGAAAAGGAGCTGGAGCTGAGGCGCCACCAAACATTCGAGGCTCGGCGAGGTGTGTATTACAATGACAGGGCAGGAAAGTTTTTCGGCACACATACCGCCCCTGGATCCCCCGGTGAAAAGCCAAGGAAACAGAAAACAGACAAACGTGAAGACACGGAGCCCCGGAGTTGACTAAATTCAATTAGAGCTGGCCCAAATTGGCATGCGCACACCTGTCATTCGGCTTGATAATGATGCATCTGGTGCGGCCAACAAAAACTACGCCAGTCCTTTGCCAACTTTGTCCTTTGTCAGCGAGAAGTTTAACCCATTTAAAAAGCAAAATTCAATCAATTTTGTACTCATACATGGGTTGAATGGAAGGTAAAGTGGTGGCTAAGTGAAAAAGGTTGCCAATATTCAGAAAGTGTATAAGGATTGATTTAAAATAAAATGTAAGGTTTTCATTTTCAATTAGCTTTTAATATTAAAAACAAAATTTATTTCGAAATCACTTTAAAAAGTATCTAAAAGTATGCAATACAATGAGTAACACCTTATTTACGAATGACATCTTATTCAAAATATATTGTTGCATACTTTTAGGCACCTTGTTAAGTGATTTCTTTGGCCCTCAAATATTAATACAGGCTTATATATCTGCAAAAGCATTTATTTCTGGGTACTTCAAAATGGATAAAGCAAAATTCTCGTAATTTTTAAGTAATTGTAAGGCCACCTTTTTGCCCCCAGCAAACACACACTCTGCCAAACTAAATCAATTAAAGTTATTCAAGCAAAATTAAACTCCTCCCAAACTCGCCCAGAAACTTGGAAACAAGACATGCAGAAACGAAAAGAAGAAAAAATGAAGGGAGAACCGGGCGGCTTTTCACACTTGTTAATCACATTTTCGCGTCTTAAGCAAATAGCTGGCAAACTCTGGTGCCCCCGACTCGTTGTAATTAAGCGGCTTAGGCGTTTGAAAGCCTCTGCGGCACAAAGGGGCTGCCTGCTTTTAGGCTTTCCGGGGGCCACAAAACCAAGGTCGCTGCCATTGCTCCTCAGAGTCTTCCGAGGGCAGTTTATCGAATTAAAAAAAGCAATAAGCAGGGGGCAGTACGAGGAGTGCTGGCGGTGGGCACAGTCCAGCTCACACTTCATTGTTCCCAACTTGGCGCTGAGGGGAACAATAAAACTGAAGTGGCTGCAGGGATAGGGAAGCCCGCCCCAAACCCACAGGCTCTCCAGAGGGGTGTGTCCTTGCAGCACTGATCAAAATAAAGCTTGGTGATATGAAGAACTTATAAAAACATGTTTAATATGGACATCGTAGGTCCATAATGATACTACAGCTTCCTTTTGGAGTAAAAATAACTCCTGATACTACGAGTTTTGGTTGCTATTTTATTTCAAATACTCTTTTGAAACATTTATAACTCCTTATAAATATACTTTTTCTAAGAAACTTTGTTTTTGTTAGTACCTTTTAAATGGTTTAAAAGGTTATACTTAAACGAAAAATAAAGTATAGGTAGGATTATGAAGGACCAAAACAATCATTTTTTAAAGAATAGCTAGCTTATGAATATATTTTATAAAAAAACATTTAATTTATTTTCTTTACACTTTTCTTTTCTGTTACACTGAAAAAAAAATGTTAAGATAATTATATTTTTACGTATTAGAATACAATTAGAATTAAGGCAATTGGAAAGTAATTTTTTAAATTCAATTTCAATTATTTGTACAACAATTTTGTATCCCGCTTGTCTCTTAACATTTTATTAATCAGTTTTATTATGAATCATATTTTCTCACAGTGTTTGTATACATAGTGGGGGCAAAATGGGCCATGTGCGGCCAGTGGCTGGACCGGGCAAAGTTGGCATAATTATTTCATTAACACTTAACAAGTGGCCAAGCCGAGTCTGGCGGGATCCGGACTAGAGGTCCGGGTTCGGGACCGGGATTCTGGGTCCGGGTTCTGGGGGAGAATACGGGTTGCTGTCCGTCGGCGGAGCGCAAAAACTTTCGCATTACGCATTTGTGTGCAATTTTCAAATTAACAATTGTTAATTTCGCTCTTGTTGCCAGCCTCGCTTTCTTTTATGCTTTCCTTTTTTGCCATCATGCGGGCGGCTAACAAAACAAAACGTAAAATGAACACAACAAAGTTTAACAAAAAAGAAATTACAAATATATAAATTTGACCGTTTGCCTTTTAAAAATACATCTTTTTTTTCTTGTCCTGTCGTCGGTTTTCTTCCTTAATTTTATATTTTTTTCTCCTACCAACTTTTTATTGCGTGTTTAGCATAATTTTTTAATAATTACATTTTTGTGTGCTTGACCAAAAAAAATAATATACAAAAATAGCAAGACAGGAGAGGGGTTTTTGGAAATAAGAAAGAAACCCAGGAATAATAATAAGCAACAAGCAAAGGAAGAAGGAAACGAAACGAAACGCGCTCGTTGACTGTGGGCTAAAAGTTTAGCAAAGTTTATTTGCATTACTGACAAACTGTTTAATTAGGGATTTTTTCTTAGATTTTTCAACAGCGAAACTTTGCGGCAGGATGTGCCTACATGCCCATCTGTGTGCGAGAGTATCTGTGTTTGCGTTTCAGAGTGTGTGTGTGTTTGTGTGCGAGTGTTTGTGTTTGTGTTCCATCGCCACAAATACAATTAATACATGGTAGGCGGGAGTGCACACAACGAAACCAAAATAAAATCATCCTTAATCTGGCCAAAGTGTGTTGAGGTCGGAGGTTGGGGGCTCCAGAGTGCTTTTCCCCTACGTTGGCTAATTTATATGATATTCCTGTCAGGCTGCGAATTTAAGTTTATTAAAACACGCTACGATTTAATGGACTTTTTGGTAAAAAGTTAATCTATTTTTCGCATTAAATTCCATAATCCATAATCCCTTCCGTACTAATTCGATTACTCAGTTAATGTTTCTGCTGATTTAACATATTATTATTTTTTTCACAACTACAGTTTTGTGTTAAAACTAAAATCGTTTAAAAAGTATTTAGGCACGGTACTCCAAAGTTATTATAATTGCTTTTCACTTAGACTTGGAAGTACTCGTACACAAAACGCAATAAAACAATAAACTACTTCAATTAGGCAGCAAGCCAATCATTGGGTAACCGTCAAAAGTGTACTGAAAAATACACCTCAAGGGAAGACAATTTTTGGATTTATTCGACCATAAACGTATCAAAAGTAGGAGATGAAGTTCTTTAAACCGAAGATATAATGCACTGAGTTTTAATAATAATAAAAAAACTGAATAACAAATTAAAAATTGTAAACATCAAAAATTTATGAAAAAATATAATATGGAAAAGTTGATTTATTAAAAAACATTATAATATACTCCAATAAAAATTTAAATATGGGTTTTTAAATAATTTTAAAATAAACAAAGAAGCTTTTGTCATTTAAACGAATAACATCTTATATGATATGATATTGATATGGAGTATGATAACCAAGCCTTCTAAATTAAAAACTAAAATATTTGAGAGTCTGTTTATCATCACTGAAAATATTTAAAATCGAAAAGCATATTACCTATACTTTCCTTATTTTTCTATAAATATCTATATTTATTAGGTGATTTTCCCTTCAAACTGCAAACTGCTGACGATAATGTTATTACCCTATTCTATTCGCATTATTATTTCACACTGGTCGAAATATCCTGAGCATCTGTGGGATTGTCAGCATGATGGAATAACAGCAAAGAGGGGCCACAACCGCAGACGGACAGATAGCCGGAAGGACAGATGGACGGACAGGCTTCCACATTCTGATAGCAACTGTCAGTCACTCAAGCAGTCCGTTAACCAGGCAGCCAAGCGTTAGGACCTGGTCTAGCTGAGTTGGCCAACGGCGCAGAATTTTCTCGCATCATTGTAATTGTTAATTACCCAGATATTTATTCTGGTTTTTTTTGGTCTTCTGTTGTGCCGCAGAATCCCCGCCTTTTAATACGCACGCACGCACAGAGCAATTTGACCAGCTGCTGTTGCCAGGGGCTCGTGCATATTTATGCTTATGGCCACGTCTTCTGGCCAAGCCACGAAAGGAGCGCTGATTTGGCCGCCGCACGCAGCTAACAAGGGCTGACCACCCATTCCGCCCACACAAACACGTCAACACCAAACAACGTCGTCATGCCGTTTGGCAGGGGGTGGAGAATGCTTGTGGAGGGGGAGTGCACTGGAAGAAATATTTATGCTTCAAATCTGTGTGTTATACATAAGACAGCTTTATAGCAGAGCCATAAATTTTATTTTAAATTATTTATTTTTCCTCAACCTTAAAAATAAATTATTTTTTAATCTTAAAAAATAAAAAATACTTTTAAAAAAATACATTTCAAAAGTAAGATAATATCTGAAAGGTAATCATTGTTATGATCTTTAAGTTAGATACCATTCTTAAATGATTTTAATCTTGTTCATATTAAGGCTTATACAAAATAATTAAAGATCTAAATAATATCGTTTTTAATCTTTTTTATATATATAAATTGTAAAAAATAATTAAAGCTCTAAAAAACATCATTTTTTTATTCTTAGCCATACCACGGAACCTGACTAAACATAAGTGTTAATAGGATATTTACTTAGGATTACCCCAATATCATGGAAAACTAGAAATGGTTCGTGAAAATTTCACAAAGTTTAAATTAGTATTCCGGTGTTATAGGAGATTTTTTATTCAATACGAAACCTGATTTTCTCAATATCTTGTCATTCGTAATACTTGCAAAACTTTTTAATCGGGATGAATATAATATGCATATATCCAGATGCTTATCCAGATATGCAATTTTTTAATTTGTAGTTATGTTACTTAAGTAAGTTAACATTTTAATTATTTTTTTTTAAATAAATTTTTGTTTTGGCCTTATTCCTTTAGTACTACCATTTTCTATTTTTCCTAGTGTATAGTACCAGCTCAGCCAGAATGAGCCACGTCAAGTGAGTTCACAATTTTTGCGTGCTACCATTTTTCTTCCGCCTCTGTCAGTCGCGAGTTTCGTCTTTGTACCAGCGCTGCACGGATTATCCTTGGCATGCAACGCCTTTATCCTGTTGTATTTGTGTTGTTCTGGGGGCACCAGCTCGGGTTCCTTCTGTTTTATATTTTTTTCTACCCGCTGATTTCGCTACTTAATTTTTTTGCCCTTTTTTGCGGGTCTGCTGTGGTTGTCTGTCTCTAGGTCGGGGCGTCCGTCTTTTGCCCCCCCCCTGCGAATCGTCTCGTTTCCGTTCTGGCTGGTCTGATTGGGCGTATTTTGTTATTTTCATGTTCTGCTGCTCTGCTACTCTGCTGTCTTTCCGTCTGTCAGTCAAGCCAAACGGAGTCGGCAGAAGAAGTCCTGCCCGTGGTCCTGGTTTTGGGTCCCTGGATGGCACCCGCTCGTTTGTTCATTCGCTTTTTTCCCACGTAATTAAAACTTGAAACGCATATGAATTAGAAAATACAAAAAAGAAGTAAAAGAAAAAAAATCCGAAAAAAAAGAAAGTAGAGAGCGAAATAAAATACGAGTACGCGACCCGGAATGGAGCCATTTGATGGTACAGAATGACATCCTGTTTCCCGCAGCCTGACATCGTTAACATCGCTGATTAAGTTTTCTTGTCCTGTGCTCAGTCTGCATGTCACTCAACGTGATTTGAAATGAAATTTTTATAATTTCAGCATTGCCCTTGGGTAAACTCCCCCTTCCCCCTCCATCAACTCTTTTATCCAAACGGGTTTATATCTTTTAATGTTTAGCTTTATTAAGTCGACATTGACTGCCATTGGGCAGAGAAAAAGTCTAGCGTCCGTAGAAATTTCCAGCGAAGCCTCCTCCATAGTTGCCTCCAAATCTCCGATCATGGAAATAATGACCATAGGGCTGAACAAAGTAGGGATTGCCAAATTGACCACCATAGTAGGGGTTACCAATAGGTGCCAGTTGCCTTCCTCCAAAAACTCCAACGCCATAACCAAAAGCTCCAATCTGTCGTCGTATGCGTTCCACAGATTCGTCTAAATTTTTCACTTCATCAGGCAGATGATGTTGTTGCTCCTTGTCATCCTGGGATTTATTATCTTCAGACGCTGCATTTCTTAGGAGCAGGGCTCCGAAAATTAAGAACATGAGGCAACGCAGCACACTCATCTTAATTCTATTTATTACAATCATACTCTTCGGAACACCAGCATTTATATTTATGGGAATTATCTGCAGAGCTTTAGCAGCGAAAACAAGTTGAGTACTTGTTTACTCAATTAGAGTAGCTACTTCTTTTGATTTATTAAAAGCTCTGCCAGGTTGAAATTTATCTTTAATGATCTGATGTCGCATTTTAAAAATGCAATAAAAGTCTATTTTTGCACTTATAAAAATTAAAATAAACTTTAAGCTGAAATTTAGAAGTTCATGAAACTCACCAATATTACAAATATCAATTAATTAACGAAAGTCAAGATGGGAAAACTCGAATATCCGTTAATATGTTATAAAAAAAAATTATACTAAAATGTTATTTATTTAAATTTCAACTACTATAAAATTTTTAAAAAATTCCCTGATTTTGCAAATTAAAACTCTAATCCACAAAGTGAAGGAAATTTTAATTGATTTCAAATTGCTTACACCAGCCAATTAACTTGGCTTATACACAGAGAAAATTGTGACGTTCTCATCTAAGTTGAAAATGTTCTTAAAAATAGAACGACATTTTTAAGTTGAAAATGTTTTTATTATGCTCGAATCAAGTTGAATTGGCGGTATTCAAGTACATTGTATGTAAAAACAAGGAAGAACGCTATAGTCGAGTACCTCGACTATCAGATACCCGTTACTCAAAGGGAAATGGAGATATGCAAGCAGCAAAGCGAAATTAAAATGCGCCACCTACCGGCGGTAGACAGATTTAAGCGTTATGGGCGTTAGAGTGGGCGTGGCAAATTTATTTTTGGATCAATCGATAGGTATTGACGACACCAATACATTTCAGTTAAAATTTTTCATCTAGCATCCAAATTGTGGGCGTCACAGGTTTTCGCGGTTTGTGGGCGTTAAAGTGGGCGTGGCAAACTTTTTTTTAGGTCAATCGATAGGTATTGATGAGAACAATACATTTCAGTTAAAATTTTCTATCTAGCATCAAAACTGTAGGAGTTTCAGTTTTGGGCGGTTTGTGGGCGTTAGAGTGGGCGTGGCAGTCTACTGAAACAAACTTGCGCTGCGTAAGAAGCTCAGGAATCTGTACGCCAAATCTCAATAGCCTAACTCTCATAGTTTCCGAGATCTCAGCGTTCATCCGGACAGACAGACGGACAGACGGACAGACGGACAGACGGTCAGACGGACAGACGGACAGACGGACAGACGGACAGACGGACAGACGGACAGACGGACATGGCTAGATCGACTCGGCTAGTGATCCTGATCAAGAATATATATACTTTATGGGGTCGGAAACGCTTCCTTCTGCCTGTTACATACTTTCCGACGAATCTAGTATACCCTTTTACTCTACGAGTAACGGGTATAAAAACCTATCAGTTTAGTCCTTAGTGTAAACTTATCAAAAATTTGTTAATTAAACTCAATTTAACTTTTCTCTTCTAACCATTCCGTTCTTAAATTGATACCAAAATGTTCTTACACGGTTTTTAAGAACGAATGTTCTCAATTCAAGAACAATGTTCTTAGATACTTCTTTCTGTGTATAGTTTAGTTTTTTAAATACTTAAAATTCATAATGGATGACTGCAACTCACTTTATAACTTAGTAATATTTTTATTTTCACTAAAAATTTAGTTTTCCTTAAATCTGATGACAAAAATTAATACTGCATCCCTGTATTTCGCATCAGCTTCCGCCAAGAGCCCCTATAAAGATGGCTAAGTACCTGTGATGGAAATTTAAAGAGAGTACGGCCCACATAAAAAACTGGTTCAGCACTTGGTCGGGTAATTAGAGCAGCAGCTCGTGTTGATTTATTAGCAGCTAATCCTGCTCTGATCGTATCACATGTATGCACATTAAATTAATAACACCTAGCCGTAGAAGGGCCCGCCGAAGAAGGGCGGTGGAGGTGGTGGTGGGAATCCTCCTCCGAAGCCCCCGTATCCACCTCTTCCGAATCCACCGGGTCTCCGGAACCCACCGCCGCCGAATCCACCGCCGCCGAATCCTCCACCTCCCCTTCGGCCGAATCCTCCGCCTCCCCTCCGGCCGAATCCACCGCCGCCTCTGCCAAATCCTCCTCGACCGCCTCCAAATTGCCTGGCCAGGCGAACTGCCGGCATCTCCTGCTGCTCCTCGGCCCGATTTACATCCGCCAGAGTCAGTTGCTGTACATCCACATCCGCCTGGGGGGCCGTGGTTCCCGATTTCGCCATCAGGACCAAAAGGCCCGCACTTAGCACTAATAGATTCAAGTGGTAAACTCGCATCGCTCCGTTTGTCTCGTTCACCCAAAAGTTCACTATGGTCGAGCCGATCCCCCGCCAGGTCGCTTTATATACCCTTTCGAGCTGACTTGATGACTGTTGGGTTCTAAACGAGTTCTGCCTGCGCCGACGACCTTAAACAATTAAATTTCCTGAGCATAATCAAATGGCGAAGAAAACCCCCGACTCTCAAGAGCCTCGAGCTGAAATTGTAAACAACTAACTGGGGTGGGGAGAAAAAAGAAAATAACAACATCATTTCTGCGCAGCGAAAAGCAACCTGTTCTCGGTTTTACCCACTCCATAGCCCACCTCATTCGCTTCTAATTATGTTCTACAAGAGGGAATAATATACTTAACATATTAATCTACAAGTTATGCAAGCCGACTGTGGCATGTCATAGGTTAACTAATAAACAAAAACACCCATTCAATAATTATTCATGTTTACCTATATGGCTGTGGCGGATCCAGAATTTGTTTGTGTGGGATATAAAAAAATGTGGTTGAGAAGATATCAAAAATTTGGAAACCGAGTGGGGTATCTATCCCCTACATCCCCCCGTTGATCCGCACATGCTATTGGGATTAAAATAGATGATAGCAATACCATTTTAACTAAGTACATTTTCAAACATTTTATAATATACTGTAATGCTATTAAAAAATTTAACTTATTAAGGCCTGAATTCAGCAAAATATCTTATATTTGCTGTTATTATGGATCTTTATAATCAGAAGCATTTACTGAACTATAAATTTTCAATTTGTATTTGGGTTATTTTAATATTTTAATTGGCAATTCAAAAATGATTAAAATGTCTAAAACTTTTATTCGAAACCCCCTTTAAATTATTAAAATGTTTTTGAACCCTTGACAGATTTCATCCAATTTTGTATGTAACTTGTTAAAAAGTAGTTTGTAGCAGAACTTTTCAACTGTTACTGTTTGTTGGCGCGGACAATCCAATTTGAATAAATCTTTAATTTGTCATTGGTTATTCACAATTAATGGTTTTTATACCATCGCTATCACGCTTTTAGATGAGGGAAGTTCACGATTTATTTACAAAGTAAATTGAAATAAAGAAACAAGATTGTATTTATGAAGTTACTAACAAAACTAAATTTATTCCCTTAAAAAACAATTCAGAAAGAATCGAACTGTCATGCTATGACGTCAATGGTCTGTATTCTACCGAAGTCGTTATAAGATAATTATCTTTTTGGATTAAAAAGCATAAAAACTGTCAATATCTATATCTTGGAATTTCTTCTTTGGTACTTTATTATTATTTGAAGTGGGTAGAAAATCCCAGCTGTGAATTAAATTAGAACTAATCACATATGTACGTTTGGGATTGCAAAATGTGCCGTCATTTGAATGACGGGACTAGAAAAGGTAAGGCATCTCAAATCCAATTACAAACACAAAGGCAAGCCTGTATGTATGCGTAATTTAATTTGCCGACATCTAATGCTCATTAAGAGATTTCTTAAGTACGGGCCACATGTGAGTTGTTCGCATCTCAGAAAAGCCGCCCAAGGCGTCTTCCCCCAAAAAAGCGATACGTATTTATAAGCCATAAATAACGTGTAAACAAAAAGCCGCCACAAACAACAAGTATACGCCCGATGGGCCAACAAACCGGGCTCAGAATCTCTCTTGTGGCGACACCAGCAAGAACAACAACAACTTTAACAACAATGGTAACAGCATCGCGGCCAAATTATAAGGCTATAAAAGGCAATAAAAAAAACTTTGCGATATCAAATTACAACGCCCTCATAAAGTTATAAAAGTTTCAAGCGTATCCAAACGCACAGCACGTTCCACGTCACTCCCCTACTCACATTACCCACAGATCCCCATCTTTCGGGATCCCCAGTTTCCCCCCTGGGCCAGGCCTAATATTTTCAATAACAAATCAATCAGCTGCGGCTGCTGCCGCGACGGTCAACATGGATAATCAGTTCGAACGGCTTTTCTCAGCCTCGAATTTTCCCCGGTTTTCCCCAACAGCTGCTGGGGCGGTGCCCTTTTGGGGGCGGTTATCGAAAAGTGGGCGGGTGGGTATTCGAAGGTGCCGTAGATTTATTGAGACACGATTTCGATAAGAACTGCTCCGCCAAAATGGCCAAAAAGCAGAAAGAGCAGGATAAACCAAAAGGTCATCGAACCGGTAATACTCTAAGTGGGAATCTTATCTTAACTAAAAAAATATTGATTAAATAAATATTATCTTTATAAATAATTATACAAAATAGGGAACTATATTAATGTATTTTTAAGACATGAACTGTAAAATAAATTTAATAATGATATTTAAGATTTTGATCTATAAAGATGTAAGAGGTTCTGATAAGATTTGAGAAAATTCATTGGAAATTATAATAATAAATTAACATTTTCCACGGCAATTTTACGACTTCCTAATTACCATTAAATTTGTTTAATTTAATACCAATTAACTGTTTAACTAATGAGTTATCCAAATACATTGCCAACTTTAGCAGGGATTATTTTTAACTTTTTTACTACAGACCTTAATCTAAAACTGTTAAATTCTTTAAACCCCAACTATGCAAAGTCATTAAAGCGCGCGAAAAAAGAATGAAAAGTCCTCTTTTAACAAAGTTCCCAAAGTATACCGTGAAAGTGTAGACTAACAAAGCCTTTTACAAGACTGCGTTCTAGTAACAAGAAATTTTTCACGAGCCGGAAAAAATGAAAAGGGGCGATGGGGCAACGAGAAAAAAGCGAAAACTTTTATCAATGTTGGCGTATGACCCTTGTATGAGTGGGTGGGTGGCTGGTTGACTGGGTGGGGTTGTCCTCTGCGCTAAGGTCAAGGGATAACAAAAGGCGTAAATTTAAAGCCAAGTTAATTTTTTAACAATAAAAGGGCGCTTGTCAAAAGAGAAATTTTACAGCAAACGTTTAATCTTAAACGACTTTTGCGAGCCAGCGCGATTGGCAAGTTAGATAGCAGACGCCAGTGGCAGCAGCCGAGGCGAAGTTTCAATGGATTGCTTTGTTATAAATTGGAAAACGCAAACAAACGGCGATAGAAAGAATTAAAGGCTGATTTACAGGGGAAAAAAGCGGTAGAATTTATCTTCTCTCTTTGGCACTCATAGAGTTCTCATGGTAAACTAGATACAAATCTAGAGGTTCGATTTCACTTTAAAATTGTGCCTAAAAGTAGGCTGTGAAAAAGATTACATCATTTTTGACTTCGTAATATTTCGATGCATACTCTAAAGCACCTTTTTAAATTATTTTGAATCTGTTGAAATGGCTGCTAATTTTTTTATACTTTGTCAAGAGTTTTCCTATATTACAATAGTATTTTTAAACTCTGTTACAAGATTTTATAAATCTTCTAAAAAAGATTACAACGATTTTGACTTAAAAAATTTCGTAGTATACTCTGGCCCCTTTTTAAATTATTTTAAGTCTGTAGAGATTGCTTCTGTTAATTTTCAATACTTTCTCTAACAGTTTACCAACATTATTATAGTGTTTTTTGACTCTTTTACATGATCTTATAAATCTCACTTAAATTTTGTTTGTATTCAAACCAAGTCAGATTATTTTAAGTACCTTTGCAAACAACATTTAACTCTGAATAGTTGTGCCAATCACTGTGGGCCATGCAAATGACAAGGAAATTAAGTGAATCAAGGAAAAGGGGTTAATTTATTTCGAACTTAATTAGAACGTGCTTGAATGCACTTAATTACACATTCTTTTTCTAGTGTTTTAAGCTTAGTCAGTCACAGATGATTGCTGGTTGGACCTTAGCGTCCAAAGCCTCCGAAGCCTCCTGGACCTCCTCCGAAGCCACCGCCGCCTCCTGGTCCTCCGAAGCCACCGCCGCCTCCAGGTCCTCCAAAGCCACCGCCTCCGAAGCCACCGCCTCCTGGACCTCCGAAACCACCTCCTTGACCTCCAAATCCTCCTGGACCTCCAAAGCCACCGCCGCCTCCTGGACCTCCAAAGCCACCGCCGCCTCCAGGTCCTCCTCCAAAGCCACCTCCTGGTCGTCCTCCAAAGCCGCCTCCTCCAAAACCGCCTCCAAACTGACGAACTTGCCGAGCGGCCGATGGAGCCTGAACACCTGCATCCACGGCCAGGAGCTGGGCCGCAGGATCATATGTGGCTGCTGAGGAGCCGGCGACCAAAAGGATGGCCGCCAGGGCGAGGCAAACAAATGTGCGCATTTCGAGTAAAACTTCTGCCACTAATCACCGACAAAGTTTCGATGGATTCTATGAAGCCTCTGCTCTGCGGCCTGGCAATTTATATGATTTGGAATTTATCGACTCGAGGCAGAGGAAGCGAATAAAAGTAGTAGGAGTGGTTCGACGGGGCGGAACATCAAAGTTGCGAATGTTACGTCAAAAACCGAATACTGAAATGAATACTCCGGGCAGAGCGATTCGTATTAACCGTCTGGCTAAACAACAACCATAATGCTCCCCAATAATAATAACCAAAACCTATTAGGCAACAAAAACGGAGCACAGGCAGAAGAGCCAAAAGTTTTTGGCAAACACCCCAGAAAATGGGTGGGGGGGGTTACTGAAGTGGCCAGCCGGTTGATGATGGGCTTTCTCCAGAGTCTCAGAGTCTCGACTCAAGTTGAGACTACTATTCAAATGCGCAAAACATTCAAGTTTCTTGGCCTGGCCAGCACAACACAACAGATCGATAGACAAGTGGCCAAGTATTCATGGGGAGCACCATCTCAAGTGGGCCTCTGCCACTCCATTCATCTTTCAGATTTCGTAAGGCTCTCCAGCGGGGATTGGGTATTTTGTTTTGTTTGTTTGACTTAATTAAAATCTAAGGGTAAACAGTCGACGCAACTGGTTGTTATTTAAATGTCATCAATGTGGTCGTTTTCATTTTGAGTGACGCACTGACTCCTCTCGGCTATTAGCTTGCTCAGTGGTTAGCACATTTTCAGATAATTTCTGGGTTTTGATTACGGTTACACTGGTTCTAAATCTTGGGAAATAGATATGAGTCATATTATCGCGATAAACTGATAAATTTGCTGAGACTACTTCGATTTTAGGTATGGTTATTGTTATTTAGGAATTTAATTTTCTTTTCTAATATTAAAAATCTTTTACGGAGGGGTTAGTGTCTATCAATTAGTGTCTAATCAATAGACAGGTACATACTTTAATTTATTTCCTTATTTATTATATTAATGCTATAATTAGCCATTTGGATTTAATTATTTTCTGGGTAGGAGAAACTAGATCGTTGATCCATTTTATTTTTGGCATTATAATTAAGTTGAAGTTTAAAGAAATTTAAAAATACTCTGTCTTTGCTAAATAAGCAGATGTTTATATCATATTAAAAAACAAGTTTTCTGCTGATCTCCAAATTATTATTCATCTTATATAACCTGGGAAAAGTAAAAAATTATATGAATGAAGTTATCTTTTCAAAGATCCCATATTTTGTTAAGTATACATAACCGGTGATAATACCTTTTAAAGGTGTCACCCAAAACAAAAGGTTTATATATAAGTTGATAATTTCAGGTAATTGTAAACAATTATACAATAAATGTAATCAAGGTTAATCCATTAGATCGTCACATTTTCCCACGAATACAAAACAGAGATACAAGCGAGGACAACACAACTTTTAATTCAATTATGCACTCAAAGTGGCCGTTAAAATAAATCTGCTACGGCTCAAACTTGTATATTAAACTGATTTGCCGTCTGACCTGTCATCCGTCAATTGCCGACCATCTTCACCGGCAGCTAAGTTCAACAGGGGTAAAGAAAATGACACGACAGCCTACGTTTCTCACAACATTATAGTCATCTTTTCTGAGAAGAAGCGAAACTTTGTGTTGAACTTTTAAAGAAGTAACAAACAAAATGCAAGCAAGAAAATATTAAAACTTTTTAAGGGGGACTAGCATTAAAAAAGAGAAAAGATTTTCCAGGCTTAAACAGGTAAAAACGTTCTATCACTGCACGTGATTTCATTTTTATTAAGACTTTTCAGTAGTCGCAAAAGTGCAATGTAAACTAGTTATAATGTCTTATTTCAACATATTAAAAATAACTTCACGTAAATTAGTTAATTAATTTACCACTACGAGTTTTTAAGATTTATTCAAGGTCATTTTGTTCTAGAAGAACCTGTAGGAATTTGCTTATGTAAGGAATAAAATTATAATTCCAGTTTAAAAGGTGGTGGAGTCAAATTAAATATGAATTTCCATTTCCAACAAAATATGCTGGAACATAAATAACCATGAACCTGGTCAAAACAACGCTACCCAAAAAGCACGAACACCTGGCCAATGTAAATTAGTAATTTTACTAATCGCCATTCGGTTCTTTGGGGCGGTTAAATACTGTAGGGTAAATGTTTGCGTGGCCTTTTTAAGGTTTCCGGTTCATTTTTTCCCCGGTTTTTCCACTGATTATGACAATCATAGTCAAAATACTTTTTGGCCAGGTCGACGGTGGTCGAGTAAAAAGTGTATTTTTAATTTATGCCGTGTCTGAGATTCTTTTTCTCTCATTGAGTTTCCCCCGGTGCAGTCTCTTGGTGGGAAATTTATGCGGAAGTTTATGCCATCCAGTGGATTTCGGGGCGAAAGGCGGGGGCTTTTTGGGTATCTGTAAGAGGGAGTGGGTCGCAAAATGTGCATCATTTTGACGTTGACATCGTTAATTGACCCAGTTTTCTGGACTGGCTAAAAGCGTTTAAATTTGAATAAGCAAATTTGGGCAGCGAAATGGAGATGGGTAGAGAGATTTCGCGTTTTGCATAAATGAATTAAAATGCCGCAGCTTTGCCTTTGGATTAGACTGCGGATTTTAGCCGACATAAACACATGCGCCAAAACCGCAATAAACCAATTGAGAGCTATTCAAGCCGTCTATAGAGCCATCGAGCATTGTTAATGGCCCGGACCGCGTTCATAAAACAAACAGCGAAGCCAAACAGCAGCAAACAGGCAAACAAGCTGGCCGGCAAACTGGCAAACTCGCAAACTGGCAAACTGGCCGAACTCGGCAAACAACAAGAGCAACAGCTAACAGCAATTCACACTTACGCACCCCGAAGTTGGAGGCGTCTGCCAAAAGTCTGGGAACGGGAATGGTATGATATGGCATGGTATGGGGTATGGGAATGGGTCTGAGCCTGGTCAATAGCATAACTAACCTTCAAATAAAATTAGCACATTTACACAGCTTACCTGACCGCAGGAGCAGTGTGGCCAACTTGGCGATTTCATAGCCAGCGTTTGACTTTTTCAAAAACAAAATATTTGCGGAAGTTACAGAAACTCTAAGAGGCTCGGAACCCACTTATGAAGGTGTCTAAAAGTATGCCACAAAACATTTGGTAACTAGAAATTTTATGTAAAAATGCACAACATACTTTTAGGAACCTTAATAAAAGATTTCGAACCTATTTCGAAATATGTAAATTTTATAATTTCTTTGAACCAAGTTTTTTGGGTTAGAATGCTATTGTCGGAACACTGGAATATATATTATAACTTTAGTTACTAAACTTTATGCAGAAATCTTCAAAGGTTTTAGGGACGGGTAGTTTAAAAACCAACCAAAACACACGTCGATCCCACAAAGTTCTTAAAGGTTTGTTTGTGTATCAGAGTAAACTTTTAGTGTATTCTATTTGGTGGGTTTTAAATCGCCTACTTGATTTTGCAACAGTTTTCTGGAATGTAGAGACAAATTTGCTTGCAAGAGATTTCTGTGACACCCCTGACTATACTCATTTTCCTTAACTCAAGATATCTTCTTGAGTATATAATGACATTTAAATAACCAATCCTTGTTTATATCAAAGCATAATTTTCTTGACTTAAAATCACATATTAATCTGGCTACTTGCTGTAATCTGAAATGGCCAACACTGCTCAGAAGTTGGTTCCGCCGCAAAGTGAAATGTTTTGCTCTTTAAACTGCCACTGGCTGCCATTCGATTTCATGAGCGCCACTTAGCGTGCCACCAAAAGTACCCGCGCAAACCATATGAATTGGCTTTTTGTTCCATTTTAGGGGGACTGGCATTTTTGCAGGGGCAGCGGGCAATGTTCCAGCATATTTTAATAGTTTGTTTTATGGCATTTACATTAGCATCTAATATTTGGCTAACAAGCGGCGGACGCAAAACAAACAGATGAAGTGCGAGGGAAATCGCAAAACAAAAGTTTCCATTTTATGCCCAAAGTTCTAAGCTATAAAGACACCGGTCGCGAGTTGGCCAGGTCACAGTTAGCCAAAAGCGGAGCAACCATAAAGCCATAGATAAAGTCAAGCGCCGAAACAGTTCAAGGAGCCATAAGGATAATGCGTAGCTGGTTTTTATTTGGATTATATGCGCTGCTAATCGCCGCAACAGTTGGCCAACCGCTGCAGCAAAATGAGTCTGGAAAAAACGAGGATGCCGAAAGGGGCGAGCGAGTGAGTCGCCAAATTCCCTATCCCTATTTGGGCGGTGGATATGGAGGTGGAATCTACGGAGGAGGCTACGGAGGATATGGGGGCTACGGTGGCTATGGAAGCTACGCCGGCATACGCTCCTCAGTTTATCCTTACGGCAATCTGTATGGTTCCAGCGGCTTGGGACTGGCGGGCGGATATTATGGTCGTCCTTATGGTTATGGCGTTGGCTATAATATTGGATATCCGGCCATTGGCGGCTTTGGTGCCACCGCCGGCGGCATCTATGGCGCTAGTCCATTTTCCCCATTCGCTTAAGTGGCTATACGAAATAAAAAACCAATACGAAAATCGAAAACCCTTGGACAAAAATGCTTGACTTGAAAAATTTATTCAAATTTGTGGGGAGGTTTTGGCTGCGGTTTAGTAAGCTGGGATTACCTAATGATCCCTCAGCTGGCTATTTGACATAGTAATGTGATTGTGGTCAAATGGGCAGAAAAGTGTAAAAAATAAATGTGTATAAAAAAATACAAGTTTCAAGCGCCAAAATTTGCTTTACAGGTTGGCATATATAATATTTCGGTTCTGAGCAAGTTTGATAATATTTTTAAAGTTTATGTGTATTGTTACAAATTTTTAAAAGTATATTTTTATTGCGGATTTTTTAAAGTCATGTTGAATATTTCAATATGTTATCTTTTTAAAAACATGAAGTTTATTTATTCGGAAAAACAAGTTAGTTTTCTCATAGTGATATTAATTTTACGAACGAACAATTCTAACAGATTCGATTATCACACGATTCAGTAGGAAATGTACTTCTCAGTCGGATTTAACCTAACACGATATTGAGAAACTAAATTCTACAGAAAGAGGTATATAACTCATTAACAATTAAAGTTAACTTGACATTGAAATAACAGCTTTTGTCACACAAAACAACGACTATCTATCATTACAAAATTAGCACGTGGCAGCTTATCAATGTTTGTGTGCCGACCGCTAGTGCGCTGTTTGTGTGGCGGCAGAGAACGGGCAGTGCTTTTCCCTATGCCCGCTTATTGGGATGTTGCTCCAAATCCTTTAAAATATATTTGTAAAGACTTCATTTCTAGGGATCCCAAATTTCGGTTATAAATAAAAATGCTCTCTTAAATGGTGTACCATTCGCTGTAGTCAAAACAAATGTTTCGCTTTGATGGCCCCACGATATCGGTGTTTATTTGCCCACTGTCCAGCGCTTCTTTGAGGCGTCCCAACTGCTTTGCAATTGAAAGCGATTATCGCTTTCATTCATTAAAATCTAGCGTGGTGTACCGCATTATTTGCCCAGGTCTGCTCAACGCTAACCGGAGCTCAATCATTTACGTTTATAAAGAGGAGAAGCTTAAGTAAATAGCAGGGGGTTTTCGCAGACAGGAAGAGACAGGGCTTCTTTTAGATTTTAATTGCCGATAGTGTAAGCACTATGCCATGGGATACCAGGGGATGCCCATACCCATACACTCGCAAGTCAGTGGAGCAAAGTGTCCGAGTGCCGTTTAATTAGTGTGTGACTTTTAAACGACTTGCGTTGCACATACGCCCCGTTGCACTTACATTCCCCCAGCCCACTCCCCTTTTTTGCTCAGTGTAGGCAAACACACACACACACAGAGACCGATGAGTTGGTTGGAAAAGCGTACGCAAACAGAAAAACAGGCAACAGGACATCGAAGACAGACACAGACCAAGAAAAAGGGGCAAATGTCCGAATGCCCTAACGAGATACGTGAGCATGAATTATTATTTCAGTTAAACGGCTACGAAAAACGACACCGACTGCAGTGGCCCAATAAAGTCATCAGTATTTGCATGTGCCGTGCGGTGGGAATCCTTAATAATTCAGAATGGCAAGCCGTCAACTAATTGTGCTATTTAGGCTTCTTGGTTGACTTTCTAATTGTTGTAATTGCACGTAAATTAATAATCATTTTCTGCTAATGACTCACTGACTTGCAAATATTAATGTGCTGCTAATGGCCATAAAATAACTTGTGTTCGGCAATTAAAAATTGTTAGATTTTGTGGTGGATTATATTACATCATTAAAATTATTGTTTTATACAAAATCTTATTTTCTCTCTTTATTTAAATTCATTTATTATATAAAGAAAATAAATAAATCTTTAACAAATAGTAAGCTTAAATTATTTTGACAAAACAAACATTTTTACAATTCATGACACTAAAATAAGGCGCTCAAAATCAAAATAGCTAAGAAACAAAAATGAAATTTCAATAAATCGTTAGTTAAAGGAAATCCCCTATGCCATGAATAAGTCTTGTATAATACTAAGTTCAAGTAAATGTGTGTTACATTTTACAAAAAACGAAGAGTCCTTCAATATTAGACTCCAAAATAAGGCTTTTAAAATCGTAATAAGTATCAGTTTGCTTTTTGAGCTTTCTAAAGACTAGGCTAATTATATAAATATTTTTAAAAATCCCCAAACAACCTATTTAAGCCAATCTATATCTAAGCATGTTCCTAACTAAATCGGCTGATCTAGCTTACCTACCCGGGCCTCAAAAAATCCCATCGTTTGCCAACTTGGCTTTGACAATCCGTTGACAAATACGGAATGTGTCCGCTGGTCTTTCATCCTCTTCGGGGGACTCTGATTGCGCTTCTACTTGGTGCCGATTATCTTTTAATGTCTCTGTGGGCACTCGCCGGGGGCTCTTTTTCGATGTGGGGAGGGGGGAGGGGGTCTGGGGGCTCATCTGAAAACACTGGACCCGCCGAGCCATTCATTGGATCCTTCAGCTTTTATGCGCTCGCCTCGCCTTTCAGCGGGCATCGCTTTTGATTTGGCCAGTGCTTTACCAATTGCACTCGAAATTGCTACAGCGGGCGCTGTGTTTAAAATGGCAATCAGATAACACCTTCCTTTTTAGCCATATTCCACTCTATACCTCTATTCAAGAGCCACGTGCTGCGGTTGCCGTGGCTGTGTTTGAATTGAAAACATCCATATATATGTATATATTTGGTTTTTATGCGTAGTTTGGTGGGTTGGTTAAAGGGGTATGGGTGGATTTTGCTATGCTAAACTGACTGACTAAAGGCAGTCTGCCGAATGGGTTGCCAGTTGGCATAAGCTTTATACATTTTTACGCTTTGTGGCCCCCGCAATGTGGGTGTGTGTGTGTGTGTATTTGCATGTGTATCAGCTCAAAGTAGCGTGAAATAAAAAAACGTCGACACTTGAGGCCGAAGCCTTTGAGTGCTGCCAGTATTTATATAAATATATATATGTATATATATATGTGGCATATAGTCCGACCGTGTTGAAGCGTATAAAAAACTAGATGAAAATAAAAATAAAACAAGATGATGGCCGGCAAAAAGAACAGCCACAGCCGCAGAAAGAAAGCTAGTCCAGCGAAAAGGACTTGGTGCGGAAAATGAAATCTCTATGGCTGTGCTCGAAGATCTGTCCATCAAAGTGGCACCCTAAGAAAAGCACACTAAGGTCCTCAACCGATGACCAGATAAGGCAAAGAATGCACTGAGAAAATTAAATGTCCCTGGTACAGAAGAAACTGTATTGGGGATTACTATATAAAGACATTTAAAACATCTTTATTAAGGGGACTTTTAAAATACAGTAAAAATAAATGTTTAATTTTCTAAAAATCGTAAATCACTAGATATAGGTGTATTTAGTATAAATAATTATTTACAAGCTAAATTTAAACTACATAAGTTTATAAACTCACCAATATGTTGTTACAACAAATTTACAGTGCAAAAAATTTATCTTATTTAGATAGTTTTTAATAAGTTTTCGGATTGAAGCTATTGCAAGTTATGGACTCATATAAAAATCTGAACCAAAAGTTGACCAAGAATATAAGGGGTTTGTGATATCTGGATGTGAACTCAATAATAATGTTTTAAAAAACCTAGAAACCAAAATAATGAAAATTTTAGACACAATAAATGTAATGAAGACTATGGTAAGATAATGGAATTTTTGTTCTGATTAAAAAATATAGAAAATCTTAACTAGAAATATATTTTGGAAAAATAAATAAAACCGAGTATCAGAAAATATTAGGCAAAACCAATAAAAAGAAGATAATTAAAAGAGGTAGGTTTTTTTCTAAGTGCTGAACCCATTGGATAAGGATGAGAACCTGAGTCGGGTGTAGGCAGGTGAGGCTGCGGTTGGGTTGGAAACCGAAATACCTTCGCACCCTTTCATCAGCAAAGTGGCCGAGCAACAGTTGTGCCTAGTTTTCAAAGGAAGCCTGGCCTAAAGGGGGGATTTCAACCCCATCTCGACACTGGCCGCAAGCCCCTAGCCAAACAGTTTAAAGCGCATTAAACTTATCTGATATTTGAAGGCAGGACGACAAACCCACCGACCAGTGGCTATGTACACAGCTCGCAGCTGTAGCTGTGATAAGAGCCACTTGGCCTATCAATGCATTTTAAACGAGACGGCTTCGTAAGCCCGAAACTAATGACAAATTAATATTAACAAAGCAATCTGCTGATGCTCCTTGCCTGCTCTGCAACAACAGCATAAACAAATGCCAGAGGCCGGGTCTCTGATTTGCCTGGAATGTTACTTAATTGGAACTTAATGTGCCTCGAATTGTTTACAAACACGAAGAGGGACCACCAGAGGGACGAAATCGGTCGGTTTTTGGGGCAGCAGGACGGATCTGAAAGGACATCGGGGAAAGGGGCGGTACGGTCTTTAGATAAAGCAAAGTGGCGACAGCTTTGAGCAACACTTCAAAATGAGACCCGAGCGGGGTGAAAGTGAAAGAAAAATGCGTTTTAAAGTGACACTTGATGTAGGTAATGTGACAGCCTTACAAGCCAACGAAAGAAACGAAATAAAATGGCATAAAACCGAATAAAACGATACAAATAACGCTGGACAAAAAGTTCTGAGGGCGTGGACTTTGTAATGCCCCTTGATTTATTTGCTATTTTTAAAAAGGGAGAAATTCAAATTTTCCAATATCGATTCTTTCTGCTTTGTGTACATTACTGATAAGAACAATTGATTAAATATATTAAATGTGTTGAAAATGGAATACGAAATTATTTTTCGTATTTGATAATTTACAAATTAATGCTTGTTAAATTTCATAGTGGTTAAGATATGATATTGCTTTCTAAATATTCTTCCCTACCATTTTTCAAGATCCTGCCTTGCAAAACACAAAGGTTTTTATAAATAGGCTATTAGCTAGGATTTTCTTAAAGTTAGGTATAAGTATTTTAAATATTAAGCTAGACTTTTTCTCTTGTCTTCCAAGTTCTATTTCAAGACTATATTTTATACGTAATGGACTTGTAATATTTTAATTTTTTTTAAATTTATTTTTTCTTTTTCGTTAAACATTTTGTCTTGGAGTCCTATTTATGGTATATTCAAGCTTATAATCCAGATGTTATATGAACTTGTAAAGCTTACATTGGAACGTACATTATTTTCAAGGAATTTAATTTGAAATTCTTTATATTAAGTGGGACATTTTCTTTCATAGTCCTACTTCTTTACCAAGTTTCTCGGCGAACGTAGATGCTGAAAGTACAGTATGTGATTATAGGGACCATCAACACTCTGCTATGTCCCCTTTTTAGACTGTATCCCCCGAATTGAGACCCCCTTCTGATTTGCTTTTACAGACCGGGGCTTTAATTTGCTCACTCCATTGCCCCAGACGGCGGACGGCGTGGCGAGTCCGCTGGCCGGCGGACATTATCTTAAGAGCAGCCACCACCACTTCCCCGGTTCCCCAATATCCTACCAGATCCCCTTCCCGATCCCTGCCACAATAAGTCCTGCGTCGCGTCCAGCGTTGACAGCTGTTACAGCTGCAGAAATATGCAAATTGGAAGGCGTTTTAATAGATAAAGAGCGGAGCAGAGGCAGCGTGCCGCGGCAATGGCAATGGCGATGGTGTCCTGCCACGCAGGACACTCGACGAAAAAGGACCGCCCGGCACACAATCTCACAATGGGAAAAGCCGCGGCGAAAATGCTGGAAAAAAAGCGCGGCTAAGTGGAAGGCAGCCATAATAATGGCTTTTGTTGCATATTGTTAAGTTAAATGCGAAAAGCTTATAATCTCATTTTGCTAAAGGGAACCGGAGGATTTTGGAATCATTTAGGAGGCTTCTATAAAATCTGCAGTCTAAATGGAAAACAGTCATTAATCAATATTACATAAATAATCAATTAGATTTAGGTTTTTAATAATACATCAAAAATATCACAACAAATTTAATATGACAAAATATTATAAATTTCAAAATATTGAAACGGTTTGCGGGCTTTTCATCCGCAACTGTATAACACTTATTTTACAACCCTAACTGTTATAGTAATCATAAATTGGGTTAAGTGACAGCATTTTTTAAATTTATAACTGGTTATTATTCGTTAGCCCATTATAATAAATTAATTAAAGTATGGGAAAAAAATACTTGTAAGAAGTTGTAGCATTTATAGAGTTAACTTTTGCAACTTTTCAACACTAAAGAATTTAGTTGCATCGATAAATTTAAGCGATGTACAGTGTGCAAACTCATTTGTAAATTTGTAATATGTTCTTGTTCGTTAGCCCATTATTAAATTTATTAACATATAGAAAATAACTACCCCTAAGGGGTTATAATATTTATAGAGCTTACTGTTGTAACTCTTTAACACCAACGAATTTAATTTTATTGGGATAAAAATACAAACACACTTGCCTTAATTAATTTCGCACTTTCCCAAGGCTACAAGGCTATTTTTAATTTTTATATTACATCACAGCAAGGTGAAACTCTCAGGTTTTTCCAATGGAAAATTTTAATATTTTCCGCTGGAAATGCCGATGAAGATGAAGAATGAGGCAGCAACCGAAGACGCCCACTTTGCCACCTGCCGTCCGGCGAGGAATGTGTGAAGGATTTGGCCCGTGTCCTTTTGCGCGGGGCCAACTTAAAATGCAAAGTAGAAACTGGGGGGGGTCCGAGGGCTCCAAGGTGCGTTGTCATGCCCACGCCGAAGGACGAATGTCCTGGCTGGCTGCTCTGTTGTCCATCCAATTGGCAGGACCCAATCCTGTTGCGCGCTTTACGGTCTACAGCTCTTTTTTTGTGCTCGCTACCCGGCATTTGTTTTTTCGGGATGCCCTTTTTTTGTGTGCTCTTTATTTTTTCCCTGTCCGGGACCTTAACACTAAATTGACTTTTAATGCAAAATAAACCAAAATAATGTATTGCGTAATTTTCTTTAAAGAATTTTTACATTAGCATTTCAAAAGAGATTTTTCTTTGTTGCCCTCTGAAGCGCTCCGCAGCTCCTTGGGCTTTTCCTCATCCTTCCCAATTTCCCCGCCCACAGTGTCGCATTTTCACGCCCTTGACTTTGCTATCCGTTCACCTTTTTCGCTGTGTTGGCCATTTGCTAAGTGCGACATTAAATGTTGCGTGAGGATAATCCAATCTGCTTGACATGAATTTTAATTTGCATTGAGTAATTAGCCCAAGTTCATTTCGCTGGCCAGAGTCCTTGCAAACGCTAAATAGAATTTGGTCTGAAGACAGTTTTGGCCATTCCTCCATTCTCTCCGTCATTTCAGGCTACAGCTTTGCCTTTCTCTTTCCCTTTTGGCTTTCTTCTCATACGTTTGCTTGATTTCGTACAAATTAAACTAATTTGGTTTTCCCTACCTTTTTTGGTCGGCGAAGCTGGAGGACGTTTGGCACATTTGCTGATTACGCTCGTCCTGCACGATCTACACGAAGGAAAATTTACAGCGTTTTAGTTATAAAAGAAATGCCTAGAAGTATGCTATAAATATTTAATATCTCAAAGTGCGATGGGTTGCATACTTTTAAACATCTTTGTAAAATATTTAAAACCCCAGGCAAAGTAAACGTTGCTGAATGTTTATTAAACTTTAATCCAAATACTATCATCCTATAATTTTCATTCTGGGGATATTCAGGGAGGCCACACAAATCCTTAGGGGTTTGAAATCCCATTTAAATCTCAACTTAGGCGTATAAAAGTATGCAACAATATATTTTAAACTCACAAGTACAATGAATGAAATTATTCCATTACTGAATATTTATAGACATCTAAAAGGACATTTTAAAGTTATTTTATTTTGAATTGTATGGCATTATAATGGCTATATTATATTTTTTTCAGAAATTCCACACCTTGTTAATATGATACTTGAAAAAATCAGAAAGCAACGGAATTAATTTGGGTTCAGATAATCAAGAATGAAAGTTAATTCTTTTTCAGAAATAGCACACGTGTTTTTGACAGATTAAAAAAGTTTAATAAGTTGTTTTTAATAATTTTTTCAAATGTAAAACAAAGGAATAAGTATTATTTGTGTGGAAAAGAAATATACTGAATGACCATTTTTTTCCAAGTGGTTCTTTGGCTATATCTCTGAATCCATGGCTCGTCAGCAGGCAATTGAAACAAACAATAAAACGTGCGCTTTTCGTAATTTAAATCAGACAGAGAGACGGCTAAAAAAGGGACTTTTGCCGCATTTAAAGTTGGCACAAAGAGGGAGATGGCGAGTTCTAGAGTGCCAGAGTGGGACAGGGAGAATCAAACGAGAGATTGAATTTCTGCTTGCCTGCACTTTAATTTGCCAGATGCTAACGCAAAATGCTAAAAACACACGTACGCCGAAAACGAATTGAAAATCACACGAAAACCCACACATACACTCAGAGGAAAATGGGGGGGTAAACGGGTGGGGAAATAAACGCAATCAACAGCTCACAGAGCATTTGGCAAAATAATAAATAAATTCATAATGGCTTTCGCAAATGACAAAATATTGCCATCGCCAATCGACAAAATATTAACACTCACTCAAACACACGCATTTTAGGCATTCCATCAGAGGGTGACGTCACATAAGCCACGAGAAATTATTGCATAGCGCACCACAAATTTCATAAACCGGAAACGCAATCAAGCATCGCTTATACGCAGCGTTGTTTGCCAGTCGTGCATTTTTATGCACCCAAAAACCCCCTCACCACCACCGCAGAAAGCCCCATCCCCCCCTTTTTGGGCCATTCAGTGACAAAATGCATTTATATTTTGCGTTAGACAAAATGCCGAAAAACCGCATTGAAATGCGTATTTCGAGTGCATAAGCTCTCTAGCCCCGTCTCTTTCGGTTGGTAGTCGCCCGTCTCTTTCGCACACGCAGCTAGCCATCTCCCTCTCATTTGTTAGAGCGCAATGAACTGTGGAGATGAATTAACTCGATTTTGGCATGATTTGATGATGATTTGATTTGTTCCGAGACAGGCGGCACGGGCCAGAGGACCAGCACCCACACAATCGCATCATCGCGCACTCACACAAACATCAAACACACACTCGTGCACTGAGAAAAACTATTTTAAAAAATCGAAAAAAAAGCATTGGTATTTTGAAAAATAAAACATGTCAAACTTAATTTATCAATATATTATGATGACTGCTTGGTGGATGACTAGGAAAATACTAATATTATTTGGGTTAGAGTTAAATATATATTTGTATCTCAATGAAAAAGTATCCAATAATTCTCAATTTAATATACACAGAGAAAATAAAGACTTAGTACCTATAAAGTAATTAAATTTTTTATTTATTTGTAAAGGCGCTTTTACCTTTTAAAACTTTTTTTTACGTTTTTTCTGTGCATTATAATTTAAATAAACTTAAGAAGTTTATTTATTTATTAAGAATAAAATAACAAAAATAACTCTATATTAATAATTGTTCCATTAAAAAAAATTATTTAAATTAAATTAAATTAATTAAATTAGCGTGTTTAATTTTAAAGAACAATATCAATAGTGAAGTATAATTTTCGAGAAAATGTAATTGTTGCTTATGTTAATATACAATACAAATAAATATTAACTTCATCAACAAACAAAAACAATATTTTTCTCAGTGCACTAATCCGCGCAAATGCTGAATACCGGACAATTTGCTTGAGAATCTCCGGATGAAAATGTAGCATACATTTGGGCGCCGCTAATAGGAAAAACCAGAGCGCGTCTATGGTTGCGAATGTCATTACCACAAACGCGAAAATTGCATTCGAATAGATGCAAATAGCGAAAATGCTAATGAACACTTACAGCCAGCACGACCGCTTAATGCGCATAAATGAATTAATTAACCAACAACCTGTCGCCAACATGCAGAAGACTCTGCCAAACAGGCAAAATGCGGAGATGAGCTTAAATCCTGGGAGCAAAACAGGCAGCTTGGCAAGCGAAAAGTCATAAAAACTACTGTTTTAATTAATGTAACTCAAACAAATAAAAGTCACATTACCCACTCCCATATGGTGGCTTTATATTTAATTAACAAACATGTGTTTATTTAAATCAATTACTAATTTCCGAATAACAGCAAAGAGAAAAAGTTAATTACGATATTTGTTTAAAAAGTCAGTTGCATATTAAGCTATTCTATTGCATTTTTTGTTATTTAATTGGAAAACTGATGGACATATAATTTAAATAACATAACATTACAAATTTACATAGTGTCAAAATATACAATTACAAGCATTTTTAATTATATGTATCTTCATTATTTATTACAGCCTAAATTCCGCTAACTTAATTTGATTTTAAATGTAAAGATTGCACAATTTAAATATGCCTTTACTACAATTTACCCAACTTTTAATTACAAATTTCTTGCTAACCATTCTTATTCGTAGGATTAATTTTATTAATTGCCGCCGTTAATAATCTGCAAAAGGCTTTAAAAATAAATTGCCCTTTTGACACTAATAAATTCCAATTTTCCTTACAACCTTTACAGCGGTAAATATTATATTTTAACTTATTTACATAAATCCGATGGGATACACAACATTGCCACAACAACAAACAAACACCTTGTAAAAACCTGTATAAAACGTAAAAGGTCAACAAACTAAATCGATTTTTCAGCCAGCTGCGCTGACTTTGATCCTTGATCCAAACTGCGGCTGGACATTGTCCTGGCAAAAAGTAATTCAATTACCGTGTAACAAAAAATAACGCCTGAATGCAAACAATTTGTAAGCAATTTAAAACAAATGTATTTTAATTGAATTGAGAGTCGGGCTTAATGTTATTAATGGAGTTTTTGGCCCTGATTGGCCGCATAAACTCGTGCGACAAGCCCTTCAGGTTTTCCTCGATTCCCCTTTTCCCTTCCAAAAATCATGTTGCACTACAACTGCCGGCTTATGTTTACAAATTTCGTAATTAAATTTTAAGTAAATATCAATTCAAAACGGCAAATGACATTTTGTGCACCAAAAACTTGGAAATGCGGGCCAAAGGGCAAGGGGCACTGAGAATTGAGCAGGGCGAAAGGATGGAAGCTGAGCAGCGTTGATGATGATGACACTAAATAAAAGATTTTATACTGTTGATTTTTGCGCTTTTTGCAACTTTGCACGTTGCATTGCACTTGATCTGTGTGCCAAACGTTACAACGACACTTCAGCAGGAGTGCGGACTGAAGATGGAGGCTGGCTGGTGGATCGCTGGAGTCCTGAATGTCCTGGGTGTCCTGGCAGTCCTGGCAGCAGCTGCACCAGTTGTTTGTAGCATACAATCAGCTCGTTTCGTTTTATTGCCAACGTCGTCATAGAGCATCCACCTCCACCCATCCACATCCCCATAGTCATCGTAGTCATCGTCTTCATCGTCAGCGTTGCGACGTCGCCTAGACACAAGACTTGACAGCAAAGCAAAATTGTATTTACATTCAATTAGTGCCAACAAAATTGTCTTTGGCTGCTTGCCGTAGACTGCGCCTAGTTGCCAGAACCAGAACCAGAGACAGTTTCACAGGCCAGCCTCAGACACACACGGCCAAAAAATATCACCAAAGTTGTGGCAGCCATTCGCATTCCTCATTAGTTGGTTGTATATTTTTAGAGTTCTTAAATAGGGGCTTAAACATTTTGGAAACTACAATAGATGATGCTTGAAAAATACCATATCTCATTTATTTTATAAGTAATGACCAACAATTTATTTGACAATTTTATAAACTTCAAAGTGGGTTTTTGTTATTGCCTGAGGGCTAGCAAACAATTACTGGCACAGAAAAAAAAATAAGTTGGGCCAAAAGTACCACCTAAATGAAAATGTAAATGTAACAACTGTTGGTTTTTTTAAAAATCTTAATAAAAATAGTTCAAAATAAATAATAAACGAATAAATAATAATAATTTATAGCTATTTCAATTTGAATTAATTGTTCATAAAGAAAATTACTTACTGAATTAAACAAAAATAAACTTTTTATTATATGGTTAAATCACCAAGCCTTAGAATCATTTTTAAGTGCGCCTAAAAGTATGCAATACCGCAATGAAATTTCTTAGGTCTAAATAAATGGAGTTATATAATAAATAAATAAGTAATAATAATTTATAACTATTTTAATTTGAACATATTAATTATAAATAAATTTTTAATAAAATAAATTTACATACTGAATTAAATTAAAAGAAACTTTGTATTAAATGGAGAAATCACCAGGCCTTGAAATCATTTTTAAATGCGCCTAGAAGTATGCAATATTGCAATGAAATTTCTTAGGCCTTAATAAATCGAATTAAAGCTCTTCGTTAAATAAAAGTCAATGAAATAGAAAATAATAAGTTGTCTTAAACTGAAATCATATTTGTTATTTTCTTGTAAACATATTTTCTTAAGACACAACATTTAAAATAACCACCAGGCATTTATTTGAATATGCTTTAATAATAGCTCGCGGGGAATGACTTTTATTAAGCCTTCCAGCTATCAATAAATTTCATTATTAAACTCCCAAATTGACTGGCCAATTATTTCTTAAAACATCAAGGAATATTGGAATATTATTAATATTTCTTCCGGTGCACAACTTTTTTGCAAGTTGGCTGAGCGTAAATTACTTTTCGCATTGGTGCGGGCGAGGGGGCGGCGGTAGGCGTGTGCCCCGGCATCATGACCCATGTTTGCAGCTTTTTAGTTGGGAGCTAAGTAATGTAAAATTTATTTTAAATAAACTGAAAATATGTTTTGGCCTGCACTAGTTGCTTTTATTTTAGTTCGTTTTTTACCCCCGCGCTGCCAGCCAGTCAGCCGGCCTGCTTATTTCTTGCCAAGCATTTTATTTATGCATAACAAAGCACCACTTAAATCTGCTCAGCATTTTAGTTTTTTCCTTTCTTGGTTTGCGCTGGTGCCTCAGCCGCTGATGCTATTCGAAAGTTTGCAATCTGCATGCCAAGTTGTCGACGTTTTCACACAAACAGGCCGGGAAAATGGGGAAAACTGGGCGGGACTAGGGAAAACGGAATGGGAAAAGGAGGAGGCAGTGCAGCCGGTATTGCTACAAGGGGGGGAGAAAGAAGGAGGTTTGGGATCTAGGATCCTGGATCCTGAATCCTAGCCGTGTGCCGAGTGCAAGTGCCTGCGCGTTTATAACTTTTCAACTGTTGTATGAAATTTTACAAATTAGATTCATTTCTATGCATTGAAATACATTTTCAAACTTTGCAGCAGAAAGTTGCCAGGATATTTGCACACACACATGCAGACCTTCCTATAGAAGACCAGGTCTTCGAAAAAGGACCAAAGGGAGAATCATGGTGGCAGGACAACTACTCCGACCCAGTGACACAACATGCCAAAACTCAGTCTATTAGTTTGTCAGTTTATAAAGAAACATGTATAAAAGTTTTACATATTTGCAATTTCATTAATACAAAACTTATTTGCAGGCCCAATTCTCTACCCACAATTTTCTGTTAATTTTAACTTGAGCACTCGCCCAACTCACACACACACGTGCAGAGATTCATCTAAAGTTGCTGGGTAAAATTCCAGAAATTGAAATGTGAAAACTCAAACATTCCGATGATACAAAAAAAAAGAGGAAGAAAGGCGGTACGGGCAAAAGAAATACTCAACTCGAACATCATTTGCAGCAATAAAAGAAGTCAGAAATACTCGACAGACGCAGCGGGGCAACAGCAATGCGTCAAATGTATTTGGGGCGTGGTCGGGATGACGCCCAACATCCCCCCCCCCTGCCAAACTCTCTCACTACGACATTATCATAATTAATTAAAAAAGTTTTTTAAATCAATTTCCAAATGCCAAGAAGTGTCTGCAGAGATGTTTGATGAACCGTGGCCAACGAGAGCAGCTGAAAAAAATTGATAACTTTGGCTTGTCATGGACAAGGATGGCAAACGAGAACGAAAATGAGAACCGAAGTCTTTGCGGAAATTCCAAAGCATGAAATGACTGCCAGCTTGATCCACTCAGAAATATTCTGGTAATTCCTTGATTAGTATTTGCAACGGGTCGCAATGTCGGAACGGCCCGAACTTTTATCGAAATGAAATCAAATGCATTTTGCCAGATGCATTTCGTGCTTATTTTTGCATTCCGATTTCATTAGAAAGATTGCTTTGGGGCACAAATTCATTGCCTTATTTCATGGTTAAATTCTTTTGAATTTGATAATATGGTTAATTAATAGCGTGTTGCAAAAAGACTTTTCACTGATAAACTTTTTACCAAAATGGATAGTAACTTTCGAAAAAAGTTATAATAAAATAATCAAGACCGTAGAAATTTCCATAACAGTTAAAGCCTACATAATTAATAGAACCACAGAAATAGGCATTTCTTTGGGTAAAAATAAAGTGACAACTTTTTCACAGACCTTAAGTAAATCCCTTAAAAGTCTACCGAAATTAAATTTAAATTATATATATATTTGATAATCTTTTAAGTGACATTTCAGCAATTCAGTAGTTCTTAAATCTCTTTAAAAGTGCCTAAAAGTATGCAGTAAAAAATACATTCATTTTTTTGCGAAGCAATAAATGGGACTTTCGGACTTAAAATAATTGTTGCATACTTTTCGACACTTTATAGCAAAAAAAATTAATCTTCTTTATAATTCAAATAAAAATTGTTGCATACTCTTAAACACTTTCATTTGTGGTTTTAATGCTCCAATGATTATTGAAGGTGATTAAAATTAATACAACTTTAAATTTAAAATAAAAATTGGCCATGCTGATTTGCATGAAGTACGTATACAATTTTTTCCCGCAAATCGATTATCCGCCTGCAGGAATCAATGGTAGCAAATAATTCCCCATAAGCAGCGGGCTGGAGTCTGGTTTGCCATTAAAGAAATTGAAAGTACCTCCTCCAACTGGATGGTACTATACCAAACCATACTATATAGTTGGCGAGGGCTGGCAAATCAAAGAGCCAGCTATAGTGCAATGCATTTTAATTTAGCCCGCAACTCACACAAAACCAAAGGGAAGTACATCCAAAACATCCAAACAGGCAAACACACATACAAATATGCAGGTGAAACACGCGCGGAGGCAGTACATAAATAAATACTTGAACAAATATTTACAACTCTGGCGCGGAATTATAAGCAGCGCCCGAAAGTATGCACTACAAAAATGAAGCAAGGCTCGTGTGTTAGTGTGCCAGTGTGTGTGTGAGCCAGCTCACACCTGTTTGCACTTGTGCGTGTGTGTGAGTGAGTGCAAGTGCGCATAAAACGCGCCGCAGCAGAAGTGAGCAGCATTTTTATTTATTTGCCGCGGTGTAGTTTTTATTTTTCTTTGCCCCTTCCCCACATTTTTTTGTTGCGCTGCCAAATATGTGGGTCTTGAATTCTAGCACGGAAAAAAAATTGGCATTAGGTGGTTGAAGTAAATCAAAATGAATAATTTAGGCGCCTGCAAGAATGCAATAAAATAAAATGCTTTCTTGGCTTTTGTCATATATGTACTATACAAAAATATACGAAAACAAACAGGCCACGTTGGTAACTCAAAATATTTTACTCCTTAAAATGCTTAAATTTTCTTACTCATGGTAATTTCTATTTTAAATTTTAATGTAATCATATTTTACTGTTCAGCTTTCCCAAAATTGTATAAAAATAGTTCTGAAATCATTTCTTAAATATAAATTTAGGTGTCTGAAAGTATGCAACATTATATTTTGTACTTAGAAGTACAATGAAGACAATACTCCTTTGTTCATTGCATACTTTCAGACACCTTAAATTACATTTAAAAGATTTTCATATTTTTATTCATAATTTAAAGTGTAGAAAAAAATTGAGAAGCCACTGGCATCCCCAAAATACGTATATATGTCAAAGTTTCAGATTTCAGAATTTTTTACATATTTTGATGCCTAAGAAATATGTGGAGTCAAGGGTTTAGTTGCCTTAAAGCTACATCCAATAAAAACAAATTTAATAAATATGGAACTAATCAAAACTAAGATTTTATGTATTAATTTTGGTTAAAAAATTTATTAAAGCATACTTTTAGACACCTTTATAAGAGGTTTTAAAACGCTTCCAATTTCCTTGGCACCCTTAATATTACAAAAACTCCAAAATTATAGAAATATTCAAATAACCTTTGTTTTCTGTGTAATGTTTACACCAGCAGCTGCATAAGAAGGGCGGTGGGCGTGGCCCCCACTCACATATATTGCAGATAAGGCTTGCAGAGTGCAGGCTTGTTTGGCAAAGCGCCTGTTTAACACTTAAGATATCGTATTTCTTGGACTCGCATGTCTGTGGATGTGTTTGTGAGCCACAAAGGAGCAGGAGGTGGCAAAAGATAAATATGCATGCGGTTGGTTTATAAGATGAGTGTGTGTGTGCGTGTGTGTGTGTTAGCCATTTCAACAGACGCGCCTCCTTTTTGCGCCGCCTTTCGCGCATTTGCATGCAATAAAGATGGCGGGGCGATAACTAGGTTGCCTGCCATTGTTTGCCTTTTCCCCATATTTCTCTTTGCCTATGTGTGTGTATCTGTGTGTGTTAGCCGCACTAGTTGGCCGCCAAAAGCAGCAGCAGACAGCCCAAGCAGCGGCTAAAATAAAAGGCAAAGTCCGCCAACTGGCGTATCCTGCCACTGCCACCGATTCTTCTTCTTCTGCTGGTGCCGCCGCTGCCATGCATTATGCAGATGTACACCAGGTTCATGAATATATATGCGAGTACTTTGTCTGCCTACACTCGCAGACAGCCGCAGACGAAATAATTTATTTAAATAAATGTCCACTCGGGTAATATACAAATATTATAAATTATAATTATTCTTGGGCACATATATAATGCATATTTCATCACCACAGACTTGGACTTTAATAAAAGCAGTAAGATAAATAATAGCCGGGCTTAATCCTAATATAAAACATTAGTTTAAAAACTTCAATAATTCAAGGGGTCCCCAGAAGTCACAAGTTTTTTTAAATCATTTTTAGATGTGTCTAAAAGTATGCAATCATTTTCACTTTTATATCAAATGATCAATATATTCATCTTTAATTCTAAATTTTAGACTAGAAATAAATGATATACATATTTTTTAAATTTTTGTCTTAACAAATTAAAGCTAGTAAAATCCTAAGGTTATAAATAAATTATAATTTATGAGGTTTTCTTATAATTTAATTTTTTTTAGAATACTAAATATTTTACTAACCTTTTTAAGCTCTAGCATTTTGACAAACAGAAGCTCAATTTGGAATAATAATTATATCTTTTTTTATTTTAGAAATCAAATAAGCTTATTCTTAGTTATAATTGCTAATTGTTTTTTCCTCAGTGTCTAGAGTACTATGCATTTGCTATTGTGCGAAAAAAACGAAGGCACACAAAACTAACTGACAAAATGCCATATGTTTGTGCGCGATAAGCTGCATGGCCCCTCCATCCTTCGTCGGCCAAATCCGCTTTCCGACGACCCCATTTCAACGGCTCAGACCTGTAATTATAATTTAACACCGCATCAAATCAAACGGGCTAGGCAATAAGAACAAAACACCAGCAAATCGATGTCCTGGCCATCTTACACGCACATTTCGCCCCAGCTAAAAAGCCAAATGCCCCAACCTGAATCGCTCAACCAGCTCAAAAGCCCCTGGATGGCTGAGTAAATCAAAAATGTGCAATAAAAATTGCAATAAAGCACGCTTCAAAGGTACCTGCCATCGGACGATGGTTTGGATTGCAGGGGGATCGGGGAATTGGATGGCTGCAAACCTCATCTAAGCAACGATAATGATTGCAATTCATTTTTATGACCCCCAACTAACCGTTTCCGGGTATTACGATTCTCGAACCCAATTTGCCGGCACGCATATAACTGAATTCAATTAAAGCCAGAGATTTACAGCTGACGGGAGCGTAATGAACGCTTTTTATGCTAAACGGGTCATTTTAAATCAGAACTAATGTTCCGTTTTAGATTTATGGAATTTGCATTCAATGTGTGCTTAATTAAACATATTTAAAGTGCCGTAGTCGAACGAAAATTTGCACTTTGGACTATAAATTTATTGATTCCTACTTATTTTTGTAAACTGATTAAAGTTTTTATTTGCTTAGTTCAGAATAACAAGATAAAGTCCAACATTTGGCTTTAATTTTGATAAATCTGAATGAAAATTTAAGCCACAACAATCACGAAAGTCTTGAAATTAATTTTAGATGTCATTTTTTGTGCCTAAAAGTATGCAACAATGTATGTCAAACTCAGAAGTACAGTGAATTCATTCAGAAAGACGACTGTTCTTATAGGTTGCACACTTTTAGACACCTAAATTGATATTTTAAAATGATTTTGAGACCATAGTGTATGTAACATTGTACTTTAAAATTAAAGAAAAATATAAAAGTATTAAAATACAAATTAATACAAATACTTTTTTTTAAGAAAAAACAGTAGCAAAATAAAATGGGTTTCACTAAGTACATGTTTTATTTCTTATTGGTATAACTGTAATATATTCTATAATTTGCATGTTAATTATTAACTTAAATACATTTTATTAAGACCCTTGAAATGCTTTCAGATTCTTTGATTTATATATAAATAAATCTTATATTTTATCGCTTGATTACCTTTGTTCAATGCAATCATTGTGAATTAATATCACTGCAGGCATCTATCTAGGCATTTTCCGAGTGCGACATTCGTGACTCTTCGAGAGAAAAGGGCATCTAAACAAACACTAGAAATGCCAACGAGGACCGCCCTTTAGCTTATTTTTAGTCGCGTGGCCAGAAGTGGCCAGAGTAACCAGAGTGGCCAGGTTGAAGTGGGCAGGTGTAGGGGGCACCTGTCGTCGCCAATCAACCTTGACTAGAACTGGGCGTTGCAAGGTGGGAGGGTCACTGGCACTACCATAAGAGTCAGCTCTGCACAAGGTTGCCTTTTGCTGCTGCCACACTGGGGGAAATGTCTAGGAAGAACATCATATATTGGAAGAAATAAATGGGGCCTAGAATCACTTATAAAGGTGTCTAAAAGTATGCTACGAAATGCAATTAATTCATTTTGACCGCCTTTTCACTGCATACTTTTAAACACTTTAACAAGAAATTACAAACTCCTAATGATTTTTGCGGTTTTAATAATAAAGGAAAATAATACAATTATAATGACTACTAATAATAATATGAACATTTAAATTACTAGCTTTGATTTAAGGTTATGATTTGTGATTTAACATACATATGTAAAACATGTTTAACATATAGCTGCAAAATCCAACAGATTATTCTAAACAAAAGTAAGCTCCATGGATTTTTTTCAGTGATTTGTTACTGTTGGGTGGCCTTGGATGCGGTTTGCTTGGTTGGTTGGCCAGCGATTTTCCAATAAAGTGAAATTGCATTTGATGATGCCAGGATATGTTTTTTTCCAATCATTCTGATATTTTTCGCCCTTACCCTTTTTGTTTTCCCATGCTGTTTTCCTTTTACCCGCGCCATTTATAGAAAATTGAATAAAAGTGTTGGTGGCATTGCGACAAACTGGTCGACGAATGAGCGCGTGATTGGAGGCGATTTGTAGAAAGGTGGCAGGCATAGCTGCTGACCACCAGGACCTCCTGGTTCTGCCGGCGAAGGAAGTGATTAGTGTTGGGCTCCTCGACGGCTTCCTTGCGTGAGTCGGGATCCCGACAGGAGCGACAGCGGCGACAGGAACAAAGCAAACAAGCCGCAGTGGAGAAATCCAATTTGTAATGGGTAGCTGGTTGCCAAGTTGCCTTTGATTTCATTGTTTCACCAGGTTCGCCCCACACACAGAAACACTCACTCAGTGCAAACGACTTTTGTACACCCCATTTTACACACATTATATTGTGCAAAAGAAAAATCGGAAAAAAGTTGTAACCCAGCAAGATGCATTCGACCAAGATTAAAGAGGGCGATGACAGGGTGAGTTTGGAATTCAATTGCTAGTCCAATGTCCTGTGTGCATATGTGCTGGCCATTAAACGTGGCCAACTAATTTGAATGCCTTGATTAGGAGGACATGGAGCTAAACCAAATCTGGCGAGGATGTCGTAAAATCCAGGGAGCCATTTTTCGTTATAACTTCGACATCTGTGCCGAGTTAAAGCAGCACGATCCTTGCTGCAGCGGCTTTGTGTCCGGTGAGCACATCATTCGGCTATATTCCCCCATTTTATGACATTTTTATGACCTACCCACCTTTCGCAGAACCCATTTTCACGGCCGTATTGGGCAAATATCGCAAGGTGGCCGGAATGTCCGAGTCCGAACTCCGGGATGTCACAGACTATTTCCAAATTCGAGATGGACGAGTAGCATATCGTCAGTTCTGCAAGGTCGTCTGCAGTGAAAGTGAGTTTGCACTTGGCTAGAAATGTTTTCTAAACTTAAGCTATAACTTTTAATTTAAAGCCCTCCATAAGACCGCCAAAACGGATCTGGCCACAGGTCTGGAATGGAATGATCCCTGGCATGTGAATGTTATCCCCCAGCCGGAGGATCGCAGACGGCTCTGCTTGATCTTGGTCAAGATTGCCCAGCTGACCCACATTCCTCTCATGCCATACTTTCAGGACTATGAACTGGTAATTACTATTATCATTGTTATTATTATTATTATTTTTACAAATTTTTCTAATGTTATTAATCGGTTTTGTTTAGATTGCCCAAAATGTAGGAGTCGTAACTGTTGCACACTTTTCGCGAGTTCTTCACTTTATGAAGATCCCCCTTTCCGAATCGGATTTCTTGCTCCTACTGAGGCGCTATATGAAGGATGGATACCTGGTGAACTATGTGGCCTTTCTCAAGCACATTGATAATATTATAGCATATCTGGGCGAGCATCATCTGCTGGATAACTCCCATGTAAGTGTAAAGCAAAAAATCTAAAGAATTCGCGTTTACGTAAAATTCCAAAAATACATATTGACAAAATGCAACATATTATATATAGGACATAATCAAGGACTTTCCGGGACGCCTAGTGGACCTAGAGCTATCACAACTGCCGGCAATCGATGGCTGCAAGGCAGTGCACCCGCTTTTCCCAGATGCCTGCCATACGCCCAAAAAGAATAGGAACCAGTGCGACATTCTCTTCTGCATCCAGAACTACATCTACAAGAACCAAGTGCGCACCTCCGAATTCCTCGAGAGCTATGACTCTCTGAACGTGGGCAGCATCACCAAGAATCAGTTCGAGCGGGGTCTGTCCAATATGGGAGTGGGCAAGTATCTGACCCAGAGGGAGATGGCCATCCTGCTGGAACGCTACACAGATCCTGTGGATACAAATCGAGTGCGCTGGCGCAATTTCGCCGACGAGATTGATACAGGTGGGCAGATATGAAGGTTTTAGGTTGCTTATTTCTCTAACATTTGGTTATATTTAGTTTTTACCATCAAGAACCTGGAGAAGATGCCACAGTGTGTTGTGGAATCCCCACTTCGTCATATACAAGAGCTACCCAGACCAGGAGCCGTGCCCTGGGAGACTGTGCCGGCGAATATCCGGGATCTGTGCGAGGATGCCATGGCCAAGATACGTATACGCATCCGCAATCGTCGCCTGTATCTGCATCCTTTCTTCCGGAGCTACGACAAGTGAGTTCTAATGTATTATATACACAGAATATTAAATTATAGTTGAATACCCGTTATAAAATATATATAACTCTTAAAAATACGAAACAGAATCACTACACTAAACTTAAAATCAAATATACAAGTGAGTTTACTCACAGTAAAATCATTTAGATGTATAACAAATATTTGTTCAAATCTACTTTAATGTAATATTATTTTTAATAATCCTAATTAAGCTTAATTCTAGCTTTCAAGCCGTTGTATTTTTGGTGTTGTGTAGTAATAAGAAATCCTCTCCAGACTCAACAGTGGCCATGTGCGCTGCAACATAGCCAAGCAGATCTTCCGCACCAACGGCATCCTTCTATCCGATCCGGAGCAGGACTCCGTGCTGAGACGCTATGGCAACGAGCTGGGCTTCTGCTACACCAAGTTCTTGGACGATGTCGACCCGGCCGAGTACGCCATGCCGGCCATGGTCACCAAGCAACAGTTGGTCGAGTGTCCGCCGTTCGCGAGGGACAACTTGGAGCCGGAGGACGTCAGCGAGGAGGTCATCGTGCGCATCCTGACGAACTGCAAGCGACAGGCTGTGATCAAGAGCGTGGCCGTCATAGAGTTCATGAAGGACTACGACCGCCACCGCGAGGGCGAGATCCTCGAATCGGACTTTAAGCGCGCCCTGGACAACTCCAGCGTAATCATCAAGGAGAAAGAGGCCACTATCTTGTGCAACATGTGAGTAGTTTTAGAAATCTTTAACTTGCCTTTTAAAAAACATTCAAAGTTAAGTTACAAGTTAAGTTGCAAGTTACTTTACCCATTCTTTTATCTTATTCCAGCTTCCGTTCTCCCCAACGAGTGTCCTGCATCCGCTACCGCGACTTCTGCAAGGCCCTCGACGAGATCTTCATCCAACTGGACACGAACTTGGGTGACCAGGTGGTGACTGCCGTGCCGCTGCTCCACCTGCCCAACCTGGACTGCGTCGACTGCTTCCTGAGCTTCGACGAGCGGACCATCTGCTCGCAGGCCCTGATGAAACTGGCCCGCAAACCGGACGAGATCTCCAACCTGAGCCAGGTGTTCAAGGACTTTGATCGCGAACAGTGCGGCTCCATCACGCAGAACCAGTTCCTGCGTGGCATCACAGTGCGCGACATGCATGTAATGCTAAGCAGCCGCGAGTTCCAGGCCATTTGCAAATGCTTCGGCGTCAAGAAGGGCATGTGCATGGAGTTCAACTACCGCGAGTTCCTCAAGATCCTCGACGTGCTCTTCACCACCGGCCAGATGAAGCGCAACTATTAGGCATGTGAAATGTAGCCCCCCTCTCAAAATTCTAAGTTTTCCGCCGTCAGTTCGGTGCCCCAAAATTTTTAGTGATACTTGGCAATAAACAACAACTTGTGGACTTTTACTTTAGGTTTTCTTTAATGTAATTCGCTTTAAAACTGCCTGATCTCTTATCGTTCAGTTAAGATAGGTTGTAATTTCGCTTGAGAATGTTCAATTTTTAAGGGGGAGAAACTACGCTTACACATGCGCATCGTTTTCAATGTGTTGATTTGGTTGAAATGCTACCTAAACTGCCCATCCAGCCATCAATAATCTGCTTTTTTCGGACGATTTCATAAAGATTTTCATATAGCTATAGTAATGTATACATAGATAGATTTGATTTAACAATTATCAATTCTTATTTTTGCAGTGGTCTATACAATTGTGGCGGTAAGTAGATAATTTTCTCGCTGTGTGGCTTTAGATTTTTATTAAAATATAAATCTCTTCCCTTTCAGAAGGTGTACATAAATATAGATATATGTATTATGTATGTATAAATGTAGTCTATGAGCGTAATACATATTCCGAAAACAAAAACTAATTCTGTTTCCGCTTTCTGCTCTGTATTATGGTGGATTTGTTTGTTGTAGGTTGTTTCTGCTTTGTTGTCTTGTCGTATATAGTTTTTTGTTTTTTTTTCAATCGAACGGGAAGAAGGCAACCCGATGTGCCAACCAGTCAACGCTTGCTTTCTTGGTTTGTTTGTTTGATTTATAATTATTATTACATATTACAGTTAATTCATAATTAAAGTTAAACAAATACTTATCGTCTATTGTATTGTGTAATGTATGAAACATTTTAGCTGTATGTACTTTGTTTTGTTTCGTAAGTATGCTTGTTTTGCTTTCTTTTCTTTCCTTTCCTTTCTAATGTCTCCGATTCCCTGTGCTACTGACGCGTTAAACAATTACCTCGCATAATGTATGGTACTACATTGGAAAAACAAATTAGTTTCGACACACAGACAACGTGAGCGCTGTTGCACGGCATTTAGTTTGGCAAATGTTGTGTGCCACGTTCTCTGCAAGGTTGTCTTGTGGTTTTCCAGGGGTTGAAGGGTTGTTTGGTGGGCGGTTGGTTGGTTGTTGGTTGGTTGGTTTGTCGGCTTAATGAGCGTGTGGCTATGAAAAATTAGCCACTTGCTGAAAAATTACATGTGTCTCTATGCCTAACTATATGTGTATGCATTTGTGTTTCGTGCGGTTTGGTTTTGTATGGTATAAATGATGTTTTTTCTTTCCTCCTGATGTTCCTGCTGCGGGGTAGTTGCTGCTGCTTCTGATGTTCTTTGTTGGAATGGTGCTACACAACAAGTGTGTAAAGGTTTGTAAAGGTAGCTGATGTTGATATTATTGCTCCCAGCCAGCCAGTCTATTCATTTTCCTTTTCTTTCTTCTAAATGTATATACAATTGCGTATATATGCGGTTACTCAGTTGGTGTTTTTTTTGACGTGTGTTGTTTTTTTGTAGTAATGCTGCAATGGGGAAACTATTTGTATTAACTGGCATTGAAGGATAAAGGTTTTGAACTCACCATAACAAACTAAACTAGGTAAAATTCAAATAGTTTGCAGTTATCTGGAGAATGCGAGATACCCAATGCCCACGCCCCCTGCCCCTTTTTAGTAGGGCTGATGCCGCTGCTGGCGTCCACCGCCTCCGCGCTGTTTGCCACCGTTAAAACCACCGCCACCGCCGCCGCCTGTTTCAGAAACGTTGGAGAAATTTGCAAGACATTAGTGAATTAAATTCAAATGAAATCAGGCAAAAAGAAAGACATGCTCAACATCTGCGGGAAGGGAAGGAAGGGCATCTAAAGATTTCTTTAACTACGCCAAACGACTTCATTTTTCTTGGGAAAATTTTGACCAATACTAAGGGGGGGGGCATAGCAAAATTAAATGAACACAAGTCATGAAATGCCAATGGAGAGGATAACCAAAAACGATGAAACTGTGCTTTACGGAAAATAAAAATTATTTCGAATAGTCTATGCATAGTATAGGAGGGATGAGGGCCCAACAATTCGTTGGTTAGAGATAGTTTTTTTGCTAGGCGCTTTTACTGTGTTAATACCTTTGGGGCCGCCGCCGCCGCGGGGTCCACCGCGACCACCGCCCATATTGCCACCACCGCCGCCGCCGTAGCCGTTACCCTCAAAGCCGCCGCCGTAGCCGTAGCCGTCTTTTTGTTGCATGGGCATTTCGTGGATCAATCACACAATCAGAAAAGTGTCGTTGATTTCGTGGATTGGGTCGTATAGAAAATTGATGAGAACACAAACAAAGCTTATCTTATAAAATGGTGTAAAACGACACGAACAAAAATAAGGTGGGGAGTGCTACAGGGTGTTGCCAACTGCCGTTAGTACTACATGTTCCATTTTCAATACTACGATTTTAAAAGAACTTTAAATTTTATTTTAAATTATTATATTTCAAATATATTTTTAAATTCTTTGCTTACATAAATGCAAAAACAAAATTATATATTTAGATTTTTAAATATTATTTTAATATCAAATTTTTTTTTTCAATTTCATATTAGTGTTCTAGAATTTGAATTATCATGACTAAAAATTCATAGATCTTTAATTTTTTAACAAATATTTATCAATTCCGATTATTACTATTCGTTATAATAATTCCGATTATTACTATTCGTTATAATAGTTAAGAACCATTAAGGACACTGATATTTTAGGTACTCGATAAGGATATTTTCTTTAAGGACTAGTTGTTGGCAACACTTTTGGAGGATTGGAACCTACTTTTACTTATTTGGATCGAGGGGTTTGCATTCTGTTACGCTTGGTTTGGTCAAAATTTATACTGCTTAACTGGGACGACGCCGCGCCGAGGGGAGACAATTCAAATGGCACATACCGCGAGAGCTGGAAAGGAATCACCTACTCCGGATCCGGAGGAGATTGTGGTTGGTGTGGGAAGAGATCAGGGGTAGGTTGTGGGCGGAAACTGAAATACACACAAAATTGTTGTCTGGTTTTTTGTTTTTTTTTTCGTTTTTCTTTTATTTGCTCATTTCTCGTTTTGTGGATTTTGATTATAAGATTGATGATGGTTAAAATGTTTCTCCGTTATTTGCTGTAGCTCAAAAGTACAATAGGTTTTTGTTGCTCTAACATTTGGTTGTTGGTTGTTGTTGTAGTTGTTGGATGCTGGTACACAATAAAAATTTAAAAAACAATTTTCGCTCGCTGTCCTCTTGCAAAAAATGGCGAGGATAATGGCGCAAGGCGGCGCTCACACATACATGCGGTTCGGTTGGTTGTTGTTTGCTCGGTTATATATAATTAATATAACTCTGGATGTTGTCTCAGATTTTGGTTAGTTGTCGACTTGACGCGACTCTACTCGACTTATTAACATGTTTCACAATGTATTGCAATGGATTTCTCAATTCATTTCATTTGATTTCTCATTTTTACAGCACTCGTTATGCATTTATGTTTTTTTAATTTTTACCTCATTTTCCACACAACAATTTCAGCATTTCAATTTCAAATTAGTGAATTTTTTTAAAAATGTTTTAAAATTTTCGGAATAAACTTTCGTAAGGATTGCCAAAAAATTTGTGAATTCATTTGCTGCTCTTGTGTGTGTGTATTTTGAATGTCTCACCTCAGCAAAAAGTAATAAAATTGTTTCTTTTTTCGTATCATTTTGGTTTTAAAAAATTCCTTTCGAAGGATCTTCGGGAATTACTAGGGTCTGGGGGGTGGGGGGAGGGGGGAGGATGAGGATGCGGAGTTTGTCGCGAATATTATATTCTTGTGTGTCATAGAAAACGTTTTGCGAAAAACAAAAACAAATGCAAATAGTCAACAAATTTTACTTTATACTCGAGTTAATATAATCATTGTAATAATTACTCTTCGTGTTCATTGTTGTTGTTGTTGTAGCTGTTGTTAAAAACAAGAAAACTGGTTTTGTAGCTTAAGAATTGTCTCAGAAATGGTTTGGCAATATATATATTAATTGATTTCATTGTAGAATTACTTTAGTGGTTTCATAATCATTATCATTATCATTATCTTCTTTTTTTTGTAGAGTTTTTCAATGCATTTTACTAAAAACAAATATTAATTACGCTAAATTACTTGTAAATATATACGTTTTAAATGTAATAGAAAAAGGAAGATTTAAGTAAAAAATGAAAAACGTTACAGTTAAGTGAAAAGTTAACACTGTTGGTGCGGTTTTGCTTGGCGGATCGCTAGATTGCTCGATTTCTGGTCGCTTGGTTGCTTGATTGCTTGCTTGGTTTAGATGTCGGTGGATAGTAGATGGATATAGAGTGGCTCTACTGGGTGTTGTTCTCACCAAAGACCCTCGGGAACCGGTGGTATCGGTTACCGGGCTAGCCGGGCAATCGGTTAACCGCTTGCGAGAAGCTTGAACAAGACAAAGGCGCAGCTTGCGATCGTTTTTGGATATTCGCTTTTGGGTGGTTGGTGGCTGTGTGTTTTGAGTTGAACTCTCATTGGGGTTTCTTTTTCTTATATGTTTTGGGTTCGTTTAGTTTGCTTTCTTTTTTTTTCGTTTTTGTGAGGCGAAACATCGGAAAATTCGGTATTACAATCATATAATCGTATATAAATATGTTCAAAAATCATAGTTACGAAAGTAATATTACATAATTAAGTGGTAAAAGTGTGGGGAGGGGGAATCGAAACACCCGTTCTGTTTGCCAGCAACTTGGCTGCTTATTATATTGGATCAGATCTAACTCGGTGTTAAAGCTCCCGCTACCCGCACTTTTCTAGGTTTTGATGGTTAGTTTTAAAATTTCAAGTTGTAGAGTAACGGAATAGGAAATTATAAAGAAACTAAAAATATATTGTTGTTAAGGTTTTAATATAAAGTGGGGCACAAATTATTGCTATAATTGTATTGTAAGTATATGTAAAGGTATACAAAAATTTTGTTTATATCAAAAAAATTTGTTTACACATTTAAACAGCATAATAATCAGTATAATAATTAATAAAAAATATAGCATAAAATGTATAAAAACGTTTCTTGCTTGGATAATTTAAAGGTATATGTCAATTTTTTTTTCTTATTTTGCTTAATTTTTTCTTTTAATTTGTTTTGTATACAGACAACTTGCTAAAAACATTGAGAAACATGCAATTTCTTTGTAAAATAATTTACTCAAAGTTTATGAATAAAGGTGTATGTAAATGTACAAATGTATATATAATTGGTATAATTTGACTGTAAAATTGTCGACGCACATTGACAACATTTGAAATGGTTATAACAGCAAAAGTTGATTTCAGGTTCTGCTCAATTTCAAATTCAAAGATATACGAATTGTAAAAGGTATTAAGATATATATATATACATTTGCAAATAGCAATGCTTGTGTATGTGTGATTTGCTGGTGTTGATCGACTTAACATTTAAAAACCATAAGAAAAAATTATATATGTATATATGCTTGAATTAAAATTACTAAAATTGACGAAGTGTGTTTTTCATTTGTTTTGTTGGAAAAGTTTCATTTTGTGGCTACAATTAAGATGTTGTTGATGTTGCTATTGTAGTTGTAATTACTTGTCGTTGTTCAGTAAGTAAGTTAGTTAGTTGTTTTTTGGTTCTTTATCCTGGAATCAACGTATGAACATGCAGAATGCCGCAATGCGCTCGCGGTGCAACTAAAACAAGCCTCGAAAATGGATTGTTTCGACATTACGTTACGTTTTTGTCAAGAAAGTGCAGCGGAAATGCAAATAAAGCAAATAAAAGAACATTCTAACGAATGGGGCCGGGGGTGCTGCAGAGTTCAGCCGAGATAAAAGTATTGTACCCCGGATCCGCTGCGCTGACTTTTTGGACCCCGGCCCTCAGATCTTAAGAGCCCTTGGTTGGTTGTACTCTTTTCTCGTATTGTAGTTGTTTTTTACAAGGATTTGCCTTAAAATAATACTATCAAAAATAGTACCATAGTTAAATGTTACGTTTTATGTATAAATATATAACATTTGTATATATTTGATATAAATATATATGGTAGGTATATTGACGTATGGTGCATACGAAAACATATGCATTGCAAAGAACGTGAATATTATCCCGTTGCCGGAATAATAATATGTATCTAAAAATATATTTATATGCTATATATAAGGTATATATATTTAAATAGACATTGAATCAAAGCTTTGATTACGCGTTTCGTTTGTTTTGTTTTTTGTTTTGTTGTTTTGTTGTTTGTTGTTTCTTGTCGTTTCTGTTCTGGTTTGTTGTTGTTGTTTAGTGTTTTGTTTAACAAAACAAAAGGAGAAACTATTTAAATAACTATTTTATGGGAGTGCTGAGGGGTGCTGAGGGGGTTGTGTGTGTGTATATATGTGTGTGTGTGTGTGTTTCAACAGATTTTGGTTTCAGTTGGTTCAAACAATAACAGTTTAGTTAACAATTAAAAAAGGCACAAGTTGCAATTGCGCAAAAGGCCAAAAACGCTGGCATTTCACACAGTTTCACATAATTGGCACATGCTCCTCGTGTGTTTTGTGTTTCTTTGTTTGTTGTTATATCTGGGGTTGCTGTTTGCTGTTGTTCATGTTGTTGTTTGCTTGCTGCCCTTGCGTTTGAGGTATTTGTCATCTTTGGAAAGTCTGTTGAAGGCAACCTCTAGTTGTTGATGTTTTTGTTGGTAGGTCCGGTCTGGTGGTCGCATATAACTAAGGCAGGATTCCACCTCTATATATATGCCTCAACTTGAACGTCACGTCTACTTTTCTCTTCGCTCCTTCTCACTCTTTAAACAACACAATCTTTTTTACACACGCTTCGTCAGTTTTATGTTTAAATGCTACTCAACTAATAATTGGTAATTAAATGTTTTGTTTAAATGAATTCTCGTTTAAAAAGTACGCTTTAAAATTTAAAACATCAAATATATGCCTTTAAAATTATACGTAGTTATATATAAGATAGATATAAATGTGTATATAAAAATTGCGAATTTGCTTGTTATATTAAATGAAGAAAATTGTCTGTCAACATACACATTTCGTTTTTTTTCAATATAAAATGTTTAAAATTTATGTTAGATTTCTTGTTTTTTTTGTCTACAATATTTTAAAGTTTTCTTGTTTTTAGCGACGTTGCTTTCGTAGTTGTTGTTCTTGTTGTTGTTGTTGTTGATGTTGTTCTTTGACATCTGTATGTCATATACCAACATGGGCTTATATGCCAATGTGCATATAGAGATAATACATGCGGTATATAAGCATATATATTGTCAATATATATATATACAATATATATCGAAATGCAGCAAAACTTTTTGTTTTTGTTTTTCTCTCAGTTTTGTTTGAATGGGAAACACAACAACGTGGAAATTTTGGTTCAGATCAGGTCTATGGCAAAAATTAAAAAGTTTATATGGTGTTTTGCGGTTGTTGTTGCTTTGTTTGCTTGATTTTTTGTTTCTGATTTTTTTGCTGGCCTGCTGATTGCGGCTAGGCTCTACTTAGAACTGCTGATAGTTGTTGCTATTGTTCTTGTTTTGATGGTAATTACTCGACGTGTTGTTATTGTAATAATTGTTCTGAGCACTACTTTGTTGTTTGTTGTATTTACCATAACCGTAGTCATATCCATTATAGTAGCCGCCGGTATAGTAGTCGCCATAGCCAGTGGCACCATATCCGCCGTAGCCGCCATATCCCGAGTAGGAACCCTGTCCGTCCCACTGGTTGTTGTAGCCTGCAAGAAGATGGCGAGTGGTGATTATAGGTGTTTCTTTAGGGGATATCTCCTTAGTTTATCTGCTAGCTGTACTAACCACCACGTCCTCCGTAGCCACCACGACCGCCACGCATACCGCCGCGTGGTCCTCCTCGCATACCGCCCATCATCTGGTTCTCCGGCTTGGGCGTTGCCCGCTTAACATCGACCTCCTTGCCGGCGATCTTCTGCTTGGGCGTCTTCAGCAGGTCCGTCACCACCTGCTCCGAATCGAAGGTGATGAAGCAGAAGCCCTTGCGCTGCGACTTTTGCTTGTCGAATGGCATCTCAACCTCAACGATCTTTGAGAAAGAAATATGCAGGTTAGTATTTGAGAATAAGTTAAACCATTAATATAACATATCTTGGTTACTTACGTTGCCAAACTGTCCGAAGTAGGTCTTAATCTCCTCATCGCTGATCTCTGTGGTCAGTCCGCCGACAAAGATCTTGCCATGGCGGGCCTTGGCCTTCTTGGGGTCGACCTTCTTGCTGTTGATTATGTGCTCATCGGCGGCGCTGACCTTGTCAATGGCCTCGGTGTTTGTGAACACGATGAAGGCGAATCCTCGGGACCGTCCGGTCTGGGGATCTGTCTTGACATTGATGCTCTCGATCTCACCATATTTGCCAAAGTGATCGCGCAGTTCCTCTGAAAAAATAACAGACCAAGTGTAAGTAAGTATTCTAATCATTTTAAATTTTCTTTACTTACTCTCGGTAGTTTCCCAGCTCAGACCTCCCACAAACAGTTTTCTGCGAAAGGTCAAAATTCAATTGGTTAGTTTTATGGGATTACAAATAATTTTAAGATCTACGAAGGGGACATTTTTGGGAAATGGGTGGGAAATAAGGTAGATCTGGGATATCAGGCACGAAAATAGGTTGTGTTTAATGCGCGAGGCAAATACTTTCTTAATTTACTTTAAATTTCTCTTCTCTTACTGTTTTAGGTATTAGCTGCAAAAGAATTGATGACAGAGCAAGAATACAAAACGAATAAAAAAAACTCACCAAATTTGAAGTGAAAATTTGCTTTAGTTACTGTATTGCAATCAAACAATTGATCGGATAGTGTCAAAAAACTTGCAAACTCGGAAATGAGCGAAAGAGTTCGAGGAGCGAGCGAGCGATCGATCGAGACACAAAACGAGCGAAAGATAATAGATATATAATATATATAAGATATGCAAGAGTGAATTATTTAGTTTTTGTTTTTGGGTATACTTATAGTTTTTGTTTGTACAATTAACAAGTAACAATTAGTCTTTATTCAATAGGATGAGAAAAATGCAAAGGTTTTTATGCTGGATTGTGGTTGGTTTTACTTGCTTTATTTATTTGGCTGTTTATTTTATTTCCTTTTTTTTTTTTTGTATAAAAAAGAATGTTGAAAAAAATATGCATAGACACTTATAGTTTACTGTGATGTACGTTACTCTCATAGATTTCTGGATTTTTGGAAATATATCTCAGCGTTCTCGGCAGATTCCCGGCAAATTTGGAACAGTCTCGTCACACGGCGGCGGAATTTCGATTGCAATTTAGTGATTGTGCGTCATTTTTGCGGCAATTCGTTACGTTACATTCGTTTTCTTTGTGTTTCTTTCATCGGGCGATATATAATATATATTTTAGGAGCTTCATAAAAACAAACGAAAAAACTGCGAGTCTCTTTTTTCACTCGGTCTCTCTCTGTCTCCGATTACTTGGTACTTTTTTTGTTATTTTTTTTTTTGTCTGGGTAATTTACAAGTTATACGTTAAGATACAATACAATATATACTCGTATACAGTTTACATATGGATCCAATTTAAATCGAGATAATTTGTTGATAATTTTGTGTGTCGATAGTTCTATATATTGGCTGACTGACTGATTGATTGTTTTAGTTTTGGATAGATAAATACCATCAGCATCAGTATCGGCGGAGCGGAGACTTTTGGAGACTGGAAAGTGGAGAGGGTTGGATATCCACCAAGTCCGCCGAATCCGAATCCGCAACCGTTTGCCGGGGGCAGGAATACGAATCCAAATCCAATTCCGAATCCGAATCCATATCCGACTTGAGCATAGCTTATAACCCTGACCCTGGGCATTTCACTTCTCTCAAAACCTGCCGGAGAGGAACAAGGTTAGTTCGCTCACAAGACAACAGGATAAGCTATGATTTTGGATTTAATTTCTCCATTCCGTCCTTCAATTATCGGGGCACTCTCCTCATCTTCTTCAGCGCTGGTTTCGTATTTTCGTTTTAATGTACAGCATCGTGTGACTTAAGATTAAACTTAGATATTAAATGATCAGTAGGATGGGCAAATGAAGTGTATGCTAGACCTAAAAACAAAACCATGGGGCAAAAACAAAGGACCATTCTACGTTATCGTCTCCAGATTTCTAGCCTATCACAATTTTATTGCTTATCAAAGTACATTTTTGATTAAATTACTTTTTCATTTGGCGCCTTGGCAACTCTGAAAACAACGCCGGCTGTCGCTCTCCCAGAGAAGGGGGGAAAAGAGACGGCGAGAGCGAACGAAGCCGGCAAGCAAAAGAGAATAAGTGAAAACTGCAAAACACGCACACACATACGAAACATCGGGCGTTAGTATGTATGCATGTGTGCGGCCGCCATTTTGGGTACAGAACTGGAAGAGCACAAAATAACAACGAATAGCCGAACCAAAGAGTAATGCGAATAAAAAAGAATACACTGGCAAATACAAACATAACTTTTTTCCAACTTTTTTTTTCTCGATTTTATTTTGCAAGTGAAAGGCAGCCGTATGTTTCTGGGCGCGTGTGTGTGTGTGGGGCAACGTGGGTATCCAACATAACCTCACAAAAGGGGGAAAATGTGCTCCAAGCTGAAGAAAACTGGGCTTTTCATTGCAGGCCGTATGCATGTGTGTGTAGAGGAAGACGGTGAAAATTTTCCATTTCTCCCGAGGCTATGATGATGCATTTTATCGAAGATTCTATTAATATGACTGAAGTACAGTCGCACCGACACCACACACACGCACACACAGACACACCGAGCCCAAGCGAGAGAGAACACAAAAGGGGTCAGACTTCCCCCGCAAAACCCCGTAAAACCCATACAACTCGACCAACGACGTTAGCTTCGCATTTACGTAACATTATACATTATATGCAAGGAGAAAATCTAAGCGGGGCACATGATCATCAGCTGCCCCATTGCAAGAGAACAAAGAGAAAAGAAGATATATCCGCCGGATAATCGACATACCTGTCGTCGTCCCGCTGGCCAGACGCTCCCGACTGGTTGTCCGAGCTGCCGTTGGTCGAGCCGGCGGCGGCCCCATCCCCGTTTTCGGATCCAGGACCGTCGGCGGTCACGTCCTTGGTGAAGTCCTCGCCGTTCATCTCGCTGTCCACTTGCTGCTTGTCGGCCATATTGTGTGTGTCTGCGTTCGATTTACTAATTTCGGGGGCTAAACAGCACGATTTTCGGTTGATTTACGCAGAGCCGGAGATTTTTACACACTCGCCAAAAAAGTCGCGCGTACGAATGAATGTTCGACCGGAAAATGACAAATGCAAGCGACAGCGTGTGTATATGGGTGCGGCGTTGCCAGCTCGTTGCGCTGCCAGTTGGGGTGATTTGGTATTATTTGGGCTGGTACTTAGTCTATCGGCCTGCTCTGCTGTGGTTTGTTATCTTTACATTTACAAGGTTTTACATTGGTGGTTTTGGTATTTTTCAACCCCTAAATAGGCATTACAGGGGATTTATGGGGCGCGTGACTGTCAGTTCGCACTACGGCAACTCTGTTTCAAGGAGTGTGCACCCACCCGAAATGGGAAATAAATTATAAAATGCCGAAATTGAAAAAATCACATTATTAAAAATACTAAGCCAAATAACAACTTTAAATTGACAACTAAAAATTTCATAATTTGGCACTTTGCAAATCATAACAAAAGAAAACATAAAAATTATGTCAATACTTCTAATACCAAAACTAAAAATCACTTTATTAAAATTACTAAAACACAAAACCACTTTAAATTGACAATTAAAAATTTCATATTTTTGTACTTTGCGAAATCATAATAATTGGCTTAAGAACAACATAAACCGAAACTACCAAAACTATATTATAATCCTTTATTATTATTACATTTAAATTATATTGCAATGGGAATAATTCCCATATGTCATCTCTATGGTTATTTAACTGTATATAAAAACGCATTTTTTAATTTAAAGAGGGCAGATAAAATTTTTGTTATTTATTGCTTACAATTTTAAATATTGTCTAGTCCCGTAACCATTATTTTATTGTTTTTTGTTTTAAAAATAAAATTTTTAGCATAAACCACACAAAAAATATTTTTTATAGTCGTAAAACCTCCAAAGGCATACAATTTGAACCAAGCAAAACCCATGTTTAAATAAATATTTTTAAACAAAATATTTGACAGAAAATACCAACTTCCCCACCCCTCGAAACAGTGTGTACACACCGCCGCAAAGCCGCCATCATTCACTGCACACACCAGCGCACACCAACACAAGCGAAAAGAAACCGAGAATAAAACGCTGCAGAGGCAAAAAAGAGGAAAAGAGGAACGAACGTCGGTTCTCTTCTCGATTCAACACACTTGTCCAATTTCATTGCGTTTGCGATTATTTTCTACTCAAAAGCCACAACCTATGCATCGTAACTTAATTCAACAACAACTGTGATCGCCAAACATCGGAAAATAACAAAAAAAAGCACGTCAAGAATTGCCAAGTTAGTTATTCTATAAAAAAAAAGACAAGAAAATTGCAACAAAGTAGAGTAGTGTGTGTGTGTGTGTACGTGCAAGAGTGTGCCTGTGTGTGTTCTGTGTGCAGTTTGCAATTTTGTATTGTATTTTACAAGTTTTGCCCACTGATTTTTAAACCGAAAATCCCGCATAATTTCAGCGCTCCATTGAAAAATCCACCACTCCCCACCCCCGCAGGAAGAAAACAAAGAAAAGTGCTACAAAAAGTGCCGATTTTTCGGCAAATTTCAACCCAAAAGCAATACACATTGTGCATTAAAACTAAAAAGGAGGAGAAAAATCGCAGAAAAAAAAGGTGAGCCGGCGGCGGCCTCGTGTGCGCGGTCTAGAAAAACTAGCATTTTCCATTTTCATTGGGGTGGCGCATACTAAAAAAGAAACAGCCAACTTAAAAACGAAAAAGTCCAATGGGCGTGTTTTTCCTTTTTGCGGGACCCCTAACATTTTTGCCATTTTAGCGGCTTTTTTTTTTATTATCGCTTGAGCATAACCTAAAAATTTTCGAAAAAGTAAATTGTTTTTGTAAATTTTTGTTTAAATGCTGCTCTTTAACTATCGCTTTCTTTGTTCTTCCTACACACGCGGTTCGCCAGCAGAAAGAGAGAGGAAAAGAGAGAGAGTGGCGCGTTCATAACCGTATAAGTGTACATGTGTGTGTGCCGCAACTCTTTGTGCATTATTTGTTTTATAGGCAAATATTTATGGCTAAAAAGGGGGCGAAGAGCTCATGCAATCTAGTTTATTTTAAACTTTTAATGGTTTACGTTGGTTAAGCTTGATTTAGCAACAAATTAACCTTTTGGCCAAGCCGGAGTTCAATGAAAGCGGCGCCCCAACCTTGAAGCCCGAACATAACCTCAATTTAATTCATGCTCCCCGCTTGGCGGCTTCTTTTTTTTTTTGCCCATATATGAGGTCATTTACTTACACACACATGTGCAAAGTCCTTTGGGTCGGGATCGCAGGTATAAAAACGGAGAGCACGTGCAGGGTTAAATATCCTGCAACAACAAGGCAAAGTGGAACTTTGGGTGACAGCTGCACTATACATTTTCCCCTTTTCCGCATGTGCAAATGTGTGTGGGGCCAAAAAGTGGGTCAAACCGCATCGCGCTGCGTCTTTTTTTATATGCACTGCAGTAAAATTGGCTCCTTTTTGGGTGGACCCCTTGTCCTAGCCAGTGAAACTCTAGATCCTTCTAGAGAAAACAGTGGTGCCCATAATAATAGTGGCAAGAAATCCGTGATAATCCTATGATAACTTGGATATCGGTACTTCCTGGAATATTTATTAGAATTCCTTTCACTAAGGACCCAAGACTTAAGAAATCTTTAAAATTATTTTAAATATATCTTTAAAAAAATTTAGATAATATATTTTTTTTAAATATTTGCTTTTAAAATGAGGTAAATTCCAAAAAAAAAAGAAATATTAATAGTAATAATTAATAATTTTCTATAAATAACCAAGGGTATAAAACTTTCGATTGACCAAAATCTTATTGCTTTTCGTTATCAAAACTAAAAATTATAAAAAAAGTTCACGTGATGAAAATATACAAATTCAATTCTTTGATCTTTTCCGAACTCACTTGAGAATATGATTTAATGACTGTTAACTCAACCGTGGTCTTTAGGAATGTGGGGAAAGGAAACTGATACTTTCGCAAGAGATTACGCCCTCATCGATACCCCGATTAAAACAGCTTTTTGGCATTGTAGATAACAAAGTAACCCCATGCTTTGATTTCAAAGTGTCAGTTCGAGAAATCAACACCCAGTCCCATCTTTTAGGACTTTTGCTAATTTTTATAATCCAAAAACCAGACTGATTTCCTGTATATTATTACTTTATAATTAAAAGTGCCCTTATATTTTTTGCACTGTTTCGCAGACGTTCGAATTCCACACTCTTGAGGTAAAAAACAAAATCGACACCGATCAGGCACCGTGTCGATAAGTCCAAAAACCAGATAGAAAGCGGAACAGGAATTGGAAGAGGAGACTAAGAACCAGAGTCGAGGAGCCCTTAGTTCAGAGAAGGAAGAATCAATCGACAGCTATGGTCATGGATGCGACCCAATCGCAGCAGCCTTCGCCGCAGTCGGTGGGACGCGAGTTTGTCCGCCAGTACTACACGCTGCTGAACAAGGCACCCAATCACTTGCACCGCTTCTACAACAACAACTCGTCGTACATCCATGGGGAGTCCAAGCTGGTGGTGGGTCAGCGGGAGATCCACAACCGGATCCAGCAACTGAACTTCAACGATTGCCATGCGAAGATCAGCCAGGTGGATGCGCAGGCCACGTTGGGAAATGGTGTGGTGGTCCAGGTCACCGGGGAGCTGTCCAACGATGGTCAGCCCATGCGTCGGTTCACCCAGACTTTTGTCTTGGCCGCTCAATCGCCGAAGAAGTACTACGTGCACAACGACATCTTCCGCTACCAGGATCTGTACATTGAGGACGAGCAGGACGGCGAGTCGCGGTCGGAGAACGATGAGGAGCACGACGTGCAGGTGGTTGGCAGCGTTGGCGGCACCGTGGACCAAGCTGTTCAGGTGGCAGGCGATGTGGTTGCCCAGCAGCCGCAGCAGCAGCAGGCTCCCCCGCAGCCGCAGGCTCAGGTCGTGGTGCCCCAGCAGGTGGCTCCTGTAGCAGCCGGCGGTGCTGCCCCGCAGCCGATCTTCTACCCATTGCCAGCGGGAGCTGCTGCCGGACGTCCAGTGGCCGTTTTGCCGCCAGCTCCACAAGCAGCGGCGGTGCCCCTGCCCGCGCAGTTCACTGTGCCGCCGCCACAGCCCATCCAAAATGGAGTGGTGTCGCACGAGGAGCTGCAGCAGCAACAGCAGGTGCTTGTGCCGCCCAGCGTGTCTCCGTTGGTGCAGCAGCAGCAGCCAAGCGGCACCCCGGTGTTGCCCATTGTTCCAGTGCCAAGTGCGGGCTTCCAGCAATCACCACTGGTGGCACCACAGCTCATCCAGCAGCAGCCACCTCAACAGCTGCCCCCGCAGCAACAGCAGCAGCAGCCGCAACCCATCCAGCAGCAACCTTTGCAGCAGCAGCAGCAACCGCTGTCGGAGCCCGAGGAGGTCGAGGTGCCACCGCGCCAACTGCAGAAGCCATCCACGCCCGTCGAGGACTTCAAGACCATTCACGAGCAGCAGCAGCAGGAGAAGTACGAGGCCGCCAAGCAGCAGCAGAACGAGCCAAAGACCTACGCGAATCTGTTCAAGTCCACATCCTCCTCGCCCAGCGGCTTTGTTAATGCCGCCCTTCAGCAGCAGCAGCAACTCCAGCAGCAGCAGCAACAGCAGCAGCAGTCGATCAGCAGCAACACTTACAACTCGTCCTCGGCATCCGCGGCCGGCGGCAATGGCGGTCAGGTTAGCTACTCCACCACCGCTTCGTCCTACAACAACAGCAACGGCAACTCTCGACTGGACAACGGTGGTCCGCTGCCGCAGCGCAACAACTCGATCCGGAACAACAAGGGTGGTAAGTTGTCAATCCTCCCCTAACTTTAATGGGGTCGTTCCCCTTTATAAGACTTGAGAGAAATTCTTCTAGAACTTGTATTGCATAGCCTTGGATATTAAACCAGTTTCGAACGATAAAATGAAAATATCACTAGAGGTTTTAATAGTATACATATCAGCAGACCAACTTTCAAACATGCATAGAATCCAAGAAATAAATATACATAATGTTACTTTATGATATATGAATATTTATTTAATGACTAGACCTAGTTTGTGAGCGTATAATTCTAATGTTCTTAATACCTAAAGGCCGACTTATCATAAATCTTTTCTGTCGTTATAAGAACGCGTCATAGGTATAGACAATGAATTATACATAAGTTCACAAAACCCCTACGATATATTATTCTGTATATATTTACTTTATAAATTAAAGCTTTTCTAATTTGCTATTTATTTATTTTTTAATTTTCTTCAGACTTTGAGCAGCGTCGTCCGAGCAACACGCAGCAGTTCGGTGATAATCAGCAGCTGTTCTTGGGCAACATCCCGCACCACGCAAGCGAGGATGATCTGCGCGATATATTCTCGCGCTTTGGAAATGTCCTGGAGCTGCGTATCCTGTCCAAGGCTGGCAACAAGGTCATGCCGGGCATGCGTAGTCCGCTGAACTACGGCTTCATTACCTACGACGATCCCGAGGCGGTGCAAAAGTGTCTAGCCAACTGCGTGAGTACATCAGAAAATCCATATATTCGAAGAAATTAATGATTTAAATAATGTTTTTTTACATATTATTTAAAAAGTCTTTGTTAAATAATTTCAAAAAAATGATCGAGATTACTAAAACCAATTATTTTCATTCCCATAGCCCCTGTACTTCCCGGAGAACTCTCCTGATGGCCAGAAGTTGAACGTGGAGGAGAAGAAACCGCGCGTGCGCAGCGACATGGTGCCTCGCCAGCCGATTGGCGGCAACAACCTCAACAACAACATGGGCCGTCTGGGCGGTAACAACGGTCCGCAGTCGCGTCCGATGGGAAACAACAACGGCAGCGGTGGCGGCATGATGCGTAACAATGCCGGGGGCAACAATCTGCGTCAGGGGGGCGGCGGCGGAGGCGGAAACGGAGCTCCCCGCCTGGGCGGCGGCGGCGGATTCGGTCAGCGCCAGGATAACCGCACCGGTGGCGGCAACAACCAGTCCAACGGACCGCTGCGCGGAGCCGGAAATGGACAGACGGGTGGTGGCAACTACGGACGTCGCTAAAGGAATTCCTCAGCACATCAGCAAATGCAAAAGCATCGGCCAGAGCAGAAGCAGCAGTAGCCACAACAATAACAGCAGCAACAACCCAACGTTAAAAACATCGACTTCTTCCACAATGCAATCAATCAATTACATTCAAGAACATCTCATGCAATTAAACACACGACCCACGCAAATCACACTAACATAAAAGTAGTTGGAGCAACAAAAACAGTCAACTGTCCTTTAAATGTTCCTGAGCGCAACTCGGGGCGTCGAGCTAAAACAGAAAAAAAAGGATAACATCAAGATCTTGAGTCTCTCCTTAGTTTAATTGCGTTAGGCTCGCTTTTTCCAGCCAGTTCGTGCCAAAATATACCGAAATTCTGTGCAAATCTCTGTTGTGAATCCAAAAAAGAAAGCTTCAGCTCAACTGCTACTCTCTACCACCCTCCACCCACCACAAAACGCTCACGAAATCACCTTCACCATAAAACACGTGTATTAAGTTTAAGTCTCAATCAAGCACATCCATGAACATTCATCGAAGCACACAAACAGACAGAAGACACACCACCCATCTTAGCATAAATGTAAACTTTAATTTCAGCTATCGTTTGGCAAAACACTTTCAACAAAAATCTAAACTAAGTTCGCGAGATGAGAGAAATTGGTTTTTGAAAAGAAGGAAAGGAGCAATGCAACACATTTTCGTTTGTTTTTTCACTGAATAACCACATTACTTAAGCTAAATAAAAGAAGAAATTAAAAGGGAAAACTTAAAAAACTTAGCTAAAAGATATAAACAGAAAAAAAAACAAACAAAAAAATGAAAAACCTTTGTAAAATGCAATAAAAAAGAGCAAAAGAAAGACTTGAAAAAATTAATCTAAAAAATAAAAAAAAAAGGAATGTAAACACGAGAAAAATGTAAGGCGCGGTTAGAAAACAAGCAAAAATAAGATCAAGCTAGAACACACAAGAACAAGAACTCAAACCTCTTATAAAACATTGAAATCGAAACGAAAATCAATTCAGCACCAGAAAACAAACGCATCAACGTCGTCGTTTAGCGCCCCAAGAAGTCCGCCGCATCTTAGAGCCTGTAAACCTTTTGCTACTTAAATCTAATTTGCAGACACTGACATATTTAACTAGCTAGTCTATATAGGGAATCGAATCGAATCGGATCGAATCGAATGATTGTTGAAATGAGAGCGTGTGATGGCAAAAGCGGTGCCGGCGCCGCAGCGGGGGCGTGGTCGATGCAATCGATGATGATGAGGGACGGACGGATGGACGGACTGTGTTTTCGCTTCTTTTTTCGTTCTGTGTAATGAGTTCAAGGTCGTAAACCAAACTAAGTCAAGCAACTTAAACGATTTGGTGTTTCCAACGCAGTTGTGAACTAAAATTTAGTACATATTTTTTAAATAAAATCAAGAAAAGCCCAAAAAAATAAGATGAGAACCATATAAAACACACACAAAAACTTATTATAATAGTCGAAGGACGAGACAACACAAGCTACTAACATTTTTCTCAAGGTAAAACAAGCAAAACATGTAACAAAAAATATATACAAATATATATATAAATAAAACAAAAACTCATATAATTTAATGTTAACTTTTAGACTTACCAGAAATCTAAATATACATATATATATTTATATAACTGCTGCAGCAAAGGAAGAGAAGGCAGAAAAGCGAAGAGGGGAACTAAAACATTTAAAATCGTGTGAGAACTTTTTGAATTTTATCGCAGGCGTCCAAATATGTTTGCCTAAGTTATTCTTGTTTTGTTAAAACTTAAAACTTTTGATTCGTTGGAAACATATCATTTGTTTTTGTTGGTCGACGCCTGCTCTAGAGAATCAATTGCTAAATCAATTACTTTCTACAACTATTTCTAGTACAGACACATAAACACACACACAGCCAAACATTTTTAGCACTGTGAACAGGGTCTAAAGCAATTTTAGTACATTTTTTGTAAAACGAAAATGTTAGTGTTCAAATCTTAGCTCAACGATCAGTGCTGGAAGTGCTTCGTAAACACCCTCAACAAACAAAAAAAAAACAGCATCAACAATACAATACAAATCAGAGGTACTAACTAAATCTATGTAAGAGTAATGAAAAACAAACAATTACGAGTTCATGCTCATTTCTAAGTAAACCGATGAAATCACAATACTGCAGTTTGTAAAGAGTAAAAAAAGGAAACACTTAATTATAATTTAATTTATATGTATACAACTACAAATAATTATAATAATAAAAACAACCACAAAGATTCAGCGTGTTTACCAGAAAACTTATGATTTGTTTTATTTCTACTTCTGTACTTATCAAAATATATACAAACTTTACATTGGATCGGACCGATTGTTTTTCGTTTCTGGTAAACGCGATAACTCCTGAAAAACACCAATAACTCGTAGATTAGATATCTGGAAAAGAAAACACCACAGAGACGAGGATGCATATAACGTTTATTTTTACTTATCGAGGCGATTCCTGCGACTGAATCCGATTTCCATTGCCATTGTGTTAAAACAACTGAGCATTCAGCATTTAATTGAAATTGATGCGCACAAAGCTAAGCAATTGAAAGTAATTTGCATAACTTTAATCAATCACAGCCAGTCGATAAAATTCCCACTCTCCAATCCCCAATTCCCGAGTCCCAGACATAATTCAGTGGTGCGTTTTATAGCGTTTCAGACATAAAACATTTACGCAAAATCAATTCACTCATGCAATACTTTAAATGAAAAAAACAAACAGAAATAGTATAAATAAAGAACAAGAGTTTACGATTTTAAGTCTTAAAAATTCGGTGTATTGTTTTGTTTATTATTCTTCCTCTTAAAGGTATGGCATACATCGTAAAAAATCGGAAAATACCATTAGCTATGTGATTGTGGAAAACGTCGATCCAGTTTTCGCCAAATTAGACGCCTGCAATAATAAAAGAGATTCGATAAAAATAAATGGGAGCAACAAAATCGGTAAATTATTTAAAATATTCAAATTTGTTTGAAATTTCGTCAAATGTCAAATGAGCACACTGAAAAAATTCTCCCTTACATTTAAAGTCTAAAGTGAAAGGCGATATTTCCCAAAAATTTGAAAAAATAACTTCTGAAGATACATTTTTCAAGTAAAGTGAACTTAAAAAAAATGCAATTGACTTCAAATACCTCTAATTCACTTTTGATTCACTTTTGAGTGCATATAACTCTTAGAAGAGTCGGAAGTCAAAGGCAATATTTCCTTAAAATTTGAAAAAATATCTTCTGAAAATACATTTTTTTTTTCTAATAAAGTGCATTTTGAAAAAATTGCCATTGACTCTAAATATCTCTAATTCACTTTTGAGTGCATATAGCTCTTAAATAAATCGGAAGTCGAAGGCGAAATTTCCTAGAAATTTGAAAAACATCTTCTGAAGATCCGACTCTTAGAAGAGTCGGAATTCAAGGGCGATATTTCCTTAAATTTTGAAAAAGATACATTTTTTCAAATAAGGTGAATTTAAAAAAAGTGCCAGTGACTTCAAATTTCTCAAATTCACTTTTCAGTGCATAACTCCTAGAAGAGCTCAATATTTCTCCGTAGTAAAAAACTGATATGTGATATATTTAATATATATATTTGTTAAATAACGTACCATAGGCTGGTGGTGAGCCCCCGTTGCCCATTTTTGGATTGAGGTCATGGGCTGGAGCTTGAGCGGGCTTGAAGATCTTGTAGTCGCCGGTGGGCCACTTCTTAATGGCGCCAATTCCAACCGATGCTCCTGCCTTCAATCCCGGACCCAGCTTAACTCCCGAACCGCCATCCGCATCGCCCCTGGCACCTAGATCCACTTTGGTGGCCGAAGGAGTCACCTGGACGCTCTTAGAATCGTTCTTGGGACGATCGCTGGTCGAGGTCTGGGCATGCTTGTGCCCAGCCTTTGGTGGCCATTCGCCCAGCTTGCTGGGTGTCCACTCCTGAGCAGCGTATTTCCCGGGTTTCGGGTAAGAGGCCCAGGCATTTGGACCGTAGCCGGTGAATGGATGCCCTGGATGTTGTTTGGGATGGCCTGCGTAGTGCCCGGGCGGAGCTGGTGGCACCACAGGTGTCACATAGGCAGCCCAACCATTGATGAATGCCGATGGTGGCAGGACGGACTGCACCAGGTACGGATTGTAGTTGCTGTTGCGGCTATAGCTGTCCAAAGAGGCCGGCTGCGGTGGAATGTAGCCGGCACGAACGGATCCGGAAACGGGGAACCGCAGGCGCTTGCCGGGATCAGGCTTCTGGGTGGACTTCTTCACCTCCACCGTGTTCAGGTTGATCGAGTGCTTGCTCTGGGCTGGAAATGAAAGCAAATATTAAGTGGGATTAAATTAATTCCTTTACTTCTTAAGACAAAGTATTATAACTATACACAAAAAAAAGAAAGCTTCATTATTATTATATAAATTAAATAATATGTTCAAGACTATATAATATACAGTCTATACTTTACATTTTCATTTCTATACTAAAAAGTCTATATTTTTTAATTTTTGTGGTATTATTTTTATCCAACTACATAAAATTGTTTAGTATAAAATGAATACTTGTGGTTTTAAGGTTTCAAATTAGTATTTATTAAATACCTATCCTATTGATGATAAATAGATACTTAATAGTGTATAATTAATGTAACAATAGTTGCTTTTCTATGATTATTTTTTTCGGTGTATTCTTTAATATGTTTCTTTTATGCTATACAATATGTAGGGTAGTTTATTTAACATATGGAAAACTTACCCAAAGCCCGCTCGGCACCTAATGGATCTCCAAACTCCAGGAATCCAAATCCTCGCTTACGCCCAGTGTCCTTGTCAATCAGCAATTTCACGCCGACGACTGCGCCAAACTGCGAAAAGTATTCGCGAATGGTTTTCTCATCGTGACAGTCCTGCAGACCGCCCAGGAAGATCTTGGTCGTTTTGACGCCGCCGGGTCCACTACCTCCAAGACCTGAACCTCCTCCTGGCTTGGTAAACTCGTGACGTGGCAAAGCTGGCTTGGTCTCCACAGATCTAAATCAGAAAGAGATTAGATTTAAATTGAATGATTTCTTATTAGGTATGTTAGTACTTTTAGTCTTATGAAACAAATTGTACCAAATTATGGGATTCTTATAATTTATTATATTTTAAAATATAAAAAAATGCGAATAGATTGCATATAAAAATCTTTCTTCAAAATATTTTAAAATTTCTCAATCGAATTGTGACATGTTTGAACATGTTTGTTATCCTGCTTTAATTTAAGTTTCAAATAATAAATTATTACCGGTGCATAATTTTAAGTTTTTGAACACTTACAAATATCTTTTTAAAACAACTTATATTTTTTGAGTTAATACATTTTTTATAGATATCTAAAATTAAATCGTGAGTGCATATGTATATATCCATTATAAAAATGGAATCTGTTAGAAACAAATATTTGGAAACCAAAGTCACCTAGGTATAGGTTATGGTACTCACTTATTATCAATGGTATGTGGCCGGGCCTTTTGAACCTTGTCGACGGATGTGGGATCCACATAGGTGACGAACCCAAAACCCCTTGAGTGACCCCTCACCGGGTCGCGCATGACCACCGCATCGGACACGGCTCCGAACTGCCTGAAGAATTCGAGCAAGGTATCCGCAGTCGTCTGGGTGGATAGGCCTCCAATGAAGATCTTGCGCAAATGCTCGTCGGCATCATTTCCCCCGTTGGCGCTAGGCAAAGGATTATTGCTCGCAGCGGACACCGGATTGGAGGAGCCGCTGTTCCGGGCAGTTTTGCACTGCCAAGAAGAGTGGTTTTTTAGACCAGGACCTAAGGATACCATTGATGATCTTACCTCCGGCAGGCAAGACGTTGTGGTACAGTTCTCTGTATCCATTTTTTGCAAGAATATCAAATTAAAATAGTCCAAGTTACGGCTAAGAATTTAACCCGACCAAAGTTTGAATGATAGGCAAAAAATTTAAATGTCAATTACTTAGATATGGACTATCGGAAAAATCCAGAAGCTTCTGTTTCCACATAGGCACGAGAAAAAAGGATAGTTCGACAATATTATGTGATTCAACACTAGGCTGCAAATCGATTATCAATATAGTTGGTCAGACTTTCTGAACCCTATAACCTATAACCCCTTTAATTTGTAGGACCATTTCTCTTTCTGCTTGCTCATCCAGCTGATCTTATCACCGTAGTTGTCCCTCGAGCCCCATGGAAACATTAAGAAGGATTTTTAAACAACTGATGTTATGACACCCCGAAAATAAATGTAAAGAAATATCTTCTAATATATTAACATATAAAATACAATACTTTCGAAGTGATGCGACTGTCAATCGTCTCTTTAAGTGATTTAAACAGGACAGCTCAGTACCAACAGATATCCCACACTGTTTGTGTGGCGGCAGACCAATTCTCCTAGGCCCGCTTAAAGTAAGCCGCTCCTTCAAAGCAGTGAATGATGATATTTTTATGAAGTTCAACCTTATCGTACCAAATCCCTTACCTAGTTTTTCAAGGTTCTTTTTTTAATTCTATATAATAACCTTTATTTTTTCTGAGTGCAGTGGGTTCTGAAGAATTTATCAAACCCTGGAAAACTATGTCCCATCCCAAGGAAAAACAGGTTGAAATTTTGATAAAATAATTAGTTCTTTATTGAGAAATTCAGAAATATAGGAACTGTTAGTAAAATACCGACAAGTTACCTTCACTTACCTCCGAGTACCAAGTGCCAACCAAGTCAGCTGGAACAGCCACCGACCAAAGTCCAAAGTGAGTCCAAAGAGGCTCCGCTCTACCGGCTACAATTTAGAACTTATATTTGGTGGGAAACGAACCGGTGCGAAGCGCAGCGCAGCTTTCGTATCCGGCTCGGGAGCATCCGTCCGTAGCCCGGCCAGTCTTGCAAAGAAATAGGCAGTGCATTAGTACGCGGTTGGCCCGGGGGTTAATTGGGGGTCTCTAATGACGGTAACTAGCCCTGCTCGCTACCCTGCCGACCTGGGATGGATCGGAAACCCGGATTATGCTGCTCCTCCTGCTCCCTTTCGCAAGGACTCTGCTCCTGTGATCGTTTCGGGTGGGTAACATTGGTTAGGACTTTATTTTGCTTGTGTCTCGTCGCTTTCGTTCCTCTCGAAACGAACTAATTACAGAACATTTGTAAATTGTTTGTTTTTAGTGGTTTTTTTTTTCTGGCTTAGCGTAGCATCTACTTCTTAGGGGCTAACAGAGTGGTATGTTTCGTATATATGGATTTCGCTTGTTAGGACACAGCGCGGCGATCGCTTTTCAGGAATAAATCATATAGTATGTGTAAAAGTTCTTAGTTGTACAAAAAAGAGATTACAAAATATGGTTCTATTTGATTTCTTACATTTCGCTGGATCGCTACAAAATAAAATCAATTGCAAATACATCTAGCTGTGGGCCATCCATCCCGACATGAATAAAGTTCAAGGTACTCTACCTCATAAACACCCTTATAACACAACTGGTTCTCAATGAGAATTCGTCGCTCAATCGGTTTCTGTTGATAGTCAATTTTATAAAATAAAATTATTGTTTAATTTATATTTTGTTGGTTGGTTTCTTTCTTTTCGTTTCGTTTCTTTTAGTTTGTTTGTTTTGTTAATATAGTTAAAACTAAGCGTTCAGGGTTCTTAACATCCTAAACATGAATTGATCAGCGAATTAATGGTTACAAAAGAGAGATAGCAGCATTCAAACTGTGGACAAGTGGCGTTGATTCGTTTCGCTTTTGGCTGTTTGTTACTGTTTGCTTGCTTGTTGCTTTTTGGCAAGTAGATTTGGGTTTTGGCCAGCTTGGGTTTTGGGCTGGCCTAAAAACTTATTGCTTGCACTTGTACTCGGCATGGTTCTGGTTCTGGATCTGGATTTCTTGGGCCTGATCTTGTCTGCCTGGTCTGACACACACCTGCTACTGATTGCCTGCCTGTGCCTGAGCTTGTGATTGTGCTTGTGCCTCTGCATCTGCCTGCCTAGACTGCCTGTTTGTCGTCTAGCTTGAACTGACACACTCTCTCTCTCTATGTGTGTTTACCTAGTTGCGAAAAAGGAGAAAATTTTGCATTAGCTTCGATTCGTTCTGATTAAGATTGATTGTTTGGCTTCCAACTAGCTGCCAACAACGAGCAAAGATCCGAGCGTTTTCAAACATACTGTGGGTTAGGAGGACCTGTCCTGCACAGTCTATATATATTTACCTTGTCTAGTAACGTCTATTGCCGCCGCCCATGTTTCCACCCTGGCCGCCTCCTGTGTTGTAGCTGTTGCCACCGAATCCTTGTCCTCCACCCTGGTTACCTGGAAAAGACAGAGGTGAAAAGGGGAGGTTATATTTGTATATCATAAAGGTTCAACGGTAATCTTTATGATGGCTTAAGGTACGATTTCAAATTTGTCTATCAACTGGGAAAATGTAACAATGTAACATTTTCCAGTCTATATACATATTTCCATACCGATTTCTAAACTTGAAGCTCATATTGACCATGTTTGACAAACTTACCCTTATTGAAACCTCCACCGCCACCTCCACTGCCTCCTTGGCTGTACGGAGCCGGGCGATTGCTGCCAAAGTTGTTGTTGCGCTGCGGACCACCGCCGTAGCTCTGCTGGTAGTCGTTGCCGAAGCCACCACCCCCGCCGTTGCCGCCCCAGCTTCCGTTGCTGCTCCCGCCGCCGTAGCCGCCTCCAGCGCCACCATTGTTCCAGCCGCTGTTGCCGCCACCCTGGTTGTTCCATGGACCGCCACCGCCAGCGCCGCCCTGTTGGTTCCAACCGCCCGCGCCGCCGCCCTGACCGCCGCCTCCGAAGTTGCCGCTGCTGTTGCCGAAGCCACCGCCGCCGGCTCCGCCCCAGTTGCCGCCACCGTTCTGCCTGCTCTGGCCTCCCCAGCCACCGCCGCCGCCCTGGCCGCGATCGCCCTGACCACCTCGTCCGCCAATTCGAGGACCGCCACGTCCGCCGCCCGGAGCACCGCCTCCTCCGCCGCCGCCACCACCACCGCCCTGGCGATCCATGTCCTGCTTGGCAATCGCCTTCTTCACGTCCAGGCTCTTGTTCTTGATGGTGTGGTTCTTCTGGAGGATGATTTTGTCCACGGGATCGTAGTCATCGAACTCAATGAAAGCGAAGCCGCGCTTCTTGCCCGTATCCTTGTCGGACACGATATTCACGCTGACGATCTGGCCAAAGTCCTTGAAGTACTCGCGCAGGCACTCATCATCGTGATCGTCGCGGAGTCCGCCCACAAAGAGCTTCTTCACCGTGGCCCCGGCATTCGGGGCATCGATCTCCTGGCGCGGCACAGCCCTCTTGGGCTCCACGGTGCGTCCATCGATCTTGTGGGGACGCGCATTCTGGGCATTGTCGATCATGTATGACTGGGAGTAAGTGATGAACCCAAATCCACGCGAGCGCTTCGTCTTGGGGTCCTTCATCACCACCACGTCCACGATGTTGCCCCACTTCTCGAAGTGGGCTTTAAGGCCATCGTCCGTGGTGCGGTAGTCCAGACCGCCGATAAACAGTTTGCGCAGCTGCTCTGGCTCGGTGATCTGTGGACGAAATTTGAGTGTTTTTGGGGTGAGTAAAGGAGTTTCAAATAATTTGCATAAACAGGAATGCTTAAGTAGTGATTGACCGTTTAACTTTGTATTGTTTGGTATAAATTACCTTTCAATAAATACATTTTGAGAAAAAATCCCAGAACCATAGGATGCGAGAGAACGTGGTTATCGTCTATAATTTACTATTTCATACAGATTTTAGGAGGTTTGGTAAGCGTCTTAAGTTTTACAGTTTTTACGATCACCTTTTAACGAATGATTTTCTGAAATTTTTCGTTTTTGTTTAGAATTATTCTCCATTGTCATTAATCTTTGTTGAAATATAAACATGTTTCAATAAATTTAAAATCATTTGAATATTTATGGGGTTTTAACATAAGATTTCGATTGGACTAGAAAAAATGGTTTTTAAGCTGAACTCGAAAAAATTTTATTTTTGTAAACTAGTGTTATATATCCATCCTAACATTTTATTTAGTTTCTATTATCGACAAAAATTTTTTAAGTTTTTTAAAGGTTGTTTGGTTGGAGTCATAAGTGTTACCACTAACCTTTTGTTTTCCAAGGACATAAGGCAAAGAAAGATTAAAAATAAAGTCATTGAGTCGTCCGAAGATAAACATGGGTTATAGATAGAACGTGACATTCAATCGCAATTGTTTATGATTGTAATTACGGTACCTGGCCGAGAAAAACGCCGCCCGCCATTTTCTTTTTACTATTTGCACCGCCATGACAGCTCTCCCGTGTATGTGTGTATGTGTTTTCGTTCTCTTTTTTTTTCGGCAGCCGGTAACGCGTTTTCCTCAACAATTAAGTATATATTTTCCCCAAAAAAGGGGGCCATTAAACTGCTGCCGTGTCAATAACCGGTTGAATTCGGACAAAGATCAAAGACCTGTGCAATTCTACAGCCAGTGAAAAAGCCGCGTGCTGCATTACCTGCAAATTTGTCGGCGTCGACAGTTTGCACTTTCCCACGCGCTGTTATACAAAAATAAGCGCAGTTTGGTAACTCACCTCGTCGCCATCGTCGTAGTTTCCGTTGGAGTCGTTTAGATCCGCCATTATTGTACTGTTTGTGTGTAAAACGCAAGCAACTTCAAAGTCGAGCACAGTTTGTCAGTTTTTCACTCTTTTTTTTCCAGCAGACGCCCGAAAAGTGTACAGCACGCACAAAGGAATTAGCCAGCAGTGTGACCAGGTGTCGAATACGCCGAAAGGCCAAGCGATAAGATACGATTGGAGATGCCCCGCGGAACGTGGAATTGAAACGATAGTTCAAGGGAAATGCAGTACTCACGGACTACGTATACTTGCACTAAAACAAATTTTTTAAATAATTCATAAAATTAGCAGTTTAGCTATACAATTTATTTTCTAAAACACTTATATTTGCTAGTATTAAAACAACTCTTTTTATAACTTTTCTCTAATTCCGCTTCATTGCATTATTAGACTGAGGAATTATTGGTGGCTTCATCAGACCGTACGTGAATATATCTTATAAAACGTGTTAAAATAATATTTTAAAATAAAATTCAATTCAAACTTTAATATGGGCATTTGTTAATTAAATTGATTTATGAAAACTCAGTTGTAATTATAAATTGTTTTTTTTTCTTTTATTTATTTTAAAATTTATTGGCGTGGTCGACCTAGGAAAAGAATATCCGCAACGTGGCTAAACGCATTGCCCGCCCAAAACATCGATAGGCGCCAAACTATCGTTCCATTCCACCTTTGCAACGACTGTCAAACATCGTTTTCTGCTGTCACTTTCACTTCCGTTTGTGTCGAGTCGCTTGCGTTTTTTTCGTGTGAAAAAGAAGCCAGAGAAAAGAGAGTGTGTGGAGATCGAGTAAATTGTAAATTTGCCATTAATATTCTTTGATAAACGGTACGTGCTAGTGAATACGACTAAGTTAAGCGCAAGGTGCACTTTGGCCACCAAGAATATTGATTATTTTCGCCAATATTCTGTACACCCGGTACATTGCGTGCGAGTGTGTGTGACGTCTGTATGTGGTGGCCGCCATCTTGGCAAATACACGCACACTCGCATGCATGTGTTATTATCTTTTTTTCATTCGGAAAGGACAGTCGAGCAAAATAGAAGCTGAAAAATAAAATCATTTTCCTTTAAAATATACTTTTTATTAACTTTTAGCATCTGCTTGAGATACGTAAAGACCCCTCAACATGGTGGGATCTCGAGTGTACGTGGGCGGTCTGCCGTACGGAGTGCGCGAGCGCGATTTGGAGCGCTTCTTCAAAGGCTACGGCCGCACTCGCGACATTCTTATCAAGAATGGCTACGGCTTCGTGGTGAGTACAAAAAAGTAGAATATTTAATGTCTTAAATACAAAAATTAGAAAATTAAAATATATATATTTCTGGGTTGCCAAGTTTTACGGCATTTCTATTGAAAAAGTTTTCTGTAGCACCCCGGAATGTGAAAGAATTGCCACATACCCTTTTTATACCATGTCATAGACCTTGCCACTTTGATAAATTTGTAAATTTACCATATTGATTTATACCCTGAGACCGTATTATAAAAACATTTTCATAACCAAATGTTACAGAAAGTTTGGAAGGAATTTCTATAAGGCATTTACTATAAAATGTTGTTATTTTATTAAGGCAATACTAAAGATCTATATTTTTTGACACATTGTTGTCGTGGCAGCCATTATAAAATTAAATTTGTACATTAGAGAAAATATTTTTTTTTGTTATTTTAATATTTGGCTTACACTCTGTAGACCTACTTTATGATTCAAAATTGTTCTATTGCTGCTTTAATTATTTCCAAAAAATTAGAATACCCTCTGAAAGGTTATATAAAGGCAGGGAACCCTTACCAATTCCATAATCAATACTAAAATACTAAACTCTTATTGAATTTTCAGGAATTCGAAGACTATCGCGATGCTGACGATGCTGTTTATGAACTGAATGGCAAAGAGCTGTTGGGCGAGCGGTAAGTTACTACTAGTTGAAAAAAGCCCGCGAAACCAAGTGACTCACGCTTGTCTGTTCTATTTTTGCAGCGTGGTTGTTGAACCCGCCAGAGGTACCGCTCGTGGCAGCAACCGCGACCGCTACGACGATCGATACAGTGGTCGGCGGGGCGGCGGCGGCGGTCGCTACAACGATAAGTAAGTACAGGCCCTAAAACCCGACCAAAGTAGCGACGATTCTGTCCTCTAACTTCGTTTGCGTTGAAGTTTGCCCCAAAATTAGCATTGCCAAATTATATTCATTTGAAAGTCCTATTCACACAGATGCGAACAGTTCAAATTGTTTGCCCCAATATTACCAATATGTTTGTCTATTAGTTCAGAACTAGTTAATATATTTCATCTATGGTCATAGCGATTCCCAAGACTAGTTTTCCCCAATTAATTTTGTTTTTAATATTATTTATAAATTTTTGAGTAGAAGACATTAAAGCGAATATCAGTATATTTAAATTTCAACTTTATGATCTTTTACTTGAAAGTATATTCTAAAAAATAGTCTTAAATTCAATTCCTAAGAGATTCCCATGCATCCAATCAAACCAATGTCCTCTGTGTGGATGGGACCCAAACGACACTGACTTGCTGTTAATCTTTTTATTTCCAAGACGCTCCGTTTTCCTATGCATATTATTATTTTCCTACGTTTGCACGTTTCCTATCCGCATATTATGTAAAATGTTTGTTTTCGTTTTGTTTGCGCATAACCCGAGTGTAAATATGCACATGTTCGAACATTCAGCATCACCGTTGATTTTTGTGATGGAGCAGCGGAAGCAGCAGCGCAGTGTCAATACTAATTAGCAAATCCATTCAATTATTCACCAGAAACAAAAATTCCAGATCATCCTCTCGCTATGGGCCACCGTTGCGCACTGAGTACCGCCTGATTGTGGAGAATTTGTCCAGTCGCGTTAGCTGGCAGGTAAGTGATCGGCATGAATCGATTTATCGGGCCCTGGGCCCGGTGATCACTGTAGCTTAGATTCGAGGAGTGTAGTGATAGCATTAATACCGGCTAACCGATTGAAATGGAACTCTATTACTATCGCCCACTAATCAACTTACCCATCCCCCAACCAAGAACCCACTCCCCCACACTTTTGAGAACCTCTTTTGATTTCGACTTGCTACCCGGTGTCTTTCTCCCGTTTTTCGTTTAACTCCTCCACTCTGACTCCAGCCATCTTTAATCTGTAAATTAGCCCTAAGCTGTACAGTTGACCTAGGCTTAAGTGAAACGAAAACATAAGTAATACTGCTAAAACCCTGGTACTGATCGGTGTAATCTACCCACCATTACTTTCTCTCGCACACACCAACCGAAACCGATAAAAAAAAGAGTTTGATGTGCTTTGACTGAGAGATTCCCTCCTCGGCCTGGGCCAAAACTATAACCGAACCGGGACCAAAACCCCGATAGAGAATCGAATCGAATCTAATTCAATCTAATTGAATCGCCGTGAGAAAGACAAACTGTTGACCGGTTCAGAGTGTTTCCCAAAAAACCAAATGAAGTGGTGGAAGGCAGAAAGACAGTCCCCAGAGCAGCCCCAGATTGGTTTCGATCTGCGATCTACGATCTGCGACCTACGACCTCCACGATGCGCCATCGCCGCCGCCTCATCCATCCGTCCATTCCAAACAAAATAAAAAAGAATATACACATAAGTCGATCAGAATCGAACCCAATCCAAAAAACACGAAACCAAAATCAGAAAGCAAACGATGACGATGACGATGGACGATGATGAGCTGCCCGGGTCAAAAGGCCAGCCCACGTAAGAAGATTCAAGACGTTGGCTGGCCTCTTGCGTGTTAGGTATTTAACTCTCTGCTAAAACTATTCACAATTTTAACTACCAACAATATTATATAAAGAATTGTCAAATTCCTTATAGCCATTGTGAGTGTGAGAGGGCGTAAATCGATACAATCGAGTGTGGTTAGAGATGAGAAGCTTGCGTTCGCTAATTCTGAGATGATGTGATGATGGTCGTGGCGACGATGAGATGAGAGATGAGCATGTGACGATGATCGATCGAAGACGATGACGATACGATGCTGGTCGCGCGTTCAGTTGCCAACTTCGGCTAGTGCCTCCGAACTTAGTCCTTCCCCCCAATTCCCGGTTCTTCTGGCTTACGGCTCCCGGCTTCCGGCACCCGGCTTCCGTCTCCGGCTGAGACTACCGACTAGACAACCAACCCGTTGGAGCAGCGAGAGCAGCGTCCCGAAACGTATTTCTTATTTTTACAGTTCGTTTGTGCGTGAGGCGCCGAAGCCGCTGGTTGTTGTCCGCCCGCTGCCCGGCAAACTGCTCCAAATGCTCCACTCTCTGGCTCTCTGGTGCGGTGGTTCTGGCCAGCGATGTCTGCTCTGATCTGATCTGACCTCCTGACTGTATCCGGTGGTGTGGCTCCCTCTGAAACGAAACGAATACCGCATACCGCTATCGCTACCGCAACACTTGAATTATAATATGATTCTGTTGTACATGAAAACCAAGAGAAAAAAAGCATAACAAACCAAAACAAAACAATACAAAAACCTAAGTAACGAAACGTAACGAGGTCTGGCCGGCCATCCATCTGCTCATCCGCCCGCCTGGCCACTGGTTCACTACTGGCTGCCTGGTCGAGTTAACGATGTTCGATCGGACTTTCGATGAGGTCATGAGGTGTCCTTGGTGTCCTTGGCCCACAGTTACTAGGCAGACAATCTAAACTCTCGGTGTAGAAACGATGTGTGTGTCCTCCTCTCTCTGAAAGCGCATTAAGTAAGAATTCAATTACAAATATTTTGTTAACTTTAATTTATTTCCAAAACCAAATCAACTATATAAACTATCTATCAATTGCCAACCACTGTTAACTATATTGTTTACGCTTAAGTTCTGTGTCGCGTGCAGCGTGGAGCGTTTGAATGTTTCGTCCGGTACGCTCCTCTGGGCACCTGCTCCTCCCATCCCGATCGATCGAACGAGTCCTTCGTCCGGCTTGAGGTTCTCGGTTTCCACCCGTAGGCAGGCGCGACAAGAGCACAGGATAGACGAACACAGGGCACTCAGTGAGAGGGAGAGAAAGAGGGACTCTAAGATCGGACTTGGTTAGGAGCCAGCCCCAATACCACCGGAATCATTCGAAACGCTCCACCTGCTGCACGGGCTGTCCTTTGAGTTGCTCCACTGTCGTCGGATGCGAATTGTGCGAGATCCCTGCCAAAGCTAAATTTACTAATGCTTATCCTTCTCTTCCAACTTTGTGCGTCCCCTGCAGGATCTGAAGGATTACATGCGCCAGGCTGGCGAGGTCACCTATGCCGATGCCCACAAGCAGCGCCGCAATGAAGGGTAAGTAAAATGGTCGGAAATACTTCGATTTGTTTATTAATCAGTACTCTTTCACTCCAGCGTGGTTGAGTTTGCCTCGTTGTCGGACATGAAGACGGCCATCGAGAAGTTGGATGACACCGAGCTGAATGGCCGGCGCATCCATCTGGTCGAAGATCGCCGTGGAGGACGCAGTGGTGGCGGCGGCGGTGGCGGACGTGGACGCTCCCGTTCGTCAAGCTCTCGTTCGCGCTCTCGCTCCCGCAGGCGTTCCCGCTCCCGCCGCTCGTCGCATTCGCGCTCCAAGTCTCGCAGCCGCTCCAAGTCCCGTGGCGGACGCTCCAAGTCCAAGTCGCCGGTCAAGTCTCGTTCTCGTTCCCGCTCGCGCTCCAAGTAAGTTCTGCTTTCGATACTTCCTATAGGGATCGTACTTAATATACATTGATCTTAAAGAATCATATAATAGAGGCTAGCATATGGAATATAAATAGAATACCTGCCTGATTTTAATCTACACTTACCTAAATTATTTTAAAATCAATATATATATTTAGATAGCCTTTATTTGGAATGAACATGTATGTTATTTACGATCCCTTGCTTGATATATTTTGATTAGATTCTTATGCTTACCCATTTCTTTTATTTCTCCTCTTGTGCTGCAGCAAATCGCGTGATGTGTCCAAGTCCAAGTCGAAGTCCCACTCCCGCACCCGCTCCCGTTCTCCCAAGCGCGAGCGCGACTCCCGTTCCCGCTCCCGTTCCGTCTCCAAGCGCGAGTCCCGCTCCCGCTCACGTTCCAAGTCCAACCGCCGCGACTCCCGCTCACGGTAAGTTTAGCTAGACCCGCTGATCTCGGCTCTATATAGATAGTTCACGGTTCTTTCTTTCGTGCTTTCTTTGGTTTTGTTTGGATGCACCTGTTTGTAGACCTCCAACTGCTGTGGTCGCTCAAAAGCTCGTTCTATAATGCATTATAATGCCTTTTCCTTACAGCGATCGATCCGCATCGGCTGACAACAAGTCGCGTTCCCGCTCGCGCTCCCGTTCGGCCTCGCCCAAAAATGGAAACGCCTCGCCGGACCGCAATAACGAGAGCATGGACGATTAGATTAGTTAGCTGTCCCATTAATTTTAAAACACTTGATTTTAGACTTCTACTATAACTATTCTACGAACATCAACACTCAGACACCCCCTATTTACCCTGCGTCACTAAAACCAAAACAAATGAAAATGAAATCATATACAAATCCACAACAATTGGGCCTCGTCATTTTTTGGTATCCTGGAGAATCCAACATGCAGGTGGGCCATAAGCTGGAAAATGACTGGGACCTTTTGGATTAATTGGATTCCAGGGAGTACACTTTGGACACGGATCATATGACATGTACACCACACAAGAACACTTAAAATTGTCTATACGATGAGTAATTTCAATAAATACGGATACATTTAAACTTAACAAATTCTTTGCTTGGAAGGTTTTGCTGGAAAAAAATAATCTGGGGTGTTACAGAAATCTTTTCGGGGATAATGTACCTAATCATCAATACAAGATTCCTCCGAATCCCTCCCAAAGAGGTTTCTATGACTCCCCAGAATAAAAATACCATCGAATTTAATCATATATAAATTTAGTTTATTGTTTTTTGTTGTAATTTCGGAATATAAGTATATTACAAAGTCTTAGTTTCACTATTTCGCATTATTTGCCTGAATTAAAATTACAATTTCATTTGATTTTATTTATCTTGAATTTAAAGAAATCCACTGGTAATTTAAACCCCATTGGCTGAAATATGGTATAGTTAAATATTTAAAATTTGGAAATGAATTAGCATTCTAAAAATCTAAAATTCAGTTAAATCAAATGCATAACTAAGTTTTTCAAACTGACAAAGTTTTGGTTCTAACAATATATCGTTTTTTAAAGTAATTACTTTTATTAATTAAGTATACTATTATATACAAAGCACATAAGGATAAAAGAGATTTCTTTTGAAGCGTTTGACGTCTCGAGTGAGCAATGTGGGCCTTGAAAAATGCATCGACTAACTAGAACAGATTATCGAAAATCCTATTTTAAATGCGAATGCCGTAAAACATATCCATGGGAATGCTTAAATTAAGTGTGGGGAATTCGGTTCGACATTATCTACAACTATAACTAAATGCATTCTTTGCATAAATGCGATAGGGGGAGGTCTTGGGGTCTGAGACGGTATATATGTCTGTCTAGCACACGTACGATGCGAAACTTTCGATGCCATTTGCATGGCATTGGTTCGCACGTACGAGTGGGTATTTGGCACATCGTGGAGTCACTTGAGCACTGGAGTTGCCTGAAATGTTCTTCGTGGGCTTCTAGCTAAGTATTTGACACTTGGTTAGATAGAGGACGTCGCCTTAGTTGCGGCTACTAACTACTGCGCACCGTGCGTCGTAAACTAATATCGAGTTCGTCTTCAAACATTACGTAATCATAATAAGTCTGAATAAAATGGATTTTTAAACGTTAGCTAACATTAATCGGCTAAATAGTATTTACAGCATTAATTTGACACTTTCATTGCGTTACTTTGGCTCCTGGAATATATTCTACGTTTATATGCACGATTAGTTGCAAACTAAGTTAATAAAACGAAGCAAAAACGTGTCTGTTATGCTTGAATTTTTTGAAACCGTTTCGGTTTTAAGTTTCGAACATTTAAAAAGACTTAAGGCAGTTTAATAGTCAATGATATTGGTAATCCTGATCCTATAACTTTTAAGGCTTTGATGGTTTGAAGTCCATCAAATTCTCTAAACTGACTATTACGAAATCCGCGACCCCTTCTATGATATATATGTAATATAGGTCTAAAATTTACGAAATACAAAGGAAATACATTATTTTACAAATAGCTGGCCTATAAACGTAGTAATACACAGGTTGATTTTAGCTCGAGGTTACCATCGGAATCGGTCTATTTATGGCTACGGATGAATGGATGTTAGTGTTAAAATAGAAAGACTACGAGTGAGTGTTGCCGTTCCATAATCTTTCGCATCGCTTCTAGGTTCTATCGCTCGGAAATGGCAGTGGTTTACATTCAATTGTATAGTGCCCTAGTTGTAAGTGTTGTATATATAGGTTTAGTCTCTATCATGCCGACTACATGTTGTATAGATTTATGCACTAGTTCACATTGTAAATGCACACACATGGCATATCGCGGGGAGCCTGAGCCAGAGCCTACATAAATTGCTCGATATCATTATCCAAACGGATCCAAGTCGGATCAATCGTGTCGTGTCCTACATTCATTTGCGAATCTATATAAGTATTTAAGTACTATTAGAGCCTTGTTATCACTTTCGATTTGTAAGTCGTTTTTTGGCTGGGGGCTGGGGCCGCCACTTCGTTGTTCCAGCAACCCGCTAATCCTCCACCAATGCATCTAAAGATCCTAGATGCGAATGGATAGGAGTGAGACATTGCGCTTCAGCAGGGTGTGCGGTCGCAGCTCCATGCTCGCCGTATCCCCCATGTCCACCATATCCACGCCCATGTAGCTGCTGTCCATGGTCCCACGATCGGCCAAAGTGTGCAGGCTCTGGGTGTCGTAGTCGTAGTTCAGGTCCTGCATGGGCACCACCTCGGGCAGAAGGTGTCGGATGTGTGTGGGCGATCGCCTCAACTTGTATTGATTTCTGCGGATGAAGATGTTGGGATTTCAATTAAGTAGTCAAGGTGATGAAGGATCGGTACAGAAGGCATGCATGATGGATGGAATAACCTGATTTTACTATATGGTCTTTCTTTCTAATAATAAGGATAGCATTGTCTTGGTTTCAATAGTCCAATCTCTTATTTCAGTATATATCAGTAGAATCAGGATATTAATTTAATCGGATGAAATGGAAAGCTTACTCTGCATCGTTGTTCTTTCCCAAGTTGTTACTTCTGCAGATGTGCAAACCATAAAGTGTTGTAAAAACCAAAATAAGTACACACAGAACATTCACAAACAATTTTTAAAGAGGCTCAGGAGTAGGACTATAAGCACTAAATATACATATGTATTTATATATAACGAACATGGTTTGCCCAAAAAATATTCCTTTGTTCAAAGATTATGATAAAAAACATCAATACTTATTTAAAAGAAAGGGGGATATAAACTACCCTTCAATATGTTAGCCAGATAATTCGTAGGTGAGTTTTATGAAGTAGTCCTAAGGTTTTATATCTTTTTTGTCTTCAACATTCTCATTACATTTAAGAAATCCATTCAAAATATAAGCATGTCCCAAGTTTCAGGTATCTGCGGATAACCTATGACATTTTGCTCCTGAAACTTTGATATCTAATTATTTTGTGTTTACCTAACTAATTATAAACTTGGCTAATACGAACCCACTTTCAGAGCATGCCATATTGTGCCAACTGGCTGGACAAAGAAGGGGAAATATTAAAGGTCAATCCTGTCGGCAGTGGAAGGATGAAAAGCTTTCGAAAGCCCTCAGACACTTGCGAGCCCAAGTCCTATCTCTAGATAATAGAGCGGGAAAACCCCGGCAAGTGCCCAGTGAATTGGTATACCCCTGAGCCCCTTCCTAATCGCACGATTACGTACTTTTTATGTCGGTTCCCATTGAGACACATGCAGTGGCACGAGCACATGGACGAGGCGTTGCTTCCGTTCAGAGATTGGCCATCGTGTCCCTCGTAGCCGCTCAGAATGGATCCGTTGGATGTTATCACATCGCCCTCCAGCTTCACAGCCACTTGCAGCGCCTGCAAGGGGTTAATACAGGTGTTAGATACAAATCGTCTATGGATTCAGGGGGTGTTTTTGAATGCCGAGTGGGTGGAGTATAGCGTTGAAGACTGAGGAACGGTATTTTCGTGTGGTTTTGTGGATTGGAACTGGATTGGTGGTGGTGCTTCTTTGTTCAGTGTCGTACAGAAAGCCAGGTGGTTAAGTAGTATAGTAGTTTGTTGGGGGCGTGTTTGTTAGTTAGTCAAGAGTATTGGAATCTGAAAAACCGCAATCACCTCGTTGGTCCATAAACTGGACTTGGACATAAACTAAGCTCGCGTTTTGCATTTGATGCGTTTCATTATCGTTTCGTTAAGTCAAAAGCAACCGAAAATATGCGAAAAAAGAAAGTATTTATTCGATTTTTATTGGGTAGCTCTCGCATTTTGGGCCTGCATTGAATAGATTGTATAAATTAATTTGTTCAAAACATTTGGTATTAAAATTGTTAAGTAAATATCGAAAAAGAAGCCGAAGGTGCAAGATCAAGAGTTAGCCAAGTGTGCAGCAAAGTGGCAAGCAGATATATGTATGATATTTAAAAAAACTATAGTTAATTTAACAAGTTTGGTCAAAAGGTACGAGAGTATGAGACAGATGGAAGTTGTACGAAAAGAAATTACAAAATTTGTAATATTATGGAATCTAGGGTACAGTGAAGCGTTGGTATAAGGTTTAAAACTGTAGAGCAAAGCGGTTGACTACCAAAACGGGGGGAAAAGCCTCGAGTTTGGAAACACTCGCCGTGGCGAGTGGCATAATACGATAGTAATAAAATCCAAAAACAGTCCTCAAGTCTACGGTAATAAATGGCATGAGTTGCTCGACTTACTCCCGCACGGAGGACCCCGATCTCACCTGCATGGCCTGGGCCTCGTCGCGTCGCTCATCCTCGGTATTCATTGTAACAAACCTAAGTACTAACAAGTTCAGCGAGGCGGCCACGATGGCCAGGCCAAATAGTATAAATATCAGTGCGAACATCACGTATTCGGGCTTCCTGTTCAGTGCATTGTCCCGCTGCAGGGCTACCATGTCGCCAAAGCCTGGGGAAGGGGTATACAAATTATATTCTTTGTTGGAAAAGTTGTATGGTATACCCTACCTATTGTGGTTAAAGTAATAAAACAGTAATATACTGAATCGAAGTAGCTCCAGCCCTCGAATTTCGAGAAGGCCGCAGCACCGCCTGCTATCGTCAGCGAACTGAGAGTGGTCACAACACATATGAGGTCCACCTCCGAGGCGACGGTCCTTTTGCAGCGCAGCGAGGAGCGGACCGCTTTGATAACATAGCTGTAGATTAGAGATATAAGGATATGTGAGACTAAAGATATTTTAAAAAAGTTGCATTTGACTTAAGGTAATCAAGTAATTGAAATAAGTTAAAAACGTATAGTTATACCCGTTAATCATAGAGTAAAAAGGTATCCTAGATTCGTCGGGATATATATGTTTATGATCAGGATCAGTAGCCGAGCTAGCCACGTCCGTATGTCTATCCGCCCAATTGAAACAATAATAGCTAGAAAGATGGGTTTTGGCATGCAGATTCTTGAGGTTGTCGCGCAGCAAGGTACCACGACCACAAACGCCCATAACGCTAAAGTTTATAATATGTTGTAACAGTACGCATCTGCATTCCAAAAACTGTTCAAATCGGACCATCCATTTAAAAGTTATAGGCGAATGATTTGTGCAATCCCGGAAATAGCCGATTTGCTGCATGCATATTTTCATCTCCCTAGCACACCCTCGTTTAGCTGAGTAACGGATATCTTATAGACGAGGATGTCGACTATAATGCTCTTTCTGGTTTTTTTATTACATTTAAAAAAGTAATTTAAGAATCAGTACTGTTGATAAGAATAAATCTTTAAAAATTATGGGAAAATGTCTCAAAATTAGGTGGAAAATGTAGAAAGATTTAAAGTTAAAGTTGAAATATTTTCACTTATAAGAAGTTGAACACATAAGTCTAATATACATTTGGACTACCTATGAAATATTTAGAACACACTTATTAAATTAGCAAACACACCTGCTCAGTCTATTCACTCTTTCTCCGATGCTCTGGAACATAACGAGGCCCAGGGGAATCCCCACGATGGCATAGCACATCGTGAAGAGCTTCCCGCCCACCGTGCTGGGCGTCGAGTGTCCGTAGCCTGAAATGGTGGGTCATCATGAGTGGTTTATAGATGTGTACGTGTATTATAGCCATATCACAGTCGGTTAGATAACTCACCTATGGTGGTTAGCACCGTGGTTGCATAATAGAATGCACCGGTGAATTTCCACTGCTGGCCGGCCTTGTGCGATTCCGATTTGAGCACCACAGTCTCCATGACTTTGAAGTCCTCCTGTGAGATATTGTATTTGCGTATTATCATGTCCTCGGCATCTGCAATTAGTCGCAAGAAAGGCAAGAGTGTTTATGACGCAACCCACACGAATCTCGACGGCAGGTAATGGTCGTCATGTTCTTCAGTGAAAAGCAATTGGGCACTCGAAGAAATAAGGGGTCTCTTGGAATTAACATTAATTACCAGTATGCATATACCATACAAACATATGTTCTTGTGCATCATAACTCATTATGCAAATTTCTAACCTACTAGGTGCAATAGAATTTTAATGAACGGTATTCAGAAGGTATCGGGTTATAATAACCAATACATTAAAATAATTTAGTTGCATATTTTTACAGATTTTTATAGACTTTTAGTAATATACTATATGAATTTAAAATAGGCCCTTCAGCTTAAAAATTCTAAATCGGAGACTTGTCTAAACTTAGAGTTTTAAAGATATTTTATAATTACATTTAATGCCTGGATTTGAACTCGGTACCTCTGTCAAAAAATTCAAAGTCTGCGAGTAGACTACAATATAATCTTAAAAATCAATAAATAATCAAAAAGGTAATGCTTTCTATTATAACCAAATATATTGTTTTAAGAATGATAAATTTTACTCGCTTAATTATGGATATAAACGCAAAACCTGAATAAAATAATTTTTTTTTGATATAGGGACTTTACAATTAATTTATTCAAAGACTTTCCCATTTTTGCCTTAAGAAATAAAGTCTAAGAAAATATTAACTAAATGAAACTTTTTTTAATATTTTTTTTTCCGAAACCATATTTTTTCCAGTGTATGGTGTGACTGCACTGCCACTTGTGTTCGCACTCACCTTGCAGCGCCTCCCAACGACGCTTTTCCGTTTCCGATTCGAGGGCGTCAAAGACGGCGGCGCCGACAAGCAAGTAGGTAAATGTACACACGATCAAGGATATCGTGCGCACATTTTGTTTCTTCATTCTTCATTTAGGCGAGTATTGGGTGGTGGATCGTTGGTTCAGTGGCGTCGCCTCCGCTTGCGGTACAGTTTGCAGGGCCTTTCCTGGCTGCTCACCTGGCTAACCGGGCCGCACCTGCCGTCGTCCATATGAATCCTGCTCGTCCTTGCCGGGCTCAACGACGCGCTCTCAAAGGACAAACTTCCCAAATTGGGTTAGGACCTAGGACTCGACACGGTCTTTCACTCGGCACTTCTGTTCTAGTTTTATGCAGTCTCTTCGGCTGCTTTCTATTTTCTGTTTTTGGCAAACTCACTTAGCACTTTGATTGCATTAAAAATAATATCACTCGGGGAGGGGGGTGCTAGTGCTGGTGCTGGGTTCACGTTTAGTCGGTTAGCTCTCGGCGAGGAGGTGGTGGTGGTGGCGTTTATTTCTGTCACAGGCCGTGGGCCTTTGTCCTCGTCGCGTTCGTTGCGCCGTCCATGTCCTTGCGTTATTTATGCTGCCAGTGAGCTTGGATGTGCATGTGCCAGTGCCTGTGCATGTGCGTTCCATGCTGCAATCCTTCATCGGGCGGCGCTGCTCTCAAGGATTACTCTGCGACGGCTGCTGCTCCGGCTGCGGGTGACGGGCGCCATCTCGCGCAGTGGTTGTAGTTGTGCAGTCCCGAGTTCGTGTCCGTGTCCTTCCTGCGTGGATTGGCTTGAATTAGGTTTTACGGCCGGGCTAAAATTAACGCCTGCAACTAATCTGTCATCATCAATACCAGGTTCCCCCCGCTACAAGCACACTCTGGCAAAGTTTTAAGAGCAGTTGGGGTCAAGTTAATAGCACTTTTGAAGTGCTTCATCAAAATGTATGACAAAGTTAGCTTGATACATTAAAAATAAGGAACTTTAGGTACTTTAACTAAGTAGCCCTTAAAATGTATAATAAAAAAAGTAGATAGATCAATATTACAATGATTATTATGATTAGCTCAAAGTTTTCCTTGAGATTTCAAAAACACATTAGAGAAATCTCTACAGGTTTAAAATATGATTTTTAAAAAATGTGCCTAATAGTATGCTGTAAAAAAATTAAAAGTTCCTCATTTACTGTAATTTGCCCATATGTATGACCGTAAAATAAATTGTAGCATACTTTTAAGCACATTTTTCACCAATGGTTTCTTTTTACAGAACAGTAGGAGGTATAAAACCACTTAAACCACTTTTCTAACTAAATTTTAAACGAAATTGTATGGACTTTTAAAAATGAAGGAACTTAATCCATGTATCTATAAGATCTCAAGACTTATATGTGATAGAAAACCTCAAAAGGTAATACTAAACTCTAGGTGACTTCTGTTAATTATCGGCTTTTGAAGGTTCTCCCCCCCAACTGCATTTTTGAGCTATTATTTTGACCGCCGCTGTGTGAAAGGTGTACACTTCACCTCACCTTTACTCACACACTCGCCCACCACACAAACATGCAAATGAAAAATTCATTTGCATGTGTCCTTCGCCCAATGAGCGTAAGGATTTGTGGACACACTGGCATCTTGGCGTTTTGGCAACGTGTGAAGCTGCGAAATCTCAGCTGTAATTGTTGAATAATTCAGTTAACAGGCGGGATAATGAGACGCCGAAAATGAAAGCTCTCCTTGAGTTTTAGAGTGTGTGTGTGTGTGTGTGTGTGTTTTGGCCATCTAACGGCAATTTATTGATGAACAATGAGGCAGCATTGCAGTGTCTCTGAATTATTCAAGTGTGTGTGTGTGTGTGAGTAGATGAGAGAGGTTCAAAGCGCGTTCAAGTGTACCCACACACACACACACACAGACATACCGACACAGACAGGCTTTTTTTAATTCATCGAGTATAGTAGCCGAAATGTTGGTCCTTCGGCGCGGATTGTGGGGGTTGGTTTTCCTGCCCCCCCCCCCCACACACACACACACGAAAGGCAAAAGGATGCCCGCCCTTAGTTAACTTTTTTGTTAGTTTCCTTGCTTCTTGTTTGTTGTGCTATTTCGCGCAGCTTTCTATGGCCACATCCCCCCCCCCAAAACTCTCGCAGATTCCTACACAGTTCCCATGCACTGGCAATGACAGTGACACTATCAAGAGAATCCCCCCCCCCACAGGCACTTCGCGAAAAAAAGGACGAGAAGCAGAGTCCTCACATCTGAATTTTGTTCCATTATGTAAAGCCCGCACACATATATGTACATCCTTTCCTCTAAAAAAAACAGGTTTAGAATCTGGAACAGCTCGCTATCTTAGCAATCAGTCACAGGACACAGCACAGATCCTTTCGATTGGTTAACTACAATAATTGCACAGAAATTCAGCGGCGCCCCACAATTTTTCACTACCGTAATTTGGCTCCGTTGGGGCCGCACTTTCGTCCTGTCGCCACTCGGATTCGCATCCGTAATGCTCTCGAATCGACGGCTGCGGAAGCTTTGCTCCGGCGCACAAAATCGTCGGCTGCTGTTGGGGTTGTGAGTTGTATTATTCCAGGTAAACTATTTTGCAAGTGTTTCCTCGCCACAGAGCAATATTTCTAACTAGTCTAATTATTTTAATTAAATATTGTTTTATGGCACTCGGATGCTGCGGCGCGGGTGAAAAAATTTTAAAACTTTTACGCTGCGTGTTGCTTAAATAGATTTTCGGACGAAAGCTCGACCTGCTAGTTTCTCTCTCCTCGCTGGGATTTTCTCTCTTGCTGTTAGGACTCTCCGTGGATGTTACATTTCCCTACCGGTTTTGGTCCTTGGTTTGAGTCTAAGCTTAAGTAAGGTTTATTTTGGCTTAATCTCTAAAGAAAAAATCAAAAAGCCTTTATAAATGCAGGTGTTCTTAGCTAGCTCTAAAATGTATAAATTGTTTTAATAAATTAAAAAGTTAAGATATTTCAAGTTTTTGTATTTCTATTTTCCGGGACCTTTGAAAAACCACAGTTTTGGAAGCATTGTGCGCAGACTAAATGCTAGGTTCAAAACTTGGCTACCTTAGTTTTGTTCAAAAACATTAAAGGAAATTTTTGAAGTTTATTGTAAAAAAATATTTAAAATATAAAGTTTTAAAAAATCAAATTTCACACTTTTTAGGTTTAAAGCAAAGGAAGATGCCTTTGAAAAACTGCCTGCCATTTACATTTTAAAAGGAAAATTTCAAAACTTTATATTGTAGTAAAAAAACATTTTTAAAACCCTCCTTTTTCAGTTTTAAAGGGTAGGATGATGCCATCCTTTACAAAACTGCATATCATTTCAATTTTAAAAGGAAACCTTCAACATTTTCCGAAAAAATTTTTATTTACCGCTTCAATTCAATTCTTAAACTTATTGCAAAATCAGTACTTAAAAAAATAATCTTTATATTATAAAGTCAAAAGTTTTATGAAAGGATGATGCCATTCTTTGAAAAACTGCCTCAAGTGATAATTATTTTAGATTATAGTTCAAAAAGATTTATTAACTTGATAAAAAATAAATGCCCCCATTTTAGAGGCAATTCCTCATCATACCCTGAATCACTACTATTATCCTTTAGCTGTCACCTACCTTGGTCAACTCCTCTACTGCTCCTTGGCACACTGACCCGGCCGTCAATCACCAAGATGAATCCGGCTAAATTGGCCTGAAAACCCTTCTGAAATCAGGCTTCCAATCCAAAAATCAATTCTCACAATTTAGAGCAAACATGTCCAGTGGTGGCCTGGCCATGAGCTGATAATTAAAGTGCAGGGTAAAATGTACATTGTACACTGACGATTCCGTATAAACTTAAAACGCTAACTACATTAGTGCTCCATGGCCTCGGGCGGCAAGACGATGTTGCAGCCGAGGAGGCCGCGTCCGCTCCAGGTTTTTGGCACCAATATCAAGTCCAGCTGCTGCTCGGCACGCTTCACCTTCAGTTGGACATTCTGGTTCTGCATGTTGCGCACGACCTCGCCAATCTGGGCGAGATCTCCTTTGAAGTTATTGCTATTAATAGAGCCGAAACGGAGGATGGCATCGCCCACACAAAGTCCCTGAAAGGGGTTTTCAAAAGGGATTAACAAGTGCTATAACAATGCTGATTTCTATTGCCACTCACAGCTTTCTCGGCGGGGGAATCGGCACTGACTAGGTTGACCACCACGATGGCGCGAGCTGGTGCAAGGTCAGCCAAATTGGCTCCTCCTGGCGATCGGTCGCTGTCCAGGTCTAGAGCAGAGGCACGGTTCACCAGCTCGGGATCTGTGGTGGCTATCTCGCTGTGGTATTGGTTGAGCAGGGTCTGGATCTGGTTCATCAGCTCCTTGTGGTCGTTCTGCAGGCAGATGATCGTCTGGCGCGCCTGGCGCACCTGGTAAATGTCGATGTCGTTGCGCGGGAAGCCCTCGGAATCCACAAGAGGTCCAGTCATGCCCACGTTGTCGTTCTGGAATGAAAGGTTAAGGAAAATATCATTATGTTTTAGTTACAGAACAAAATAGGAAGACATAAAGAGAATGGTTCTTTGGTCAGGGAGTTTTTAAATATTTATGCTAGGAATCATACAAACTAAACGATTTTCCTGATCATGGCGGCCATCAATATAAATAGGAAGCCTCTAGGATCATAAGATAGGAACATATATAGGAACCAATTGCAAAAATTTGACATCCAAACAGGAATTATGTTATGCTTATGAATGCATAACATAATTCCTATTTGGATGTCATAGGAGCAAATTTTTGCAATTGGTTGACAAGTTTTCATTAGTTGTTTTGTTGTTTTTAATGTTTTGCATTCTTTTCATAAATTATTAAGGAATTACTCCTTTGAAATTTAAAAAAATATTGAAAAGTCTTACAAGGTTATGGTCATGTATATCCATTAGATAGTAGTCTCTCATTTTTGTTTAAATTTAGTGTCAAAAAATTTTTTAAGTTTATATTCGCTCAGGAATAATGATAATTTTTATATAAAAAATAAAACTCAGAAAAAAAGATTATTTTTACAAAATAACAAAAAAGTCACAGATTTAAAAATCATGATGAAAATGGGTATACTAACCAAAGAGAATCACCATGGTATTTTCTATTTCTGCGTATGTCAATTCAAAGTGGGTCCCTGGCCAAAACCACTTATTGACAATTTTTATTTGTAACACCTAACGTAAATATTACATACCCCATATACCCTATTCATAAGTAAAGGGTATTTCCCTAGGTCCTATAAGAACAGCTGATCAAGGGTGTTTATGAACCAGCTGCTCGCCAAAGTGGATGTACCCCAACCAAAAGAAGGGGTACCGTAGTGCCTCACTTCTGCTGATCCTATAGACCAGTAAATACAGGGTATGTAGCACTACCACTTGCTTGCAAAGGCAAATATACCCCATTCCAAGAACAGGGTACCATGATGAGTACGCGACTTTACTTACGGCGGCCAGGATCTGTCCGTTTCTGCTGATCTGCGCCTCCAGCTGCTTCTTGGCGTTGATCAGCCGCTCCAGTCGCTCCTTGGTGGTGGCCATGACTTTCCCTTCGATTCGAGTTATTCAGTTGTTTGCTTTTAAAAACACAAATTTGTTATTTTATTCGGTTTTTTTAGACTCGCCAGCAACAACAGCAATTTCGTTGCGCAGCCCTGGTCAGTGTGACCGTACGGCGAAACACCAAATTTGACCAAAAAATAATTGTTAAACAATTTTCGGAAAAAAAGAACAAATTAAACGGAAAATAAACACAGAAATTAACAAATTTATATGAAAAACAGATCGAGCAGTTGTGGACCGGAGAAGGGGTGAAGGAAATCCAGGGGAAAAGCCACGCGAGAAACTACGGACGACGAGAGACCTCGAGAAAATCACAGGCCAACAATCAATTCAAGTGTGTTTGTGCGAATTGATTACAAAAATAAAGGTATTTCGAGAGGTGAGCGATAAAAGAGGGCAAAAAAACCCGCGTGTGCCTGGAGAGGATTGGGTTGGCCAACCAGTAAGCACCCACAGAACCTGCCAAGGCTGCTCCCCGCAACTCCAAATCCGCCGGAGTGGGGCCACCCCACCTGCGATATGTGATCAGTGGGGCTCTCCGGAGGTTTATGCAATGTTCTAGCTCTCGGCAAGGCGGAGGAGAAGCAGCCGGAGCAGCCTGTCCAGATGACTGTGACCACCATGGAGGCACAGGTCAAGGCAGCACATCATCACCATCTACACCATCCAACGGGCGGCGGGGCCCAGCACAAGGAGGAGGAGGATCCGGGTCCCGTCGAGGACGAGATGACCGTTCTGCTGGCCAACAAGAACTTTCACTATGACGTCGCCTCCGACCTGGACGACGAAGCCTTTGTGGAGATCAAAGAGGACACCACTGCCGCCGTGTCGGAACCGGCGGGAGCAGCGGGCTTTTACAATCCCGATGAGCTGCTCCTCGAGGAGCAACCACATCAACAGGTCACCTGGCTGGACGACGACGAGATCGAGACACTGGATCGCGTCACCCTGGACATGGGCAACATGTTCTTCAATCGCGTCGACAGTCAGGACATCATCTATCAGCAGAAAAAGAAGAACATCAAGATGGTGGGCAAGTACATCATGGGTGATGTCCTCGGCGAGGGCTCCTACGGCAAGGTGAAGGAGGCCATGAACTCGGAGGATCTCTGCCGGCTGGCGGTCAAGATCCTGACCAAGCGCAAGCTACGCAGGATCCCCAATGGCGAGCAGAACGTCACGCGGGAGATCGCCCTGCTGAAGCAGCTGAAGCACCCGAATGTCGTGCAGCTGGTGGACGTTCTGTACAACGACGAGAAGCAGAAGATGTACCTGGTGATGGAGTACTGCGTCGGGGGGCTGCAGGAGATGGTGGACTACCAGCCGGACAAGCGGATGCCGCTCTTCCAGGCGCACGGCTACTTTCGCCAGCTGGTCGACGGCCTGGAGTACCTGCACAGCTGCCGGGTGATCCACAAGGACATCAAGCCGGGCAACCTCCTGCTCTCCCTCGACCAGACGCTCAAAATATCCGACTTTGGCGTAGCCGAGCAACTGGATCTGTTCTCACCCGATGACACATGCACGACGGGCCAGGGATCGCCGGCCTTCCAGCCTCCGGAGATCGCCAACGGACACGAGACCTTCGCCGGCTTCAAGGTGGACATTTGGAGCAGCGGAGTGACACTGTAAGCCTAGGATAATATACTGTTTTAAGAAGTCATTTGTGGTGCACATAAGTCATCTTCATTTTCGCGAAAAATATCATATTCTATAAGGCAAATTAATAGAACTATAATGTCTATAATGGCTTCATTTTTCCGCTTGTCAAATGCATTAACTTGTAAACCAGAAAGTCCCAATAAGATCAAAATTCATTCCTTTGTTCACTATGAATATTTATCATAAATCTTAACCAAGGAATTGCATCATTAATTTAAATTAGAATATGAAGTGTTTATTGGTTTCTAAAAATATAAAATTACATCAGCTTACATCAACCACTGTTTGCTATTGTAAAATGTGTAAACATTGAATCACAATCAAGGATGTTTTTTTCGCTTTCGTGAACATTTGAAATTCAATTTTAGTTTCTGCTTGTTATACACATTTTTTTATACAGAAGATAATGTAGCTTTATTTAAATCACAAGTCTTATAAAATATATGTACTTCCTTTCCAATAATTTGACTTATCTTCCCAACTTGCAGCTACAATTTGGCCACTGGACAGTATCCCTTCGAGGGTGACAATATATACCGACTGCTGGAGAACATCGGACGGGGGCAGTGGGAGGCGCCCGCGTGGCTCTACGAGATGGACGCGGACTTCGCCACGCTGATCCTGGGCATGCTGCAGGCTGATCCTAGCAAGCGCCTCTCCCTCCAGGAAATACGCCACGATACGTGAGTGGGAATGCCTTTCTTGACTTTTTAATTAGTTAAATTTGAATGTTCTCTTCTTAGTTGGTTCAGATCCGCCCCGGTGAAGACCGGCCCACCGATACCCATTCCCCCGCTGAAGGGCGACAAATACCGCAGCTCGACGGTGATACCTTACCTGGAAGCCTACCACTACGGCGATCAGGACCAGGAGGATGTCTACTTCACCGAGCACGACGTCAATCGTGAGTATTGGGTTCCTTGTTGATTTCTGAAGAAGTATTAAATTTTAAAATATTAAAAATACATTTACCTTGGGTAAAAACAGTAGTCTCGAACCATTTTCTTAAAGCAGGATAGTATTTCCTTTGTAAACGTTATCTTGTAAATATTTCTGAGCGTTCTAAATGCTTGGCTAGAACTCTTTTTATTTTATAATACTAATAAGCGACTTTTTATAACGAAAACTTCCGGAAAGTCTCCTCTTTTTAATGAGCTTTAATAACCTTAAATGCTTTCCCTTACAGAGGAGCTCGCCCGCCAAGCGGCAGCTGCTGCCTCCGAGTATCGAGCCAATAAGGCGGCCCAGGCAGCCTGCCACGCCTACGAGCCGCCTTCCACGAGTGCTGCGGCCGCCGCAGCCGCATCCGCCTCCGGCAATTCCCTGGGCAACGGGAGCAGGGAAGAACCGCCGCCGGTCAAGAAGAAGGGATCGGCCCTGAAGCGGCGCGCCAAGAAGCTGACGTCCTGCATCTCCGTACGCAAACTGAGCCACTGCCGGACTTCGTAGGCGCACACGGTTGCCGCCACCACACTTAGATGCTAAGCGTAATCGAAAGGAATAACTTTGTTAACAAATTGTGAGGAACTTTTTGGTTTTGTTTTCCCGTTTTTGTTGTCCTACATTCGCCAAGTATTTGTAAACATAGAACCATGTAGGAACCATTGAGCCAGGAGCACCTGGACGCCCCAGCAGGAGAAGCAGATGCATCAGCAGCGACTCTAAGTTAGCTGATGGCCAGGACGCTTTTGGGACGAGGCAGCGATTGGGGCTACACGAAAGCTATATATATCCATGTGACAATACTGTGTATTATATGAAACAAATGAAAGCGTAAATTAGTCGTTAATATATGATGTACTGAAGGCAGCGGACGATTGCTGGAGGAGACGGTGCCCGTTCGGTTCGCACACATAAAGAGACATGTTCAAGTGAAATTGTTGTTGGCTTCGTTATATTCTAAAACCACTACCCACAAACGATGCGATTTTCAGGCGCCGTCGGTACAATAACTGCTGGACAGTATTTGCAAAGGCCTAGGTTGAGATTTTAATTTTTACAAACCAATGAAACGAAAATAAAAGAACCCATTGAAGATCAAAATACAAACACTGCATTTAGTTCGCACACTCCATACTCCACACTTCACACTCAACATTTCATTCCACACACACGCTCAGGCTCACACAACATTAGGCTAGCTAACTACGGATGCTTAATCTAGTTCCACGATCTGCAGCCGGTCCGTGGGATCCGGATCCGACTGGCCCTCCATCAGCTCGCCCATGATGAACATCTGATGGTAGTGTGGCCCCAACGTGGACAGTTTGCGCTGCATCAGGTGGCGCAGGGTGTCCACGTACTGTGGCGGCACCTTGGCTAGCGGCGTGTTCGTATTCCGCCAGTGCAGGCCGTTGTTGTCCACATGGAAGAGCGCCGGCGAGGGCACGTGGTCCTTAAGGTAGTTCCAGATGCACTCGCGCAGCAGAAGGGCGATCTGGAAGTGGGTTTCAGTGGTTTATAGTACAAAGTTTTAACAAATTTAAAGATATCCTACCTCTGCCGACTCAAAGTGCTCGATAATGAGATGCAAATTGGTAAGTGGCGGCGGTATCAGTTGGCTCATAGCCAGTAGCTGCAGCATCTTCTTGGTGCACAGCATCAGCTCATCGTTGGCAGCCGTGGGCTGGAATCTATTGACTGAAGGAGTTAACATTTTATTAGAAAAGGTTTTTAAAAGCCTTAAGTTCTTGAGTAAACCCACCATTCTTTCCCCGCCAGTGATGCAAGCAGGTGGCGCAAAGTGCCCGCAGTAGCACCGAGGAATAGCAAAGGGCCGGCCTATGACCGGCAATCAGTCCCAAAACCGCCCAGAGCACCGGCGAGGTGATAAACGCCCTTCTGATCTGCATGTCCCGCTCCATGGTGACCCGGGTGAACTCCTCATCCGGAAAGGGCAGGCCGTTGTACATGACATCCGTGGAGACCAGCTCGACCAGCAGCAGCGAGACCAGCGAGTAGCCCTCCACGTTATTAGGCTTCTCCAGATCGGCGCAGCAGGCATTCAATGCCTTAAGATACAGCGCCTGCTTCTCCGCATCGCAGCTTCGCTCGTTGGTGGGCAGCACGGGTCGCAGACCACGTCCTATAATCCCGGAATGCAGCACGGATCGATTCGAGTTTGCGCCAGAGCTTGTGTGGAGGTTCTGCAGGATGAGCAACTCGTGCTCGGGGATTTGCAGCTCGTCCAGTTCGTACTCCTCCAGTTGGCCAAGCAGATGGCCATGGTAGAAGAGGGCGCCCTCCACCAGCTCGCGTAGGCAGACTGTTCTCGCAATCTTCCTCGCGGAACACTGGCGCTGCAGCAGGGCATATGACCGATGAGAAGCCGCCGCTCGACGGATCACAGCTGTAACACAAAAGATTTATTATTACACATATGTAGAAGCAAATAAAGTAATCCTTACTCTGCTCAGTTAGGCCCACAAAGAAGTACTTCACGCTGAGCACGGCCAACTTAAGGACTAGGGGAGTTCGCAGGACATTGGTGCGGCTGCCGGCTTCAATGTTGTTCAGCAAATCCACAATGAGATGGGCCAAGCGCATACGGGTCACGTCTTCCTCCTCCGCCTTATCCTCGCCTGGCTCCAATTTTGGGCGCTTTCCGTAGTCCTTTCCATTGCACATGTCATTGTTGTTGTTATTATTGCTCTGCTGCGCCCTAAATTTCTCTGAACTGCGCTCAGCAGCATCTCTGTCCATCTTCAGAACCAATTTGTTGACGGTGCAGTCAAAGATTTGAATGATTTTGGGAAGACACTCGTTAAGAGCTTGGTTTAAATGCTGCGCTTTGATATAGGGAGCCACATTCTTGCTCTTGTGCATCCTGGGGGAGATTACCAAGCGGAAATGTTAATAGTGTTCAAGAAGGAATCTTATTTCTCTCACCTGGCCAGTATGTTGAGGTTGGAGAATGTGTTGAATGCTTCTGTGGGCGTGCCAGGGGGCACTGGCAACCGATTGTTGACCTGAACATGCAGCGTTATATCCTCCAAAACCATCTTGAAGCCTGGCGTGAAACCGGGAAAGTTCACCATGCCGCTTTGGCCGCCCAGCAAACGGATGAGGGCGCCAATACCATTGGGATTCTGGGCATACGACTTCTTTAGAAGCTGGGATATTGTCTGGTAGTAAATGTGTGGATGCTGGGAGGCTAGAAAAAGTAAAGAACGTTGTTTAATTGATCTTTAATGTAAATAAGTTATCTCTCTACTTACAGACCACCAGCAGTAGTCGCACCGCCGTTTGCTGCTCGAAGAGATTGGTGCTGAGGCAGCTCTTCCACAGCATATACTTGGTTTCCTCATAGGCCAGATCTGCCAGCAGCGGGAAGTTGCGCTGGTTGAGCACCCACTGTTCCAGCTCTTGCATGGAGTTGTCCAGGAAGTCCTGACACCAAACATACTTCTCGGCCATCTTGGCTGCCGTGAGTAGCAACGTGGCTCCATGCTCGTTCAGCCGGAGCACGGCGTTATTTAGCGTGGGCTGCATTCCTGCGAACATCTTGTTGCTCAGCCAAAGCGGCGACTTCTGCACAATCACCTCGCACATGTCCTCGGAATCTAAAAGAATGAATAAATCAAATTTAATTCCTGCTAATAGTCGAATGATAGACAGATAATCAACTAAATCTAAGCTTTAAAGGAGTAGTATACAATAAATTACTTAAATCGAATTCAAAAGGTTACAAAACAGTATTCGCAGTCAAAGAAATTGGAAGTTTTCCCAATACTCAACAATTTAGCTGCTAGTTTGGAACATTTTTCCCTTATCCAACTGCCACTTACATATTTCCACCAGCACATTGACCAAGCTCTGCAGGATCGTGTCCGAGTAGTTGGTGGTGATCAGCAGGAAGGGAACCACGGCCACGTCCAGCGGCTTCTTGGGCGCAAAGCCCTCCCTGAGCATCTCGCGGAAGGCAGCCCTCAGCTGCTGCTCGTGGCACGAGGTCATGTAGTCGAGGATGCCCGCCTCAGAGTCCAGATGACAGCGGTAGTCCTCGACGAACCGCTTGATGCCACACTGCAGGATCTGCATGATGATCTTGTAGGGAAAGCAGCCACCCAACCTGGCCACAATCCAGTCGAAGGTCATGGGAAAGCGATGGAAGGCATTCAACATGATCTCGACGCAGGCCTCCTCCTCCGGCTGGGTGAGCTTCCGGAAGCAGCTGTTGATAAGGGTCATCAGGCCGTGCATGGCGCTGCACTCCAGCCAGTAGTTGCAGCTGGCCGTGATGGTCATCCGCCTTTGGGTGTACTTGTCGCTCAACTTGGCCACCAGCTCCAGGCTCCAGTTGGCGATGAGGGGCGACCAGGCGGGCGGACCCTTCCACACCAGGCTCTGCAGCGCCGTCTTGACCAGGTTGAAGCTCTCGTACTCCGGCGCCCGGAGTTGCTGCTGCCGATTCCCGGCCTGCTTCACCTGGGACACCGGCATTCCGGTCTTTGAGTCGGCCATCTCGGGGGACACATACAGCTGGACGCTGATCTCGGCCAGCAGGGCGAAGTACTCGAAGACTATGTCCCGCGTGGCAGGAAGCTCCTCCAGGAATCCTAGCCTGCGTGGACCAAAGGTATTTGTTGTTTACCACGGACTCTGAGGAAGTTTAGCTGACTACTCACGCGAGCTTGATGAGATTGGGGCTGGTCAGCAGCTGGGGGCAGCTGTGGCCATTGCTCACCGTCTCTATGAAGTGCTTAAGCTGATCCAACAGGTTCTGGCGCAGCATTTTGTGGTTCTAGGCATCGGATCGGGAAAGTAAAAGTTAAAAAAGTAAAGCAAAAGAGCAGAGCAAATGCCTTGCGATGTCAGCCGGTATTTCGAAGCCGCAAGCAGTTGGGCACACCAAGCCAACGGTCACACTGTACCTCTTTGCGTTGTTCAACACTCTTGCAGAACTGTTTACTCCGCACTGTTAGCCCTTATAGTCTATTCACACAGAAGGGGTTTCCGATTCAGCGACCAAATTCAACGAATTTTTCTAATATAAGAAATACACGTTCTAGAAAGAGACCGGAAGAAGTCGATAAAATTCGCTTGGCGTTTCGGGAGTTTTTTGAGTTGGAAATGCATATGAATTGTAATGACGCCGATATAAGGAAATTGTTGTTGGCACGGTTCCGAACCCAATTAATCTCATCGCGAATAGAGATGTTGCTGCTCTTTTTTAAGGAAATTACCAGTCTCCAGCTTATGTCCTTGCTAATAGCAATGTAATAATTTCACATGCTAGCTTTCAAATTGTATTTAGTTTTGCGTTGAGTTACATTTTATTTGAAGCAACTGAATTTGCATGTCCTTTCTCTTCAAATATGTGACCAAGAATCCGTGTGCAGAGGCTATTAAGCGAAATGCCTTTTCAGCAGCTAGCCGCTAAATGGCGTATTAGGAATTAGCGAAACTAAATTGTATTCATTTCATTCTTCATCTGCAGCCATTCCTTTATCAATAGCAAACTATTACTTTTCTAAGTACTAAATTCGGAGTATTAATATTTATGGTTAATAAATGGAGACAGATAACAATTTTAAATTTGGGGCCCAATTTGGTTTAAGGCGAAAAGATGGCTCAAGCGTAGGTGTATGTCCTTGCCGTTTCTAGAATACATTTCGAGTTTTTCAGTATATACCAAAAAATATAATTTAAAATACCAGGAGGTTGTCTCCGCTATGCCAGCGTAGACACTCACCTGACACTTAAGTGTGACCAACTAGGGGATTTTTGGTATATCCGAACAAATAAAGATGGAGTATATAATATTCAATCATCGAGGTCAGGCCAACAGCGTCGGTCGGAAAGTAGAAAAATCACAATTATCCGGGGAGATATTAGTCGAAAACTAACGCGGGTCCCCAGTAAATATGCGCAAGCGTAAATTGTACATACAGTGAAACGAATGCAGCCAGCGTGCGAAGCACTAAAAGCGAAAAACGCCAGAAACAGAAACAAGAAGGAATTGCAGCGTGAGTGTATAACTTTTTGGTTTTTGCCCCCGCGCTCTCTGTCTCTTGCTGCTCCTGCTCTTGCTCTCTCTCACTCCTCTCTTTTGCCCTCTTGCGGCTTCTGTGTTGTCTGCGTGCGAGTGTGTGTGTGTGTTTGAGTTTTTAACAGTGACGGTGTGTTCTCACGTACTCCGTGGATGATTTACGGCCTTGCCAAGGAAATCGGACTATATATCCCGGCTATAGCCCATATTGGATCCCGATCTGGATGCGAGGCTGTTGCCGCTGCTCCCGCTGACACCGACCCCCCCTTTTTATCGCACTTTATGCAACAACGAAAAGCAAACCGTCGTGTGTTGAGTTTCTGCGCTCTCCGCTGTGTGTAGTGTGTTGGGTTTCGCGCAGCGTGGTGAGTTGCCGTCGTCTGTTTTTCTTTTCCCTGCGTCTTGTGTGCGTTTCAATTAAATGCAAAATCGGCTGCGAATATCGCGGAAATGCGGATTCGCTCATGCTTCATATACAGACATAAATAAAGTATCGAATCAAAACAAAAATCTGCTGGCAACAACAACAAAAACGTGCGTGGGTGTGCGCGTGTAGTGCGCTTGTGTGAGTGTGTGTGTGTATGGTGGGGAGACGGCATTTTTCTTTACCACACGCCTCTTCTTCCCCACAATACGCTGCAATTTGTGCGATTCTGTTTTGCGCCTGCCATTCGCAATAATTTTATTGAATGAACCGCAAAAGAGACGGCCCAAAAAGCGATGTACTTGCCAGACGTTGTGTCTGTGTTGGTGCGTGTGTGTGTCTGTATCGCGTTGTGTGTGTATCGCGCATGAAAATACATCAACTGTCAAGTACAAAAAAAAAATTTCTAAAAAATAAAGGAAATTGGCTGACATTGCAATTGCACCGGAGAGTGTTTATAATTGTGAAATTTTCGAGTTCTCCACCAGTCTCTTTCCCCAACTTCCTTCCGTCCTTCCCTGCCCAATACCACCCCAAAAAATTGCATACATGCACACGCGCCTTCGATTGTGCGAATGTGTTGGTCTGAGCGCGCGCGTATTCTGCACACATTGTCATGCATGCAAAAACAAGATACGACGCGTTCGTAATCGTCAGACTCCTTATCCCCCTTCGCTCAGTCCTTCTCTTTCTGGCCCTGCATTATTCATTGCAGGATGAAGAAGGCAAAAAGTTAACGAAAGGGAACAGGCGCGAGTCCAATTTGGACCGCTTATTTTTTCCTATGGAGTCCTGCATCCGCATCCTTTGCTCTTCTCATCCCTGCCCACCTTTTCGCTCTCTCCTTATTCACGCCTTCCCGGACACTTGCAGCTTTCGCGCGCGTGTGTGTGTGAAGAACAGGAAGAGAGAAGCGAGACTCCAACTTAGCATTTACAGTTGCGGTTCAAATAGTGCATAGCTGTAGTTTTATTAACCCGAAAAGGATTACGGGATCACTTTGGGGCCCGGTACCAGAGGTCAATATATATGAGGTAGTTAGACTTTTTTAATTCATGAAATCCTGATTTCCGAACTGCTACCCAGTAAGTTTTCTTACTTCCTTAAAACTAGTCAGATTCTAAAAGTTTTGAGGATATTGAACCTCCATTATAAAGGTTTTAACCAGTGTATGTAGATATCAAGATTTAAATAAGCGATATACAGCCAGTCGACAATTTATGATAATGAAATTATGATCATGTACACGTTTTAGTCAAAATATACAATCCCTAGCCTTATGGATCCTTAAGGTTTTTTTTAAATATCTTTGTTTCTATAATAACCGAGCTTTGAATAAAATTATGCATTAGACGCTTAAACTACAAATTCAAATACTTGATGTACACAATCCCAATCAACAATCTAAAGAAAAAAATCAGGTCAAAAAAGATCTTAAGATTTATAAACTGACACGTGTAATTTATCAGGAGGGAAACAGAATCAAAATGACAAGTATCATTTTCGTAGCTGTATCTCTTTCTTTTACTAACCAATAAAAACTAATTGTTGCTGGGGCGAAAAATACTGCCAACTTGTCATATTTGTCGGACTTTATCGATGACTCGACTCCAGGGCAGTTTTTCGCACACAGATTTTCTCTCGGCACCTTGGCAGCCTTCTGCTGGTTATTAATAAAAATTAATAATAACCAAATCTCTGGCGCTGGGGCACTTGGACATGGGCATTCTCGTGTATTTCGCAGCTGATTGCGTAAACCGCTCGCGACGTTTGTTTTGAATTGCTGCTTTTGTTTTGGTACCGATTCGAGGGTCTACGAGTGTGAAATCTCTGGCTCTCTCCCTCGGCTCTCGATTCTCCATTCTACATTCTCCGGGTGTTATCAGTGCGGAATTGGCCTATGGCGCTTTATGGGAACTGGTATGGGGTAGTATTAGTATATGTAGGTGTAGTATAGTATTTCGGTTCGTATCTGGGATCTTAATCGCTGTGCAAATCGTGTTGAAACTGCGGAGCACGCGTTTTCCCCCAACTTCTTGCAACCTTGGTTGGGCAGGGCGGTGGGTGGTGGGGGTGATTAAGTGTGGCGGGGTTCTCGCTGTCGATCTGAGGTGACGTAAATGTTTGCGGTGGATAGCGCCAACTTTGAGGTGGCGCTCTTCAACGATGACGTAGCTAGCGCTTCTTCTGTTTACTCGCACATTATTTTGCACTTGCCCATTGATTTTCGCCTTGCACAGAAAGAAATGATGGATGTGATACAAATTCAATTTGAAGGAATTTAGTTGGCTCAAAAATCGAGGTGATGATGACATAATATATTGAAATCCCCTTATATTCAATTATGTTCATACTATCAATTCATTTATTAAAATACATAATAACCCTTAACTACGATATGAAATCTCAAAATATTTACTTAACCCCCTAGCTTTGAGTAAATATAGAGCTCAGTTTTTTGATGTGTATGAGAATGGATAGTTTACTGCTGGCTCCCCACTCTCTGAATCTCCCGCTCTCGCCGCTGTTTGTTTTCTTCGCGCGCGTGTTTGCACTCGCCGTGGGGCGAAAGCGCAGCGATAATAGTTGCTCGGATATAGTATATACGCCATATAGTAACCCCACTCATACCGAAAACCCCATCGCACAGATACAGACGCGCACACTGCGAAAGGCCTAGATCTAATGGAAAACGCTTAATGTTTGTAAACAGACCGGGCAAAGCACATTTCTTTTCCTTTATTTTTTGGCATATCGCATCTCAGTCGGAATGGTCTTCACTCGGCTTCTCTCTACACATCTTTCTCCCCCAAACACACACACTACGAACGTTGCTTTCACATTTTCATTCATCGCGAAACTACCCATGAAATGTTGCAGAAACCTTAAGATAAGATATACGATGTGTTTACAAGACCCTAAGCTCAATAGTAATATTATAACCATAAATTACCTACGACTTTTCCGTTTCGTAAGACTATGAAACAAATTCAACGTGGTATTAATTTGTGTTGCGAATAATTGCTGTTATAGATGCAAAATAATAAAATACTGCTTACTACTTTAGCGGGAAATAATTATATTGAACTACTAAACTAGTGAATAATTAAAGAAAACCAGAAAAACATACTTATATTTAGTTAAACAATCTAAGCTGCACTGAATATTACATTTATATAGCAAAGAGACAGTTCCAAAACCTGTACCCTGTATCTCCAGAGATTTTCTGATGTAAATAAAGTACACTCAGGATTTACTGTCCATAATATTTGTAATTACGGGAAATTCCTTTTATTGTCAGATGATAAAAAATCTTTGTCTAAAAACATTCTATAATATTTTAACAAAATCTGTGTTATTATCTTGCAGTGCAGTCACGTCGTGGGCCAATCCCAATCCCATTAGTCCCCACCCGGAGCTGGAGTGGTAGCCTAACATGGATATAGAAGTCAAGCATAGAGATTAGCCGAATCCTTTGAATTTTAAATTCAAGATCCTAATTTAATATAGCCAAGTAGCATAGCGTAGTCTATAGCCCCTAGCCAGCGGAACGGTTCCAAGCCGCAAGCAACTCGCGTTCGTAGTCCAGATCGTTCCTTAACCGAATCCCCCGGACACCAGCGAAAAAAACCACAGAGGCACTTCGAGGAGCAACATCATCATGACGACCGACACCCGCCGACGCGTCAAGTTGTACGCGCTGAATGCGGAGCGCCAATGGGATGACCGTGGCACGGGTCACGTGTCCTCCACCTACGTGGAGAGGTTAAAAGGTGGGTGTACAAAGTCAACCAACCCCCCTCGGAGTGTGGTCTAAGTTTCTGCATCCCTTAACTACTTCCAGGCATCTCGCTTCTGGTTCGCGCCGAATCCGATGGATCGCTGCTTTTGGAGAGCAAGATACAACCGGACACCGCCTACCAGAAGCAACAGGACACACTGATTGTGTGGTCCGAGGGCGACAACTTTGACTTGGCCCTGAGTTTCCAGGAAAAGGCGGGCTGTGACGAGATATGGGAGAAGATATGTCAGGTAAGAGTTGTTTAAGCTGCAGCTTTTTGAAAAAATAGCTACCGTTGATTTATATGTCAGTTCATTTAAGACGTGTGTCAAACGACATCTCTATGTTGCTCGGGCATTTTGGTATTAACGACAATCCTAAACTAATGATTTTCCAGGTGCAAGGCAAGGATCCCTCTGTAGAGATAACACAGGACATTGTCGAAGAGTCTGAGGACGAGCGTTTTGAGGATATGTCGGACACCGCGCCACCCATTGAGCTGCCACCCTGCGAGCTTTCCCGGCTGGAGGACATTTCGGAAACGATACAGAGCTGCCTCTCTACGCCGCTGCGCAAGGAGAAGCTATCAATGGCCCTGGAGTCGGAGAGCTATATCAAGAAGCTGCTGAACTTGTTCCACGTGTGCGAGGACCTGGACAACACCGAGGGTCTGCACCACCTCTTCGAGATCTTCAAGAACATTTTCTTGCTGAATAAGAACGCGCTCTTCGAGATAATGTTTGCGGATGACACCATCTTCGATGTGGTCGGGTGCCTTGAGTACGATCCGAGCGTGGCTCAGCCCAAGAAGCATCGCCAGTATCTGAAGCAGTTGGCCAAGTTCCGCGAGGCGGTGCCGATCAAGAACCAGGACCTGCTGGCCAAGATCCACCAGACGTTCCGGGTGCAGTACATCCAGGACATTATCCTGCCCACGCCGTCGGTCTTTGTCGAGGACAATATGCTGAACACTCTGTCCAGCTTCATCTTCTTCAACAAGGTGGAGATTGTCACAATGATCCAGGACGATGAGCGCTTCCTGCTCGATGTGTTCGCGGTGCTGACGGATCCCGCCACCGGCGATGCGAAACGCCGCGACACAGTCCTCTTCCTGAAGGAGTTCTGCAACTTCGCCCAGAACCTGCAGCCGCAGGGCAAGGACTCGTTCTACAAAACTCTCACCTGCCTGGGCATCCTGCAGGCGTTAGAACTGACACTCGTGATGAACGACAAGAAGACCAAGTCGGCCTCCATCGATATCCTCACGGCCATCGTTGAGTTCTCGCCGTTGGTGGTGCGCAACTACACGCTCAACCAGGCCAACAGGCCGGAGGGGGTAAGTTAATCTTCAGAATCTTATAGTTCTCGCCTACTTATTATGGCAGATATCTAATATAATATCAATCTTGGTGTTCTAATACATGATTACTGTTCTTTACATTTGCCTACACATAGGAGCGTATGCTACTGAACATTGCCATCGAACAAATGCTGAACGACTCGGAGCCGGAGCTTGGTATTGCGGTGCAGCTGATGGGAATCGTTAAGATCCTGTTGGAGCCGGAGAACATGCTCACCGAGAAGGGCGATTTTCTCAACTTCTTTTACAAATACAGTGTCCAGACGTTAGTGGGTAAGTACGACTTCAACACCATCACACTTTCAGCGACTAACTACTCGATGTTTACAGCCCCATTGATGCTTAACACCATGGGCGACCGTCCGCAGAACGAGGACTATCAGACGGCCCAGCTGCTGGGCATCGTCCTGGACATTCTGTCGTTCTGCGTGGAACACCACAGTTATCACATCAAAAACTTTTTGCTGCAAAAGGATCTCCTCAAGCGAATTCTGGTGCTGATGAAGAGCACACATACGTTCCTTGTCCTCGGCGCCCTGCGACTTCTGCGCAAGATAATTGCACTCAAGGATGAGTTTTACAACAGGTGAGTGTGACGTGATTAAATCAAATGCGGCATTGCTAACTGGATAATCCCTATCCGCAGACACATTGTAAAGTGCAATCTGTTTGCGCCGGTGGTGGATGCCTTCATCCGCAACAACGGCCGCTACAATCTGCTGGAGTCGGCCATCCTGGAGCTGTTTGAGTTTATAAAACTCGAGGACATCCGTACTCTGTGCGTTTACTTCGTGGAGAACTTTAGCAAGATATTTGATGAAATCGAATATGTGCAGACATTCAAGTACTTGAAGAATCGCTACGATCAGTACCAGGATCGGCTAAAGGACCGCGACAAGATGGAGAACCGCACGGACGGGTAAGTTTTGCTTTAGCGCCTTGTGCTCCAACACAAAGTGAAAATATTTGGGTATATCATCTTAAAGTGGCCTGCCCATCATCCGTAGCGGTGGCCGGTTTCGTCGGGATCAGCGGCAGATGGAGGAAGAGGAGGAGATGTGGTTCAATGAGGAGGACGATTTCACTGAGGAGATCGACACCTACAGCAATGTCATGAAATGTAAGTATATTTAATAATTGAATACTTAAATTTACTTGGAATAACGATGTAAACAAATATGGGTCATCATTCATTTGGGGTTTGGAGAAATATTACATTTATGTTTAAATTATTAATTCAACGTTCTTGCCTTGCAGCCGTCAGCGAAAAGAATGGCCCGCAAACGCAAAACCAGCAGAAATCCTCTCCGCCGCACAGTACGTCGCCGCACAGTGGTTTGCTGGGTAACCTGAGCACCACCGCGTCATCCACTGCCACATCCGCCTCGTCAGGCGCTCCAGTGGCCAGTGGCAGCAGTAGCCCCGAGGCGATCTCAGCCGACGAGCAGACGCAGACGGCAGTGCATTTAGTCGCCGCTGCCAACATCGCACTTCAGCACCACCAGCAGCAGCAGCAACAGCAGCAGAACCCATTCCAGCAACAGACCCAGCCCGAAATCGCGGAGCTGCAACAGCAGCTGCGCGGCGTGGAGACGCCACAAAGCCAGGACCTGGAGCTGTCGCAATCGGCCGTAGCCAGCGTATCGCCCTCTTCGTCATCCTCGTCTCTGGAGGCATCCACGTCCTCTTCATCGGCGTCCTCGTCTTCATCCTCGTCGTCATCGTCCTCGCCGCCCGGGTCATCCTCGGCCGCATCTCTTTCCGACTCGGCGACAGTGGCGGCCGTGGCAGCTTCTCAGTTTCTCTCAACGATCGCCACGGCCATGGCGGCGTCTGTTACGGCGGCGGCGGCGGCCACAAGCGGCTCCCCCAACCTGTCGCCAGCTCCGGCTGTCTCCAGTCCGGATATCGAGAGCGCCGACGCCCAGTTGCCGCCCAGCGATGACGCCAGCAGCCCGGTCAGCGGGGATCAAGATGCGAACAGCGCGGAAGCTGCCAGCAGTGAGGCAGATAAGGCGACGGGCAAAAAGGTGTGTTGCTGAACCCAATAATGTTAATTATAGGCAAAGAAAACACCGACCATGTTTAATTTTTTTAATGTTACGACTACAAATTGTAAACATAAGTTTAAAAATGCTCTTTAGGAATTTTAGTTACTTTTTGTATTTATAATTTTACCTAGCATAAGAAGCATGTAGTTTTTCTATTCATACGAATCTATTTACCATTCGCAGGGTCTGGTGGACTACGAGAGTGATTCTGGCGAAGATGACTACGAGGAGGACGAGGACTCCGAGGGGCCACAAGCACAAAAGCGCGCGCGTCTGGCATAGTTGGCAGATGATGAATACAGCGGCATCAATTATAAATTAGTACACACATAACAGAACACAACCAACCACGGCATACAACAAACAACAAGCAACACACAGACCCCCAACACACACACCAACGAATGTTAGGATCGCATTGGCGGCAACGACAGGACAGCACAGCAGACAGCCGTACGATGTAAGATCGAACAAGAAAGCATACAATTAAATTTTAGCATAAAATTTATTTTAAAGGAGGAGCAAACAACACCTAAAGTAAACGAGAAATTATAAATCTTACTTTACTAAATTAAATAACTACATATAAATATATATATTCAAATATATATGCATATGAAAACACAGCTAACTATAAATGATCAGCATCCACAGGCAAAGATGCAGAGATGCAAACGAGTGCGTGTTGTTCGCGAGTTGGCAAAGCATTAACGAAACAAACCAAAATAAAATGTATTTAGTAGTTAAATCCCACACAAGAGAAACGCAGCAAAAAGGAGGAGGTGCCGTCAGGTGGTGGAGGACATTTGTACACAGGCAACATCCATTCGCAATGTCCCTAGTATATCAGCAGTTAACAGATCCTGTGAAGTTGGCTGCCGGCTTAGAATGTCGGTATTTGAAGGACAATTAATAAAATTGTGTCTTGCGCCTAGCTTAGTTGTAATGCTTAGAGTTAATCACTTTTACTATCATTACCTATGAGAACGATTTCCTGCCAATTGCACCACTATCACTCGTAGCGCTGTTTTCAACTGACAATTTGAGTAAACACTTCTTATCGCAAAAGCCTTTATAAAAGTTTCTATTGCAAACAGCGCTGTAACATCTTAAGCAACGTACATCTGTGTTATGTTACTAAATTTTAAATTTTGAACTATTCCTAAAACAGTAAAATTTGTATCAATTGTTTTTTTTTTGTTTAATTGTTTTTTGAATAACAACCAGAAGCCATGGTTGCCAACTTGACAAAAACTGTTAATCCCTTGAGTTAGACGCAGATAACACTTGAACCCAATGAACCTTGTATATAATTTAGTCAGTCTCAATACGCGATTAGTTGATAACTGCCCTAGCACCACTGACGCCCACATTAAGCCCAAACAATTGATCTTGAAGGAATCGAAGGTTTTGCACATTATCGAGCAGATTGAATTTCAAACTCTTGTGGGTGATAACTTGAGAAGCGTTGTCTGACTGTGTAATTAAAAACAATTGTTGCGCTATCCTTGCATTATTGAAACACACTCACCACAAACACATCAATAAATAACTAATTATAATGATAACAAATAGATCGTAAAATAAAACTAAAGTGGGGTAAAAAAACATCAGCAAACAAATAACAATAACGTAAATTAAAATAGTCTCTTCAGTTCTCGTGTAAGTTTTTTTTTTTCATATTTAACGTTTAATTTGTATTGAACGACTGTAGATGGGCTCACTTGGAACCACTCCACTCCACCCACAAACGCATAAATACGTTCGCCCACGCTATAACCAATCGACATCCCACAACCACAATGACAGAAAGTAATAAAGTTATTTGTTAATAATCGTATTTGCCATGTGCGTTGCGTACTGTACTACATTTATTTATTTTAGTGTTTAAAAGAACTTGTCACTGCAAACGGTTTCCCTTGAGCAACCGATCGTTTGTTCCTCTCCCGAAGCCCACGATCTTAAGAATACACCCATGATAAAGCCGCGGAGAACGTATCCATACATATATCCTTCCAAGTTGATGTTTTGTTTGATTGATTGAGCAACATTAACAAGACGCATTCGCAAAGTGCATGAACAAGAATGATGAATAAAAATAAAGAAAATGATAATGAAAACTAAACGTAAACGTAAAGCGACAACACTATAGTTTATACATAGTATTTATATGAATCGTGTATTGTATATGATATGCTGTCTAATCCCTAATCCTAACACATACCCATTACGTCTATAATTTGAATACTTTATTTAGTTGTTTAAACATCCGTGCGTAAAATGCGATATATATAACTCTATATTATTATTATGAGTAAATTAAATAATAGTTTTTAATAGTTTTTAAACAGAATCAAATGGCTAAGCTCTCAAAGTGTTCTTTTATTTACTATATATGAAACACCTGATTGTCAGGTGTCGGGTGGTTTTTCACTGTCATGGTAACCGATTCAAGGACCAAACAAATGTTTCCAGCAAATGTTGACTAAACTTTTCGGTTTAGTCACTTCTTTGAACTGTAACCAAAATGTCGGTGGAAGACTCCTGGGTTTTTGATTCACTGGTGTGCTTTCTGCACGGCCCCATCTGGAATGCTCCGCTCCAGACTTTTATCGAGCAAAAGTCCTTAGGTGAGCACCCATTCTGACAATGGAATCCACAATAACCCAAGGATTTGGTGCAGTCTTCGATCCCAATCTGCCGATGGATGAGAACAATCCAGACATACTTCAGATCCACGAGGAATACAAGAATCTGGTGGATTACATGCTGGGCAGCTTTATGGAGGAGATGCAGATATCGCCGGAGCAGTTCGAAATGGCCTGTCTCGAGGGTCATCAGCAGGGGCAGGGCGAGAATCCCTTCCAGTTCCACCAAGTGCTGTTTCAGCAGGTACGTCCGGTCGCAGTCTTCAACGCAATAGTGTTCTCGAGGTGTCATCTTTCAGATATGGGCCGCCAACGACATAAAGATATTCATACGCATGATGACGCAACGTAATGTGGAGCTTCAGCTACAGGCCCTGGATCTCATCGAGAAAAATCAATTAGCCCAGAGTACCGCCGACGAGGGGGATGACCGCAGTGCGGACGCGAGCTCGGATCCAGGGTGGGTTTCGGTGGTTCCCCGTCAATAAACCTGTCTTATGCAATTGCGGGAAAAATACTATTTGGTTTTCGCACAGTGCCAAAAAGTTTTACACATATTTATTGGATTTATTTTATACTAGTTTGGCTAGGTTGTTCCTATATAGTTTTGGAATCTATTTCTGATTTTAATTTAACTCAAAAACTGCATTTCTAAAAAGTTATACAGTTAAGGGTCAAACTTTAAACGATTAAGACTTGTTTTTTCTAGGATTTATTCGCACTTACCATCAATACAAAGTTAGAGTCTTGTAAAGCCTTATAAGACGATACAACTATACGCTGAACATCTTATTCTTAATTTTTGCCAAGTCCTAATACATAATACTTTCCACAGTGATACCGCCTCGGAGGTGGAACAGTTGATAGCCAAGACGGTGGCTGACGAACTGGAGAGTCCGGAAGCGGCTCTTACTCCAGAGCAGGAGCCCAATATGGAACTGGTTAATGACAAGTTCCAGCGGCTGAATCTGTTCTTCGAGCAGGAGGATCATGTGGACCCCAGTGACGTGGTCTCGCGACAGGAGTACCTGCGCCAGCAACGCGACAAGATCGTGGAGATTAAGAAGCAGACACGCGCCAAGCAACTGCAGGAGACCATGTCCCGCGGTACTCCGCATGCTCCGGAGGGAGCACGTCCCAGCTCCGCATTGGTGGCCCAGCAGCTACTGGAGAATGGCGGCCAGACCAAGGAGCTCTCGATGCCAGCACCTCTGGAGGCCGAGGAGAACGCTGCCCTCCAACTCAGACGCAATCTGGCCAAGCGCTTGCGGAGCGAAGTGGTGGAACAGAAGTGAAAAACAGGACACACTACTATTCTCTACTATTCCCATTTATTGCAGATGCTCAGCCAGAATTAACAACGTGCATAAGGTATTGCGACATGCAGACTAGTTCGTTTGGTGGATGCACAGGGTGTGTCATATGTTGTACTTGTCTCGTCTCCACTCGTCCATGTCCACATACAACCCAGATTCAATGGTAGTGGATTGTGTGTGGACATGGTCAAGGGAATCTCTAATAATTTCCATTAAGCTTTTCCTCAAAATAAACATATTGCTAGTGAAGTGTTTCCCAAAAACATTGTGTTGATTGCTCTTCTATGTTGGTATGCGATCCCGCAAGTAGGACATGATGGCATCGGTGCCCTTCATCAGGATCTGATGGCGGGGCTGGCGAAAAGGATTGCCCACCAGTTCCAAGTGTCTGAAATTTAAAAAGGATATATATTTGCTCATACGAGTATTAATTTCCAATCTGGTTCTTACGTTATGTTGGTCAGATTCCCCAATGTGGGCGGCACTGCATCAATATCATTATTGCGCAAATCCAATGTACTAAGACGTGGCATGCTCTGCAAACCCGATACATTTAGTGTTTTAATGTGGTTCTCACTGGCAATGAGGATCTCTAGACCTTGCAACTCGTACACACAGTTGGGAATGAACGGGAAACTGAGGATTCAAAAAGAAGGAGATAATCAAATGATCCTAGAGGATATTTTCATATGATCAACTCATACTCACCGATTGTTGGCAATGTTGAGTTCCCGCAGAGTGTTCAAAACACCAAACTCCTTGGGCAGGTCATTCAACAGATTGTTGGACAAATTCAGGAAAGAAATACGTGTAAACTGGGAGATAAACTGTGGCACATAGCCGATGACATTGTTGGATAGAACCAGCTCCGTGACCAGATCATGCATGAGCTGCAGTCTGTAAGTAATTGAATATTGCATAATTAATCCATGGGCTCCATTGGATTCCTTATAGCCTACCCATTGGGCAAGGTGCTCAGCTGGTTGCGCGCAAAGTCCACCACATGCACTCCTTCATCTCTGGCAATCTGGAACACCTGGTCGGGCACTTGAGTCAGATCCTCCAGGTTGACAGCTAATGTACGTGTATGACGTAATTTGTATCTACAGGAGGAAGGAAAGATTGAAGTAAGCATTAAGATTGCCAGAATCTATACGATGCAATTAATGGAAATTTTGTGAATTTTGGAACTTGGTGATACACTACACCCAACGTGGATGGACAGCTAAGTGAGAGGAATCATGCTGCCCATAGGAAAACTGCGTATGTTGCTGCTGCTGGCACATAAAGTAATTTGGATGGGGATATTCTAGTCGCTGCTGTTGCTGGTGCTGCATGAAAAGAGATCTCATGTTGCCAATTTGATGCTGCTGCTCGTAGCTCTCAGGCTCATAAATGTGTCCCTGCGTCTGGCGATCATATTCCTGGCAATTTCTGAGCGGTTCATACACACAACAGTGCTGCTGCATTTGCTGCTGACATGGATATGGACACTGATATTTGAACCCATCCTGCTGTTGTGGTTGATGATAGCTACTGCTGGGGAGATCAATCTGCTGTCCCGTCTGAAAGAAAAGCTCTATATGCATACCTATCCGGAAAGTTGCCGGGCATATCCCCAGAGTCCGATTGGCCACCACGCAAACGGGTAACACTGATGCCAGGTAACTCTGATGTGAAGCCGCCATCGTAGCCACCTCCCTCCTCCTTGGCCTTGGCCAGCGCTCTCTCGTGCAGCGTCTTTAAAATCCGCGCCGTTCCACACTGCAGGATGTCGCGTCGGATCATCTTTATGGGATTTCCCTCCACCTGCAGGCTGATCAGGTGGGCCAAAGAGGACAATGTGACTGGCAGCACACTGATCGTATTGTTGGACAAATCCAGGCGGTTCAGATTGCGCAGCAGGCACAGCTCGTCGGGCAGCTCTGTGATTTTGTTGTCCCTCAAATCGAGTATCTTCAAATGCGGCAAGTTGCCGCACATGGCTTTTGGTATGGTCTGAAATGGGTGAAATAAATATAAGTATCTCAAAGAATAATTTAGACTATAACTTACCTTTATAAAATTATTGCTGGCATGCAATTCGCTCAAGGTCTCATTTCCCTCGAACTCGGGCAGCTCCAAAATATCGTTGTGCTGCAGATAAAGGCATTCCAGCTTCCTCAGTAGACCCATATCTTCCGGCAAGCTGGTCAGGTCATTTTGCATCAGATCAATCTTTTGCAGAGCTAAACACACGCAAACTTAGATTAGCAAGTACTTGAGATGGACCAGCACTTACAGCGCATGTTAACAAGATCGGGGGGCAGTTCCTTGATGTGGTTGTAGGGCAACAGGAGCGCAGTTAGACGCACCAGGAACCCAATGCCACCGGGCAGGGATTGGATGTTGTTATGCCCGCCGTCCTTTCGTTACAATTGGGTTAGCAAGCAGTTGGTTAAGGGAGAATATATAGGATGGTATTAGTCAGATAAGACGCCACAACCAGAATTATGTATATTACTATATTTCTATTAAAAGAGCTTTTTGTTCATCCATTTTTAAAATATTTAAATATATAAAGGATGATTATGCTTAAAATTAAAAAAGGATGTAAATCGAATAACTATCATTTCGACGAATTTAAATTATATTTTTAATTTATAGTTCCATATCCTGATTAATGTAAGATTTTAGTGTTATTGTTATCTATGCATATATATTTTTTTTAGGATTTAGAATTTCTTTCACCTAACTCACCAGAAATTCGAGCATATGAAGGTCACTGATGTCCGGATCGACTTCGTTGAACTCATTGTACGAAATGTTGAGGTGTCGCAGCTCAGGTAGACTGTAGATCGAACGGGGCAGCTGGCTGAGTTTGTTGTGGCTCACATTGAGGCGCATTAGCTTTTCCAACTTCCCGATTTCCGATGGAAGCTCCACCAAAGCATTATCGTGCAACTAAAAACTGTTGTTAATAAATCCTTATAACTTCTAATAAATAATAATATCATACAGTAAGAACGGTCAAGGACTGCAGGTTCTCGATCTTGGGAGATATGTGCGTTAGCGTATTGGAGCTCAGGTCCAGGTTGTTTAATGGCACTTGGTTCCACCAGGCGTCCTCCTCTTTGATTGTCAGTTGTTCCAGATTCGCGGTCTTGCTCTCCGCATCCGCCTCGTTGATGTCGTAGAGTCGTTCGGGCACTGAAATGATAAGATTTGGATTCAATTAGAGAACGCTGATCTGGGGAGAACTCTACACTACAGTCTTCAACGCGGGACGGAGGCTCAGGATCATCATCCAGCTCCAGCTCATCGTCCGGATCCTCGCTCTCCAGCTCGTCCGCCGAGGAGGCCATCTGGAATTCGCGGATCTGGTAGTAGCGTCGCCTCCGCGGATAAGGACCGCACATGCAGAACGAGGTGAGCTGTTTCCTGGAGGACGCAATCTTGGGAGATTGGATAGTTGGATGCAGTCACACAACCGATGTCGTTCAGCTCACCGAGCTGATTGAACCGAGCGATGACTGGTTCTTGGACGCACCCCTGGAGCACCTTTATGGATCGTCTCGAGGCGCGGATGCTGTCCAGTGAAGCGGCAAATATGTTCCCTGCCTTTTTCAGTTGCCTCCAAGGTCAAGTTCGCGATCACTATCGCTATTGCCTCACATGAACTGGAACCACAAGGCGCTGCTGTCGATGAGGCCGGGGCTCCATTGATGATGACACCCCTCCTGAGTCATGCCTGGCCTGACCTTGGACTTCCAGCGACGCAGTTGCTCCTGGGTCACCACTGCTTACAAGCCCCGCAATGTATGTAGCTAGCTGCTTTTAAGTGAATAAAGATAATCGGAACTCTGTGACTCGAACCATTTGAGACGTTAGACTTTATTATGAAGGTTTTGAGTAAATTGTAAATTTCTTACATTTTGAAGAAAACCCACTAAAATCATAATATAATGGTCAAATTTCGTTTAACTATGTCAAACAATATGAAATTTTAATATATGTAAAGGTAAATACTTTTATAAATCCTTTACTTTATTGATATTACACTTTCCTTTTACATATTTGGAGGATAATGGTATCTTTGAAAAAGAAATCCTCAAAATGGCTTCTGTTAAACATATTAATATAAGAATGTTGAATTGTTAAATTAAATCTTTCCTATAAAGTGAACATTAAGGTAGGGTTCGATAAAAAATAGCGCTCGAATTTGAATAATTAATTTAACGGATTCTTGAAGTTCGAGTTACAGAGTATCGACTACATCATTAATTTTGCCCTATGGACTCACCTCTGGCCAAAGCCTTGTTGGATAGATTCAGGGTGCCCGACTTGCGGGCCAGCTTCCACAACTGCTGGGTGAGCACCTGGTCGTCCTCGTGGTTGCTCCTCTCGTGGAAGATGGGGCGAAAGGAGTAATTTGGCCTGGGCGAGTGCGCCGCGGGGGGCGTTTGGCGAGGACTCGGGGCGCAGCGGGGGATCCTGCTGGCGGAGGAGTTGACCCTGGCGGAGGGCCGACCACGTCCACGTCCTGTCTCGTCGCTCATTTCGCTGGGGCAGCCGTAGTGGGTGAAGCAGGAGTGGCCAAAGTCGAAGTCGCCGCCGAACGCGGAGGCCTGGTCACATTCCTGGGCTCCGTGGAACAAGCTGAACTCCACGCCCTGCGAATCGGTGAAGCTGGCGGGGATCACGGGTTAAATGGGGTCAGTGGAACGCTAAATAGCCACCGAATCACAGGTGAATTCGGTTTTTTGTTAGTTTCTGCGTCGTTTTATTTTGGTCACTGTCAGCCGTCAGCTGTTCGCTGTGCGTTTTCCAACACTGAATGGTGTGTGCAATTCGTTGTCAACGGTAACTATTTTTAAATCACCAACGGCCGTTACTTTTTAATAAGCTTAAATTCTTTTAGTTCTAAAACCGATTTTGGCTTTCCTTAAGAAAATGTAACATAATCACTTTATATTAAATTTAAGAAAGTAAATTAAAAGATTAAATAATAAAAGCTTTTGGTGAACCTATGAAATGAATTGATTTGATTCAAGGTAACATATTAAAAAAACAAATTTATAAATTCTATTAAATAATTTTTGTAAAAAACAAATCGGGTATATTTTACTTAAATACATAAGTTTACTAAAATTCAATTTGCTTCTAAATTTAATAAATTTCTTAAAAAGTTTAAAAATTTCACAACCTAAAAAATTTATGGAAAACTAAATTTAACATTTTTCCAGTTAAAAGCTCTTTTTTTAATATACTTATATCATATTCCTTAAAATATACCCCTTTTACATACGATTTTGAAGACACCAATTAAAATTTCTAGCCACAGCTGCTTGGGACTTAGAATTGAAATCAATTTGCTACCCCAAGAAGCGGCAGCGTTTGAGAATAGTGCACCTGCTCAGTCACATATGTATTTCCTATGCATCTGAATAAATAGCAATAGAGCAATACGTCCCCCAGAACCGTAATTGATTTGATCGTGAACTTAAGTCTGTGCTGGGGGTGTGCAATCCGCAATCCACAAGCAGATTAAAAGCTTAGGTTAAGTCGGTACTTACTTCATCATCTTGTTGGGGACCCGTTTTCCTATCTGTTTGGCTTCTGCTTCTGCGGGAGATACAAGATACCCAGTTACTTTGGCGCAAGGTCAGTCGCAAAAGTCAGTCAGTGGGGTGTATTAGATTTCCCTGTTCGACGTGGGTGCCCACCACAAAATGTTGGTTAGTATTAGGTACATATGTATATAGTACACCCTCTAGAGCACTCAAACCCCCCTGAAAATATGGTGGCTCGCCGAAGCGGCAAAAATGCTGAGCCACTTGTCTTTGCGCCATGCCCATTGCAATGGGCCTCAGTCTGTCGTCAATGGGCATATTCCAGCGGCGTGGCCACGTCGACTGTCAATCAAAATTATGAATAATGCCGGGTCGGTTGCCTCCAATTGGCCGCCTTCGCCGTCCACATGGGCCATCCACATCCATCCATCCCCTACCCAAAGTGACTAGGTGCCAGACCCGTGGAGCACTTGCCAGTTGTCATTCGGTTCTCATTGCAAGCGGACCGACCAAATGAACTCGGTTTTGGTTTCGGTTCTGGTCTACTACTATTGCATCACTCACAGTTTGGAATAAGTACCCTAAAAGATCCCTGACTCACACTTGGAATATCCACGCAATGGCAGCCGGTGTCTTCAAGAGCTTTATGCGCGACTTCTTTGCGGTCGGTTGATGGACAAGTCATCCACGTGGGGACCCAATTTCAAACTAAAAAATTTTTCAAAATTTTACCAAGGCTTCCAAAAATTACCGAAAGCTTGCTGACAGAATTTCAAATGAAACCTAGGGGAAAGAAGTGACTTAGGCAAAAACTTAGCAATCATAAAAATATTAGTCTTAAAGTTTAAAAGGCCAATTTGTTTTTTAAAAACCCTTTTCAAAAAATTATTTTTAAAAACAATCTGGCTTTAAAATTTTAAGACTAGTATTATTTATTTATTGCTAAATTTTGGAGGTCATTCGGGTTTAAATAGATAATTCAGTTAGAAAGTTTCCAACTTGTCTGTTAAAAGGAAATCACTTATTAGAATATCCATTTTGAAATACCTTTAAAAAAGTTTGGAATTAAACCAGAAAATTTTACTCAGTAAATTCTGTAGTCGAGACCCCAAGTCGAGGTCCTTGAGAACGGTTCCAGCTGTTAAAATGTTTGGAATGTGCGAAATTGGCCCACATACCGACTGGATAATCCCTGCTAATCCACGGCAAAAGTGCAGCTAGCTTAGGGGGCTTAATCAAGGCAGAGAAAAGCGTTAAGACCAGTCTGAATTTTCTTGCAGGTGAAATACGACGACCAGTTAAATGATCCCCAATCGGAGCGACTAGATGCCAATGGACGCCACTATCCCCATTGCTCCTCGGATGTTTGGTTGCGATCCTGCGAGCGGGAGATAGTGGATCCCATCGAGGGTCATCACAGTGGACACATCCCACGGTGGATTAGCGGCAGTCTGCTGAGGAATGGACCCGGCAGCTGGAAGGTGGGCGACATGACCTTTGGCCATCTCTTCGACTGTTCGGCGCTGCTGCATCGATTTGCCATTAAGAATGGACGTGTTACCTACCAGAATCGATTTGTGGACACGGAAACACTGCGAAAGAATCGTTCGGCCCAACGGATTGTGGTCACTGAGTTCGGAACGGCAGCTGTTCCGGATCCCTGTCACTCAATCTTCGATCGATTTGCGGCTATATTTCGACCCGACAGTGGGACGGACAACTCGATGATTTCCATCTACCCCTTTGGGGATCAGTATTACACATTCACCGAGACGCCCTTTATGCATCGGTAAGTTAAGCTTTGTTTTAAGCGAAATGAAAAGGGAAAAATATGTTAGAGAAGAAAGGTGGGGTTAAACAGACCACTAGTCCACCAGAGACCATCGATCTTATAGAGCGTGTTGTTAACAGATTCGTAAAATTATCAATTATCAATTAAAAACCTTTAACAAAATATTAAAGTGGCTTTATAGATACTGATTTTATGATTTTGTTTATTATTTATTAAGGTTTAAAGACAAACTTACGATGTATGTTCATACTTATATCAGAAAAAGTAATGTCATTATTAATTTGCGGAAAGGAGTGGTTTTATTTTTAAAACAAAGAAAGAAGCGGTGAAACCGATCTACCCATAACAATTTTAAACATTTCTCTTACTATTATATTAATATTTTAGAATAAATCCCTGTACCTTGGCCACCGAGGCGCGTATCTGCACCACGGACTTTGTGGGCGTGGTGAACCACACCTCGCATCCGCACATCATGCCCAGCGGCACCGTTTACAACCTGGGCACCACAATGACCAGATCTGGACCGGCTTACACCATCCTTTGCTTTCCGCACGGTCGTCAGATGTTTGAGGATGCTCATGTGGTGGCCACACTGCCCTGTCGATGGAAGCTGCATCCAGGTTATATGCACACCTTCGGCTTGACGGATCACTTCTTTGTGATTGTGGAACAACCGCTTTCCGTTTCCCTTCCGGAGTACATAAAATCCCAGCTAAATGGCCAGAGCATGTCGGCATGCCTCAAGTGGTTTGAAGATCGGCCAACGCTCTTTCATCTTATAGACAGGGTGTCAGGGAAGTTGGTGCAGACCTATGAATCGGAGGCCTTCTTCTACCTGCACATCATCAACTGCTTCGAGCAGGATGGTCATGTGGTGGTGGACATTTGCAGCTACAGGAATCCCGAGATGATAAACTGCATGTACCTGGAGGCCATTGCCAATATGCAAACGAATCCCAACTATGCAACCCTCTTCCGGGGACGTCCTTTGAGATTTGTTCTGCCCTTGGGCACAATACCCAAGCCTCAGAGTTCCGGAAAAAGGGCTTTGGTCAAGTCTTTCTCCCTGGCTGGTCTGAGTTCTACTCCGATTTCCCGAACCATGAAGCACTCGGTTTCGCAGTATGCGGATATTACCTACATGCCCACTAATGGCAAGCAGGAGAATCCAGGGGAAGAAAGCCCCAAGAGAGATGCCAAGAAGGGTCGCTATGACGAGGAGAATCTGATTAACTTGGTGACATTGGAGGGCAGCCAGGCGGAAGCTTTCCAGGGTACTGATGCAATCTCCCTGCGTCCGGAAATGCTCTGCGATTGGGGCTGCGAGACACCCAGGATCTTTTACGAACGGTGTATGGGCAAGAACTATCGATACTTTTACGCCATAAGTTCGGATGTGGATGCAGAAAACCCGGGAACCGTAAGTTCTTTGGAGATTTCTTAGTTATATCTATATAAAAAAAAAACCTTTCTTGAGTGAGTCAAAATCAATTCAAACTCAAAACCTCAGCATTAAGATAAAGGAAAACAACATCGACAATATTTGTCGATTGGTTCATCATTTCAAGATTGGTTCATCTCAAAAACAAATTCAAGAGCACTTTCGTCTTAAAACATCGTTTCTCATTTGCTCTTGGCTCGTTTCCATTTTCAATTTCCCGTTCGTATTATGATTCTTAAGACATTATAAAAATGTATGTATATTTTTACAGCTCATCAAAGTGGATGTATGGAACAAAACCAGTCTCACCTGGTGCGAGGACAATGTGTATCCCAGTGAACCCATCTTTGTGCCCTCACCAGATCCCCAATCCGAGGACGATGGTGTCATCCTGGCCTCTATGGTTATAGGCGGTGGCCTCAACGATTGCTATGTGGGCCTGATTGTGCTGTGTGCCAAAACCATGACCGAGTTGGGTCGTTGTGATTTCCACACCAACGGACCCGTTCCCAAGTGCCTCCACGGATGGTTTGCCCCCAATGCCATTTAGATTCTTAGATTACTGTTTTTATGGGAAGAACCCCGGACAAAGATCATATGACTTAAGAGATAGGTCCCAGTATTACTCTTAGAACTAGACTAGTGACTTTTGTATTGACTCAAAACTTTGGATTCAAGGTATTTGCAATAAACTCCTGCCACTTGCGCTGGAACACCCGATTGATCTTGCGCCGTTCATCCGAGGTGAGCACTGCGTATTTGATTGAGTTCAGGGCCAGCTGTTTAAGGAATCGCAGATCCGCCTCTGCTGGAGCCAAGGCCATAAAGGCGTAATAAAAGTCGTAACTAAGACCCTTGGCACCCCAGACACCCGGATCATCGGAGGATATTACGATGGGGAAGTTCTCTGCTATCAGAAAGCTGGCCGGATGATTCCGCAGATCCCAAACGAAGCCCAGAACTTGGTTGGAAATGGGATTCACCTCGATGGCGATGTTACGCTTCTTGATGGTGGACCACAATTGTGGGTGCTTGGGCAGGGCAAAGGCGTGCCCGATGCGCTTCGTATTCAGCAGAATGGCATCCATCATGTTCCAGTCCGTCCGCCCATTCCAATCTGAGGGTTAGCTTTTGTTATTAACGGAGGATAATATTATTTATATAACATACTTGTCTCGCCGGCGTGGAAGAAGTAGTTGGCCGTGCTGGGAAGATCGGACAGTTGGTTCATATATTTGTTCAACGGATCCCCTGTATCCTCCTGACCAATCAAATCGAATCCAATCACAAAGTTTGGCTTAGCATGACTATGAAAAATGATAATGTATTAAAAAAAAATTTAAATATACAACAAAACAATATATTTAATTCATGAGAGCATAAGGGAAAAATGTTAGTTATATGAGCTATTAAAAGATATTTATCTTTAAAAGGGATGGTTAATACGTACTGAAGGATAGTAATAAATATTAAACGGTATTTGTAAAAAACATATACATGCATGTTATATTTTGTTATTATGTAATATATAATATGTATTATCAAGATAAAAACAATTATCACATTAAAATTTAAAATTGTACTTACTGTAGTTGCTTAAAAGTGGTTATGCGCCTCAACATCTCTTCCTCGGAGGCCTTATTACGCTTGGCATATATCACTTTGACACCCACAAAGTCATGGTGCTTGGCCTTGAACTCCTCCACAATCCGTTCCAGTTCGTTGGCCACCTCCAATGTGCTAAGGGTGCGATTATTTTCGTCGTAGAGCTGAAAGAATATTATTATCAAATTGATTAAAGGATTAAATTTTATATAAGATGGCATAAAAGGTTGGCAATTTGTTCCTTTATAATAATTACTTACAGGCGACAGGGAAGCTCTGATCTCAGCATAGATGATGTTATCCTCACACAGCTCCTCCAGCAGGCGTTTGTGAAAGGCGCAATAGGTCGGTCGGTGTTTGTAGAGTCGATCCACGGTGGTGAAGATATTCTCAAAGCGCTCCCATATCTTTTTGCGGTTCGGCAAGAGGGCTGGGTAATGAAAATGTTAAAATAAGAGAAATTTAAATATAATATCCCTACCTTCCGGCCTGGGACCGTGCATATTGATGTGCTTCTCCAGCTGGCGCTCGTATTTGCCCCGATCCTCGGCATTTATCCGCTCGGTGCACACATTCTGCACCTCGCTGTGGCAACCAGACTTATCGTAGGTGAACACCAGGAGTCCATCCGGATTACGGCAGGTGTACAGGTTGTTGGTGGTGGTCAGGTTCTGTATGATCCACCGGGAGGTCACCATTCCCGTATTATGTCCGTGCAGGAAGGCACCCTTCGGCATCTTCTGGATCATCCGGAAGACCTCGCTCTGGCGAACGTATTGCCTGCCCTGGAAGAAGTGCATTGCCGGGGCGTACTTCTCTGGGGTCTTGAGGCCCTCGGCGATCTCCGCCCGCTTGGCGTTCATCAGGATGCTGTTGACCTTCTCCTCGTCGGAAGTCAACCAGATGCTGCCCCCCAGAGAAGCCGCCCGCTCCGCTTCCATAATCTGCTCCCGTAGAGTCTCATAGGCTATCGGAAGTAAAAATGTTCTTAAAAAATCCTGTTTTCAAACTTTATTGTTGGGAGTTTTAGTATAATACACTTTTATAAGCTTGGATTATTCCCTGATTTTGTTTTTAGGATTCACATACATGGATGCTGCTTTTACTTTTCGCTTGTGTGTTGTTTGTTTACACATTTGATTCAGTGATAAGTTTATAGTACAGTAAAATAAATAGAATAAACTCAAAACAGAATTTATATATTATATCGTTAGATTTATTATGCTTGTTTATAGCTGTATAGCTTTTAAGAGTCTTTTTTTTTAAGCTTATGAGACTTTTTTATGAAAGTACGCATTCTCGAAACTAAATATTTTAGATCTGTTAGTCAAAAACTATTTTAAATAAGTTTTCTTATTACAAAAACTGTAAAATCTTAGAATTGCATAAATCCTTGTAATAAGAGAATAGGATGTTTGGAATTATTTACTTAAAAATATTATTTATCCCTTGATGAAAACTAAAAACTGAATAGTCGGGGGATCCTTCGAGACTTACGTTGGTCGGCGGCCTGGAGACCGCCCAGGAAAACAAAGGCGACCAAAACTTCCAGTAGCAGCATTGCCTTCCAGTAATCTCAGTTCCGCTTTCAGAATATACGCCGCACTGTTTCGATCCACGTCTCTTGGCGATCGTAAACCAACTGATAGGGCCTCCCGCTTAAAAAACTGACCCGTATACGGCTTGTGCAATTTCCACACTGATCATGATCTTGGTCGCTGTGGGAGCAGCGGCATCTGGTGCAGTGGTTCAATGACGGGGATTAGTCCGCTCTGGAATGGGGCGCGAAATGTTTGAATGCCCCCGGGTTGGCACTTTCGTTGACACTGGCCCCTCGGCCAATTTGCAAATAAATTTCGTGACGTAGCATGGTCAGTGCCAAAATGCCCTACGCAAACACGATCCTACCTAAAAATAAATATCCAGTCAGATATATTATATATTATATTTAAATGCATTACTACTACATGTAGTGCATCACGAGGAACGCTAAAGCCGGACATTTATGCTGCTATCAGCTATATTTGTATACATATGATGTAAATACATTGGGTTCGTGGGTATATTTTTGCATATTGTTGACTAACCCAATTTGCTCTGTTTACCCGCCGAAATTATACTTGACATTGAACGTGAAATGGGGGCATCAGGCCATCGATCATGAAAGAGAAATCTACTGGAAATGTAATCCAACTCATGAGAATTTTTTAAAAAATATGTTTGCATATATTATGTATATGGGGTCTGTCTGTATATGCATGTTGTTTACTAAATAAAATGGGCTTCATAAAAAAGCATCTATAAATTTGACCCTCTTTTACTCAAACTTAGTTGGCATATCTATAAAGGTATCTCCTAGCTTTAAAAATATATATATTTTAGCTAATGTTCTATTGTATAACTCATTAAAACGATGAGGTTTTCGAGGAAAATATATATTTGTATACAAGATTATTTTCTTATCAAACCAAAATATTTTTTTCAAAATGGTAATCAAATTTAACTTAGCAATGACAAAGAGAGCTTAATGACGATACCCTGGTTTCAAAGCTACAATCTACAATTTAGAACGAAACAAACCAAATAAACATTACATTACATTAATAATACGAATTGCATTTGTCAACAAACTTTTTGGTGTGTAAGCGAGGATAATTGACACATCTGTAATTACCGTAATTGTCATGAGCATCCAGACCACTTTATAGGGCTGGGGGCTCTAGGAACTTGTAATTCCGTCGTCGTATGCTGTTAGAAACCAACAACCGCGTCCGTCAACGTCAGTGAAAATTTGCCAAAATAGAAAAATTCAAATAGTTAAAAATCAGCGAGCGGCCAGCGGGCGCGCGCCTTCGTCATTTTAAATCACTTAATATGCGCGGGAGGCCTTTAATCAGATAGATATATAAAAAAGATACCCAAACAATCCAGCTACTAGAATAAAATTGTTTCGGCAATTCCGAGCCCGGGAGCGTTGTCAACCGTTAAGAGTCGCGGAGGGTGCTGGCCCCGGCTCCACCTCTGGCATAATCTTTTAATGAGCAAGCTTCGCGAAATGATTTTATCAAATTTATAGTTTGTTTTCGCTTTTCTTGGTTCGCACAGCCATAGTTTGAACACCCGCTTTCGGCGATGGTATCCACAGTTCTATCCGGACACTTCGGGCGAGCGGTCGCAAAAAGAGAAAACGATTCCCCACCCAAATTCCCGAGTCAATAATAATAATAAGTCAACGTGACGCGGAGTCCAGTCAATATTTGGATAGTAAACTCATTAGCAGCTAAACAGGACTAACACATTTGTCGGGCAATCAGTAAAAGGACTTCAACATGATGAGGATATTGCTGTTTCTGCTAGTGCTACGGATTTCACAACTTCAGATCCAGGCGCAAACCGCCCTAAGTATGATATATCAGTTTTAGAATCTTTAAATGGTGTAATTTGTAATTTATTAATCGATCCTTTGTGTTTTGAAACTTAAATCTTGATCCATTCACAAACGAGCCAAGAATATTTTATGAGATTTCTTGAATAAAATATTCAAAATGGTAATTTATTCCATATTCTTAGGCTACGAACAAGCTCGTCAGGCTGTTCTCACGGCGGAGGAGGAACTCATGACGGGTGGACACACATATCTGAACACCCAGGAGGCCAAGGTGGACGACATATTCATGGAATACAAGCTCGGAGAGTTGTCCCAAGGATTTAGGAATGCGGAGCAGAATGCAGCAGCTCTGCATTTCTTTAAGGCCAAGCCGCTGATCGATCGGAGTGCTGTCTTCCGGTTCCTTCAGAAGATGCCAAAGGGATCTGTGCTCCATCTGCATAACTCCGCCGCCGTGAGTTCCAGGTGGGTAGTGGACGATTTGTCGTACATGCCTGGATTATTGCGTTGCACCACATCCAAAGGACGAAGTGTCCTGACATTCCGAAGGACACCAAAGGAGCATAAGTGTCAATCGCAGTACGTTCGAGTTTCCGACGAGCGTCGGAGCTCTCTGGAACCCAGGGTCTACGACAAGAACTTCGAACGCCTGATTAACTTATATACTCCAGTGCCAGAGCGTAAGTGGTGAATAATATAATATCCCCAGATATTCAACTTTTTGATCTTACAGTGGAGTACCCTACAATTACCGAGGTTTGGGATCGTTTTCAGGACATGTTCGACGTGCTCGGTGATGCCATAACTTACTTGCCAGCCTTTCGTGCATATCATTGGCAGATGCTCGAGGAACTTTACAACGATAACGTGATGTACGCGGAGATTCGCACTAGTTGCAAAATGGTTCGTAATGTTTTTTTTTTGTATTTTCATATGACTATATATATAAAATTATTTAATGGAAAAATATTAAATATGGCCATAGTCGCATTTGGTATTGTCGGTCCATACTTCAAGATACAGTTTTTTATAGCTGCAATTTTATTTATTTTACCGTTTTCTGTTTATAGTATATATAGAAATATGGGAATTTCTTAAAAAAGGGGGGTATGAAAAAAAGGTTACCATTTATTCCGATTTTTTTCTATAATTTATTCGTAACTTTTCTTTCATTAGCTTTATGACGCCAGTGGTCGCACTTTTCCCAGAGAGCGTACGATACGCGAGTTGTACAATATAAATGACAAGTTCGTCAAGCTGCATCCCGACTTTTTGGGCTTTAAAGTCATTATGGCTGTGTACCGGGGCTATGAAATGGACAAGCTCAAGGAAACCGTTGAGGAATTTAAGCAGCTACAGTGAGTAAAAATTACCATATAAAGAATAAAAACTTTTACAGACTTTTCACAGCCAAGAATTGCCCCACTTTGTGGTTGGATTCGATTTGGTGGGTCAGGAAGACAAGGGAAAGCCACTTTATTCTCTGCTGCCTGCCCTGAGGGATTTGCCGCCAACAGCTCGACTTTTTCTGCACGGAGGAGAGACCAGTAAGTAATACTACTTACAAAGGTTTTCTATAGCTTATATATTTCTTCCAGATTGGTTTGGTGCCTCCACCGACATCAATCTGCTGGATGCCCTGTTGCTCAACACCACTCGCATTGGTCATGGTTATGCTCTGGCCAAGCATCCGATCCTTCTGAATGCCGTCAAGTCTCGACAGATCGCCGTGGAGGTCAGCCCCATTTCGAACCAGGTGCTCCACTTGGTCTGGGATCTGCGTAATCATCCGGGCTCTCAATATCTGGCCCTCGATGTGCCCGTGGTGATTTGCAACGATGATCCTGGGTTCTGGAATGCCAAGGGCCTGAGCTACGACTTCTACTATGCCATCATGAGTCTGGCGCCAAACAACGCGGGATTAAGGATTCTAAAGACTCTGGTGTGGAACTCGGTGAGGTACTCCACGCTGACGGAGGAGGAACAGACCCGTGCCTTCAAAATCCTGGAGCTCAGTTGGTCGCGGTTCATAGATAAAGTACTTCAAGGCAGCGTATTTTAATATAACTTATTATTAAACACAAACAATCAAAATAAAATAGATTAATCCTTTTTAATCTAGATCACTTAGCTTTCTTATTATCCACAGGTAACAGCTAATGGGATAAAAAATACTTAGGTGAGGTAAGTAATTTTTCTAGAGCCAAGGTAAAGGTTATCATTTTCCAGTTCTAGGTTTTATTTTCTATTATTATAATTTATTTACTTTACTTTTTGAGTCATGTCAATGGTTCAATACTGAGATTTGTCATTTGTTCATTTGTAAATTTGTAAAAAATGCAATGTTAAAGTTGCTCCACTAAACAGTCAGTTAAATAAATTAAGGCAAACGTGATCATAACATGGAGATGTGGTGGGTTTCAATGTGGCCGTAGGATTTTGAACACCCGTTTTTGGCGATGATATCCGCAGTACTACTCAGAAACTTTGGGCGAGCGGTTGCATAAATAATAGGTCAACGTGTCGGAGTGAAGTCAATATTTGAATAGTAATCTCACTAGCAGCTGGACAGGACTAACAAATAAATCGGACAAGCTGTATAAGTACTTAACATAATGAGACGATTATTGGTTTTGCTAATGCTCTTGATTTCAAAACTTCAGATCCAGGCACAAACCTCTTCAAGTACGATATCAATTACCAGCACTATTATTTTTAGAAATTTATTTCACGTTTTAAATTGTTAAATGTGCAACCAATTACCCAAACATAAGACGCATTGCTTTTAAAGTTGATCATCTGATGATATAATTGAGGGAATATTTAATGTATCCAAATATATCTTTAGGCTACGAAAGAGATCGTCAGGCTTTTCTCAAAGCGGAGAAGAAGCTCATGACTGGAGGACACACACATCTGAACACTCAAGAGGTCAAGGCGGATGAGTTATTTATGGAATACAAGCTTAAAGAGTTGGACCGAGGGCTTAAAAATCCGGAGCAGAACGCAGCAGTTCTGCATTTTTTTAAGGCCAAACCGATCTGATCGATCGGAGTGCTGTCTTCCGGTTGCTGCTGTCTTCCCGGGTTGCTGCGTTGCACTACAGCCGAAGGACGAAGTGTCCTGACATTCCGAAGGACACCAAGGAAGCACAAGTGCCAGACGCAGTACGTCCGAGTTTCCGATGAGCGGCGCAACGCCCTGGATCCACAAGTCTACAATAAGAATCTCGAAGGCCTGATCAACATATATTCTCCACTTCCAGAGCGTGTCAGGGATGCTCTTTTGGGACTATACCCATTATATCTTATGCTTTAACCTAAATTCTAAAGACTCTGGTGTGGAACTCTGTTAGGTACTCCACGCTGAAGGAGCTCAGCTCATCGCGCTTTATAGACGAGGTGTTGAAGGGCAGCGTTTTCTAATATTAAAAGCCTTTGTGAAAAAAATAAACATCCAAAGTAAAGGTGCTTTATAAAGACTACGCGGAGAAAGCTTAAAATGAAAAGATTTATTTAAATATTGCACTGGTGAACCCCTCAATTTTCGAATAAAATTTGAACAAAAATATGTTCGGCTAGCATTAAGCTCAATCAAAATTTTTTTTAATTTCTTTCCAGAGTATCTCTTTAAATCTTATTTGTCATCTGATAAATGAATTTCCACAAAACGCTCGCAGCTTTCCCGAATTTGCAGATATGCAGTATTAAAACCTCCCATGCCTTGACTCTGTGGAAGTAAACATAATTTTTGACATGAATTACAAAATCAATATCATTTAAATTACAAAATATGGGTCCTGGATGATCTCATCCTCCTTGCGTCCAATATAGCTACCCAGCAATTCAATCTTGCACTTTGGAGTAGGATTAAGTGCAGTTGCCATTTGCTGAAGCTCAATCAAGTTGCTGTTGTCCATGGCGAATATGTAATCGAAGTCGTAAAAGTCTTGGGAAACAATCTAAGCAAAATGAGTTAGATATAACAAGATGATGAGTACTTTTAAAGTAACTTGTGTGCACCATGCGACCCAAGTGGTTAGTTTTAAGACCATGTTGTTTCAGCAATTGTTGGCCTCGGGCTTGGGGCTCCTCGCCCACATTCCAATCTCTGAGACCAGCGCTGTCCACATACCAATCCTGAAGATTTCGTTTTAGTACTAAATGCTTCAGTATGGCCTCGGCCATAGGAGAGCGACAGGTGTTTCCTTGAAGAAAAGTAAGTTTTTTAATAAGTATGTTGTTTTTAATTGTTGACACTTACCAATGCATACGAACAGAACCTTCATGCTCGCGGAAATGGTGAGAACTGCAAGTTCCGATGACTAATGCAGCTGATTCATTTTATAATATATAAACCGGTTCACGTTTTTATTCAGTTTTATTAGATTACCCTTATCACAAAACATTTACAAATCATTTACTTTAGCAGGCGTTCCTTCATGAAGGCGGCACAGGCCACAACACACTGCTGATAGGCGGCCTCAAAGCCCTCTGCTCCACGCTCCTGAAAGATACAAATATAGGTCAAATGTGCAAGTATTGAAAAATAAAGTTTTTGGCTTAGTTTTAAAGCAAATATTATAATTTTTTCCGTTTAGTCTATATACACAGGTTAGTAAAATATAGCCTACCTATTTTTAAAAGACTGTTTCTTCGAAATTTTTAATTTTTTCATACGTATTGTATGAATGTTAAAAAATCGCTCTGTGGACTATCTTTTAATCTTTACATCGCTTGTAGTATTTTTACCAGAGATACCTTGAAGTATAAATTTAAAACCTATTATATCTTTGCATAGCTTGTTGTATTTTCCCAGAGATACCTTGAAGTATAAATCAAAAACCTATTACTCTATAATAAAAACCCTTAATCTATTTTAATATCTAATATGTGTCTATCTCCTATGTATGTATACATTTTTAAGGTCTCTAAATAACATTTATAGACCTCATTAACCTTTAGGGTCTGATCCCTCTCTACTATCACAGCATTGAAGATGTCCATGAACATTAAAGATAAACAATGATGTAGACTTATTTTCCAAGGTTATCTTACATAGTAGGGATCCTCTATTATGCGGTTCTTTTTGTCCAGCCCAAAATCGCCGAGCATCAGGAGCTCGGCCTTTGAACCCTTGGGTGCCTGGCGCCTCAGGTCGCTCATGTTCTCCTCGTCCATGCCGAAGATGTAGTCAAAATCCGAGAAGTCCTGCTTTCGGATCTGGCGGACGATGTGGGTGCACTTGAGGCCGTGCTTTTCCAGAGTGCTGATGGCCCTGGGATCGGCCCGGTTGCCCACGTGCCAGCCTCCAATGGCCGCACTATCAACCTCCACGTCCTTGACCTTGGCTTTCTCTAGTGTGTCCACCATCACCACCTCCGCAATCGGTGATCGGCAGATGTTGCCTACAAGGTCAAGGGTTAAACTCCACAACTTAATGTACCATTTAAATGACCTGTCATTTATTACCCAAACAAATCATAAGCACTTTCTTCACCATCTTAAGGCAATTTACACGGGTTTTACAAACAATTTTGTGTGTTGATTTTTCCGGCTGGTGAGCGAGGGTTCCGAATTTTGCAGCCCTGGTAGTCGCCGGTAGTTGGCAACGCGGGCAATCAGCTGTTGCTGGCCGGAAGGCTTAACCCTCAAGCGGTCGCCTTACATTATCTGGTTCTTGCGAGCCTGTTTCAGGAAATTCTGGCACGCAATTTTGCATTGCTGGTAAATTTTCTCGAATGATGCTTCGCCAATATCCTAATGTTGGAAAAAGTTGTAAATATTTTAATGTTATTTCAAAAATAACAAATATTTCATTTTTAAAAATAAATAAATCATGCAAAATTTAATTGAAACAAGTTAATATAAATATATAGTTAGAGCTATTATTGAATTGATTAAAAAAATGTCGTAAGCCATATCCTTTCTTGCAAAAATGTTCTTAAAACTAACAATTAAAGCTATGTTAATACTTTAAAATAATGATTAAGAAAAATTATAAGTACGTTTAACTCGGCAAAGTGAATTTAATATGATAGCCCGAAATATTTGGTGCTATGCCTAAGTAATTTTTATAATCAGGGCTGCCGCAGAAATTAATCTTTAACAAAAAATTCCAGGCCTTAATTAAAAACCCTTGTTTTAGAGATAATTCAAGTTTTCCTTTTTTCGAAGGCTTACATAATAGGGATCTTCAATGATTCGATCATCCGGCTTTAGTCCAAAATCCCCCAGAAGAAGCACCTTGGCTGTGGCATAATCCGGAGCCATTCGCTTCAGGGCGGCCAAGTTACTCCGATCCATGCCGAAGATATAGTCGAACTTAAGGAAATCCCCGGGGGTCAGAACTCTGGCATGGCTATAATACTCGATGTTGTTTCTGGCCAGGACATTCAGAGCCCGCTCATCCGGCCTGCAGCCGCAGTGCCATCCTTCGATTCCGGCACTCTCCACGTGCCACTCCCCCTGCAGACCCGCCTTTTGGACTACGTCACGCATCACAGCCTCGGCAATTGGGGAGCGGCAAAGGTTGCCTGTGTGTGCAGTCCATTTGCATATTAATTACGAAAATTTCAGGGATATATTATTATTATAAGGAGGTTACGCACCCACGCAGACCATCAGTACGCTCCTCCTCTGCGATCTCTTTCCCATGGCTCACAATTGGATATTTTGGGATTGGCTTTTGATTCACGAACTCAATTCACTGAGAAATTTGAGAGGACTTGGTAACTCAAGAGTATATAGGTGCGGCTTAGTACAAAAGTGTTCAAAAAATGTGTGAAGAAAGAGTAAGTAGATTGATATGTAAACTTAACTGACTTAAAAAGCAATAAACTAAGTTTTAAAATTCTTTTTCATTTTTTATTGAATACCTGTACGTTTATGGTATCCCTTGGTTATTTTATATTATAAATTTCCTTATTTATTTCATTTTGGTTCTGATAAGTTAAGAAAGCCATTTCAATTTTTTCCCAAGGGTTTTAAGATGTAACTTTATTAAAAGGGTCCTTAGGACCTAAAGAAAATCATTTTATTAAGGCAATTTGTTTTAGAAGGCAATACATGTTATAAGAAGCCCTTTCCCCCATTACAGATTACGGTTTATTGAAATAAATTATAGCAATAGTGAAGTTCTTAAGATATTAAAGACCATTCTAAAGAGTTATTTTAAAATACGAGCTTACCAAAATTTTCAAAATAGATATGGAGTTTTAATTGACAAGGTGCTGAATTACAGAAGAGCCATTACCAAACTACAGTAAACACCTCTGAGGTATAAACAACCTCGGGATTAGCCTGCGCTGCATAGTCAGCATCTAGTTTTGGAGCAGACTTTGGCCGTTACACTTTGTCAAGTGGTGCCTGGCTAGAGATCACACCTCTGGCACTTCCTCTTCCGGCTGCCTGGTGCATGCACCACATCCTGTTTACCCACCATCCGTATTTACTCCGAAACTCTGACTAAAAACTGCGCTCAAAGCAACTTTAACTATTAGCATTTAATTAAAGTTCATTTGCCGGGCCATGGACGACGTCACTTCCACCCACTTCGTCTGGGGGGGAAACTTTTGCCCAGAGGAATGCAGAGGTGATGAGCTCTGGCCTCCGTTTCCAACTGGGTTTTGGATCTGGGTTTGGGTTGACCCATGAATAAGCAAGCTGCACCTGCTGCTCAAAGGACAGGCTGGTCGTAAAATGCGTAATGACTGTCAGGGAGATGAGTTCTCGGGTTCGGGTGTGAAACTTAAAGCGGATGAGGATGACCAGGTCTCTGGCAGAGAAATAAAGTTGCTTTTTAAATAAATTCGTTTAGAGTTGTATGCAAATTGTACACACACAACCGTCGGGGGCAAACAAAAGCCAGACGAAATGGATGTACACAAACTTTGCCAAGTTTCTGGTAGTTGTTGTTGATGTTGATGTTGCTTTTCCTGGTAGTCAGGGGGCGGCTTTGATGGCATCAAAGTGAGCTTGTCGTTGTGCAGACAAATGTTACGTACTCTCGTCACACTCTTACATATGCAAATGTCCCTTGCCGGCGCAGTGCTGCAGTGCGTCCTCCACAATTGACAATTGTTGAAAATGCAAATGGAAATGGAAATGCCAAGACATGTGCCCAACAGCCACACCAGCAATTCATACATATGCCATGGATAATGGAGGCTTCTCGGAGGAGGAGGCCGTGCAGGTAAAGAGGTAAAGAGGTGAAGACAAATGCAAAGGCGATGTCTCTACTATCATCATCCGGCGACGACATCTCCTCAGATAAGATAAACGTTGGCAAAGTCAACAGCAACAACTATGGGAATGCATGTACTGGAAAAAATAAATGAAGAAAATTCGGAATGTACGATTTCAAAATATTTCCTACTAATTCAAAATATCCAGGAAATATGCCTGAAAGTAGGAAAACTCTATGCTTTGGGTTATATATTTACCAGTGATTTTAATTCATTATGTTTATCGTTTCGTTATTATATTTTTTATTTAGTCAGAACACTATACAAATTGAAAACTAAATATTAAGATAGATACACCAGAAGAAATGTATACAAGAACGTTATAATGTAGAACGTTATTTAGATGAAAAATATACAGAAAGTGTTTTCATAGACAAGTACATTTATGTAGAGTCTCAATATACCTTCCCTTCTCAATATTATAAATAAGTTTTTTTTTATGGCGCTCAATAAATAAATATTTTAAATACTTGTTTTGATTAGGAGAAAATTTATTAAAACTATCTTGTGAAAAGATAATTATTTAAGGAGTAATACATTTTTCTAAGATGATCAAAACAATTTCTCTACAAATCCGACACATTTTTTCAAGTGCCCTATAGAAAGGTCAGTGTAAATAAATGAAAACGGATTCGTAGCCCACCGCAGGCCGAAATAAATTCTCAAGTGCAAATGAGGTAAATGACAAGGGGTACAAAACCATCATAACCCCTGACCTGCCTGCCTGCGACCCAAAACTCCCACTTCGTCGAGCAGTTGACAGTCGAGAGCAAACATGTCCGAGATGAACATCCATTTTGCATTTGGCAAATGAAAAGCGGGAAAGCTACAACTGACGTAGTGGCTGGCAGACAGCTTGTCTATGCATCAAGCCATCTCTATCTGGGCCTGTATCTGTATCTGGAAGTCCGTATCTGGTAACCGTATCTTTTCCTCTCTCTGTCTGCCTTTTGCAGCTTCATCAAATATTTAGCGCCAGGCAGGCGGTTTCATCTCGAGGGGCGGAGAAGAGGGACAAATAAGCGCATTCATTGTGTTCGTTCAGTGTAAATACGAAACGGATGTAGCACTGCTTGGAAAATAACAACTTTGAAATCTTGAGAGCTGACGTCGACTGATGTGATACTGTAAAAAGATCCGACAGAAGTTGGATAAGAACGTCTTCTATTTAACAAATGTGTGTTTATATTTCTTAGGTTCGGAGTATTTTAATTTATAAATTTTATAAATAATGTACATAAGTTAGTACATCAAATCTTTCATGCATGGTAACCTCTTAGTTTTGAAAATAAGAATATGTACATATATTTCTTGCTAGATAGAAATATCATTATTATAGATTTATTTTTGTGTCCCATTTTATTAAAAACCCCTTAATAAACATTTTTGTAGTTTCCAAAAACTGATAGATAAAATATATGTATATATGTATATATGTAATGCTATTCTAAGAATTTCTTATAAATCAAATAAATTGTTAAACTTTTTTTTGAAGATAATTATTTGGAACTAATCCTATAAAGATACCAATCGTGTTCTAGAGATTTCTCTTACGTTAAACAAAGAAACACTAGTATTCGGGGTTCGTTACATAAATACTACCTTTGTTGCTTTATCGATATACCATTCAATCCAAGTTTCCAGACGTTAATAGTTAGTTGTGGTAGTTTTTACTACATCAATCACTGTATTTAATAGCTTTGTAGGAGGATACATAAAAGTCTAGAAACTGTTAAAGCAATGCCGTCCGAACTAATGAATAAAACAAACTTTGAGGGAATCGATTTTAGTCCTTGTTTATACGTAAATTTAATAAACCTCCCCAACCCCGGGCACCGAACTCAGTATACCCCTGCAGCAGATGCTTTATAGAGAGCAGGCGAACTACCCTGCAACAAAATAGGGGGTGTGGGCAGTGCCAACGACCAGCAAGAACAGCCAAAAAGCCGGCAACAACAAACGCCCGCGCAGTGCCGGCAAAATGTTGCATGTTGCTGCCGTGTCGCACTGGCAACATGTCGCTTGTTGCTGCCGTATACGCATCAGCAACATCAGCAGCAAACATTGCATTTGTGTGGGTCGCCTCAGCAACATGAGCAGCGTTTCGAAAACTTGTTTTCAACGTAGTTGGATTTAGTTTACTTTGAGACGGCGACGCAGGTGGACGTGTCCGAGTGCGAGTGAAAGAGATCGAAAAACGCGAGCGGAACGTAAGCGGACCGCGTTATAGAAACAACAACAACAGCAGCAGCAGCAGCATTTCAGTGTTTGTCTTTAGTTTTATGGCGCACGCTTCGCGTCAGGTAGTTTTTTCCCGAGATATATATATATATACATCATATACCTGTATAATGTTTTTGTGATTCGTCTGGCGGCAATGTTTTATGGCTGACAAAACCATCCAGCGTGTAAAGGTTGTACTACCCCGTGCGAGAATAAAATCAGAGGTGTACATTCTGCGTGAAAAGTGCTAGTGTTTACCCTTTTGCCGGGATTACTCATCAGCGCATCATCATCATCATCGTCATCGACTACAACTCCACTGCCACAACTTTACGAAATCCCAAAAACCAGTATCTCCTCTGAGCCCAAGTATCTGCAAGATACGTGAGGCAGTCCAGACCACATATTGGAATTTACTTAACACGTATGCAACGACGCACCAATACCACTAGGCCACACAGTTCGAGCGGGACCCATTGGATTTTGGAACCGAAAAAACTACAGGGTAGGTACAAATCGTGGCTAATCGCGGTCTCTTCCCTGGAAAAAAAGACAGAGAAATAAACTCACACTTGTCCAGCTGCGTTTTTCCACCCTCAATAAATTTTTGGGCTACCTGTCTCGGGATTGACCCTCTGGTTTTCCCATTAGCCGCTAGAAGATTTCACTGCCGCAGCTATATGGTATATCGGAAAGCTATGGCTATTTATAAATATAGGTACCCTGCGCTTTGGGGCCCAGGCTCAAATCCGGTTTTCATATATCCCAGCCCATGTCTGCTGGCGGGGCCAACATCAATTCAATTTCTACTGGCTGAGTGAGTTTTTAACTCTCGACGAGAAGAATCTCCATCTCCAGGTTGAGCAGCATCTTCGCTGTGATCTCTGGAGAGCTGGTTTCTTCAAGACGTTTTCTTTTCTTTACTTTTCTTCGCTCGCTTTGTTTTCTTTCGTTTCGTTTTCGTTTTTTACCATTTGCCGATCGTCGTGTTGATGTTGATCATGATGCTGTGGCTTATTGCCGCCAAGATTTTGTATTTTTGCCGATTGAAGGTGCATGGCCTTATTTACCCAGTTTCCAAATCGCTCACCGATTTCTGCTTATTCCGTTTTGGGGTTTGTTTTGAGGTATTTGCTGAATCACACGGGGATCATTTGAATGTTTTAGCCAGACAGTCGATGGAATGGGGTTGTATTCTGTTTTTTTTTTTGTATTATTTTTTAAGAGTCACACCCATGGCGAGTAAGTATCCCGCTCCGGAATTGACTCACGGCCAAACAATGCGACATGCGGCGAATTGCTGTGGGGCCACTGGCATGGGCAAAAAAGAGAAAAAATCAAAATGCAAAACTTGTTGCTAATAAACAACAATTACAACAACAAAAACAAGTTCAGCTAACCACAAAAATGCTGGCAGCTAAACTCCAGAGTCGCTCGACGTTGCCCAGGAGCTCTACTCCGAACCCCACACCGAAAACAAGTCGGAGCACAGAGCCATTGGCTGTTCTTGCTGCTGCTGTTGTCACACTAGCCACCAGCAACAGCAACACCAACAGCAACATAAGCAATTTGTTGCTGCTGCACAGAGAAAAACAACACACCCAAAACATTTTTTCATTTCCATAACAAATAGACCTTTATCTGCTATGAAAAACGTTTCTTCATCATCCACAACAGCTACATTTCGAATAGTTTTGTATATAAAACTACATAATTTCTTTAAACCTCTTAGGATTTATTTATTTCATTAAGCCGATTTTAAGTATTTGGGTGCCACAGAAATATCAGAGAGATTGTCTTTTCTATCCCCCTTTAATATCTGTGGGAGCCGAAAAATATCTGCGGTTTATGGGAAAAAAATTATCAAAATTCTTTCTAAATAATCAATTTTATTAGGCGATTTCAGGGCCAAGGGCTTTAGCTCCCCCTCTTTTTAAAACATTATTTTAGTATTATATAGTAGCTTTAAATGGTTAAATAAATAAAATATTAGGGGATTTTTAGTGCTGATTTTAGTCAGTATCATTCAAAACACTAAATGGAACCATGCAAAAGTTATTAAAAGGTAATATACTTTATTAAGGTGTTATAAGGTTTCTAGCGTTGTAATGGGTATAATTGTATATTTTAGTAAGAGTGAAATTTTAGAAAAATACGAGTCGTGTGTAATTTGCGAAAGACTGTTAAACTACATTTAAAGAACATTCTGGAAAATGCATGCTATTTCATGGTAACCAAAACAAAGTCACATAAAACCAACTACATTCTTTCCAATAATCGGTATCAACAAAGTCATAAAAAATCTATTTTTCACCGTGCATGTGTAAATCGGTGTCCCCATGTGAAGACCATAAAAAGCGGCCAAGTGGCCAGCTGCCTCGACTTTCCTCTGGCCACCAGAGACCAAACCAAAGAACGGCCATAACTGTGTCAGTGTGCAACTAGAAGAGGTCTAAGCCTATTAAGCACACTGGCTTAAGATCGGCCGATGCCGGGAGATAATACCCGTAGCTCCCCAGCCGATTAAGTGTAATTAATGCCGACAGGTGTCACTGAATTGGCGCAAGCTCAAAGAGATTGCAACGCCCTAATTGGTTCCTCCAATTAGGAGATGTGTTTGTATGCCGCCACTTTCGCCACATCAAAAAAGGGAAGGAAAGACTTCTACTAGATGCTCTCTTTATTTACGTGATTAGCATGCGGATCGCTAGGGATCATATTCATTGCCCAGGATTGTGATCTTCCGGAGGGCTTTACTCCACCTCCTCTTGACTCCGTCGGACGCACCGGGTGACCTTTCGCTTGAACTCCGCATAATTCTCACGATACTCCTTCGCTGCGTCCACATTGGCGGCCGATTCATCATTGGGATCGGTGAGCATGGAGATCACCGAGAGTAGGATCGTCTCCACGGTGTGGACCGGTAGCCAGCGCTCCTCGGCCTTCTCGTAGCCCCACTTGTCGTCACCGGGTTCGTGGAGGATCGAGATGCAAACGTCGCCCGCCTTGTCGATATTCGGATGCCAGATCTCGGTGATGAACTTCATGCGCGGCGGACGCAGCGGGTACTCCTTGGGAAAGACCAGGTGCGCCCTGAAGCATCCGCCCTCGTAGAGGGTGTCCGCCGGACCGATGATCACCACCTCCCATTTGAAGATATCCGAGTCGCTGACCAGACCGGCGGAGAAGCCCTCGACGGGATTGCGCTGCAGCTCGGAGAGCTGGCGATTGAGCAGTAGCGATGCTTGCAGTTCTGACATGTCACTGGACTGGGGATGGTATTGCGATCGCCACTAGTAGGATATATGTATCTCCAGAGGGGAAGAACTATACTTACTGGAATTTTGTTCTATTGTTTCGAGTCACTTTCTGGGTTACTTCTACGGCTGCTGAACTACAGTCAAAGGCAGCCAGCCGAGAAAGCTCTTCCAGCGACTACTGTGTTTTCAAACCGATCGGGGACTATGTTTAAGTGGTTTAAAAGTTTCCGAAAAAATAAGAACATATTCATCAAAATGAATTGATTATAACTAACATAGAAACATACTGAAAACGTTAGAGGTACCTTTACTTTATTTGATCTTCAAAAAATCTATCCCCATAAACTTCTTATGAGTTCTGTTTTTTAAAATATATTTACCTACTTTTTAACTGCGAAACTGAAGACTTTAATACCTACATTACCATTCTAAAATTGTAAATGGTAGCACCTAAAATCCGCGTATCTGAGTAATGGAAAGTGTCTATTTGAACATAATCAATTATTGAAATGGTATACAAAATATTACAGCAAATAGTTACAATCAAGACTGTTAACTCTAAGAACTAAAAGATCAATTCCCTTTGTCTGATAAAGGAATGTCTAGTTCCACTATCTTTACAATTGTAGCCCTTTCAATGCCTGTGTTAAGAAACTATCTCCATAGAAATCCTCTTGAGAGCGACTCGAAAGTTGCCATTATAAGCTCTTTGCTCTTGGCCTGGAATGGGTCCAAGGAAAGTCCCTCTTTCCTTTCATTTCCCTCCATTTCCAGCAATTACTTGGCCGTTGCTAATGCTACTGGTGCCACTCTTTTCCTCCTTTTTATTTTTCCTTTTTTCCGAACTGGCTGAATGGAAATTATGATGGCCGCCACATTGTTGCCGTTGGTTTTGGCCTTTCGTAATTGCGCACAAATGTTGGCCCAGAGTTTCTTGCTGGCCTGCAACTTCGACCACGACATGTGGCGGCTGCCCCATCGACTTTTCCGCAGCTTTGAGGTTTTTCTTCTCATTCCTCCTTCATTTTTTTTTTTTGCAAAATTGTATTTGGCTGGCATTTGGAAATCCGCAACTTTAGCTGACTATCTGAGTATCGCTAACTGAAATTATGTTGCCGCAAATGTGTGAATCGTTAATGTCTTGTTGCCAGCTGGGGAACATTGCGCTTGCTCTTTCGGCACTGCCGGTTTTTCAAGTTATCTATGCTGCGAGTTTTCTCAAAAAATTCCTTCGCTTTTTTTGTATGCATTATTATTTTTTGTAATAATATTTACCTACCTGCAACAACATGTGGAGTTCTTCGACTAACCAAGAACCAAGTCCGATTCGAAATTTGCTAAATTATCCAGCACATGCCAAAAGGGGCGGAGGAGTAGGGTTCATATAAAACATGTTTGGTCAGAACACATAAGACCGACAGCTGCTGCTCGGCCGGTTCCTCCAGCTCTTGCTGCCTCTACTTCAACTTCTACTTATATCTCCGCATCCATCCGACTCTGCCCATTTAAGTGCCACATGTCGGAGACGTTCCTCCAGTTCCCGCAGGGAAAGCGATATGACAGCGAGAGCCGGGAAACTCACACGTGCCACAGAGCACCTCCAAGTAAAACTCGAATTTCCATTCCCTACACTCGGGGGAAAAACGCCCACTTCAATCTAGATAAGAAATCTAGAGGAAATTGAGAGCTAAACACATTTCATCAGATAATTGAATTAGTCATTTTCATAATACAATTTATTGTCAAGCCAAGATTGCATAAATTTAGGAGCCACAATGTTTAATGTCTATTTATTGCTTAATAAATAAGGGGTTAAATTATAAGTGGTCATTTTATTGTCAACAGTCTGACAACATTATTATTGATATTCAAATTCTTGTGTTATTTATTTGCGGAACAATAAAATGGTGTTTTAATTAGTTCATCTATAAAGTTGGCATATAATTTTTTGAGATGAAAAGAGGTAGGAAAATGTTTAAAAATTAACAAACAATTTATGGCACCTAAATATTTTATATTTTTTGCATGAGTAATATAATGAAATTAAAATATTAAATTATTCGTTTTATTACTTAATTGTTTAGGCATATAAAAAAGTTGGTAAATTACTCGATTTAAGTAAATGTATTTTTGTGACAAATATTTTCTCAGTGTATAAGATATATATAAGATATAATAATATAATATTTTATTATCACACAAGTTCTCTAGGCACAGGATATTTTTAAAGGGTATACACATATTCCTTGCGATTCTCCACTGCAGAAACAGATTTATCCCTAATTTTGGGTTTTAGATACGACTTTCTTTTTCAGATCTTTTATATTTTTTTCTGTGTAGATAAAGTGTCGCGCTCGTGCTCATTGGTAAAGCTATAGAGTGACATTGCTTCGGCGGCCTTTCAACCGATTTCGGCTCACTTTGTGGAATTGATTTTCAATATTCATTAAGACGCCCACACGCAAATGCAGACACTGCCCCGGGTTCGTTGCCATGGCATTTGATTGGAGAGCGGGGAGGGGTTCCCATTAAAATGGGGGTGTCTGAAGTTCATCTGCTCGTCGGTATTCCCTTAGTTGCTTTTCATTTTTTTTGGTGGGCGTGGTGGTTGCATGCGACAATTGCATTTCCGGCAAAACCAGCATGTTCCACTCCTCAATATTCCCTTTGGCTATCTGACATTTTCTCCCTTCTAGGTTTTTTTTTGGGTTTGGCCCCTGTTTCCCAAACGGAGCACCTGCTCTCCTGGCTGCGTGCCTCAAATTGTTGGCTCATGTTGCGTCCATCAAACAGCTGACGGCGTCGATCAATTGAAATGGCTTTTTCCTTCGTTTTTCCATCGCCCTATAATGCTGCATCGCCACCGAGCTGCTGCGGTTCGTTCTTCTCGTTGATGACTTCCTGGATCTAATGACTGGGCAACCTGCTGATGAATTGTCTTTCAAGTTGATCGTAAAGTATATTAATAGTTTCTCTAGCAGGCATGTAAGGTTGTATGATCTCCGTTTATAGTAATAAAAATTGCAATCTTTGCCTTCAAAATGAAATCAATCATTTATCATATAGTAATATATAACAATAATTCCTTGAGCGATGTGTTTAGGTAACACTTCATTGTAATTAAACGTAAGACTTTAATTAAAATTTGTTATAAAAGGGTGTGGATAAAAGCATGTCCTCGGGCAGCATAAACTTGCAAAGCAGTGCAAAAAACACCACCTCTCTCTGCACTTCTCATAAATCCAACTTAAGTGAGTGACCAACTGGATTTTAGTGCTTTATTGGCGCTCTGAGTTATGCACTCCCATTTTTGTTGCCCCCGGCACACAATTTCCAATTGCATGCAGAAATATGAGGAGGAATTGCTCTGCTCGGGAAAACTGACCATTATATCGTTCCGCATAGAGGGAGCAAAACAATGCTAAAGAGAGAACTCAATAAATTGCAGAAAAGCGAAAAGTGGAAGGAATGAAAAATAAACAAGAACGAAACTGCGAAAATATAAAAAAAAGGAAAACACGCTTTCCACTTGCAGTTTTAATGTGTTTTGTGCGTTGTTCCTCGTTTTATAATTGAGTTGGCAGTTGCAGCTAAAGTTGGAGTTGCAGTCGTGCACTCATCGCTACCCGAAACCCATCCACATTTCCCTGTCCAGCCGAAAGATGCCCCCTTTTTGCCTGGTTTTCCCTTGCTTTTCCCAATGGAAGTGGGTGGGTTGCCATCGGGATTCGGCCACGTTGCTGTTCACTCGTGTGCACTGAATGCGAAAAACTTCTGCACACTTTTCAACTGCAACGCGATATTATTTTATGTACATATTCCTCATATTTTTATTATTATTATTATTTCATAATACCCTCGGCCCAGTGCGGACTTACCTTTGTGCGCTGCATTGAAATGGAGGCGCAGACTCAAACGCTCGGGGATCTGGTGCACCGATGCCAGACAAAAACCGCCATCCTTGCGGTGGGTTCCGTAATGAGCGTTTCCGTCAAAGCCATTTTCTCGTTCAAACACTTGGCAAAAAGTGGGTCTTAAAAGTGTTTGGACGAGATTTGATTGTGGCACAATTTTTAGATTTTTTATTCACCCTTGTTCCAAGCTGTCCAGCATATCTGGCCCAACCATATCATATCATACTACCAATTATAATATATTGTCCCTAATATATTTTCATTTTTTTAATTCTATGTTTTTTTTATTTTCAGAATAAAGCCGAATCTTACGGTAAGTTTTAAAAGATCAGTACATAATAATTTAAAAATTAAGAATATTTTTTTTGTTAATTTTTTTTGTTAGTGCACTGGCACTTAGGTTAACGTGCCGCATTTAAAAGGGCATTTTCTTTCTATCACCACACGGCTGACTTTAAATTGGATCTACACTACATAATTGCTCAATTTCTTGCTTCATTAACGGGTTTTTCTTTGCATTCGGTTAGTAATTTGTCGGACCCAATGAAAGATCACCCAGGAAGCGAGAAACTCTTAATTTGTCTGACCATAAACATTTAGGCCCTTTTCTATGCTTTTTTCTAAACCCACTTGTAGACCCAGTAAAGTGTGAAGTGTAAAGCGTTATGCGTACGAGTGTTTCATAACTCACTCATAAGACCGGCAAACAAATGAGCAAAAGTGTGCTACTGGGGTCTGGAAATCGAGGGATCTGGGGAGCCAGATGAGCCGTTAGACAGTGCCCATGGCGCCCCAGAGTTCATTTACTCCGCTCCGCCACCAATGAAAATTCTATGGAAAGAAAAGGCAGGCGGAAAAAAATTCGACAAAAAAACGTCAAGCAACGTTATTTGTAGTTTTTATTTCTTTTATTTTTTTATTTACCCATCTCTTTTTACTAGACCATTTCGTTTTTAAAAGCTTTGCTGGCCGGCTGTTCTTTGTTCCGGGTGAAGAGCGGGGGTCTAAAGACTGGGGCTTCAAAAAAAAAATCCAAGCTTGGCCTGAAAAAGTGCTTATTAAATTTAATGACAGCACGTTTGCTTGCGAAAAACGATTCGACAATTTTCGTTATTTTTTTGTAAAGCTTTTTTCCAACCTTTTGGTTATACTGCTTTTTTGAGTAGTTTTTTTATTCGTATTTGGTTTATTGGGGACTGTGGCTCATTGAGAGCACTGAGGCCATAACAGCACAGTCTTTAAGTTTAATTATGTGGCAGGGCTTCTTGCCCCGGTCTTCATAAAGGGGTCGTAATGGTCATAATAGTTATATATGTAGTTTCAATTGAAATGGTAACAAATTTTATTGTTCGTGAGCTAATGTGGGTAAAACGAAAGTTATCTTTGATTAATTCATTATTTCCTGTCTTATTAAAAATATTATTATTGCATCTTTAATGGAGAATTATAAAAATATTATTTAAAAAAGAAAAGGGTGAAATTACCGTTTTTGAAATTCTGTAAGCGCATTATTTTCTGAACATGTATTATAATTAAATGTTTTATTGTGATAGGAACTTGTATAACAAATGTTTCAATGTACGATTATATATATTACAGTGTTCCCTACAATATACCTTCATATAAGATATCAAACTTTCATTAGTTATTATTTGATTTCTTTGTAATGATATGATCTTTAATTTATATGCTTCGTTATACATGATCTCAGCTTAAACTCTCCAATTAGCCCTGATTATTTCCAGTTAACAACCCAGCAATAAGTTTCTCCACAACCTGGTGGATTTTCCATTTCAACAGCTGTTTCTCAGCTCCTTTTGGACCTGTCACAATTTTATCCGATCCTGTCGTGATTTCCACCGACCCCTTTCGCCTAAGATTTCTCACAATTATGAACGACAAACTGGCATAAATTTATGACTGACAGTCGTTTTGGCATTTTCAGTAAACAGGCAGTGAAAGTATTTTAATTAAATGCCCCAAAGGAAGGGGACTTCAATGAGCGCTTTAGACCTGCGGGTTATGAGGCGGTAATTGCAATTTCGCCGCGAAAAAGACATGGCTTATTATTCAACTAGTTTCTTGGTATGTTGTCTGTGGAGTGCTCGTTGAACTTCAAATTGTGCGGGAAAAAAGTGAAATTTTTCTTATGGCCTGCACACTCTCCACACTTTTGTTTGTGCCAAAGTTAATGAACTGAGCGAAAATCTGGAAGCAGGGCCAAAACAGGAAGCAACTTTGTAACATTAGCACAGTTCCCCCTTTTTTTGCTCTTAGAAAACTATGTTAATTTCTTGGGGGAGACTTATGAAATGAATTCAATTTCCTTTGGCAAAACAATCGCCAAAATGCGGAAGGGCAAATTTCGGTTGCGTGTTGCGGCTTTGGCCACAACTGTTGACTTTTATTCACACAATTACAGCCGGCGAATTTGCATTCGCTTCCTCCGCCATTCACCTGTTCAGTTTTACCTGTCACGCTCGACTGATTTTTTCAAAGGGGGCCGCATCACTTGCCGGCAATTAAAAGACAAACCCTTGACTTTGGTCTATAGTCTAGACTCACCGGTCTTCGAAGTTCGCCCACTGACCTGGGCATCATCTAATTAGCTTTCTTTTGACACAGCCTTTGCATTAGCATTTTCGCAGCAGAAGTTCACTCCGAAATGTTAAATTCAAAGCTGTCTCCTATATAAATAATTCAAAACTGACCCGCGGCTTTCATTTCTTTGGGTTTCGTTTTGTTTTTCTCCGTTTGTTTTCCATGTGACGCAGCAACAGTTGTCTCTAGGCCCTGTGGGAACGTCTCGAAGAAGTCATAAAACTAACAGTTGAGCGGAAATTAACACAGATACTCCAAAGGCCAACTGCCAAGAGCCCTCCAGCTTGGTTCGGCCCAAACAAAAAAAAAAACAAACAACAATCGGGGGTCTCTATGTGATGGCATTACCTTCCGATTGAGATGTAGATGGCTGATTCGAGATAGCCCAGATAGACAGGTGAACCACACCGAGAGGGGATTATGTCGGTGGTCTAAATAGCCCTCGGATGACGTTGCACAACCCGGGTAATATGTGGCCATCATTAGTCTACAGTTAGACGTTTCTGATCCGATGTGGGTATTTGGAATTCTTGGTGGCAGTTAATTTGCGGATTGGGCACACGGTTCATTGTCAAGGCACTAGCAAGGGCTTTCTACTCTGGAGAGATCTTTAAGAAGGGATAAAAGACCTTTTCAATAACAAATTGATACGCTCGAGGGGACTTCCTCTGTGGATCTGGGCTGCCCAACTACACTTGCGCTAATTAATATAAAGGAAATCCAAAAGATCTTATCATAGTAACCTGCATTTCCTGTCAATCACTGGGAGAAACATGTGGGTTCTTAGTTAGTTAGGGGTATATTTCTGAAATACAATTAGGATATCCTAGGAAAATATATTAACAAATATTATAATCCTTATAAAACAAAATAATAGGATTCCTTTTCTAAAAATAATTAAAGGAAATTTAATATTTTAGGTAAATTTGATTAATGTCACCTCTTTATAAAGTGCTCGGATTGTACCATCATATATGGGTAGTTCCGAAACTTGATTCTCCGTTCTCTTAAGATTTTCTCCATGTGTGGTCTTGTCTTCTTGCTTGCTTGGCATTGTTGCCTGTTGTGCGTTCCATTTCGCTTCTCTGAACTTGTTGAAAAGCGACTAAAATGTGCCAATTTTCTATATATATAGTATATATACCATATCTTTATGTGCTTGTAATGCAAGAATCTTGGAGTGGGAGAGTGGGAGCCACAGGCTCGTCCATACATGGCCACTTCATCACGCAGCGTTGGCCAAGCGTGCTGTTGTTGCTCCTCCGGCCAAATGCAACTGAGCGTCGCCGTCACCAGCCGGCGGCCTCATCTCCAGACCCCCCATAGACCCCCCATAGACCCCCCCCCTGAGAACCCACATTTCGTGCACCCCCTTCACTTACCAACGCCTCTGCCCTTCGGCAGTTTGCAGCTTCTATTGTTCTGGCCGCTCGTGCTTGTGCTAGATTTATGCACTTTACTGGATCCCCATTTCCATTCCCTCATGCAGTTTCGATTTCAATTTAAAGCGGATGTTGGCTTTAATTGCAGGCCTGGCGAATTATAATTCATGCATATGTGCCCTGCTGCACTGGGACGTTTCGGGTTGCAACAGTTGCTCCTGGGTGGCAGTGAACTTGCCGATCAAGTGGGTGTAATCCATACATTCCGGGAATCGAGTATTGAAGGGGGCAATCAATTTGCCAATTGCTTTGTGCTAAGGTTTCCTTGGCAAATATGTAATATTGTTTATTTATTGAGCGATAAAAGTGAAGCAGTAAAAATATATATTTGCATATATTTAAATGAAAATACATAATAGAGAAAACAAAACATATTGAATGGCATGATATCATTTTAAAATAATGCATTGAGGGTTGAAAATAGTAAATGCGATGTTAGCATTGGACACTTTACGATTTCATAATAATATCAAAGTTTAAATTCTTTAAGATAAATATAAATGTTAAGCTTAATATATTCATAGTTCAAATTATTAAAATCAGGAATGGATAAAAAAACAAAAAAAAATTGTAATTCAATATTAAATCTTTGGATTTACTACGTCTTTTAGGTTTAGTAAAGCTGTTTCCTTTATATGCATTTTAGAAGTGGAAAGTCTTAATCTCAGTTGATTCTATGTGCATTTTTGTGTTTTTCTAGATAGGCTTGTGTTTTTTAGGTTTATTGACTGTAGGAAAACAAACATTTGATTTAATTTTGAATCACCAAGTCCTGATTAAAAGTCCTATTTTTTTTGTTTATTTAATGTTAATCAAAGTCACTTAAGTCTAATGAAGTATCAACTAATGATATTATCAACAGGATACTTCACTAGATTTAACTTCACTGGACCAACTTGATACATCTATTGAACAAATTTCCTTTTCATTCTTGACCTTTAAAACTAGAAAATGTCAAGATGGAAATCCATCTCACTTTTCTCCCCAGTTCAGTGGCCTCTGCCAGCCGATGCACTTGACTTATGGCCACTGTCAATGCGGCTAAAACTGCAACTGGACTGGCCATTGAAAATGCAATTGCAATTGCGATTGGCAGTGCAGTTGATTGTGGCTGCTGGTCAATCGATGGGGGATGGATGGCTGGACGACATTCAATGGCTACTCACTCACTTTCACTGATCGAAAGCGTGAAGCCAAAGTTTAATTGAATCTGCAGCTGCTGCTCCGCTGACGGCGAACAATGATTGGTGGCATTCAATGACTGTGCCTCCGTGGCTCCTACCAACTTTCAAACTTGGCCATTTGAAAGTTATTGGCCACAAGTGCGCACGCACATGGCGCCCATTGCACGTATATATAAGTATATATGCTCCTAACTCAAAGAAACTCCAAGTAAACTGAACGTGTCAGCAAGTCGGGCCGAGGTTTCAGGCTGCAGAAAAACTTTAGGACCGGCTCTTGGAGTTAAGTTGCGACAAAATCAATAGGAAAACTTGGTAGTTTAGAAGGGGAAGGGGATAATGCGGGTACGGGCAGCAAATGGAAAATGGGGGGCGTGGCCCAATGCAGCAATTTGTTATATTCAGGCGTCGCCTTAAATTGGGTCACCGAAAATGTTCAATTATTCGAGTGAAATGCAGTCTTTAGGGACCGAACGAACTGAGGTTTTGGGCCAACCAGCCTGATTTTGGGCTCACGCAAAACTCGTTTTCAAAGTTGATGCAGCATGAATTTGCTGGCTCACATCCACAATGCGGTCTCGTTTTATACACTTTATGAGTAAAGTTTATTTTAGAGAATTTGTCACGCACTCAAAAGGGAAGCAGAACCAAATAAATGGCTTCATCTGCAGAAGCTATTTTTAATCGGGTAGATAAAAGTCTTGAAGATGTCCTAAGTTTCTTATTTTCTGTTGACAAATAAAAAAAATAAATCTAATTTAAATGTTATAACATAAGCAAGCAATTATGTTTCTGTCCAAGAAAATTTATTATTTAATCTTTCTAATTACCATAAAAGTAATAAGCAACTGTTTATTTTGACAATTTGGCTTTTATTGACCATAATAACTTAATGACCCTTCCATAAAAGAATACCAACAAATATTACATAATTTAATCTATTTTGTATTCAACCAAAGAAAGCGTTTCGTTGTTCAAAAGGGCATTTTGTATTCGTTAACACCATGGGTGATAAATTTTCAATCTTTTTTCTTTTCATATTTTATGAGTTTTTACAACAAGTTTATAAGCTCAAACCCTTCGGCACACATGGGAATGTGCGTGTGTTTGCTCCGCGACTTTCCATTTGCAGAGATTTCCACATTTCACATTTTCGGATTTGAGATTTCAATATGTAAACGCCGTTTATACCAAATGCGCCATGAATAAAATTCGTCTCGTCTCGTTTCGATTCGATGGTCGTTTGCAGGGGGCGAAAGTCCAAATGGGATTTCATTTATGAGCGGGGTGCGGAGGAAAGTTTTGGGTGAGAGGAACACCCATTCACATTTACTCGGAAATTCCAGCCGCGGGCCGTGGTAAATCAGTTGCCGTTGCGTTGGCCAAACATTGCACAAAATCTATGCAGTTGCACGAACGCGGCTCAGAAGTTTGATCGATTTCGCTCCCACTTTTTGTTACACTCCGAAAAAATACTACCTTTTTTACTACTATTTTTTACTGCTACTACTTTTTGTTTAAACAACTATTTCTTTTATAGCTTAAAAATCTTTTAGTAAAATATTTATTGGCCCAGATTGACAGGATTTACCATACATTTTTAGCCGAAATCTCTTTTAAAAATTATAAAAGAAAATAAAAAAATTTGTTTGCTTTACCAACGTCAGGTCTTAAAAAGAGCATTGATAACCTCTTCATAACTTTAAAAATTCAGCGGCATTAATGGGTTTTTTTACAATTTTGTCATTTTTAAAAGAGGGTTTTTATAGAGAGCTAAGGATTAGGCCATTAAAAAAAAACATTCTTTTTATATTTATAAAATGTACCTAAAAATCATTCAAAGTATTTAGAAATTCTGTTCCTCAATGGGTTTTAATGGATTTTCGATGAGTACTTTAATAGATCACTTTTATTTAGGTGTGCCCAAATAATGTTTCACAAGAGGAACATCATACGGATTGTTTAGAAATCAATTCTAAAGATCAGTTTAGGAACATATATATAATAGGGGGTTTTTATAGAGCACTAAGGATTAGGCCATTAAAAAATATATTCTTTTTATATATATAAAATGTACCTAAAAACCATTTAAAGTATTTAGAAATTCTGTTCCTCAATGGGTTTAAATAGATTTTTAATGATTAATTTAATGGTTCAATTTTATTTAGGGGTGTCCAAATAATGTTTCACAATAGGAACATTATACGGATTGTTTAGAAATCAATGCTAAAGATCTTAAGTTTCTAGTTCAGTCCAACAACTTATAGTAGGAAATAAGATCATGAAAAACTGAATTTTTGGACACCTGATTTTTGGAATAACTTATTTATCTCTAAGATATTTTCCAAGTGTACGACCACACCTCTCCCTGGGGCAATAAATGCGGGATTTGGGGGCGTGGCACTGCTAAGCAAACTGTAACATTTGTGGCTGGCCTCGGGACTGACCGGCCGCACATAAAGTGGCAAAGGGCGCGTTTTCCGTGGCTCTGGGGAATGGGGCTGGGATTGCGTGGCTTGGCTAAATGTTTGGAACACTCTGCGGTCGACGACTGTCGGTGGCCCTGGTCCACTATATTTATGGGCAAACTAGTGCAGCTCATTATTAAGTTGCTCGGTCGACATCATTTGGTTGATTTATTCAGCTAAATGCAATCAATTTAGTGTCGCATTTCAAATATTTGGCTTCGGTTATCGCTACTCGTGCCCCACATTTCGAATCGACTGCCAGCCGCTGATAAGCGCATCGCGATGTTGCAACTTAAAGTCTGGAAACTTTGACACAAATGCTTTGTTCAGCCACTCTAAGCAGACACTCCCGCAGATGTTGCAGTTGCATCTAGCAGATGCAGTTGCAGTTGCAGTTGCAGTTTTGTTGCTGGCTGCCCTGGCAATTTGCTGTCAAATTGTCGCAAATTCTTACAAGCGCCGCTCATTAAAATTACCCAAATGCCAGCGCCAATTTCCCGGAGCAGTGCAAAATGGGAGACGGAGCGAAAACGGCATCGCATGACAAATGGCAGCGACGAACTTCAGACAAGTGTCTTCCACAGATGCACTGCCAGAAATTGGTCCTGTGATAAAATTTAACTTTATTTTCAACTTAAGAAAAATTGGAAATATACAAATCTTAAATATAAATTGCGAAAATCCATAAAAATAGTTTAATAGTAAACCATTTTAAGCAAACAAGCAAGGGCTTATCCTAAGAATTATCATGTTTTGAAGAACCATTACAACTTAAAGTTGTTGTTCTAAGTTTTAAGTTTTGCTTATAAAGAGTTTCTGTTATGTTATATTGAAAACACATCTCAAATATGAAAAATAAGTATTTTGTTCTTCAAATGTTATATTTTATTTGGGTTCCATCTTGAAACACTCCATAGCTTCCCAAGTTTTTATTAAAAATATTAAATATTGAAAACAAAAAACGTAGGAAAAGTGATTTATACTATGGCCAAAAGTAAAAACCAAAGCGTTGTCCTATATTAATTACTCAATTTCTTAAGGTCGACCTGAAAATAATTCTTTAAATTGAATGTAAAAATCTTTAATAAATGTGGTCTTAATTATAGAGAATACAAACAGGACATAAGCAGATGATATACATTTAATGGTTAACCTCCATTTTTAAGTTCAACCAAATGCTGGGGAAATGTAATACTTTAAAAAATTAAACATAAGTTTTTTTTCAAGTGCCTAAGCCATCGCATCCCTAAGAAATACTGAGACGATTTGGCAATGCAATTTTCGCCGGCCAGCTGCAAAGGCCGTAGAATTGGCTTCCTCGACTTGGCCCCTCAACAAATTTGTCGCTGGCATTTTGCAACGTGATTTTGGTGACTTGAAAGCAGCTGATAAGCGAGCTATAGTACTTGTCCGCCAATTTCCGACTGACTGACTGGCTACGAAACTGAAAATGAGACTGAAACTGAGACAGTGACTCCAACTTTTTACCACCCGGATAAAAAGTGCAGAAAGTGCTGATTGCGGGTATTACTTTACCATTATTGGGTGCTCTCTCGTGGAGCAACATTAATGTAATACAAAGCGCGGACAAAATGTGCTGATCGAGCGGGAAATTAACTGATGAAGCGTGGCACATAGTGTATATAAGGTAACGGAACTGCCGGCATTAGCAGTCAGGTGAGCTGAAAATCCGATGATCGAACCATGGCCAAATGCTGCGACAGCAAAATTACCCAGCTAAAAAATACCGGCACGATCACCTCGATTCGTTGAGCTCAGTTCTTCGATACTTCGATCCACTCAAACTTGTGCAGGTGCAGAGCCAATGAATTGCGCAAGAGCTGAAAAAACTCCAGTTTACTCGTACTTCTACCCACTCCAATCTTTAACCAGATATTACAGATAGATAGATCGTGGCCAGGCTGTCAACGGCTCGGTTCAATCTGGTCTGGTTTAGTTTTGCCATTGCCTTGCACAAAATGTCATTCAGCTCATTGAAATGGAAAGCTGAAAAATTAACATTGCAAACGGTCACTGGAAAACAGAAAAATAAAACGTTCTAAATACAAAACCCCAATTGAGAATGGAAAACAATTGAAGCAGAGAGGAAGCTAAAATAAGTTGTTGGGCAGAGTGGGATACCCTATAATGTGAACTTCATATATACTACTGTGAGCAAGAACTAAGGTGAATTTGTTTGTAAAATAAAAAATCTTTGTTTTTTCTTCTACATCAATTTCATCCCCTTTAAAGTATTCTTCTCTTGATAAAATTCACTTGAAACAAAGTTTTTTCCAATCCTCGAAACATGCCAAACAGTCCCTTACCGGTAAAAAAACAAAAATGTTTTGTGCCTTTTATATTCTAATACTTTTTTTAATTTTCTTCTAATAATCTTGATACATTTAGAAATAAAGGCCACATATAAATAAATTTTTGTTTGAACCATATTTGTAACCAAAAAGATATTCCTGATAATTGGATTTGTTTCAGATGGATATGGGTATGAAAATTGTAGTTACGTGTAGTCAAATGAGTGGTTATAATAAATATTATTTTTCAAAATAAAATAAATTGCCTATTTTAAAGAAAAGAAGTAAAGAAAATATAAGTCAAATTCTTAGGCTAATGATGTGTGCCTCTTGATTGTAATACTTTGAACTGTGTTGTCCTTGAGGAAAATTCTAATAATTCCAGTTTCTAGAATATACCCCTGATACCCTAAGATGCATCTGAGCGATACATATATCTAGCAGATCCGTACTAAACGGCTGCTCATTTGGCATTCTATGTACTCGCCAAGTTGCCGGCATTTGGCGAGTGTTACGCGACTTTGAGCGCTCTAATTGTGCGCTTGTTCGTTTGTTCATTCGCTCGGCCAACACACATAGTTGTAGGCACACAAAAAACGGCTAGGTAAAATAAACAGCAAAAGTAGCAACTGAAACAAAAAAGTATAAAAAACATACTGCGACATGCAACACTGCACAGCCGGGGAACATTTAGCTGTGCTGAAAAGTAACAAAAAAGATACTACACACATAAAAACACAACAAAACATTCGAAATGTACAGACAAAACACGCGACTGCCACTGCAGATAATTTGGCATTAAGTGGAGTGGAAACGCGTAGGAAAATATGATATAATCGGGGGGAGAATACATATGGGTGTGTGCATGCATGGCCGGGCATATGGAACCGTTTTGCATTCAAGATCAAGTTCAAGTTTGGAGCGATTATCTTGCCTCGTTGAAGTGCGGAGATTTTCCGGTAGCCAGCCGTTTGATGGGAAACTGGCAATTGGCATTTTCACAAACCGAACACTGAACACCAACCGCAAAAGCCTTGGAAATTAGCCAAATGGCACAGAAAATAAAGGAAAAAGAGTGTCTTGGTTAAAGTGGGGAAAAATCACCTTTTGACCCACTTTAAAGAGCCATCAATGAGGCAAATGATGTTGCAGCCAGTGATTGATGGGCAACCAAACCAATCCCAAGGCACTGTGTAATGAGGATGTACTTGCAGATACAATCTACTATCTATCCGCCAGATACCGAAACTAAAGCCCAGCGGCTGTCTTTGGGTGAAAATCAACGGATTGAACGGAAGTTGTCGGCAATTTGTGAACGCAAATCATGTTGTTACCATACAAAGTTAGCTGCCGATGGCTGTTCAAAATGTCAAATGCGAAAAGCAGATGCTAGCGGTAAGGTTTTATTTTTTTGCGGCCAGTTTAACAGCATGAAGGTGACTTTTGCATTAACGGGCTTTAAATCGAGGCTCTGAGATTGCAACTTTAAGTTGCAGTCTTTTAAGTGTGTCAGCCATTGCCTGGAAAAATAAAAATAAGAAAAAAGCACCAACAAGGTGCAGCGTTTTACGCACACTTGAACACTGCTCTCAGAAACACAGATACGAACTCACACAGGCTCACTTAATTATGCATTAGGCTGCTGCATTGACAGCAACACTTTGCCAGGAAGAAGAGAACGGGTTCAACGACCCCCGGGCGGCTGACAAGGGTTAATGAATTCCTCCGGGCTAAACGAGATTATGACAGAAGGGAAAACTATTGAATATTTAATGGCGGTCCTTAGAGAACCAGTTTCTAACCTAATTGCAGTTTAAAAGGTACGGTTTCCGCGATCTCAGCATTTAATCTTATTAAAAAATCCTGCTTCATCAGAACTAGAAAAGTATATATATAATTTATTAATTTCCCAGGCTAATACACATTGCTATTAAAATTGCTGCATAATAAATTGCAATCAATTTTGATTGCTTTTGCAGTTAACAGTCCACAATAATGGGTCAATTGCCCTATGGAATGCTTTCAATTATTCCTCTAATATATTAAACTTTTGTGATTATAATTAGACCGACAATATACCAATATGTATTGGCTTACTAGGATACAAAGCAGCTGGCATAGGCCAAAATAAATAGCCTGGCTGAGAATACTCTCAGTCGATGATAAAGTTCACTAAGCCAAGACATTTTCGATAATTTGTATGGGGAATTATCTGCATGAGAGATTGTTATAAATTACTGAAAGCCAACCCATAAACTGCCCACAGGAGGGAACCCGATTGTTGGCCAGGTGTTTTGCCCAAATTAGAACTATGTATGGGCCAGAATAGTGCACAAGTGCGATAATTTAAATCAGCTTACCGCCTGTCCGAGCGGAGCGCTCTCCATTAAATCAGACTCCATTGTTTACGACAATCAATTGCCACCTTAAGATGCCCCGATGTGGTTTCCGATGGTTTCCAGTTCTGGCTGGGCTCTCCTTTTGGCCAACTGTCAAAGGTGGTTGCCGTAATTGGCGAAATACGTTGCCCGCTGGCCGTTCAATGGAGCGTGCAGTTTACTCCGCTGCACACTCACTTCAATGGGTTTCAATTCGGTGGCGAGAAGGGGTAAGGAAGGGGTGTGGAAGGGGTTTGGAAGGGGTGTGGAAGGGATGTGGAAGGGGTATGGAAGGGATGTGGAAGGGGTATAGAAGGGGTGTGGAAGGGGTATGGACCATGGGGGGTTAAGGGAATATAGCCATTTTCATGGCTTAACCCACGCATGTGTGGCCATTGTGTAGATTTCAATTGAAAGTGCTGCACGCAGAAACGCGACCAAATCGATGTTGCCTCCATGTTCCCGTCGTTTTCTGACCACTGACTAATGGCTTAATGTGTGCATGTGAGTGTGCCTCTGTTTTTCTCCCTGTGTGCATGTGTGTGTGTGGGGGGGGTGACGCATGGCAGCTGTGTGCAAATTTATATTGCCTACTTTTCGGCCAGCGAGTGTTTGGCAAGTGCAATTGATTTCGTTTTTGCCTTCAAGCCCCCGCACATGACCAACATTGTCTCCAAATCTGGAATCTAACAGCTGCAGAGCACTTAAAAAAATATCAGTTCCATCTTACCAAGTTAAGTTCCTTAAGTTCCATTGAAAAACTGTTGTTTTCTAGGGCAGTTAGGGATTTTTGATAGAGGATTTGATTTAAATGATCCCATGTTTTTTTAGGTGAATAGATTATTAGTAGATTACAAAGTAAGTGGCTAACTCCTTACCTATCCTTTATAAAGTATTGCTATAAGGTGTTAATATTACTTTAACTTCTATATAATTTGGACTAACTGCCTTCACATTTATGATATGCTATTTCTAGATTAATATTTGTAATGGCCAGGGTTCTATCAATTAGGTAATAGATTATTAGTAGATTGCAAAGTAAGTGGCTAACTCCTTACTTACCCTTAATAAGGTATTGGTATCAATCAATTCAATTCTATCAATTAGGTAATAGATTATTAGTAGATTGCTAAGTAAGTGGCTAACTCCTTACTTACCCTTAATAAGGTATTGGTATAATGTGAACATATTACTTTAATTTCTATATATTTAAGACAAAGTAGATCCACATTTATGAAATGATATTTCTAGATTATTATTTTTAGAAAGCCAGGGTCCCATATCTTAAAAAAGTATATCAATTTTTGCCCAAAAAGATTTGAGATACAGATTTTAAGGGGCCCAAAATAAAAATGTAGTATATCGATTACAGCTTCGAAAAAGTATTTCACAATTAAAAAATTGTAAAAGAAATATTCTAATATTTTTTTTACAGTGTGTAGAAACCTCACGGATCGTTGGCCAGAGAGAGAGAGAAAGAGAGGGAGGGATTCCAGGGAGTGAGACGGAAGACATAGTATCCTGGCCGCACGAGCGCCTTGTTTATTGAATTTGGGCGCTTTTGTGTGAGAGTGACAACGACGACGGTCGTCGCCTCCTGCAATTGAGGATGTAATTTTTGCATGTCTCCGGCATTAAATTCGTGCCTTCTCCCTCTGCTTGTGTGGGCTCCTGGGCAATTAGGGCTATGACATTCCGCTCTAAATCTCCTGCACACTTTGCTAATTGTTTCCAATTCCACAAACACACTCGCACAGTGGACCCCCACTCACACAGACAGACAGACGGACAAGTAATTGAAGCTGTAGTCTGACCTCCGGCAAATTGGCTGTGAAAGTTCAGAGGGAAACGCTTCAATTATGATTGTTAAATGGCATATGCCATTCCCGCCCAACGACCTTTAATTCCTGCCTTTCATTAATTTGACTTTGACCCAGTTCCTTTGATTAAATGCAAATTCAATTGCCAAAACTCATTTCCTAACACACATTTGATTTACATTCGTGTTGAATAAAAGCTGCCCCCAACTACAATTTTCCATTCAATTTGGCTATTCAGTGCAGTGTCCGAACTTCTCTGAAAGGTAAATGCATTTTTATAGCCATCGACTATCCACTTTCATTCACCAGTTTTTGTTGGCTAAGCCAATTTGAATTTTTACACCAAAGAAAAAGGATATTTGTACTGATGTATTCTGCGTTTTTTATTGACAACAGGTGTTGATTGATCTATAATAAATTGAAATTAAAGGACATATAAATTGGATGTTTAAAAGCAGGTGTTAAGAGAATTGTTACATTAGGTTTTTTTAAATTACATAATATTATAATATATTTAGTTGGAATGAAAACGGCAATCTTCTGTGTATTTAGTAATTTCTATGTTTTTTTATCATAAGGAGTAATATAATTATTACTAATATTTTTGTAAGATCTGGTAAATGTTACTTTTAACTAATTACCATATAAGTGATAGGAAGCTCTTTGAAGTTTTTTTGGGTGCATGTAAAACATATCGAACCGAACTCAAAATACGGCTCACTGGAAAGCGCGTGTTTTGTCGTTTTGGCCGCACGTGACCTGTGTGAGCAAAAGGGCCACCAGTACCTTTCCCCTGAGGGACTTTCCCCATACCATCCCATCCAATCCGAACCCATCCCACACAGCACTTTCCACTCTTTCACCCTCACGCATCACTTTGCATTTGCGTGCTGCGATTGCTGTGTGTTTCGAGTGTTCCGAGTGTTGTGTCAGTGGGAATCGAAGCTGACTTCTGTTGCCTCTTGTTTGTCGCTTGCCTTTTGTTATAGGCTTTTAATTGACATATGCGTTTTTTTTACACGATTTCCTAGTAGTTTGCTATGCCCCATCTTCCCTGCAAACCAAATCCATAGTCTGCATACTAATGTCTAACTTCTGCTTTCGAATTCTCTTTGCAGCCGCAACCCGATGTCGATGATGATCGGCTATTGAGTCTATTGGCCAACACATCGGCTAAAACCCAGAGGTGAGTTATTAGCCAGAGTCTGACTATGGCCAGGTTCACTTAATTGGCCTCGCATGCGCTTCAATGATAATTAAAGCCGACAGGCCCAGACGTCTTGGATTATTGGCATTAGCACCGATTTTATGACCTCGCACGCGCTCCCATCTGAAAAATGGTCCCGTGACTCCGGCTTCATCAGCCAACGGATATACTTTGTATCTGTCCATAACTCATTTTCATGCTGTCGGGGCTTCTTCACTGTATTTTCGGGCTAAATTAGAAATAAAAGCTTCACCTTTGCTGATGCTTTTTGCATAAACACAAGAAAACCAAAAGTGGTTGGGGGTTCCAGGAGGTTTCAGGTTTGTGTGTGGCATGTGGGTGCCATGTGAGCTGCCCGGAGCTTTCACTCGTAGAGGTTTTTGAGTGGTTTCACGATTTCTGATACGAGCTAAATGCAATCGTGGCTAAGATAAATAAAAAAACACGGGATATGTAATCAGAAGTGAGGGAAAGCTCAGCCTAAATGATAATCGGTTACCCAGAGATGCTCTCTGTTAAAAAAAAGATGCTTCTAATTTCAAGGAACTAACTTATTTCATTTTGAGATATAACAATATATAATAGTATAACTTGGTTTTTATTAAAATTTAAAAATATCATTTGCTATAATACCATCACCATTTATTTTAAATTTCCTTTAAAGAACCCAACTTGATTATCTCGACTTTCTGGCCTTACTATTTATTTTCACTTAACTTAAATATATGTGTTTCCAATATTTCATTGTAAGATGATGCATTTTTTTTTCTCCCTGTAAAGTTTATTCCTCAAAGGTAACTTTTTCATCCACCCTCGAAGCTTTCGCCTGAGCTTTTCCGACCTGCAGCTTTCACTCGCAACTCCCCTCGTCAGCTGTGTGTCCTTTTTGCCGAGCCCGATACCGAGCGACGCAAACTCGACTTTCCCACGTCAGTCTCCCAACGAACCTTTTGTGGCCCAGAACGCGCGCTCCTCGTCGGAAGTTGGCCAAAACGCAATAACGGCAGCGCGTCGGGAGGCGGCAGGCGCAGGAGGCGGTGGGCGGGGCTGGCTCGGTGCCACGCGCAATTCCAAAAACACAAAAAAAAAAAACGAGAAAAGTAAAAATGAATTAGAAATTGTGCGCGCTCCGTTGTTACATAAACGAGGCATTATTTTCCGCCCGCAAACCAGCGCTCAACTCACATGAAGTTGCCCAAAAATCGTTTCGCGTCCTGCGAGAGTGAAATTATCCTGGCCAAGTTGCCGTTGCCGTTGTGCCACCGAGTTCGCTGTGGTCGTGCTGATGGTGCTCACGTATATTATGTAAATGATTATGTGCCAGAAACGGAGCGTTGCGACTCACGAAGACCAGGCCAAAACCTTCGTAGACGTCCTCGTCGTCGTCGTGGATGTTTTTAGCCGAGATGTGGAGCCGAGCCCACTGTTCATAGTCCCATAGTCCATGGTCCTTAGTCCTGAGTCCTGAATTCTGAAAGCTGAGTTCTCATACCTCACCTCTCGGCACAAAGTGGGCGTACTTTCGAGGGCTGTCCACCTTTTTACCTTCTTGTTTCGTCCACTGGACACCACAAGCACTAAACTTCGGCCAGTGAAAGCCTCCATTTTTATCAGGACCTCACCTCCTTCTCCTACTTCAGGTCCTATGCGGCTTATTTTGACTGGAAAGTACTCGTTTGGCCGCCCCAACTTGGCCTAACTTGTTATAAAATCAGGAATAAGAGGTTGAAATGGAAAAGATTTTCAAAAGTCTGTAGGGTGTTATATATTTCGCTAAGAGCGCTTTTGGGAAGATATATTTTTTTCAATTACATAAATACCGAAATTCAATTTTGAAGAGGGAAAAAACATGGCCAAAGGTCCGCAGGATACTAACAATTAAGTAATATATAAAAATAAATGGTATTATAATTATGTAAAGCGAAATACCGTATATAGAAAGCTATCCTCTCAAAACCAAGAATCAACTCACAGGGAAATCTACCTAAATGGTACTATTAAAATGTATCATTAAATTTATAAACATATAAATATATTTACTAAGCTAAAATGGGATTCCCAAGTTCCCCAATTGGAAAAATGAATAATATTTTAACATATTTAAATATAACTATTATTAAAATATGGCATATATTGTAGTTTAAAGTTAAAAGATACATTGAAGTATACAATATTTTTTCAGTTCTCGATTTTAAAAGAGCTTTGTTTTCTGAGTGTATGCCCCTCTTTTGGCATCCTTCTTGCCTTTAGAAAATCCTTTTTTTGGCGACACATGAGTGGGACTGTTTGTGTGGGCGGTGGGTAGGCGGAAATACAAAGCGGTGCGGCACCTGCAGAATGTGGCAACAACGAGGACAAAAGGCAACTAAATTGTTGCCAAGTTCTGCTATCTTTGGCAGCTCGCTTGGCGGCTCCTTTTTAAAGCAATTTATTATGCCTGAAAGCGAATAATTTACACACACACATGCACACACCTTTGCTCCTCTGTAATGAATAAGTTATTTGAAAAATGTATCTACATATTTTCCACCGATATTATGCAGAAGGCAAAAACATGGCTGGCAAGGATACTACTACTCCTGCCACATAGAGCCTGCCACATGGTTGCCAGTCGCGCCGAGCGCTTAATACAAATCAAATTTGAGCATTAATTCGACTAATTGGCGCTTGTAAAATGGGGGAGCGGTCGTGTTCGATGGTAAATTGAATGAAAAGCCCGTCCGGCGGTTTACTACGGTTTATTCAATTAAACTACCCCTTTCGAATGCCCATCTGTGGGCAGCCATGCATTCAAATGGTGACCATGGAGCACTGTCCATTGAAATTGGATTTTCAGTTGGGGCTTACATTTTGAGTCGGCCAACTTTCCACTGGCCAACAGGGACTGCCCGAAGTTAAGGTCTCACAAACTAATCCCTCAAATGCTTTCAAATTTCCATAATACGTGGTAGAAGTTAAGAAGTTGGCTTTCATTAAAGTCTCACGCAAACTTTGCAGAAATTGCAATAATATTTTAAGTAAAATGGGATTGTGTGCGTGTTAAATTTATTTTATGCCAGACCAACATATATTACAATTAAGAACTATATGTTCTTTAACAATAGGGTTAAAGTTCTTAAGAAATAAAAGTAGTTTCCATGCAAGCGAACTGCCTAGTAATTACCATCATAGTAAAAGTCAAATATATATTAAGTAGTTCCTGGCTTTTATTGAAGTCTCACGCAATCTTAGCATAAATTGGCATAATAATTGTGTGTGCACATTTCATGTACTTAACTTTTCAAGTCAGATTCTTTAATGTGGGTTTTTATATTGATTTTCCACATTTAAATTCTTTAGAAAAGGAGTCCAGAACAGTTCCACAACTTGTTCAGAAAGCGAAAGTTCTCTGCGGCCGGCCCCCATCAAGGAATTTTCTACTTTTTGTAAGTTGGGTGGAGCCCGGAAAATTATTTCCCAGTTCTCAGATAATTGTGTTTGACTCAAATTGAATAATAGATGAGTTCGGTATGTACGCCAACTTTTCCAGGTGAAATGAAAATTACAGCTTGTGCCCATTTCCCCCGATAAACATGGCTTTTATATGTATTTAGAGAGATAGAGAGTGAAAATGGGGGTCTGTGTGCCCGATTTCTCACATGACTTGCCATCCTCGGCTTTTCAATTTTCGCAATTTCATAATTTTTCATAATTTTATAATGGCCTTGCCTAATTCCGCGGCAGCGGCACCCAGATTCGAGATGTTGTGCATTTCATTTTGCAATTTTCTCAGGCCCCTCCGAGTGCAGTGTAAAATTAGAATTGCACACGAAACTGCAATTGCAATTGCAATGGCAACAGCAATTGCAACTGCAATCAGCTGGATGCGTCTCCTCAACCTCCTTAAATCCACTTAATTTGGTGCGTGCTCCGCGGATTGCTGCTGATTTTGAGTTTTGCATGCCTCGGCAATTAAAAGTTGGACAGTCGATTCAGCAGGTAATTGCTAGAAGGGAAGATATATCTTCCAAGGGGTAGAAAAGGGGGGATCCGTCGTAATTACAGAAGTCATTATGTTCCTGCGTCACCGTTTCAACCGCCACTTTTTCCGAGGTGGGGGCAACTTCTGCTGTCGGGGCAAATGTCAGTGGCAAAAGTTTTTGCTAAACTGTTTGAGTTGTGCAGCCGCAAGCAAACTGTTTGCCAAACTCTGCATGACAGCCAGGCGGTCTCTTTCGCACTCCTGAACTCCGTACATTGAGAAAATAACCATTACCTTTTGACTTTAACATTTGAACTTCTAATATGAAGTGGGTCATGATCAAACACAACCTTTTGGGGAGCAAACATGATGTATACCATTAAATCAAAAAGAAGTTAGGGCGGTTTTTATAAGGGAATACTTAGGCATATATCAAGTTTTTCCTATGTCCCCAATAATAATATAATTTTATCTCTGTGTATAATACATTAGACTGCCCAAACTTCGACTTCTAAGCGGAAAGTCAAGCAGTCAAAGTGCATTTCGAAATGAATTTATGGTCGTCCATCGGGGCGTATGGGTGATATTTCAGTTTACTGCCTAAACTGGCTTGCAAATGAAAATAGTTTGTCTTGCTGGGTCTTCTTATTGAATTTACTCGAAATAAATTCAGGAAAAAGCAAAAGAATGAAACAAATCTTCTTCTTTTGGGTCAAAAATTGCAAATGTTCAAATTTATGATGGCGCACGAATCGTAGAAACCCTGCGCCATGTGTACAAAACCCAGTGCTCGTGTTTGTGACAGAGTGTTCTGATGTCTTTTATAGTTTTATATGTGGAGCATAATCAATAACAATTTGCATTTATATACAATGGTCTGAATGGACGGGGCCATCGGGTTCCCTCCAGACAAATACCCATACTCGAAACAAGACCCAAATATATGTGTATGTATTATACACAAGAACTGAACAGCAGAAAAGGAAAACAACAGATATTGAAACGAAATGGTGGAGCATATATAAGGAAAAGAAACAGGCTGTAAAAAAAACAAACTTTCACAATGCAGCGGGGGTTATAATATATTATGCGAAATGTGGGTGGAATGAAAAATTAAGGATTCCTTAAGAAGATTCTTTGAAGAATTTTAATAGAGTAGATGAAAGAAAAAGTAAATAAATTGTTTATTTCCGGAAATGTATTTCAATTATTAGTTCTCTCTTTAAGTATTTTTACATGTACTTTCTTTTCCAGTTTTCCTAGAAAATAAAGAATAAAGAATTTACTACAGAGATGAAAGAAAACGTAAATAAATGGTATATATCCTAAAATGCATTTAAAGTTATTAGTTCTTTCCTTAAGAATTTTTGCTTGTATTTTCTTGATTTTTAGTTTTTGCGGAAAATATCCTTTTATAGAAATATTTACCAACGCACAGAACTCGAGCAAACGTAATTCCGATTACAAAAGCAGAAAACAATACCGAAAATCCAGCTTTAGTGGTGTCCGAACTCCTTTATAGCCTTCGATATGCTTTTGTCCCTGTTTTTGGTCAACTCGTGTTACATTTTTTTCTGCTATTCCCAATTTTTTTTTTTTTCGACAAGCTGTGCAAGAAAATGCCAAACAAATACACAATAAACAAAAGCGCTCGAACCCAAACACATAGAACCACCCAACACACAGAAAAAGCAAACTTTTTGCGACAACTAAAAACGGCAAAATATTTTTGCTTGTCTTTGTTTCCAGGAGGGGTTTTTCCGAGGAAGCGAGATGGGGATAGGAGGGAGTGAGATGGAGATAGAGAGAGTGGGAGGAAGAGTGAGGGGCAGCCATAAACATGGCACACATCCTGGAGGCAAGGACTCGAGTGGCTTTTGTGCTGCTGCCAGAAGCGGAAATGGGTAACAGCACCGCATTCTGGATGCGAGGGTGTGAGTGAAGGTGGGCAGGATTTTCCAGGTTTCCCCCCTTTCTGTTTTCCGACTTTCCTGTGCGTGCCACGTATTTAAATTAGTGTGCAACATGAATGACAGCCGCCATTGCCATCGCTCATGTTTCCCTGATAAACTCTTTGCCAGAGTGTCTGTGTCTGTGTGCCTGTGTCCTTGCCTTGATTTGAATTTTTAACTTGTGCCAGGCGCAAATGAAAGCGAGCATTAGCGAAATGCCAGAGCTCCTGATGGCCTGATAAAATTTCTTCTCAATGACTTATTCAGCTTCCCATGCTCACTTAGCGATTTTCCCCTAATGCTGAACTTTGGCTTCCCAGCGACGTTGGCAGGATATAGGCATCCATTGATAATCACCTTGGAGACAGAGTTACAAAGGAGCAGAACGCGACTTTGCTGTCCTTTTTGCCGCCTGGGCTGCATTGACGCCTTCGCTGCTCCTCGAGAAGGACGTGCCCTGGCTCCTGATTGTGGGTTACAGCGAGATAAAATGGTATTGCATCCACCAGAGGACAACAACCATCATCAGGACGACGACGACAATGATGTGGATGAGGATGCATGCACGTCTGTTGCTCTCCGCTCGTTTGGCGTCTATGCCAATCAAGTCAGCCAGACAGCTGGGAGGCTCTAAGGACGACCACCCACCACGAGGAGGACAAAAGTGAAAGCAACAAAATCTCCATCATCAAGTGTCATTCTGGGCAGAAGTTGACGCATACATAGGCACACTGGGCCAAACTAGATAGTGGCTAGGGAATGTTAAAGAAATTAAATTCGAAATGGTCATCCATTCATGTCTCAAGGTCTTTAAAGAGATATTCAACTTTGAACAACGAGAACAGTCTGTTTTTTACATTTTTTTACATGTACCTTTATACTAACAACTAAACAATATGGTCTTTAACGGTCGATTTCTCAATGTCATGTTGGCAAGGTGTTAAGATCTTCGGAAGACTGTTAAATGTTTTCAGCCAGATAAACCTAACATAATATTGAGAAATAAACATAGTAAATTAACCTTCGACAAAAGTTTAAATCATATTGAGAAATCGGTTCCCCGAAAAAGTTTCTGAAATATACCTTTTTAAAGATTTATGCATTTGACTTTTCATTATTGTATTGTTTTTATTTTTGAGTAATCTTAGCTTTAATAAAGCCTTAACTAAGAAAACATTTTTTCAACCATGTACCTCTTCCTAGTATATTATTTTAATAATACTACTAAAATGTGAAGGAAAAATTCTAAAATACTTATGGCAATATTTTTGTAATACCATTTTTTGACTTACTAGCAGTGTAACATCTCACCCACCACATACTTTATAACTAATCAATATTAATTAGTTAATGTAAACTAGAACCCCTTTTTTTACTGTATATACCGCCTGTATTGAGGCATTTGTCCATGTGCATCTCTATCCATCTCAATGTGTCCCTCTCGTTCGCCCCCTCGCACAACTATACCCATGAATATTTATGCCCTGTGGCGAGGACCTCCTCTCCGGAATGTTTCGGATGTTGTTTTGGGTCCAGAGAGGGTCATGGGGTTGTACTAACCCAGCCGTTGTTCTTCCTCAAGAGCACACACTGTCTGGCAAATCAAGTGTGCAACTTTGAATTGGGGCGGCTGCTGTTGCTGCTGCCGGGCTTAAATGTTGTTTAAGCAAAACTTTGATTCCATCATACTTGGCCAAAGTATTTAGATTCACCCGTTACCCCGCCCTTTTGCATATTGCATCTTTGCGAACTTGGGACCAAAATCCAATTTCCGATGGCAGGTAACATGGAAGCTCCGGGCTTTGGCTACAATCCCCAGACTCTGTGCCAGCCTCAATTAATAACCCAAAACCATGGATCGATTCGTTTCTGATTTATGCTGGCCATTGGCCACGGTATCGTTATGATTTCAGCTTAATGCATCGCTTGGAAAAACAGATGGCCGTCGAATGCCATTAAGCATTATCCGCTACCCATACACACGCACTCAATTTAATGATTGATTTGAGTTTAATTGCTTTCAATTGTTTTGCGGAATGCAAATGCAAATTTTACAAACGGTTGACTGCCCAGGGAGATCAATAAGCAATAAGCAAACAGTTTTTGCCCCACACAATCACGTGTGAACCGAGGCGATTTGTTAAAGTACCGGCCATTCCAGCCATTTCAACCATTCCAGGCCCCAGGCAAATATTATGCAACACTTTTGGCCCAAATTCGCATACCCTTAACATATTCGCATGTATCTCCGCCCATTGACAACTCATCAAAAGCGACGGGCAAGGTCATGATGTGCCAAATACCCAGAGGGCTCTCAAGAAAATGGCGAAAAATAAAACCCAAAAGTACATAAGAACATTTCGGCAGAGAGAAAAATAAAAATTCTTTAAAGTTGGCTAAGAATCTTTAAAAAAACTAAAACTTAAACGAATGATTACGTGTTATCAAGAACGATTTCTTCTTAAAAAGTGTTTGTTAAATGGAAATTATTACAAAATACTTCGACTGACAAAAGCTTTTTTCGCTTCAAAACATGTTTTTAAGTAGTTTTCCTGGAACTATAGTTTTTTTCCATGTGTATCTCAATGTGTGGGCCACTTTTCCCCAGGGCTCCCAAGTTTGTCACACTTTCAGCCGGTCGCTCAGATATTTGCCGTCTTCGTCTGTATCTCAACTTTTCGCTTTTCTTGTTTATTGATTTTTCCTACCCGACCCACCCAAGTTTGTTGTACTTTTCTCACATTATTTATTGTTCCACTTCGGTTTCCTAGGGCTTTAACTACTTTGGAATCTTTGCTTGATGAGTATTTATAATTGCACTTAGCGTATTACAAGAGTCGAGGAAAAAGAGGGAAAAAAGGAAGTGAAAGGGGCAGGTTTCAATACTAATTAAGTTGGCCAGTTTCAGTGGGCCGCCTTTTTCCGACTATGGCCACGGCCAATTCAAAGTGAAGTGGCCGTTGGAAGTTGTTGGCCGGGTTCTCTCCCATCTTCTCTCCCTTTTCCTCTCAACCCGAGTGGCACTTGTCGTTGGTGGTAATGACGTCATTGCGGGCAGTTGGTGGCTGGATTGCGGGTCAACTCCCCAGCAGGTGTGTCTCCAGTTCTTAGAGGTGTGTGTATGTGACAGATAGGCTGTTGCACATGTCACAGCAATTAAATTGGGGCCAGAAATAAACAGGTCCCCGATAAGTAGGCAAAAGTAGCTACTATCAAACCCACATCTAGATATTTCCATTTTCTGACAGTCGGGTCACGACCTCAAATTATAATTATACATATCACAAAAAGCTATCAGAGATAATGGAATTCCACTGTGCATACCACAGGTCGTATGCGCGATTTTATTGAAATTACTGATCGGAAAAAGGGGAAAACTCACATGCCAATCAAATGCCAAACAAGCGAATTGAACTCGATTATCGGCATAGTTTAGGCCTCATCGTCAATTTTCATATTTCCATCGGCTTTCAAATATTTGTGAGCATATGAACAAATAATAAACGGAATAAAAAGGGAAATTTTCGGGGAGTGGTGGTTGGTGGCAGTCCAGTTTCGGTATAAACACACATTGGCCCGATGACCTCTAATCGGCCCCATTGTAATTTGTTATATAAATAAGCATAATATGCTGTGTATCATTACCATCAGCCTCGTCGCTTTTTGGGCTGGCTGTATGCCAAATTTATATCATCTTTCAGCATAATATTCACCATGGTATATGGGTACACACAGTATAGTGGGTATAGTATGTGGGCCATTTATATGCACATATTTTTTTGGCACATTCTTGTGCCCTCCACGTTGTGTGCATAAAATATTTCTGTGGTAATTTTTCATGCTCACATTAGCGGCGTCTGTCAACCGAAAAGTGAGGGAAAAACTGTGAGGGAAAATGTTGCAACATCAAGAAGCTGCAAGGCATCCATTTTCCCCCCTCCCTCCCTCACTCACTTACCAGCCCGCATAAATAAATAAAAACCCAGCTCAAAGGACCCCAGAGAGAGAGAACGACGGTCCTATCGTTTAATCGGTATTGATTTTGTATTGTTGTGCCACCGCCAATATTTTATTGTGCGTTCTGCTCTGGGCCACGTCTTCCTTCGAGTTTTCAGCCATTGCGCTTTTGGCAAACGCCAGGCGGTAATTGAAAGCCATACAAATTGCCGACCGGCTGGCAGGCAATTATAAAATTGTTTGGCCAAAGTTGATTGTGGCGTAAAATAGCCACGGTTACGACTACGGATGGCTCTAACCCGCACACACTGGCCAAGAAATAGAAATGGAAAAGGTCTGGCCATGAATGGCCGTTAACAACGGATCAATTGCTTATTTATTGCGCAACAGTTTCAACAGGACTTTGCTTTTAATGCAAGAGTCAAGTTTCAGGCACTGAGAGAAACTATTACTAAAATGTCTAACTCTTTAGGGCATAAATAAACTAAAAAATTTGATTTCTTTCAAAAAAAATTAGCAAGATGTTGGGGTTTTTGGGTAGACAAATTCGTTTTCTCAATGGGATGTTAGTTTTAAGAACAAATAATCTTTAGAATAGTCTGTTATCACATGATTCAGTGAAAAACTCCGTCTAGAGAAACTAATATTGTTAAGATATCACATTTTTGTACAACAAAATTTGTTGATTTCGATGTTTAAGATTCGGTTAAAGAATTTCTTTTCCAAAAAACCTTCTAAAAACCGGAGCGGTTTTTCTGTCTGTTTCTTTTTTTTATTGTAAGGGATTCATTTAATGCCCAGACAGACAGACAGGATAGAACCGAACAGAATCGAATGGTTCGAAAAGCCAACATTTTTGCCTTTCCGTTGGAGGCATGTGCCGGAGCTCCAATAAAGGCAATCCATAATTCATTTGGTTAAATGCATTCGAAGCGGGCTCATTGCAGATGCATCTATCCGTGCATTCTGGCCTGCATCTCACAATTGCGGACGTTAAATTGCATTAAAATTGTCATTCGATAGAGCAGTTATCGAGTGTTGGGCTTCACAAATGTTTGCCGTGTGTGTCGTATCTGGATTTGTCCACTCGACTCGTTCACTGGCATTAAAACCGAATTCGTGTTCAATACTTGACAAGGGAATTATTGTTTCCTTGGAGATGATTTATTTTTTCTTTTGTGTATTGATTCGGAGAGCTTTCAAACCAAAATTATGATGTTTTCAATACGCATTGAATATGCAAAACATAAACAAATTTAAGGCAGGCACCAAACAGAATTATATTAAATTGAGTTTATCTTCTCGAAAAATGTAAAATAACAAAAAAATCAATATAAAAATTAAGCTTTTCGTTTGCTCCCTGCCATTCTCTTTGACTTTTGGCTTTGGTTTTATTTCTTTTGTTGAATTTTTTGCTCTCGTCGAGCGTCGACAAATAAATCTGCGGTTCTCCTCCAATAAAAATAGACACATTCGCAGTTTCAATTGCAACTAGACGGCGGCTGCAATTCCACATTTTTTTCTCGTTTTTTTTCGGTGCCCCCCAAAAAGTCTGAGGCACACACGAGAAAGGCAAACGCGAAAAAAGAGGCCGCCGCATTTCAATCGAAAAGTTTTAATTGAGTTTTTGCAGCCAATCGAATAATCAAATCAAAACTCATTACAATAAAAGCGAAAAGGCGGGCGCGAGAAAGAAATTAGTGCAATTCAATTAAGGCAATAAGGCCAATTAAGTTATTAAATCGAATTAACGACAAACCAAAATAAAAAGGTGCAAAATGTTTGGCTGCATTTATCAGCTTTGGGACTGGTGAGTAGCATAAATCTCGTAGATCGCTCTCGATGCGGTACCCTCGAACCATTCCCCATTTTCCACACCATTTTCCAGTTTCCCCCACCTTCCGATTTCCCATTTCCGCGCAGAGAAAATGAGGCCGGCAAGGTCAGCCGTGTGTTTGTGGCCGGAGCGGCGACTGCAGTTAATCAATTACGGTCAATTACGCGCTGAGCCAGTCGCATTTTCCACGGCCTCCGTGTCTTCCGCAGTTTGCATATTTTCCCGAAGACCCTCGACTAGGAATTAACCCCTTGTTAACACCCGTGACATATATGAAATGCTTATCGGCCCTTGAGGAATTTCCATTAAGCTGTCTTCACTTGTGGATGTCGTGAAAGGCACTTGGAACTTCCTAATTTTAAAGGTTTTTTGTTGAAACAAAGTATAGATTTTATTAACTCTCACTACTCATAGTTACTTAATAAAATAAAACTTTGCCATTATGAACAACATATTATATTAATTCTCTGCTTTTTTTGTGGATATTATTAAATAAGTAAATTCAAATATAATACAGCACCCCAGCACTTTCTTAAACCGAAAATTGCTTAAAAGCTGCCCTACTTAGGGCTACTTCTAAATGCAAAAGTAAATTTTAAAAATAATTTATAAAACCTATTGGAAATTGAATACTGTAAAGATCTTTTATAGCCACGAAATCCCTAAAGAATTCTTTGGTTAAAATCAATAAATATATTTAAAGAGAGTATGGGTATCTTTAAGGTTTTGAATTCTTATATTTTCTGCAGCTTAGGGTTAACTGCCCAGTCCCCGCGAATTAAGGCCGTGTGACCTCCACTGATTAAATCACAGTTCCGTTTGCCAGTTGAACTTCCACTGATCGGCTTTCCGCTTTTCCCCTCCTTTTCAATTGCAGGTTGGAGGCGCCGCCCCTCTTCACCGCCGGCACCATGGACGCCAAGAAGCTGCAGCAGCTGCAGGAGGCAGCGATCCTGGCGCAGCAGCAGAAGAAGCTGCCGCTGGCCTACCAGACGAATCTCGTGGACTACCGAACGGCGGCCTACAGCCAGGCGTTGTACCAGCAATCCCCCACGGCCACCAGTTCCAGCGGAGGAGGACCCCTCTCCCCGATCGAGATGCAGCCGCAGTCCAAGCACCACAACCTGATGAAGCACGGTGGCCATGGAGGAGGCACGTCCAGTAGTTCCCACAGCTCCCCCTACCATCAGTCCTACTCGAGCAGTGGAGGAACTGCAGCGGGGGAGCAGCTCTATCAGTCGCCCACGGAGCGAACCTATCTGGCGGCGGCGGGAAGATTGCAGGCCAGCAATGCCATGGCCGGACATCATCCCATCTCTGCCCTCCAGTCGCAGTACCAGCAACTGCAGGCCGCCAAGATGCAGGCCCAAATGGCCACCCAAAGTGAGGCCGCCCAGCAGCAACAGCGGACATTCGCCATGCGACAGGCCATGAACCCGCCCACGAATCACTACCACATGAGTCAGTCGCCCAGCATGGCCTCCAATATGACCACTCTCACCCAGCAGCAGCAGCAGCAACAGCAGCAGCAGCAGAGGGCTCCTCCCTCCTCGCTTAACTTGCAAAATCAATACCAACCTGCTCAGGGTCCTCTCAAGTTGCAACAACAGCAGCAGCAGCAGCAGCAACAGCAGCAGCAACAGCAACAGCAGCAGCCTGCTATGCCCAAGCACTACCAGGAGCAATTGTACGCCCAGCAGCAACAGTTGCAGCAGCAATTGCAGCAGCAGCAGCAGTTACAACAGCAGCAGCAACAGTTGCAACAACAGCAACATCGTCACAAAAACGACCTGCAAACCCCGGGTAGTGAACACGGCACAGTCTATATCCAACAGAATCATCCAGGTCATGTGGTCAACCAGGCCTGCCAGACCCAGATATCGGCGGTCAAGCCCAAGGCCACGCCCAGTTCGGAGGAGTCCTCTTCCAACTCGGCCAAGAGTCCCACCCATGCCCCATTGGATCGGAAGAAGAGTGCCGGTTCCATACAGGCCCTGAAGTCACCGATTACCAAGAGACCACCCTCCACACCGGTTACCCTGTCAGGATGGCTACACAAACAGGGTTCCGATGGTCTAAAGGTGTGGCGGAAACGTTGGTTCGTCCTGGCCGAGTACTGCCTGTACTACTACAAGGGACCCGAGGAGGAGAAGCTGCTGGGATCGGTCCTATTACCTTCATATCGCGTATCCGCCTGTTTGCCCGAGGACAAGATATACAGGAAATTCGCCTTCAAGTGTGAGCATCAGAATATGAGAACCTACTGGCTGGCTGCTGATAATTCCGAGGCCATGATGCAGTGGGTCAGGGCCTTGGCGGCGGCAAGTTTGATGCAGGCACCCAGCAGCGGGGAATCGGAGCCAAGTGTGAACTCCTCGCTGAATCACAGTGGGGAGAACTCAGACTCCGGCATTCATACACTGCAATCGCATCCGGGAAAGGGTAACCAGCAGCCCACACCCTCGTCGGAGAATACGGGCAGCAGTGGAGGAGGAAGTGGAACTGGACAACCCCTCTATGCAAATGCACCACCCAAACCGAGGCGGATTAATGATGGAGGATACTCCTCACCTTCACCGGAGCACAACGAACAGCAGCAACATCATCCGCAGCAGCAGCAACATCCTAGTCGCCGCCTCATGTCGCCCACGCAGCAAATCTACCAGCAGCAGCAACACCAACGATCTCAACAGCAACAGCAACAGCAGCAGCAACCGCAACAACATCATGCCATCTATGACACTCGAACAGGTCATGTGTCCACCGCCTTGCAGTTGCAACAGGCGCAGCAGCAATACTCATTGGATCATCTGGAGGCGCAGTTCCAGCAGCAACAGCTGGACATGGAGGAGCAGATTGCTAGGTTGCAGCAACAGAGGGCTGCGGAGGAGATCTACGGCGAAAGGGAAATGTACATGGCCAAGTTGATGCAGCAGAGGCAGGGTCCAAATGGAGCCTATCCCACCCAGCAGCAGTTGTTGCAGGCGGAGCGGAGGACTCCCGATGCCTATGGACGCTCCAAGCAGCAGCGACTCTTTGCCGCCGCCGCCGCTGCAGCGGATTACGAGGACATCTACAACATGTCGCAGCTGGCGGGAGCCGGAGGCGCAGGAGGCGTGGCTATGTCCGCCCAGGAGGCACTTCTTCAGGAGGCCGCCAGCTACCGCCGACCCCTCAGTCCGCCCAGCTACGATGGAAGTAAGCACGTGCCAGCGATGCCGCAGCGGTACACGCCCAATCATATGGAGGTAAGTGATGGGAGAAATCCTGGGAATATACAGCTGGGCAACTTGCAAATAACTAGATATTGTTGGGAATCCTTTGTTAAAACGGGTTTATATTTAACATTTTATACGGCTCTATCTGTCAAACCATTTTCCATAACAATTTTTATATGAGCAAATCCCTTGTACATTATAAAAATTGGTTTTATTATATTATTCATATCTAAGGAAAATATTTAAAAGAACTATAACCCTTTAATACTTTTTTTACAAAAACTGTACTGACTAATTTACTACTGAGGGCAAAAACTACGGTGAATGTGTTTTGTAAAATGAAAATTCTTTATTTATTCTTTTAAATCAATTTATCCCATTTAAAGAAATCCCCTTCCGATAAAATTCACTTATGTCAAAATATTTTCCAATCTTCGAAACATACCAAATAGTCCCTTTCCGTTATAACCATGAATGCCTTCTTCGCATAACGCTCAAATAATATTCTTTCTTAAAAGTTAGGCCTACTTATTTTTACAAAGCAGGTTCATTTAAAATATGATGGGTAACCTATAAAACTTAAATAGTTTTCTGGAAACTAAACTAATTTACCAAGCATTATTTTAAAAGAACATATCTGATTTTATAGGTTTTTATCAGAAAAAAAAGTGGTTAAAAATTTCCATCACTGAAGATTTAATGGTAGTCGTAGTAAAGCCAGAGTGAGTGCAGTTCTCAAAGGCAGTCAAAATGGCAAACCACTGCCCCGGGCAGCAACGAACTGCGATTCCGATTGCAATTGCGATTGCTGATGACCTGCCACTTGGCATGGCATCCTTGGCTTTATGGGTGCTTCGCGATGGAAACTGGGGGCTGGGAAATGGAAACTGGGAGCTGGGAACTCAGGGTACTCTGGGTACTTGAAGCTCGGGGGCGTGGCACCGGCAAAGGTCAGCCCACCAAATCATCTGCGATGCCACTTGATGTTGTCTGATTGCTGCGAATGCTCACAAAAACCCGGGGGGAAAAGTGAGTAGGGCCCTGAGATGATGATGGCGTTTTATTTCCGCACCTCTTTCCCTGACCTAGTTGGAAAGTTTTGCTGCCTGAGACTTGCACCTCTGCACGTATCAGCTTTTCACTTTTATTTGCCCTTGCCTGGAAACCTAGTGCTCCTGTTCCTGCTCCCGCTGAGATAACTCCTTCCTCGAGCTCCGGTGACTCCATGAAGCCACGCTCACAAAAGCTGCTGCTGTTTGCTGCTTCTGCCGAAAGTGCCCACATTGATGGACGGCAACGGAATGGGATAGGTGCTCCTCCAGAGTCTTTCTCGGAAACTTTCGGTTTCAAGCAGCTGCTGTCTCGAGTCCGCAGCTCACAATTTAATTGGACTTTAGTGTGTCAGTGGGTTGCTGAATTGCAGACATTTCGGCGAAGGAAGAAGCTCCGCCTCGAGCTCCTCCTCCTCCTCCTCCTTCTTAGCCACCAGTGCAGCAATTTCCTTCGAATGCAACTTTATGCTCCTTCCGCCCTTTTGGGCAGTGGGTGGCTATGGGGTGATGGTGGTGCTGTGTTTAGTGGGTCAGGTCAGGCCCAGCAAGTTAGCCGGGAAATGAGTCGCGTGCATGATTTATGGCCACGGTTCCTGGGCAAGAGACCAGCTGTGCCGCCTGCCAAGTGTCGAACAAGTTACGGGCCACGCCAATCTGCCACACTCAACTTCTTACAACTTTCAAAGTGATTCACAAAATACCTAAAATGTTGCCCTTTAGTATGGAAACGGTTAGACTTTCAGTATCCTACATTTGCGTACCAACAAAGATTTTTAATAACTTTCATTCATATTAGAAGTGATATTTGATGTTGTTATTCAAAGGCTTTCAGTTCAAACCTAATTTATGTACTTATATATAGGCCTAAAATGTATCTTTCTAAATATTATTTGTTTAAAAATAAAAAGGAATTCAAGGAACTTAATCAATGTGGTAAAAATGTGTAATTCAGTCAAAAGGATTTTTCATATTTTTTGGAGGGAAATACTTATTTGTTTTTATAACTATTTTTTGGCTTCCAGCTTAAATATATTTAATTTTTCCTTTTTTAATAATTATTAACTTCAGACAACCGGTATCAAATAATAAAAAAATAAAAGGAACGGTATCAAAAAATTTTAAATTATTTAGTTCAGTTAATAACATAGGATTGTTTTATGATTTTCTAGAAAATTAACCAGGCTTTTGTAGGGCTTGTAATTATCCAATTAAAACCCTTTTTAATGCCTTTTTTTTAAATAAATCAATGTTTATGGCGTCGTATAAGACTCGACTTGTTTTGAATGCATTCTAAGTTTTCCGAGATTTTTACGAGTGCTGCTCTAGTTAAAAATGCAAAAGCCCAATTACCTCTATTACAGCCATTACCATTGCATAACCCTTTCTAACTTTATGGCTTTCCCCTTCTTTTTTGCAACCATTTTTTAGGCCAGTGCCGCTGATCAACTAATCAATACCATGGACTTGCGTGCCCGCTCGGCGGCGGCCATAGTGCGTCCCCATTCCGCTGACTTCCTGGAGTACGAGGCGCGTGCCGAGGCAGCTGCAGCCGCTGCCGCCGCGGCGGTGGCCCAGAGTCAGCAGGAGAGTGGCCGGGCTCCCAGGCCCAAGTCCAGTTTGGACATCAATCGCACTCCGGATAGCTTCTACTACTCGGAGGCCAGCTATGCGGAGAAGATGCGGAAGAGTGCCCTGTACCTCCAGAGTGGTGGAGCTGGGCAGGCTCAGCCCCAGCAGGCGGGCAGCTATCGCACCGCAGCTGGTGACTTCAATTCCGGAGTGAACACCATTGGCTATGAGAATCCCTACGAGAGGGCCTACAAGCGACAGGAGCTCCTGGCCGAAGCACAGGCTCAGGGAGGAGCAGCCAGCAGCATGCCGCGGATGAGTCGATCCGCCAGCCAAGGACGGTCGGTGGCCTCCCAGCTGCAATCTCCCCAGCAGCAGGAGGATCTGCCTCCGCTGAATGTGCATCCGGGTTCCATCTTTCCACCCTCGATGTCCACGCAGGAGATCATCAGCAAGAACGAGCAGTTCCTGCGCTCCGCCAGTGCCCGGCTGCCCAAGAGAGCTGGTGGCATGGATGATGATTATTCGGCTGGGAACTCAACGACCACTTCGCCCACCGGCGGAGCAGGTGCCTCCAACTCGCCGCAGCATCAGGATGGTGAAAGGAAGCGGGAGGAGTCCATGAAGCGTCTGCTGGAGTGGAAACAACGCATGCTGCAGTCACCCTTGACCCGCAAGGGCATCCAGCAGGGCGGCAGCAACATGTCCGCCATGTCCAAGCTGGGCAGTAATCCCAACATCCTGCTGGCCTCCACGGCGGTGGCCAGTGGAGCACGCTATGGCCCCCAGGCGGGCAAAACGGGTCTGGTGGTGGGCAATGCGAATGGCAGTGCCCAGGTGGCCGGGAATCAACTGCAGCCACCTTCAACCTCCGGAATCCAGCGATCCCGATCCGAGAGCCAGGCCAACATAGGACCCGGCGGAGTGGTGTACAACAGCTACTCCTCGGACGATGAGGGTGAGTCTTGATCAGCGATGACATCCCATAAGTATTCCCCATTCTGCTTGGCTTCAACTCTGTCCCTATACGTCTCTTTCTCTATCTGTAACTGTCTCTACTACGTATCTATGGCTACGTTTATGCGGTGGTAAATTAACAACATACAGATAATGATTTCGATATAATACGAATATTTTAAGGCAATGCCCAAAACTAAGTGACATTGAGTTAATTATCATGAACTTGAATTGAAGTAAAGATGTTTATAATACCGTATCAAAAAATTACCCTCTTTTCTTAATTAAAATATCTGTTGATATGTATAAAAATTGAATTTAAAATCCTTATAAAAATTCTACCTATTGAAAACAATATTGGATCTCAAGACAATTATTTGTTATCTTATGTCCATCCCGTATAAAAGAACATTTTAAATTCTTACACAAATTGTATTGAAAAGAACATTTATTTAATGCAACAAAATCTTATATCACTTTTATTTGCATTTTATTTGCAATGAAAATTATGATACTACAAATATTGTATTATATTGACTTGGTAAATTTGTTTGTATTAATGGCATTTGTTTCACAAGTGCCATATTTCAGAATTTAATGATGTATTTTAATGTCTTGATAAAGTTGCTTGTATTAATGATGTTTGCTCACCAAATATAATTAAATTTAATGCGTGCGCATAAACGTAGCAAGTATCTCTATCTGCATCAGTATCGTATCGTATCCGTAGCTGTATCTCTATATATGTATCTGTATCTGTAGCTGTAGCTAACCGTGATGCTCTGTTCTGCGCTCCTTATTTTACTTTTATTTTTATTTTTATTTTTACCTTTAGTTGCTCTTGGCTTTGCTTTCAGTTAGTTGCATGTTATGTGGCGGGCCTTGAGCTGCCTGCTTTTGCTTTACTTTGTAGTCAGAACAAGATGCTTACCAGTAATTACAAACTGCGTTGACCTTTCGCTTGAGGATGTTAGAAATCTATAAATAAAGGACCGCAGCTGCCCCTGACAGGCCCATTTTGCTATGACATAATTCTGAAAACCCTCTGACCATTAACTATTTATAAGCCTTAACCATTTCAATGCTAATTTATCATGTCCACCAGACACCAGACTAAACAATTAAAAGCCTCATGTAGTTAATATTTGTGTGCTCTACACTTTTGTGTGGCCTTGTTTTATGTTTTAATAAATATGGTTAATTTGAATGTACACAACAGAAAGCAATTTATGTCGCAAATCGAAACCTTCCTGCCGTGCGCACACAATGCAAATATATCTATGCTGCAGAGGCAAATTGAAAAGTATCGAGTAATTAATTTAGAAGAGCTGCCAAAAAGTAGGCAACGCATAAAACCAAATTCTGGCCAGTAGCAAAAGTGTTTGGTCAATACTAAAATCGAAAAACACCAACACACACACTGAACATTTTTGTTTGCCTTTATTTGATTGCAAAAAGGAGGCTTAAACGAAATACCAATATTTCTGTAGTCCATAAATCTCTACCTCCTCTCTCTCCTTATTTTTGGAAATCTCTATCTTTCATGGGTTTAGTAAACATTTTTGGCGTATTTAGTTTCGTTTCGGATTTGTTTCATTCCATACCATACATATATATTCGTTTTCCCATCATGACAACCGGGTGCTTGGTATTTCCACTACTAAATGCCGCTGTAAACTTCGCACTAAAACCCAAAAACAAACAAATAAACCAAAAACCAAATAAAACTCAAACTCAATCTGGGCTCATAGCGCAATCGACCACCCATTTGATTGATTTTAATTACACATACCAAAAACCAGCAAGATATACAAATATGTTTTATATTTCTTCTTTTTCCATACATATATAAAATAAAATTCGTTGTGTATACGTTGAATTTGGTAATTCTTAAAAACAAAAAATCCACAAAAAAAAACCGAAAAAAAACAATACCTCAATTTGTAAATGCTGTAAATGTAAAACAATGAACGAAAACTCGCAAAAACATTAACAAAACGCACGAATCGCAGCTGGGACTGTGGATGATAGCATGTATAGTGCGACGGCAGGAAGGTCATCGATAAAGACAGAAACCGAAACAGAAACAGAAACAATATTATCAACAACAACAACAGCAACAACAGCGGCGTTAGCAATAACAAGTGTTAGCAGTAGCAGAAATCTAGAGAGTCCCAAAACAACAGAAACATCATCATCATCAACTGCATCACTCAAAACACCTGGCAATGCAAAATTCCAACTAAAGCCCATTTTGAAAGTGCATGAGGCTGGTAAAACCCGCATTATTCAGGTGCAACCCAAACAGCTGGAAGAGAGGCCAAAACTCAGATTGCAATTGCCCAAGGAGGAGAAGGAGAAGCAGGAGGATGTGGATGGTGATGGGGATACGGAGGATGCAGAGCCTGTGCCCATTCTGCCAAAGAAAACAGCCCCCAAGTCGCCGCAGAATGCCAATTATGTGCCTGTGTACAACAATAAGCTGGTCAGCAACTACGAGAACATGGACTTTGCCAAGGCCCCAATCCCCGAGAGCAAAGCCCCCGACAGCCAGGCAGCGATTACGGATCCCGAAGAGACGCCCATGCTGATGCAACTCAAGTTGTTCAAGGAGCAGCAGGAGCAGAGGCAAGAGCAACAACTGGAAACGGAGGAGGACCTGACACCCACGGCGGAAAGTAAATCCATGCCGGGGGAGGCGATGGCAGAGGATTCATATGAGGAAAGTAGGGATGGACAGGAGGAATCGGAGGAACAGAGGTTAGAGGACGAAGAAGATGAGAGCACGGCCTGCGAGGAGTACACAGATGATGATATAGACGAGGCCCTGGCCCAGGATGATGAGGATGAAGCTGTCTTCGAGGAGGCCGATTCCCAGGAACTCAGGGAGGAGCGGGAAATGCAGCAGATATACGTGAACGAACCCATTACACCCACCGACCAGCAGTTCGACGAGAGTCACTATCTGCCCATGACGCCCAAGAAGGTGGAACTGGGTCAGCCAGGGGTCTTGACCCTCGTCTGCACCCATGAGTCCTACGCAGAGGAAGAGGAGAATCACTATGTAGAGATGACCAAGGGCATCCAGGACGAGGATTGTAGGAGCAACTATGAGATCATGTGCCTGGCCAGCACCAGTTCGAGTGCCTTTAAAGAGACTAATAAAACGGAGCCTGTCTATATGGAACTGGCAGGGGTTAAGGCTCCTCCAGCTCCTCCCAGCAACGAGGAAGCCCACTGCTCTTCGGGTCGTTCCACCCTGAAAAAGGGTAAGAAATCCGGGTCCGAGACCCTGAAGAAGAAGACCAAGAAGAGGCAGGGCAAGGACATGCCGGACATCCTGAAGCCGACCAAAAGCGCTCTGGCCAGCGATAGTTCGGATGCGGATGACGAAAGCAGTCGGCAGCAGCTGGAGGCCAAGAAACTGCGCTCCAGATCTCGATTCAGTTTGTCGGATACCTTCAGACCAGCCTCTTACTATCTGGGTGCCTCAACCCCTATGAACAACTACGCCGAGAGTTCGGATAGTGAGATATTACCACCACCGCCCATACCAGATTCACCACCACCCATGGAGGAACTGAAAACGGAGGAGATCTTCTCTTCGGAACACTATGATACGGTGAAGCGAAAGGATAGTAACACTAAGGTCAACTTGTCATATGAACAACTTCCCAAGATGCATGCCAGCAATACCTCCCTGAACTTACCAAAAGCTGTGCCCAGTCCTACCCTGAAAAGTAGTCGTCTTTCCCTACCTGATCACTTTACCAAAGTGCGGATGACTCCACAGAGATTGCTTGTGCCCCAGCAGCAACATCACGCCAGAACCTTATCGGATTCCAATTATAGTGGTCAATTAACAGATAATAGTAGTTCCCGCACTTCTTCGGATCTGGATCTATATCGCAGGAGGGGTACTAGTAATAATTCCCTGCCTCTGAGCAGTGAAAACGAATCTGTGGAGTTCCGACAGAGATCGGATTCTGAGCTAGATCGTCAGCGTTCGAGGAGACCCTTGTCCCAGGAATCCATCAGCGAGATTGAATCCCTCAGCGAGCAGTTCGAAGAGACCCTGAGTAGTCATGAGCTGGACACCTACTTGAGTCACTTGCACTTGTCTACTGGCCAAACCACGCCCACCAGTCACCTGCTAAATGATGCCAACGCCGCCGCAGGAGCTGATATACTAACCAATCTTATAAAGCCTCCTAAGACTTTCCGAAATACCGAGGATGAGGAACAGCATTTCTATGGCAACATACACTTTCTCTCCTCCACCGACTCCATTCAGCAATTGGGCGGCGAGGGTGGAGCTACTGCAGCTGCTCTAAGGATAATCCATAGTCGGAACAACAGCAATATATCCACCCAATCCGCTCCTTACTACTACTCGGAGTTGCCGGCACCTCCACCTTTGAATAATCAACGGGATATCCATGCCCATGGCCTCAATATAGCCCATATACACAATCCCATCGATCGGCATCCTCAGCAGTTCAATGTGGACGCACTGGTGGACAAGGATCAGGCCATCGATAGCAAGAACATCTACTCCGGTCAGAAGGACAACCATGAGAAGCTGAGCAACAAGATCCTCAAGCTGAACAAATCCAAGGAGCTGCCGGCGGAGATGGAGATGAGCAGCAGTGGAGGATTAGGAGGAGGAGGTAGTGGAGGTGGTGCACTAAACCAAGGTCCAGTGGTCCATTCATATCATATCACAAGTACTAAAAACACAAATCTCGCTCGTAAGACGATTGGTGGTAGCCATAACCCGTCGGAAGATGGCAATCCTAACGAAGCTGGTGCTGGTGAAGATTCGGAGGAGGAGTTGCAGGCGGAGGAGGTGTCCATCCACAAGAGCCCATCGAATAATGTCCATCCCAACCTCTCAGTTCTAGGTGGCGAGCTGCTCTGGGAGGAGGATGCCCTGTGGCGGGAGAGCCTGCGGCGGGTTTCCCAGCGGCATGCCAGATCCCTGGATGATCTGGACAGGATTACGGCACCAGTTGCTCCCCTTTCGAGTACGCCCAAGGCCAAGTTGAGTCGCGAGGTGACCTATGTGAATGACAGCCAGAAGCCCCGCCAGCATCCCCTATCCAACGAGCATGATGTGTATGTACAGCTCCTGGACAACTCCATCTCCTCCGCTTCGCTGTTGGGCCAGGACCAAACGGATTCCGATGTCTACGAGGTGCTGCGCGAGGAGACGGCCTCGAATTTGTCGCATAAATCGAACGAGTTGGATCGCGAGACCATCCGGCAGTGGGATGCCATGTCCAGTGGGCTAATGAAGAGCCACCACAGCGGTGCGGAGACCACAGGAGGAGGAGGAGGAGGAGCCAGTGCATCTCCCCAACTGCCCCTCACCAGCAGTGTGCGCTCCATCGTCCAGCAGTTGAACAACACTTCCATGGACGATACCAATGGAAATCCTCTGGTGACGGGGAAAAAGTCCAGAGCCAACAATAACCACTGAAAACTGAAAATAACCCCCCTCCTTGGGGCCCCGAAAAATATGCAATACTTTTCCGTAGTTTCAATTTAGCTTTCCGTTTTCACCATTTTTGGTTTGCACTCGGCAAGTTATTTTATGCCTCTGTTTGCCCATCATCATCATGTTTCCCCAGTTTTCACAGTTTTCCCAGCTAGATAGTGCTCTATTTGTTTGTTGACTGTCACTGTTGTTGTTGCTGTTGTTGTTGTCATTATTGTTGTGTTGTCTTGTTTTGTTTAATTAATCAACTGGTAAGCAAACTTATACATATATATTTATTTATCCAATTCCCCCACTTATCTCATTAAGTCATTGAATCGCTTGTATATACATACGCCAAACACACTCACAAATCTCACCCAAGCACACCCATTTGTAAAGTTGAACAAATCCATAGATAGATAGATACATTTTGGGCAGTTACAAATAGCCGTAGGAGCCAGCAGCTAAATCTATAGATAATGCAGATATTAGTAGCCAATTTCCATCTTCCAAAAAAATTACAAAAATAAATGAAATACAAACAGAGCCAAATTAAATATTCCGTACAACTGCTGGGCATTCGCTAACCGATAACTGATTGCTTTTCTAAATATTTCGCGCACGCATTGAAACTATTTTAAGACCCGCCTCTCCTGAACTTTCTAAAATATTTGCCTAATCCAATCTCTATGACCTTGTAGCCTCGATTTCCGTGCGCAATGTGAACAATCTGCCCGTGGGAAATCTGACTGTGAAACCGGATCCCTCGGATGTCCAGCAGGAGTCCGCCTTTGCTCCATACTATGGCGGAGCGGCGGAGACCAAGTACGCCAAGAATACGGTGCTCACGGATCGCGGACTCTACGCCGGAAACGGAACTCCTAGTGGGCTGGCCACGTCCACGCCCCAAAATCACCCGCAGTTCCGGATGCGGCGCACCGGAAGCAGGGCGGAAATCGATATGCTGGAGCGGGAGACAAGCAGCCAGATCAGGGTGAGTCCATCGAGGAAAACACTTAATCGGATTTCAGAATATTACCATTATTTTGCATTGAAACCTGATCCGTTTAAAGGACACAATCATAACCTGTGACTTTTTAAACGGCATCAATTGAGAGCTTGACATTAAGAGAGAAGTTTAATATTTTTTATATATCCCTTTGGTAAATCAAAACTCCATAGATTCAATATTTTCATTTATTTTTGCAAAGGGTTGAAGTATTAAAATCTGCACTGGGTGGGAAGCTGTTACGTAAAAATATAATTTCCATCTAAAAATATTTCCGCAATAAACCGAAATAGTTTCATTTCAAATTGAACTTTAGCCTGGAATGTATTCGTATTTAAAATGTGCTCTGCAACATGTATGAAATGAATAAACAGAATTTCTATACTAGGAATCAAAACAAAATGAAGTAAAGCATGCAAGCTAATTTTATTTTTTTTGTAGGGGAATAAATGGTGCAGTATTTTTTTAATAACTTTAAATAAATCCTTGAAACTTAAACAAGCATTGAAAAAGGGGAATGTTTAAATTAAAAAATAGTTAAATATATTTTTTATTTATTAAAAATAAATTCTTTAAATTACTACAAAAATTGAGAGACATGTAAGGGTAAATTCTTTGAACTATGTTACTCGGGGGATGGGTAAAAAGCAAACCTAAAATGTATCTGAACAACCCACAGAACTTGGATGTGTCGGCCGGGGATCTGTTGAGTCGCACCCACGAGGAGCTGGTCCTCCTGCTGATCCAGCTGCGGAGGCAGAGTAGCCAGACTGCCAGGGCCATCGAGCAGTGCTGCAGCGATATTCACGACGTGCAGGTGGATAAACGAATCAATTCTATGTTTATCGTTGGGCGGTTTTGGCTAACTTCCGGTGCTGGTTCTGTGACTAATTCTACATTTTATCTATCTTACTTTTACATTTATTAAATAAAAGCTATGAAATTCCATAAAACTAACAATTTATTCATGGAATCCCCTACAGAATCGCCTGCGCAGTGCCGAGGGTTTGACCAGAGCAGAAAGCATCCAGCGATTGGACTACTTGAAGCAGCACCTTTTGGACCTGGAGCGGCATTACGAGAAGAGCAAGCCACTAGTCAACTTGGTGGACAACATGGTCAAGCTGGGATCACTATATCGCAATGATGCTAATGGTAGGGTTCAGCCCGCCACTTTGGATCGCCTGGAGTTCAATCAAAGGATGCAGGAGCGTCAAATGCTGCAGGAAGAACAGCAGCAGTGGGAGCGTCTCAGTCCCAATCAGGCGGAGTTGCAGGTGGGTTTACTTAAGATAACTATAATAGGATCCATAAAATATAAAATGTGATTTGCAGGCCAAGGTGCGTGAGCTCTACCAACTGGATCAGCTGCTGCAGGAGGAATCTGGAACTCTGCAGAGTCTCCAGCGCGACAAGGAGGACCTCGAGCGGGCCTTGGGAGGATTGAGGGCCCGCATCCACGACAGCAATGCCACGCCCATGGCCCTGGAGGCGGCCAAGAAGCAGCAGCACATCCTGGAGCGCGAGTTGTCGCGGGTCCATCAACTGCTGGCCGAGAACTCAAAGGTATCCAAGGTGCCTAGTAGAAGTTTTTTGCATTCCGTGTCCACCTGCGTGTTATTTGTCTGCTTGAGCTTCGCATGTCGCTTATGTAACTAACCAAAAACTAATTTTTAAATCCAGGATTGAGCATCATATGATTCCTTCTTAAAGGAAATAGGAAATATTATATTAAGTTGCAAGCCAGAACGATTAATATCACCTGTTTTGATTCATTTCCTACTGAGCAAACTCAACCATTTAAATTTTTTTTTCACCTTAGCTTACTCAACTTTACAGTTTAAATTAAGAAGTTTTATTTGCGTTAGGTTAGAGTTAATTGTTAAATTAAATACGTAGTTGTTAGGAACGTTTTCAATTGATTGTGCATTTCAAAAACAATATACCTATATCAGGTCTTACATTTAAGATAAAGGTAAAACAAAAGACACAGTTTTTTAAATTGAAATAAATTTGATTGGGGGTTAACTGTAGTTTAGTGAGTGAAATATATATTTTTGTGTTACCAGAGATTAGTTTATTATATTTATTTAAAGTACAACACAGTTAGTTTAAACCAAAGCTCAACAAAATAGGATTAATGCAAAAGACTTCTCATGTTTGTGGCCTCTGCTGCATGTGCCATTGCCTGAACCCAAGGGCCAAGATCAACTAACCCCTAATCCTACCTTGCAGAAACTGGAGCAGACAGTGGCGGGAAATGCTCGCCTGGAGCAGGAGCTCCTCCTCCTCCGCCAGAAGGTGCAGGCCACCCGGGGAGGAGCAGCCACCAATGGCATGGGCGGCGATGGTCCGCACATAAATGGGGATGCCTCCGTTTTGGCCTCGGAGCTGGAGCGGGTTCAATCCCTGGTGGGCGATATGCAGAGACAGCGCCACGAACTCAGCTCGGCGGTTCGCCAGCTGACGGAGAACTCGACCAGGTTGTACCGGGAGATTGGCAACAAGGAGATGAACGGCGGTGGATCCACCAATGGCAGCCTGAAGAAGCGCAGCAACTCCACCAGTTGGACGGAAACCGATCTGGATGCCAATATGCTGCGATGTGGAAGTCGCCAGCAGCTGAATGACTCCACTCTCAACCTATCCACGCCCCTTTATGTGGACACCAATAGCTCCACCAAGTTGAGTGACTACAACCGATACAATGGAGGCGGAAGCAGCGATGCCCTGGAGATGAGCGGAGTGGACAGTGATGGCTTCCTGGACAGCAATCCCTTTGCCATTGGCCTGGAAAAGCCGGAAATCAAGACGGTGAGGATTGTGAAGCGGGAATCGGAGCGGCGGAATCGCGATCGCAGCGAAAGGGGTCTGAGCAGCTCCATCCAGAATCTGGATCAGGTCCTGGAGGAGGAGCAGTATGCCCAGCAGCAGAGGGAGCAGCAGCTGTACGCCCAGAACTTGGAGGAGCAGATGAGCAATGGCCACCAGAGTCGCTCCAAGTCGCTGCCGCGCAACTACAGTGAGCCCCCCAAGCAGAGGCACAGTCGTCACCTGAATGGCAAACAGCAGAATGGTCATCACTATAACAATGGCTTCGACTATGATCGGAACAGCAACTATGAGCACCAGCCACCGCCACCACCGGCACCCCAGAGCAATGGACACCACCATCATCCGCCGAGGGAGCACCGGGAGCAGAGGGAGCACCTGAATCCCCTGGCCAATGCCTACTTCGCCAAGCAGCTCCAGCAGCAAGTGAATCCCTCCAGGGACAGTGCCCGAGTGGCTCTGCGCACCAAGACGGACTCCCTGCAGAGCCTGAACAAGAGCCTCACGGACATCAGTCCGGAGCCGGTGTTCCAGAGCGTGGCTGCCCGCCAGATCATCAACGAAATGTCCGCCGGATCGGCGTCGGAGGACACCGAGAAGGTGGTGGAGAAGGTGCCACCGCATCACAAGCATCGCAGGGCAGTCCCGAGGGAAAAGAGGCGACACTACACTGCGCCAAATAATGTGAATCAGAAGGCCATGGAGAAGGTGCAGGCCGAGAACGATATGAATCGAAATGTAAGTGTTTGGTTAGAAGGGACAATGTAAATCTGTGGTTTGTGTTAATCTTTATTCTCGTAACTAAGAAGCGAATCCGTTCGTAACTAAGAATCAAGGCACTTTAAAACCCACTTAAATTACACTATTGAAACTTAACTCAATTTCTATAACTCTATATAGATTTGCTAAGGTATATATATTTCTTTACATTTACAGAACACCAACTGGCGAGCTCGCGATGATCTGGACATGGAGGTGGCCCTAAGACCTCGAATGAATGCCCCCGACGTGGTTCGTTCTGCTCTGGGACAGGGAGAAAAGATTTCGGAGAATACCATAGACAACTTGCTACTGGCGCCCAACAAAATAGTCATACCCGAGCGTTACATACCAGAAACAGTGAGTTGAAGATGATTAAAAATTTACCTAAACCATCTAATGATTTATGAAAAACCAAATAGACGCCCGAACTGTCGCCGGAGGAGAAGAAGCGTCGTCAGGAGAAGGTCGAGTCCATCAAGAAAATGCTATCCGAGGCGCCTATTAGCAGCAATGTAAGTCTAGGATTTTTATATATGATACCTAAGATATAGTTAAAACTACTGTATACGTATATCACCAGGAAAACGAAACTCTGCCGCCTAGCAAAATCAATGCCGAGAAGAAGCAGCGTGAACACCTGCTGCAACTTAATCAAATCCTGGCCCAGCAGGTGATGCAGGTCAGCAAGATCGTGGCCGGTAAGTAGAGTCATCCTCGGATTCATTTAGGTCTCCTACCAAGTACCAGATAAACTTTGTGTTAAGATCCAATCGATATCCTAAAAAAATAAATCCCCATTCAAACGTATACGCAATGCCTTGCAAGTTGAGTTTATGTTTCATGTTTATGTTCTTACTAATATGCTCTCTCAAAATCTCAAACATATAGACCCCTGTGTTATTTATCTATATGTATTAAAGCGTTATGCAGTGTAATCTAACCATGCCAGCAGATCCCCCATTTCAAACTGTCAACTCTATGCTCTTCTAATCTCTATATATGTATCTTCTTTCAACTCTTTCTGATTTCTAGATGATTAATGATAAAACATATCATATGCATACCATCTAATCTAGAGCGATAAGCCCCCGTTCGAATAAGAGTTCTAAGATCATGACCCCCCCACCCACATTGCGTGCTAATCACCGGCGTCGTTCGTCAAGTTCATAACCCCTTCTCACAAAGACACACCATTCAAAACCCAACCACCCACACAATATTCAGACACTTTCAACAGTCAATCGTACATTTGAAAACCTGTGGCCCACATTGCCCTCTCATGCATTCGCATTCGCATCAGCACCCGACCAGTTTATGTATAATTAATCATAAATTAAGTAACCATCGTTGAGAGTTCTATGAACTTCGTCAAGATTGAATACTCCAAATATTGCGCATACGCAGTGTTAGCCTACCCACAAAACATATCAAGCTGCAAGTTGTCAGGAGCTTTAAAATTCAATTGAAAAATTTTTAAATAACTGGAAATAATATTAATCACTTTCCTTAATTAAATTATATTTATTTTATTGAAGATTTGTTTTGAATACCTTATAATTAGGGTGTTGAAAAAATATTGAAATAATACAATAGGCCCCGCAAAGAGATTTCATTAACCTTCAAGAAATATTTATTACAATACTAACACCTACTTTACATTTACTTATTATTATTTACACTTATATTATAATTGTATAATTTATGCATTTGCATTCGTTTAATTTACATGTTTGTCTTTATTTGTTTTGCATATTTTTCTAGGAAATCCCACTAGTCACAACTAATCCGCAAGTAGCCTGTCGAGTTGTTTCTGTTCACTTTTTGTGTTCACCCTTGCATTGCATTTAATTTTTGTTCACGTTGTGTTTTGCCAATCGATAACTGAGAGGGTTCGCATCACGATTCGCGATAAATGAGTTTGTTGTTCGAAGTTCGAAGCATACCAGACATACGTACATATACGCATACCTAGTATACATTACACCCCAAGTATACAGTAACTACAAACAAGAACACACGCGAATTTGAGATTTACAGCATGCTAAACTCACATAAAAAACATAAAACTCACTCCAAAAAAAACACAACAATTCACAACAAGAAATACTAAAAACCATATATATATATAAACGACAACAAGAATAAACAGCAACGTAATAGCAACAAGAACAAGTACAACAACAACAAGCACAAGAACAACAACAACAGATATACGATTACGTAAGTCCAGGTTTGTACACATTTCGATTATACCGATATTCATAAATAAACAATAAACGAGTATATTGTAGCTTCCAGGCCTTGCATTTTACATATAATCACGACCAAAACTCTGCTTAGCCTAGAAATGAAATATTGGCTAAATCAATTAACCTGCACGCCATAAATATAATACTAGACTTAAGGCTATACAGGAAATATGCACCCCCAACACTAACCCACTAAACCACACACAAGCCAAACTTACCAAACACTCAAAATTCAGAAAAAAAATTAGTCAAACACCAAAATAAGCACAGAATTTAATGTTTTCACCAAAGTGCAATTGTATTGGAAAATAAGGAAGGATAGGAATCAAATTAATGATGCAAGGATAGAAATATTAAATATTATAAAAACCTTATGGACATATGGAAATAAATATTATCCTTTAAATCTAAACATGCTAAAAATCTGTTCAAGAATTTTTTAAAATCGTTTATTAAAATCACTAAGACTTTAAAATTTTAATACCTACGAAGAAATAAATCAATTAAAATTTAATAAATTCAAACAACTGTCAGTTTTTAAAAAGATGCAATTTTACCAGAAATGTTTGCGAAGTTTCAAAAACCAATTTCATGCAAATGGCTTAGTTTCCAAACTAAATTCTGCACTGCCTAACATGCGTATAAAAGTTGTCCAAAAGAGTCAAGAAGCGATAAATCGAGTAAGTATAAGCTCAAAGCACCAAGAAAACAGCTAAGACAGGAGTAGCAACAAACACAAACATACTACCAACATAAAAGTTAAAAAAAAAGAAGAACACAAACCAAACACACACGATTTATACTTCCGAATGGTTATCGGTGTACTTTTTTATATACTACAAAACTTTTACAGCACGCTTGGGAAGGTTTTTGGTCTAAGAAAATCCACATTTCAAACTTGATGAACTAACTTTTGGCCCTTTTTGTCAACCCACAGAGAAAGCCATGTCGAAGGCGGCCGAAAGATCCAATCAAGATGACGAAAACCGATCGGAGTCACCAAGTGAACCACTGCCGATATTCCAGCAACGCGACAATTTTTACAGCTAAACGAGAACTACGTCAACTAATTAAACTAACTCCGATTGGCGAATATATTTATACTATTCAGGCACAATATCCGCTGCATTTATCTTGAGAATCAAACTAGGAAATTTGCTAACAATTTTAACCCAAAAATCGTATCAATTCTTAAATGTGACTGAGTTTTAGGGGCGTTATATATCTGAAAAAGTTGAAAAGACCACGAAAGATCGAAAGTCAGAGGGGGTGGGGGAATTAAACGAATTTTTGCGAGGCGATTGTTATTGCGTAAATGATACTAAGCATATTATTATATATATACAACATATACAATATGGAAATCAAAGATTCAACATATCACTGTAAGCGTGTTACAAGTCATTTAAACGATATCAATTACACACAATTAGCGAGCGTTCTTGAACTGTAGGAAAATCGATATGGGTATAGATCTGCAAAGGGTCGGCAAAATTATGTACGATCCAAATCGGAGTTGAGGCGAATCAAATACGTTCCTGATGGGCTTACAAAGTAGAGTGGCAGGTCAAAACTTATTCACGACAACTAATACAATAACTTTAAAGACTTTTGTAACGGACTTTTCGAGAGTAGCGCATTTTCTCTACAAAAAGGAACAAACAAAACGAACAAAACCAACCAACCAAAAAGCAGTTACACTAATTGAACCACTTTTGGAGCCAATATTAATGCATTTGATATGAACAAGTTTTTAAGATCAGTCAGCAGAATATCAACAGCAGTGGCATCAAACCGTTAGTTAGGGACTCTAGTCCGAACCCGATACCATCATTCCTATAGGACGGAAAATAGAAATCTGGCAGAACACAGCACGGCGCACTCAGAGCACTTCGAACCTTCGCAACTTTTCCCAAAACGTACCTATCGCAATTATTAATAATGGACTAATATGAATACACAACTGAGGAAATATAATTCAATTGTATTTAAACGAGAACATACATATAAATGGCAACGCTGAATTACGACATGCATATATTAATTTAAAGCTATACATATTTAAACGAGCATAATGCTATAATATACACAAACGTACACATAATTATTTAAATGTAGGTCAATTAGCCGGGCAATTAAAGGGAAGCGGTTGAAATCAAATATTTGATCATGTTGATGAATGTTTTTAAAAAAAGAAAATAAATTGCAATACAAGTCAATGGATAAATTATACGCAATCGCTGGTTGAATTTAATGTCTATGGAAACTTTAAAAGTTATTGAAATCGCATAGCTCTATTCACAATTATACATACAAAAAAATAATCTTACTAACCCACAAGAACAACGACGAGCAAAATGTTTATAGAAGAGATAATCTAAACGAAAACGATCCCTGCAAAATTGTACAAAAATATATTTTAAGTTCTTAGTCTTTAGTTGTTATTATCTATTTGCTACGTATGGTTTAAGGTTCTTTTATCATTATCGCTAAGTTCCCAATGATTCCACAAGTTGTTTGTACATTTCGCGGTGCTATATGGATGTGTATATGTAAATTATTTGCTCTCAAGTTTTCCCCTAAGTTTGCGCACCCACAGAAAAAGTTAAGGCAAAGTCAAAGTATATATACGTAGACACACTGTCAGATATGTAGATTGTCGGCTTAAAATTGCTACTGCACCAGGCATAGAAGCACGCATACTCCCCAGATACCGAAAGTAGGGGGGAAAAAACATCTAAGAAGAAAGAAAAAACACACTCAACAAATATTTATTGCATATATATATAGATATACATAAACATATACATATAAACTGTACGTCATAATATGATAAGAGTTGAAGACGATAAACTGCGAACGAGAAATGTTATCAATAAAGATTATAGTTGAAAATTCAAATGAGCCTTTGTTTTCATTTTCATTGTAACAGCCCGAAGGTTTCGCGGAACAGGAACTCGACTGCTCGACTGGTCACTTACTGCCCAGCCTTATGACGAGTATCATTCCCAATTGCCGGCTAAATTCAAGATCAATGTTAAGGGGCCGATTCCCCGTCGTCATGAATCACAATGAATCCAGGCGCTGACAGCTCAACATTAAATATTTTCGTTTTGAATTGTATTCTGGGCCGACGCCGCTGGCATGCCAAATAGACCCAGAAATCGCCGTAGAAGTTGGCTCTGCGGAAATGTGTGGGTGTGGAGATAGTAGAGATAGACATATCGGGAGAAATGTGGAGCATTCGATAACTTTCTAAAAGCACCGCCCCGATATCATATTACCATAATCGTGACTCTTGTGTCCACAAGGTGCGTGGTGATTAACCAATTAGTTTGGGTCAGAGTACACTGAGAACTTTTTCTCTTCACTTCTTTTATATTAAATCTTTAAGTTCTAAAAAATGTCTAAACAGTTCCCAAAAATAAACCTACGTTTTAAAATACAATTCGGTCTATTTTAAAATTGTTTTATATTTTTTTGGATTTGCTTAAACAGTTCTGAATAGTTTTCAAACAGCAACGGCCTGATATCATATTAACATAATCGTGACTCTTGTGTCCACAAGGAGATGGATAATTAACAAATTAGTTTGGTTTCGAATAAACTAAGAAATTTTAAAAAAGGACATTTTTATTAATTTCGTAAATAATAATTCTTTATATTTAAAAAAAAAATTTGACTGCTTCCAAAAAGTTTTTAGAATTTATACAACTTTTCCTGATTAAAAAAAAATTGTTTATAAGACATAACGACATAACGAATTAAAAAAATTAAATTAATAAAAATTAAAATTTAATTGCCCAATCACAATTTATTTTTATTTAAATATTCAGTTGATATTAAATAGGTAGTCAACTATTTCTTTTACTGAACATTTTCTAACTAGATTAGTATTCCTTATAGGTCTCTTTCACTTTTAAACTGATTAATAGTTAAGGGGAAACCCTCTTCAATTCGATTGATGAATAATAATAATAACGTTAAGATAACTTTTTAAAGTATATTTCCTAACAATTAGCCACAAATACGATAATCTGAGAGGTTTTCGCCCTGCATCGCAACCTCTCTCAATGGGCTTCAATTCAGCGACCGCAAAATTAGCAACACTTTGTCACATTTATTGGCAATTAATGTACGTTTGCGGCTATTACGGACCAAAATCGGCCCATTGCAACGCAGGCTAATTACAAAACGCTCAAAAGACCAGCGACTTATGAACGACTGTAGTCGCGTATGTAAATGGGTATTGGATATAAAAAACCTGAATTATCATTGACCGATCAGGTTTATGATGCGCACAAAAGCAACTCAAAATCTGAGTGAGTAAGGGAGCAGCAGATAAAAAATAAAAACCCCGACATGCGACATTGTCCAAGTATTAATTGTGCGGAATAAAGTGAGTCGTACGGCAAGATTTAGTCGATTCTGTGCGGCTAAAGAGCGCGGTTCAAGCGAAACGTTCAAGGAAGATAAACTGTTAAACTGGAGCAGTCCAAGGGAATCGGCATACCATACCAACAGCATGTTAGCCTCAGTTCCCGTCCGTGTAAGTCCAGAGCTCGTAAATCCTCCAACCCAATCCAAATGCAAAACCAACCCAATCCAACCCCATTTCAATCCCATATATTTCACACAGCTGGCGCTGTTCGCAGTGATAAGCTCGCAGAGTCTGCAGCTTCAGGCTGCTCCGTTCCCAGGAATCGAGAATGCGTCAGTATCCGTATCTGTTAGCTCCGTATTTTCTGCACTTCACCTGGTTGTTTTTTTTTGTTGCCCTGCTCCCTCTTTCAGTGCCTTCGCCAGCCAAGATTTATTGGCCGAGGAATCGGCGCCCGTTTTTAGCCAGGTCCACGTCCAGCACAATCGGCATCGTCGCCATCATGGGGACGGCAATTACCACGGGCATCACCATCACAAGCGGCACTGGGATCACCACTTCCCGGCTCCCGACTGCCATCACCCGGGCGGATTTGGATTTGGATTTGAGCATCCCCCACATGGACCGCCGCCACCCCACAGATTCGGATTAGAGCCACATGGCTTCGAACCCTTTCCGAACGCCTTTGGAGCCCCGGATTACGAAGAGCACCAGCGACCCTTTAAGGCCGAATTGGAGCCATTTAAGGGTGAGCATAGCTTACTCTAATAATCCCCATTAAGTAAATGAAAGCATTCGTTAGAACCAAATGTTTCAAGTTTAAAGTCATAATCAGGATGAATAAGGGGAAGGGAAGTGTGTTTCATCATATATATTTCACTTTTTAAGGAGCCAAATCAAGGTATTGCTAAGAAAGTTATCATGCAGTGCATATATAGATATACACGAATTTTACAATGTATTTTAAACAAGACCTATAAGAAATTGTTATCATTGTGTGAAATGTCGACTAAACACTTTTTCTTGTTTCTTATTCATTTTATTGTAAAGCTATCTTATAGAAACAAAGTTTACTTGTGTTGGTTTTTGGATAAACATTTATCTGTAGTTGATTTACACATTTAATGTGTATTTGCGCAAACAGTTAGTCACAAAGAAACCCTATTAAGGCACTTAATGCGTAATGAAAGAAAACATGGATAAAATATCTTTGCTTTGTTCAGTCGAATATTCTAGATGTCCCATTATTACTATTTTGAATAAATATATTACTTCATATGGCGATTTAACATAGACTGAAATCTTTATATAGAAGCCACTTATATTTTAGAAGTCCATTCTATTCCATTCTTAAATTTATTAAAACCTTTAAAATGCAAGATATAATCAGTGCACTCTTTTATTTCAGATGACAAAGGAGCATCTCAAGTGGCTCCCAGACAGCCCAGCTCAAGCAGTGTAGCTCCACCACCTGCGGCTCCGATTACTCCATCGACCACCAGCACCACCACCTCCACCACCAGCACCACCTCCACCACTTCAGCACCCATCTCTTCCAGCACCGAAGAAGCCCCCCTGGCCATCGACATACGCATTGGCTCCGAGACCTAGACCTAAGCCTCGACTCTATTTTATATCTCGTGACATTAAAGTTGCTACCAAAACCACAAGTTATCTATCCATTACCATTATAATCGGCCAGCGAAGCCTGGATGCGCACAGCGTAACATTATCCAGGCCACTCGCAGGGATCTTTTTAGGGCCCTGTCTGACATATATATGGTAATTCTAGAGCATAAACAACACGCAGGGGGTGACAGTAAGATAAAATGCGAATGCAAAACAATCGGAAAGAAAGTGGTAAGACAACACAAAGAGCTAAACCGATCTGGAAATGAGCACAGTCAGTCAGCAGAGGCAAAACAAAAGCCCCTTCCACCGCCCGCGACCATTCCCTTAAAGTTGCGATTCTTCGGAGAATCGCACACCTCTCACGCACTCTACGCAGGAACAAAGACGCAATCCAAGAACCGGACTGCAAAAAAGAGTGTTTCGAGACAACCGCCTCCCACTATAAAAGTCGAGCTGATCGCGAGCTTGACTGTCATTTGACGCCAAACGAGCGTCGCACACAGAACTCGAGATTCGAGATTCCCCCGATTTCGGTTTACACATATATTCAAATCAATTCTTTGGTTATCGTCGCTTCGTGGAGGAGCATTAAGAAATGGGTAAGCCTGACCGTGCATACAAAGTGCAAATCGGTGAATGAACTTGAGGCGTGCAGCATTATGGACACATAACCTTAGCTGTTCCATAAATACGAACCCTCTCAGTGGGACTCGAACTACATTCAATTATAAATGCAGCTCACGTTGATCTCGAAAAACAAGTCTTAACTGGGAACGGGAGAGGCTTTTACGATTCTTTGACTGGGAAAAAGCAAAACAGTCGGGAGCGTCAGTATTTCAAAATAACATAATGGTGTGCTTAAAAATAAACAAAGTTTAACTTTTAAGGTGTGGACTTGCCAGAAATTTTAAGGATTATGTGTTAAGATCATATCGAAATCATAATATTTTTTCTGATCTTTTATAGTGCATTATTTGGCGCTCCTGCTTCTGGGAGTGCTCTCTTCCTGGCCAGCTGCAACTTTGGCCAGTGATCAGCCTTCTAGAATCGTCTGCTACTTCAGCAATTGGGCGGTATATCGACCTGGAGTCGGTCGATATGGATTGGAGGATGTGCCCGCCGGTATGTGCACTCATATCATCTACTCCTTCATCGGTGTTAACGACAAAAGCTGGGATGTCCTGGTGATCGATCCGGAATTGGATGTCGATCAAAGGGGCTTCAGCAGGTTCACAAAGTTGAAGAAGATCAATCCCGATGTAAAGTTGGAGATTGCAGTGGGTGGCTGGGCCGAAGGTGGCTCCAAGTACTCACAAATGGTGGCAGTTCGAGAGCGGCGACAGAGTTTCATCCGCAGTGTGGTACGCTTTATGAAGCAGTACAATTTCGATGGTTTCGATCTGGACTGGGAGTATCCCGGGGCCACAGATCGCGGTGGCTCCTTTAGTGACAAGGACAAGTTCCTGTATTTCGTTCAGGAGCTGCGACGCGCCTTCGATCGCGAGGGTTTGGGATGGGAAATCACCATGGCGGTGCCGGTGGCAAAGTTCCGCCTGCAGGAGGGTTACCATGTTCCGGAATTGTGCGAGTAAGTTGAATATATGGTTCAGTTTTGCTTATGACATACAAAATAGTGATTAAAAAAAGTATAAACGGCTCAAAGTTTTTAAACTCTTAAATAATATATTTTTTAGTAGGTATAACAACATCCTTCTAAATTTTAGAATTTTATAATACTAAAAAACCTAGGTATGCATTTAGGTATTTTTTTATATCAATGTTTATTTGTTAAATTAAAATATTTCTATGGTATTGACCAGAACTATTTTTACAATTTTGTAAATCGTAAATTCAATTTCCTAAAAGGTAATATTTACCACAGAAACTATTTTAATACAAATTAAAGTTTAACTCCCTTGCAAAAGAGCTGAAGTTTTTCAGCAACGTTCATTCACGCTCTCATTATTGCCCACCTTTGCAGAGAGCTGGATGCCATTCACGCCATGACCTATGACCTACGGGGCAATTGGGCCGGATTCGCCGACGTGCACAGTCCACTCTACAAGCGAAAACACGACCAATACGCCTACGAGCGCCTGAATGTGGTAAGTGATATATATAAAAAGACATAATGGGGAAAGTGGGAAAGAGCAGGGGGGATTGCTGATGCTGGTGCCAAACTAATTAGCGTCGCCATTCAAGAACGACGGCCTCGCCTTGTGGGAGGAGATGGGCTGTCCGGCCAACAAGCTGGTGGTGGGCATCCCCTTCTACGGCCGGACTTTCACTTTGAGCAGCTCGAACAAGAACTACAACATGGGCACCTACATCAACAAGGAGGCGGGTGGCGGTGCGCCGGGTCCCTACACCAATGCCAGCGGCTTTCTGGCCTACTACGAAATCTGCACGGAGGTGATGGACAAGTCCAAGGGATGGACCGTGGAGTGGGATGACGCCGGAATGGTGCCCTACACCTACAAGGACACACAGTGGGTGGGCTACGAGAACGAGGCCTCCGTCCAGATCAAGATGGACTTCATCAAGCAGAAGGGCTACGCCGGCGCCATGACCTGGGCCATCGACATGGATGACTTCCATGGAATGTGCGGCAAGAAGAACGGCTTAACGCAGATCCTCTACGACAACATGAAGAACTATCGGGTACCGGAACCAACAAGGGAAACTACTCCAAGGGTTAGTTGGGGTTTCTAATTAAGGAAACGGTTATATGATGAGTTTCTTTTCTTTTAAGCCTGAGTGGGCCAAGCCTCCAGCAACTCCTCCAAATCCGGATGAGGGCACTGTGGTGCAAACCCAACCAAAACCAACGATGGCTACTACTAAGAGGCCAAAGCCCAAGCCCAAGCCAACTTCAGTTGCTTTAAGCCCTACATCTGTTCCAGTGCCAACTGTTACTAGTACCACGCCAAAACCAACAACAAAGGTAACAACTATTGAAAATTCTTATAAATAAAATTTTATAAATATAGGTTTGTTAAATATTCTTTATTATTTACCTACCAGAAACCCAAAAAGCCGAAGAAGCCCACAACCACCACAACAACAACCACTGCCGCTCCGGAAAAGAACACTGAGGAGCCCGAAGAAGTTGTTGATCCTGAAGAACCCGAACAGGCTATGGGTTCCCAGTTTGATCCCAACGAAATCGATTGTACCAACCGTGACTTTGTTCCACATCCCAACTGCCGAAAGGTAAGTGTGAAATAACTTTTTTTTTAAAAGCTAGTTCCTCATAAATCTATGAAGGATTTAAAATAATCTTTACAAGCCTTATGTTCTTTCCTTCACAAAAAATCATTGCATACTTTATGGCATTATTTTTTGAAACGAACTAAAGTTGATCTTGTGACCAATTCCCTTCATTCTATTCTGAAGTGGAATATATATAGACTATCCCTCTACGACTTAAGAATGTTCCAGAATTTCAATATATTCTGTCATATTACTAATAATCCTTTTCTCTACCAGTACTTCCGATGTGTCCATGGCAAACCCGTGGAATTCGAATGCAAGGAGGGAACAGCTTTCCACACTGTCCTGAATGTCTGCGATTGGATCGAGAATAGCGATCGCTACTACTGCACTCGTCTGAAGCAGAAGAAGGAGGGCAACGAGGCCCACTAACTGTCCCAAAATATACATATCTAAATTATTTAAAAACGAAAAATCTTCATGTACACTTAGAAATAGATGTTTAAGTATTTTAATTTAATAGCATCTTGGGGTTATAAAATAGATAACCAGACGAGACGAAAACAATAAAAATAAATTTGATTTTAAAATCGAATAAAGCAAGAACTAAATGGGCCGTTCAATAGAGGTGTGAGCAATCGTTTCTAGAATAAAACAATACGTGATGGGGCAGAACGTGTCTTACATAAGGCATGCTCGATGATCAGCGGATTACGTATACGTAATGCTCCCTGCCCTGCACAATTTTATTTGGATGAGAACTAGCCAATTCTAATTAAGCTAATAAACGCAATGACTTGGGACACATTTTCACTTGTCCGCGGCGATCCGAGATGGGGTGAGATGAGGTGCAGCGAGGATGGTAGCCTTGGAACACAACCAGCGAACAGCTGTTCGTGCAATCAACCATATAAACGAGCAATGATAAATGCTACAGCGAGATGTATGTATCATTTCAGACCCTAACATTTGATTTTCATAATCTCATTTCATACGCGGAGAGCTTGAGGGAAATGGAACCTAAGCATTTGTGACACGAAACAAATCGCAAAGAGGCCAAAATCTTGATTTCGAAATATTCCTTTTGGCTCAAAAGATGCTCTGAGTAATAATATGCGGAATGAGCACCGCATTGTCTATAATTAAACATTCCTCCAAAACGAAAGTTCTGAGAGAGAAAGTGATCTAGTGCAAAGGAAATATCTAATCAATCACAAAAGAGCTCACAAGTAGAGTAAAAATATATATTAAAATAATTTTGAAAATACTTCCAACCCGTGAAAGCTATTAATTTCCCATAGGCTTATCCCAAGAATTCGCCGGGATGTTCCCAAAATCCCAGCAGAGAGCGCCACCCGGCGAGAGGAAATAGAATTAATATTGAAAGAAAAAAGAAAATGGAAACGGAAAACATAGAAAGAGCATTAGGCGAGAAGGAAAACCCACTCACTCACTCAACTGTGTGTGCTTTTGACAAAAATTCGTGCTACGAAAATATCAAAATCGAATAATTTTCGCGGTCACAAGGTAAATTCATGGTATATGCATGTTGAGTTACGAATTGGTTTTGGACCGGGAGAGATCGTCTCGTATACTCGTGTACGGCACACTGAATTTTCTTACCAGATACCAGATAGAAAATAGATGTGATAGGTGTTGGGAAAATTCGAGCTGCCCTGTTCAAAAAACGACACGCACACGACGTGCACAGACGACCAAAACGAAGACGACCACGACGGCCAGAAATAAGCAAATTATTTAGCTAACAATCGTCGAAAGGGACACTAAGGATTACCCAGCCGACGATTGTTGGTTAAATTTGCTAACGGCAGCGCGAAAAACCTAAAAACCTAAAATCAATAACTAAAATATATATTAATAATTAATAATATTAATAAATCGATCTGCAAAGTGAATGAAATAACGAACAAGTGCAAAATTGGAAACCCACTGAAACTGTGACAAAATTTGTGCGATCCTAACTGAACATCTATACAGATACCTCTATATATAAACATACCAGACTTCCAATCTACACACTATACATCCTATACATTCTATAAAAAAATCTATCCAGCTCTCTGGCCTTAAATAATTGTTGGTTTTCGAATTCTTCACTCTTTTCATTTAGTGCATTTAAACGAGCGCATATATAGCGGATGCATATATATGCAGAATACGAGAAAAAGTGTTAATTCTAATTTTCCCTAATTATTCATAATTACGGAAAACTTGCAAGGAGAATTTATGACGTGGCTAAAGTGCTAACCACGCTGGAAACTCGAGGATAATTTGTTGTTTTGATTATTATGGGGCGGCTAACCATTTGGTTCCTACTGGGACTAACGTTAATCGCCGTCTCCAATAATGGTGAGTACCCTTCGGTTCCCATATATAGAGAGAGATTATATAAGGCAAAAAAAGGGCGAGAGTTGGCACTTTCGAATATCTTGACAGTTTTTCACGCAGCCTGGGCAGGCATTATGCAATTTTATAACAAAAAGCCAAGAAAAACAGAAGGAAAACGTCCGAAAAAAAGATATATGTATTAATATACGTTTAAAAATATTTGCCTGAGTTTGTGCGTTCTCTATATTTTTTCTTTTTATTTTTTTTTTGGTTCGGTATTGGTGTCTGCAAACGTCAGTGGACGACACTTTGGGCATTAGTATATTGGTATAGCCCCGTACACTTGACTTGGCCAACCACTAGTGGCAGATACACAGATACAGATATAATTTTTGCCGACTTTTTTCATCTCGCGAGAACTTTTGAGATTTTTGCGCCGCTTGGTTGCTCTTCGTTGTCATCGCTTGTAATATTTTTAAATTTAGACAATTTTAAGTTATTTTATTTGCGCTCAGCGAGCGCTTTCCATCTACATATGTATGCGAAATGTCTCTGTATATTTTGTTTGGTTTGCTCAAGTTTGCAAAACAGCCAAAAAATATTGAAAAAATACTAAAAAGAAAAATGAGAAATGGCGCAAATGCCGTGTACTATATATTATGGGCTGGGATGGGCTCGATTGCAGCAACATAAACACAATATGCAGGCAGGCGGTCGGTCGGTCGGCGAAATTTGTATAAATAATTCTATCAATGCGGTTAGCAATGAAATGCGAAATTGCTCAAATAGCTTCCTGCCCACATACGCCCTGAAATAAATCAAATGAATTATCTGCCGACAGGCAAACTGCACACTGAAAACTGATAGGCAAACCCATTTAAAACCCGCTTAATTGGACCCCAATATATATTTTGGATAGTCTGTTGATCTCGGGCAGGCATTTGTTCTAATTATGAGAAAATACGAAAGTAATTAGTCGAGCGACCTCCAGCCCACCAGTCATTCAAAAAGACGACCTTCCATTACCGAAAAGCAAGTTCTGAAGATATAGAATATTCCATTGCAAATGGTACGCCCCCGCATCCGGATTTTCGGAGCAGTAAGGTGGCCAAGAGAAACAAAAATAAAGAAGTAAGGCCAAAGTGGGCGAGCGGCCAACAGAATGGTACCGAAATTTACTCATCCGCAAGCTGGCGAAATGTGTTTGAGTTCTCATCTTTTAAAAATAAAATTCATAAATCCGCCGCATATATTTCGAAGTGTGTATGTTTGTGCACGGCGAGTACCATAAATAATGTCAAGTTTGAACAGATTGAATGACCTCGCCGTTTGGCGCTGACATCAAACCGAGAAAGTGGGGCCATTGTTCTTGGTTCTTAGGATGACGAGATGAAAATAGCTTAGGGCCCTTCCTAGGGCTTCCTGATCTCTGGGCTATACTCGCCATACTCGGATTACAAATTGACCTGTCATGTTCTTTTCGACGATTTTCAGTTGGGTTTGTCAATGCCGATGTCGGACCAAGCGAATCAGAATGTCGACCCTACATTGAAAAGGCCATACATGAATTGAAAACAGGTAAGGAATAGTTATAAATAATAAAAGAATTAGAACAAGACAGATTTACAAATTAAATTGCTGTAAAAATCCTTATGATGAAATTAAATAAGGACATTTAAATTGTAAGCCAATTAAATGAATTTCCCTCACTTTTTTTTTAAATGATTATTAAACCAACCGGCTCTTCACATTTTTGTGAAATACAAGTTAATAAATTTTGTTAAATGGTCTATTAAGATATATCTACCTATCACAATGATATCATACCGAAGTGCGAAAATAAACAAATCTTTTAGTATGAGTAATACAATATTTATGAGCTATTTAGCGGATAATTCATTCGGTTATATGTATATTTGCAGATGGTGTCAAAGATGGATCTGGAGAACTGCAATCCGATCAGCCACGTGGGGACGACGACGATGATGACGATGATGGTGGGCTATCCGCGATTGAGAAAGAGACGATTGAAATTGAAACTGTCGAATTGGATTCCACAGAAGACGCGAAAAGTGCCAACGATTTAGATGGAGATGGCATCCCCGATGACGAGGACGATGATATCGATGGGGATGGCATACCGAACGACAAGGACGATGATATCGATGGAGATGGCATACCAAACGACGAGGATGAGGACATTGATGGCGATGGCATCCCGAATGAAGAGGACGATGATATCGATGGGGATGGTGTGCCCAACTCCAAGGACGAGGACATCGATGGGGATGGTGTGCCCAACTCCAGAGATGAAGACATCGATGGCGATGGCAAGGCGAATCACGGTAAGTTGGCTAGTACTCGAAAGTTAACTGATAAGACTTAAAATTATGATTTCAACCCGCAGAGGATGATGATCTAGATGGCGATGGCACTCCAAATCATGGTATGACCATAAACTATACATTCTTTTTTGCTTTCGATACATAATTTGCATATTTTTAAAGCTTTAATTTGTATATTTCGTTTTAAGGCTATAATAGTGCTTAATTTAAAAGCTTTTTTTGATTTTCAGATAGTTGCAACGTAGCGTTCTTACCTTGTTTTAACTTCAGCAATCTAGCTTCTTTATGATTTAAACCACAGATTTGTCAAGCATCTAAATATTTTTTAAATATTTCAGAGGACGAAGATCTTGATGGAGACGGTGTGCCAAATGAGGAAGACGATGATCTAGATGGAGATGGAAAAATCAATCATGGTGGGTTAACAAAATATATATTCATCAAATTAAATATATTAATTTATATATTTTGAATAACAGAGGATGAAGATCTTGATGGTGATGGAGTGAACAATGAAGATGATGAAGATCTGGATGGTGATGGCAAAGCTAACCATGGTAAAAATATTATAGTTAAGTTCTTTCTAATTCTATTATATTCTAATTTATTTCCCTTATTTTCCTTTCAGAGGATGAAGATATCGACGGAGATGGCGTGAAGAACGAAAAGGATGACGATTTGGATGGCGATGGCACCAACAATTCCAGTAAGTTGCTCTTATAAAAGCATTTTAAAGTTTCTTAATAACCATTTCCCTGTAACTCCTTCAGAGGATGAAGATCTGGATGGTGATGGTGTGCCAAACGAGAAGGACGACGATCTCGATGGGGATGGCATCCTGAATGAGCACGACGGTGATGTGGATGGCGATGGAGTTCCCAACGAGCACGATGACAAGGATAGCGGCGAGAATGCCGATGACGACGACGATGATGATGAGGATGAGAAGGAAGCGGTGAAAAAGCGTAGCAAGCGTGAAGTGGATGCTGCTCCAGTTCATGACATTGAGGCTCCACCAAGCCCTGCCGAAGAATTCCCCGTAGAGGAGGAAATCGTCAAGGAGGAATCTGCTGAGGTGGAACCGGAAGTCGAGGCTGTGAAAGTAGAGGAGCCCGAACAGGAAGCTGTCCCGGAACCGGAAACCGAGGAAGTCGAACCAGAACCAGTTAAACAGGAAGAAGAGAAGCCCGTGCCTGAGGAAGTGAAGGTGGAGGAGAAGCCCGCTCCTGTCGAGGAAGCTGAGGAGGAACCTGTTCAGCAGGAAGCTGTTCCCAAGGAGCCCGAAGCCGTCCCAGAAGATGCTGTCGAACCTGAGAAGACTCAGGAGGAACCACAAGCAGATGCCGCCAAGGAATCCGCTGAGGATGACGATGATGATGAGGATGACACCAAGCCAGAGGATGAGCTTCTCTGGGTAAGACTCTGGTAAAATCCATTGTATAAAAATGTATAATTATATAATTTTCAGGAAGGAGTCATTCCCGAGAACCGTCGCAGTCGTCAGCACATCACGGAACTGCTGCAGCTGGATGAGGAGTTCAATGCCCGCGAGAAGGCCACCGACAATGTGGCCGAGATCATCTTGCGGGACATCAAGCGCATCTACGAGAACGCTGTTAAGCCCCTGGAGACCCTCTACAAGTACCGCGACCTGAGCAACCGCCACTTCAGCGATCCCGAGATCTTCTCCAAGCCACTGATTCTGTTCATGGGACCCTGGTCGGGTGGCAAGTCGTCCATCCTCAACTATCTGACCGACAATGAGTACACCCCGAACTCTTTGAGAACTGGTGAGTACTAAAGGGTATACAAAATAAGTCTTTAATAGTTCAATACCAGGGTATATATACCAGAATATCTTTTTTTCGGTTATTTAAAGGCGTACAGAAACCTCTTTTTGCTTGTACTAGGAATAGATACTTCTTATAATATTAGGAGCTATTTTATACAAATAATAATGATCAGACCATATATTATTTTCCAGTATTTTTTTTTAAATGTTTATAATAAACATGCATAGTTTACAGGGATTACACACTTATAAAGTGATGTAACTCAGCTCCTAACTTGTTAAATACGTGCTAACTAATTCACACAACAAATGAAAAATATACTAAACTTTTCCTATTCTCACTTTTTTTATCTGCTCCAACAATAGGTGCCGAACCCTCTCCAGCCTACTTCAATATTCTGATGTGGGGCAACGAGACGGAGGTTCTGGACGGAACCCAACTGGCGGCGGACTACACCTTCGCCGGCCTGCAGAAGTTCGGCCAGGGATTGGAGGAGCGTCTGCGTGGTCTGAAGATGAAGAGCAAGATCCTCGAGAAGGTAAGATATATAGCCGAATTATCTGACAGGGCAGATCAGGGCCAGAGGTATATAGGTGCCGCCATGCATTAACTTGTCGCCCAGGGCAGCTGCCCGTCGATTGGGAAACTGCAAACTGCTGGCCACCTGCCAAACGGAATTTATAGCTTTTAGCACACAGGCTGTTTGCATTAATTTCGTTATTAATAAATTGATGCGGGGCGGGGCGGAGAGCGGGCAACTAAATACATATAGACATAGTAAGGCAGCGCGGGCAGAACAACAGAGAATTACTATATTTAAGCACTTGGCTATGCGTTTTTCAGGTCAACATCGTCGAGATACCCGGCATTCTAGAGGTGCGCAAGCAAGTGTCCCGAGTCTTCCCCTTCAACGACGCCTGCCAGTGGTTCATCGATCGGGCGGACATCATCTTTCTGGTCTACGACCCGGCCAAGTTGGATGTGGGTCCCGAGACGGAGGCCATTCTCGACCAGCTGAAGGGGCGTGAGTACCAGACGCGCATCATCCTCAACAAGGCGGACACCGTCAAGCCGGAGGAGTTGCTGCGCGTCCAGGGCGCCCTCATCTGGAACATCTCGCCCCTGATGTCCTCCGCCCAGCCCCCGCTGATGTACACCACCTCACTGTGGACGCATCCCTACCAGGATGGTGCCCCCGCTCGCCTGCTGCTCGCTCAGGAGCGCGCCTTCCTGCGCGATCTGCGCACGGCCATCGACAAGCGCATCGAGCACAAGATCGCCAGCGCCCGCCGTTTCGCGGTGAGTACTCGGGCGTATGCGTGATATTTGCAATAACTCATTTTTTAAAGCATTGCTTTATGGATAAACAAGAATATATCAGTGAAGATATTTCCTAGCATGGGTAAACTTATTTCTTCATTTATTATCTGTATACAAGAAGCCTTGATATGGAAAAGCATGTCACATATCATAACCTAGAAACATAATATTATAGCAGTGAATATATTTATTGGTCATCTTTGACTTAAGATGCTAGGAGTGTAAAGTTGAAAACTTGGCAAAATATAATAAGCAAAAAGTTAACCAAGTTAAGCAATCCAACTTTAAAATAAATAAGGCTTTTTTATAATAGATATGAAATACAATAGAGAACTCAGTCTAATCTAACTGATTTTAGATTTGACGTTTATTCACATCCCTCTTTTTTCGAGTTTCCGGCGAGTAAATAAAGGACATTTACAAGCTGGAGTATTATAAAATGTTTTAAAATAGACTTTATATATTATATAATATAATTTCTAAAAACTGGTTAATTGAATAGATATAATATTATTTTAAATGGAAGAGTCTTCGAATCTTAATTTTCTTTATTATTGAAATAAACCCTACATTTTTATCTACAGGTGCGCGTGCGCAACCACGCCAAGATGGTGGACTGCTACCTGAACACGTTCAACAACCACAAGACGCTGTTCGGCAACAAGAAGCGCATCGCTGACGACATTATCGACCATCCGCAGAACTACCACATCTACGAGGGACTCTCCACGCTGACGAACATCTCGCGCTACGATCTTCCGGATCCGGAGGTCTACCGCGACTTCTTCCGCCTGAACCCGCTGTACGAGTTCAAGAAGCTGAGGGACACCTGCACCTATTTCCGCGGATGTCCGATCACCAAACTGGACCTGGCCATTGCCTACGAGCTGCCCGAGTTGGCCGGCAAGTACAAGAAGATGTCCGAGGCGGCCTTGGCCAGCATCGAGGCCCAGCAACGGGATGGTGGGTCCCAGAACCAGGCCGATCCCAAAAAGACGAGTTGAGGTGTTGGCTCCTCCAGAGGAGAAAACCTGCCATTTAGTTTGTTTTAGCGAGAGATAGAGAGAATGTGACATCGGCACCGGTAACCGTCTATAGGGAATTTATATCGACAAGGGAGAAATGTTATAGAACCCCCCAAAATCGGTAGAGAACAACAGCGCAAGACAAAAAACAAGGACATTGTTTTTGAGGAAAGAGAGGGAGAGAGACAGAGCTAACAAGAGGGAGAGAAATAGAGAAAAGGGGAGAGAGAGGGCAAGAGCGATTTGAAATAGCAACGGTTGCTTTAGAGAACTTTTGATTTCAACCGCCTTGCAAGAGATCTTTATTTTCACTTACTTAACATAACTTAACCGAACTGAGAGCTTTATGAGAGGAAAACCAATGTAATATCGAGAGCCAAACACACTATCACACACTGAATACTTTCATATTTAACCGAGTAGAGAGGTCACATAACACACCGAGTCTTTTCTAGGCGAGTAGATCAGCACTTAACCCATAACTGAGAGCAATAACTAATAGACGAACTATCGACGAATTCTAATCCATCACCATAACCCCCTAATACGACCCCTCATCGGCTAGCATCCCGTTATAATTCCCAAGTGCCCAGTTTTTTTCTTTTCTTTCCTTGAATAGTAGTGGACAACAGCGCAGAGTTTTGATTTTGAGATCTGAGATTTGAGTTTAGAGCAAATGGAACTTCGTAAAGTTTTGATTTTTTAGTTTTTTGGTTCCTGTCCCTGACGATTTTTCGTAGTTGATAAGACTTTTTTGATAAAAGCAAACAGTGAAGACGATAATAAAGAATTTAACCTACTTAAATAAATTAAATGAACTTGTTGACGAGCGTGAGCAGCTCAAGCTATAAAATACTATTATCAATTTTACACACTGAAAACCCATGTAAAATGAACTGTGAGAGCGGGTGAAATACACAAATAAATAAAAACAACAGAAAACCCCAAGCAATCAATTGTTTTACTTGCCATTTTTAAAGGGTATAATAATTTCGGCATCCTGGAGCTTAATAAGGAACAAAATAAATAGATCTTCAGCATAAGCAACACATATTCTTTAATTTTTTAAATTTTTATTCAATGAAAATTTAATGAAAATAGCCCAAATTTATCATGATGGCTATTATGCTTTGTAAACGGAATATGGTAGAATAGTGCTCTAAAACTACGAAAGAAAAATGTTTGAAATTAAATTTTGCATATTTAAAACAAATTAATTTTTAGGAAAACGAAATGAGTTATTTTAAACTTTTTCAATATAACATATTTAAACCATAACGGTTTCTATTTTAACATTTGGTATTTCTGTTAGTACAGTATTCTGTAATAGACACAATGTGACCAGAGCAGACCATTTCAAGTAATGTTATAACATATGTTAAAATTACCTAACAAAATTTGACAACACACGCGAATAGAATAGAATTAGTAAACTGGAAAGGAAAAGGAAATAAACCCGGCCGGAATTAGCTGAAAATGCATACGGATCTATCCGCCCACCTGCACACGCCCGCTTGCAACAAGTTGATCGAGGAACTCCAAGCCTGCCACGAAAATGTGAGTTACTATCAGGGATTACATTACCGGAATGGGAATGGTAACTAAACTGGGAACCCTTCTTTCAGAACGCCTTCGCCAAATTTGTGGGCGTGTGCAATTCTATTGACGATAAGGTAGGTCTAAAATAAGGACTTTAAATAAGATTCATAATATTTATTTCATTAAATAGGTGGTAAAGTGTCTAAAAGGCGAACGTATTGCCCGATCGGCCGCAAATCGCGCTAGAGCCCGCGAACGTCAGGCGAAATACAAGGAAAAGCTGCTCCAGGGTGAGAGTAACTAGCAGGATCTTCATCCTACCAACATGTCAATCCTATCAGAGGATCCGCTGGAGCCCTTCTACTTCGAGCACGAGGAACAGGAGATCTGCGGGAAGCTTGTAACGCCCATAACAGATGGTTTCCAAGAGGACTACCCCACCGTTGTGGATCGTTTTTTTACCAGATATTACAACTTTAAGGGAGAGGTTCCCTACCAGGTGCTCTACCACTCCAATCGCATTTGCCTGATTTGTTTGGCTCCCGATCATCCTGCTCTCAATCAGGGCATCTCATCGGTAAACTTCGACATCGGGAACGTAGATCGCAGCCAGAATGTGGTCAAAGGCAAGGGTAAAAAGGGCGGAATGATCCTCCAGGCGGAGTCCACCCTAGCATTGCTTACCACGGAAAGTGGAGAGACCTACAAGGTGCCCAGCTGCATTCGAGGAAAACTAGTGGAGGTCAACACTGCCCTAGTGGAGGAGCCCAAACTCCTGGAGCAACTGCCCGAGGGAGCCGGCTACTTTGCTATTCTCCTGCCCAAAATTGAGAACTGCGATGCCATCAAGGCGAGCCTTTTAACACAGGAGCAGTACATGGAACGTCTTAAGATCAAAAAGGAAGTTCTACCCGATATTGAAGCCAGCGACGATCCTCAGATAGTGAAAATTGAGCTGGCTACGTGATTCTGATCCCAGTTGTCGATTTTCAAATTGTCCATTAAAGCCTATGTATTTGTACATAAAGATTCATATTTAATATCTTCATAAGTGTGAGGGAAACAAAGAAGCACATGATGTACCACAATGTTTAAATATACCTAACAACGCTTATGATTATAATTCATTTTTCGCACACTTTTTGACATTAAAAGAAAAATAATATATTCTTTGTTCTTTATAAAATTTATGGGGATTAGTTACTTTTGTTTAAACTTTACAATTTTGAATGAACTAAGCAAAAACACATTTTTCATATGTACTTAAACTGATTTTTTACGTAATTAATATGAAATGATACTTAAACTTCTTTTTCGGTGTAGTTTGATGCTTTTAAATTAACAGCATATGTTAACAGTGTTTACACATTAACAGAGCTCTGTAACGCTTAGCAGAGCTGCTAAAAGTGGTTGGCAACGCGGAGCAACACGTGTGGACGAAAACAGCTGTTCAAGCCGCATTTTATTGTTATTTGGAAACCGAACAATAGTAATTCCGATTACTAAATCATTAAAATGTCTGCGAATAAGCAAAAGAAACTTAATACGATGGAGGTGGACCCTAACGACGAGGACTCCAGTTCCAGTGAGGATGATGACGACGACGAACCTCATCCAGATGCTTATAGGGGAAACGAGGTAAGCAAAGTCACCAAGAAAGCAGAAGCAAAGATTTTTATAAAGTTAATTCCAAATTAGGAGGTGCAAATCGACTTCGAAGGTCGTTCTCCGGTGGATCCTGATGCCCAGGGAATCTCCCAGCTGCTGCAGCGACTGTTCCTAAGAGCACACATCAATTGCAACCAAATGGCGGACCTTATCATATGTGAGTGTTTTCAATAATTAGTATTATTAATAGGCTTTATAAAAACTACTAGGATATCCATATTTGATATGTTCCCAATGTTAAGAACACCTAAACAAAGTTATTACACTAATTAATTTTTCTAAACCCATAAAACATTCACCTTCCAAAAACATCTCTATCTGAAACTTCCTTTTAAAAACCTTTTTGTATTTCCAGCTCAAAACTATGTGGGCAGTGTGATCTGCCAGTGTGACGACGAGGGTGCCGAAAGCGAAACTGACGACGAAAACATGGTCGAGGATGGCACTGTCTTTGGAATCACCTCCGTGCTGAATCTGACCGCCAAAAAGGATCAGCCCAGCATCGCCCAGTTGAGAACCTATCTACTCGATCGCGCCAAATCGCACGCTTCGGAGCAAGTGCAGCAGCAGCTGAAGGAGCTCCTGGACAGCGAGCAGCGCCATGTAGGTTTCCTGGTCAATGAGCGGTTCATCAACATACCCGCCCAGATCTCCGTGCCACTACTGCAGAGTCTGCAGCAGGAGATCGACGCCGCCAAGGCCAAGAAAATGAAGTTTGACTTTGGCACTCTGCTGCTCCTGGTTAAGTTCTACAGGAAGGAGGCCAAGAAGGGAAAGCCAGCCGAGGACAATTACACCAATGCTGAGGATGAGCTGCTCTCGGATCGGGCCAAGTTCTCCTTCGAGTACTCCGTGGCCTCCGAGACGGACTCGGGCATGTCCGGCGATTGGCTGGAGGGCGATGCAGTTATGACACCCTACAGGAAACTCCTGGTCCTGGAGGCCAAGCAGTTGCCACAACTCATTGACGATATACAGCGTTTCATAAATGGTGAATAAATGTTTTCCTGTTTTAAAAGTTGTCTTTCTAGGAGGGTTATTGCTAACTAAAAAGTTCATTTTGGTAGCAAAATCTTAATAACTTATTAAGTTTGTAAACTTGACTGTGCAGGTTGACCTTTTAGATAAAACAAAATCAAAAGAAAGAGAGAGATAAAACTTAAAAGATAAAATTTGTAAGGATTTTAATGATTGTATTAAAAAACCGAAATTTGAAATGGAAAAAATAAGAAATAGTGTGGCAAACTACAACATCCAGAAGAATCTAATCTATAGATGGAATTTTATTACGATTGCGGTTTCCAACACATTAGGATGATACTTTACCCATATCAAAAATAATGACCACAGGCCGATAACCTTTTTTTTCTAGATACCAAATCGAGGGTATCAAAAATTCGAACCGAAAGCTCTTTAGCCTCTTCACATCGATTGGCAACGCGGGCAAACGACTAACAGCTGTCAGCTGGCCGGCATTTGAAAGCTCTGCACATGCCGGCTGGTCTACCTCTGAAAACCTGGACTCTCCTTTGTTTTTGCGTTTGGTTTGGCCCAGAAACTGCATCCACCTGGGACGTGACTGGCAAAAGGAAACCCACAATTCCCAACCAAGCGACGTGAGTAGACTTTGACTTTGTTGTCGTCGAGTTATATCCGAGTTCTAGTATTACATTGCGATCATACTGCGGATTATTCATAGGTCGTGCATTTTGTTTTTGTCCAAGTGGTTATTGTACAACAATTAAAACTAAAGCCCAGTGCGGTTGTCAAACGTATAAAAAGCTTGACCACCCAGCCAGAACGTTGCAAATCACCATAGAGAGTTATCAGAACCGCTCCTTATCGCCAGCTTTCCGTTCCAGATCCCGCTCCCAAGTTTCCAGTTTCCAGCTGCAGCGCTTTGTGCCCATCTGAGGTTCAGTGACGCCCCACTTGCCGATCGACCAAGTCGCGTGAGCTGCCTATAAAAAGTACTCAACATGGGTATCGAGAAGTGAGTACTACTACCTGTTATTAGAGGGCGTGTTTGGGATTATATGGCCTTAGTTATCTAGCCCACGCTTAGCGGCCGATTGGGAAAGCTCTTCGGGATTCGCCATCTTTTACAGTGAAGGTTAATCATATAGGACACATTCCATTTTACCGTTTCCATAATGTCCAAACAGAAATTAAGACTTGTTCACATAGGACACATTCCATTTTATCGTTCCTTTGACAATTCAAAACCGAAATTAAAAGTTGTTCAACTTTTACTATCTTTCCGTATCTCAATTTTCATATTTTGCTTAATAACTGTGGAGGGGATATCATGAAAATTCCGCACTTTATCTTTGCCAAGGATGATAACATTGTTTGTCGAAGTTGAGTAAAAGTGAAATAGGGAGAACGATTATTGCTAAATAACCTTTATAAATATTTAATACAATTGAATGTTCACGATATGAAATGTTCATTTTTATAAACCTAATTCATTTATTTTTAAATTTTAAACCATAAATATATTTATAATGAAGATAAAGTAGTGTTTCGAAAAAATAGACTGATAAATGGTAGGTAGTCCAGGATTATTTTCAAAAACATAAAATATTACTATTGTTGCTAACACTTGTAACAAATGTAGTATTTTTATAAACCTAATCTATTTCTTTTTAAATCTTAAACCATAAATCAATTTATGTTAAGAAGATAAAGGAGTGTGTAGGAAAAATAGACTGATAAATGGTAGGTAGACCGAGATTATTTTCAAAAATATAAAAGAACATTATTGTTGCTAACACTTCGAGTGGTACACCTTTACTACAATAAGAAATTAGATTATGATTATGGTCATTTTAAAACCTTATCGCCATTCTCTATCTTAAAGTTAAGATAATCTCAGCGCCAGGAATGAGGGTAAAAGGAAGGCTAAGTAAACCAAGTCATGGGCATAGTAATTCTCTATTCAGTGGGGATTTTTATTGTTAAAACTGAATTAATATACAAAAGGAGCTTGTTATGTAATGCGAACTATTGCATCAGTTAATAAAGCCCGTGTGACATGATAAAATTCAATTCAATCAAACGCCATTGCATATATTGTAGACACCCTGAAATGTTTCTTAATGAATATCAATAACGATTCCGTTGCGCCCCTCCAGAATTCTACCATGCACCCTCCGGCTGAACAAGCTGATGAGCTTGGCGGGTAGCGACTGCCTGTGCATCATCGACCGCGAGGCAGTTCCCAACGAGCTGAAGGCCATCTTCGATGAGCACCGCAGCTACGACAAGTCCTTCGACAGCAGTGTGTCCTGCTTCAAGGCTCCCAATGTGGACCAACCGGTGGTCTATGCCCCCGTCTCCGAACTCACCGACTACGACGATGTGAGGAGCTATCAGGCGGCGGCCAAGAAGTCCATGGAGAAGGTGCTCAAGGTTGGTATATCTCTTTTCCGTTTCTATAGTTTCAGTATTCAAGAAATTAAAAAAAAATTATCGCTTTTTTTGGGAATAATGTATAAACCACTATCGTTAAATAACAATTTTTGGGTCTTCAATTATAAAGACTATTCTGTGGTTTTTTGATAGTGCTAAAACCACAACTGGAGATTTTATAATAGAACAAATTGTATTTTTACTAAAATGTTTTGGCAATCGCTGTGATTTGATATTGTTAAAGCCACTATTGGTGAACTTAATCTTAGTTTTCAAGTAGATTTTTTAAAAACAAACTATAAAACTATAGTTCAAATAATTGGATCCTTACTAAAATGTATAAAGAATATCTGGTATACTTTACTTTTCAACATAACAAATTCTGAAATTCAGGATCTGATAATTATGCAAAAATATTTAATAAATATTTTTTCTTCAGGCTGGCTTCCGCACACCTTTGCTGTTTGTGCCCAAAGTTCAGCGTTTCCCCGAGGTCGAGCTCTGCACCGTTCTCGGAGCCCTGGAACAGCTTTATGTGGTAAGTATGGATATGTTTTTATTTAATAAATTAAATAGCTATTAGGTCATTATACAAATCCCATTTAAACACATTTATCTTTCAGCCCATTCAACTGCGTGAGGCAGGAACCTCCAAAGACAACCGCGTAACTACGCTCAGTGTCCAGATCGACGATCCGAGGGCGGAGTCCATTTTCCAGGAAGCTCTCATTTTGGAGGCTGGTCGGTTTGTGGCCCGTGACATCGGAGTTGGGGATCCAGAGCGCATGACCCCCATCCAGGTGGAGAAGTACATCAAGCCTCTGTTCGACAAACTGAACGTGAATGTGATTAGTGACTCGAAGGTCCTGGAGAAGGAGTATCCGCTGTTTGCGGCTGTGAACCGGGCTGCAGATGCCGTAGAGCGTCACCGCGGTCGCATCATTTTCCTGGAGTACAAGCCCCCGAAGCCGGCGAGGAAGACGCTAATGCTGGTCGGCAAGGGAGTGACCTATGACACCGGTGGCGCTGACATCAAGGCCGGAGGTGTGATGGCCGGCATGTCGCGCGACAAGTGTGGAGCAGCTGCTGCAGCTGGATTCATGCAGGTGGTCAGCCAACTCCAGCCCGAAGATGTCCATGTCGTGGTGGCCCTGTGCATGGTCCGCAATTCCGTGGGCGAGGAGTGCTATGTGGCCGATGAGATCATCACCTCGCGAGCTGGCCTCCATGTCAGGATTGGAAACACCGATGCCGAGGGTCGTATGTGCATGACCGATGCCCTCTGCCGCATGAAGGAGATGGTCGTAGAGCAGAATCTTCCCGATCCCCATCTGTTCACCATTGCCACTTTGACTGGACACGCCTTCATCTCGGCCGGAGAGGGGCAGTCGATTGCCATCGACAACAGCGTGGCCCACCGCGAGGATCACGCCAGGAGGCTGCAGGCTGCTGGCCAGACCTTCGGCGAACCCTTCGAGATTTCCATTCTCCGTCCCAGCGACTTTGCCTTCAATGCGGGCAAGGTGATTGGCGAGGATCTGGTGCAGGCCAATAATGCCCCGTCGGTGAGGACTCCTCGTGGACACCAGGTGCCAGCTGCCTTTATGATCATGGCTTCTGGACTGGACAAACATGGACTGGACTCCAAGCTGCCGATCAAGTATACCCATATCGATATCGCCGGCAGTGCCGGGGAACACCCAGCTATGCCCACAGCTGCCCCTCTGGTTTCCCTTGTGAAGACCCATCTTCAGAAGTAAATCCTTTCAAGCGTATATATTTGTCGTGAGAAAGTACTGCCCAATACCACACACCGTACTTATACACTAATATGATTATACCTATCCAACAATATTATCTTTCTGTCCACTAACTACATCACTGTTCTTAATAAAGGCACCATAAAATGATTTCAGATTGTATTTATATAAGTATTATGTTATTACCATTTCAAGAGAGCTCTTATATTACAGTTACTGCCAGTTTATTTGACATTCCAAAAATGATAATCCTTGAGATCTTCGGCAGTCAAAATAATATAATACAGACAGGAAAACGCATTTTAGAAAAATAGAAGAAATGATTTGGAAATGATAAAATAGGAAATAAAAAGCGCCCAACTGATATTCAAGTAGTATTACAATCCCATAATAGTGAATGTGAATAGGCCCCATTTGTTGGACATATAAGAAACTCCGTGTGGGGATGCAGGTCTTAAAGTTCTTGGGTTTTTATTTCTTTTTTATTATTACTGCATTTCTCAGCTGCATTGTTTGCATAATTGGCGGGTGCCCTGCATTTCGAGTTCTTGTTGGCCATCTATGGTACGGCTCAGGCTCATCCTCTTCCCCTTCTCGGTCCCCTTCAACAGCCTTTTCTTTTCAGCTTTTCAGCCTTCTTCTTTTTAGATTGGCCCACAGAACCTAGAACCCGTTACTCGCTTCTTGGCCATGCTCTTCGCTTTGGGCCTCGTTCCGGGGAGCTTGGGCCTGCAACTTGGCTCTGCTGTCAGCTGTCGCATGTGTCGTGGTACCGTTATTGCCTGGCTTCGGAAACTCGGTCAAGAGTGTCTCATTCATGCTGTGATTGCATAATATACCGTTGCCTCTAGTTGGCCTTCTTCTGGCTGCACTGCGGAGCCGAGTCTTCCCGTTCTTGGCCGTTCTCCCGGGCCAACTTGGTTCCACCTCCTTCTCCTCTGGGTGCGCTTCTGCTTCGGCTTCTGGGTAATTTATTGACAGTCACACTGGCCACTTTTGGTCATCTGGCCAAGTCGGGAGACTTTGGCTCTGACCGGGCTAACGGTACTTATTATTGATGAACGTAAAAGTCTTTTGCGCTGACTTCTCTCCCATTTTCGCCCCGTTAGTGTGAATTTATTGCCAATGCGGCACGATCCAAAAAAAAACAGCGAAAAAAAGAAGATCTTCGGGATTGGAGGAAGTTCTCTGGCTTCTTGACCATTTAACGGACCGCACCAAGAGTTGACCTGATTATGGCAGGACTGGTTAACGGTTTCCTGGATGCTGTCTTGTGGAGACTACTGCTAAATCTGGTTCATATGGTATAAGATTAATCGATTAGGGGCAGGGCATCGATTTGTAAAGGTCTGTTGAGAGATTAAGGAAGACTGTAAGGGTTTATATTCAGGGCGAAACGATTTAACAAATTCTTGCACTGGAAAATTTAATTTTTATTTTTATTAGTAATATATTAGAAAGAAGGATTTTAAGGACAATTACAAGGTAAAAATTCTCAACATCTTTTTAATAAATTGTACCAAAAACTAGAGGTTCTGAGGGAGATAAAATGTATGTACGTAGCTTTAATCCCATTTTTTATGAAAAATCCCATATTTAATTGGTTTTAAGATCCTTTAAAAATGGTATAACACAATTTTTCAAAGAAAAATAATTAAAAAACAGACATATTAGATATTATTTTGGTCCCATTAAGTAATCCTAAATGTGTGAAGCGGTTTTTGAATACATTTTATAAATAAACAAGATATTTCCATTGAAAGCTGGCTCGGATCATAACAAATCAGCTGACTGGTCGGCTGCCCCCCAGTAAGACCCATCAAAACAACCCAAACAGCAATGAGGAACAGCAATCCGGTATGGACAATCACCAAAACACCTTGTCAATTGGGCGCTTGTCTTTTGGAAGCAGACGAACTGGCTCCAAGTGTGTGTTGCTGTTGCTGTTGGTGATGCAGTTGCTCCCCGATCCATAAAGTCGCGAAAACGGCAAATGAAGAAAACATACCACTGGGGACTCGGGACTTGGGAGTTGAGACGTTGGTGGTGGCGGCGACGGCATTAATAATAGCAAACAACAGACAAGCAACACCAAATGAGGGGGGCTGTGTTGCTGTTGCTGTTGCTGCTGCTAGCTGCTTGTTGCAACTTGCAACTCTTGCACCGGCAGCAGCAGCAGCAACAACCACTTGGAGCAGCAAACGACAGAAATGATCTTAAATGAATGCGGAAGTTTTTCTTGGGGTTTCGTAACCAGCTACAGCAGCAGCAGCAGCAACTGCAGCAGCAACAGCAACAGCAACTGCAGCAGCAACACCAAAGAGGTCGCAATTCCAGTGGCAGCAATGTTGCTACATTTATGTACATGTGTTTGTCGGCCAGTCGATGCCGTGAGCCCATAATCATAGATGCTGCTGGCTAGGTCGAAAGCAGCCCAGTCCATGGACATATTAAAATTAATCCAATGATTGCAGCGGCAGCCGCTTGAAAATTGTTAGCCAATTTGGTAGCCCCTTGGCAGCCTGTTGGCCTCACTTGAGTAAGCAGGGAGCGTGTGAATCGGAAGCTGAGGCAGCGGCTCCAGCTGCCCATAGTCATTTGATCCTGGCCAAAAGCTTTCCCATGTGCCCAGCCAGTTGGAAGATGATGCAGCAGCAGCAGCCAGCAGCAGCAGCAGCTGCTGAGATCATCCAGTTTTCGAGCTGCTGAAGTTCAAGGCTGCCAGGATCCATATTGAATGTCCTCCCCCGCCTGCAGTTCTTCATTCATGGGCCACGAATCGAATCCCTTAGCCTGGGTGGGCCCTGGCCAAACAGATCCTGCCTGGGAACAGACAAATTTCTGCATAAACCCATAAATATCAAGTTGATCTAAACGGGATACCCAGAGGCGCCGGCGCCCTGAACTTGAAAATCCAACAAGGCCGACAAGTCACGTAGCGAACGCCTTGACAACTCATAAATAAACGCTAAATTATGAACTCCAGTCGAATTTCGAATAGGAATTGAAATGTTTTTGCCACACCAACAGATTTTCCCTGGCCAGCAGCCGCACAGGAAAAAGCAAGCAATCGGCAACCCGCAGTAAAATAAATACACCTAAAAAAATATATAAAATCATTGGCATTGCTATAAATAATAAAAATAATTATCCTTATAACTTCGAAGGCAATAAAAATGAGTGCTTTGATTTAAAATTATATCAATAACCGTATTATGTGATGATTTTGAAAGTAAGAATTATAAAAAGGGTGTTTTAGGAACTTTTTTAATATTCAAACTGCATAACAAGAAAAATAAACTTTTTCAAAATCCCTTCTGCATGGTGTACTTTGTATTAAAAATCATTTTTAGTTAAGATATAAACATTAAAACATAAAAAAGATTGTATTCTTACAAAATTTCATTGAAAAATCATAGAATAGTACAAGTTCCTTGAACATATCCATCATTGCAATCAAGAAAGTTAGAATTATATTATATTTCTTCTTAGAAATATCTTTCCCGTACAGAACTTCCTTAAAAAACTTATTTAAATTATAAAAATAATCATAAAATTATACGGAATTTTTTACAAAGGGTTGAATAGTAAAAATTTCTCTCTGTGCAGAAAAGGCGCCTCATAATCCATAATATTGTGTCATGTTCATGATCAACGCGGCCTCAGCCTTGGTGAGAAAAATGTGTGGCCGGCCCACACCTTGGTGGCAAAATTATTCGGAAAACTCCTCGCCGAGCGAATGAAAGTAAGAGAAAGGCCCGAAAACCAAAGTGGAAAACTAAAAACCGAAAACCAAAAACCAAAAACCAAAAACAACCGACAACCGAATTCGACCCGCTCGCCGGCTAATGAAGTGGTAAAAAGGGGCTTGGAAAACGGCATGCCATTGCATTTGGTGTTGCATTTGGTGTTTGGTGTTGCCACCAACGCCGTTTTCAATGGTGTTGCAGTGTTGCTATTACCTCCTCCGAGCGGAGCGCAGTTGGCTTGCCATTTTTATGGCCTCTTTGGGTAAAACGCTTACAACTGCGCCGGGGGACGGGGGTAAAATTATGAATTTTTACTTTCACCGCATGTGGCAATTTCAGGTTTGCCAGCGGGCTTGAACTTGAGGCACAGGCAAATGCAGGGGCAGAGTCGAAGGCGGCAATTGTCAAGGCTGCCAAAGGTCACAAGACCCAGTACAACGAAAGGTGTGGTCGGGCCGATAAGCGGGTTTAAACACCACGAGGCACTGGATGCAGATACCCTATCTATATGGAGATGAACAAGGAAGATAAGGTATGGAAAATTTGAAAGTGGGATTACATTTTAATATTTTTTTTAATTATGGGATTATGCCTTTGACTACATACTATAATTCTAAAAATAGTTCTTAATTATATACATTTAAATGAAAAATAATGATAAGCTTTATTTTCAGCGCTTGAAATGTTACTATCTAGACTATCAATATAGTTTTATTTCAAAAATTTAAATGACATGTATATAATGGTAGTAGTATGTTTACAGATGGAAATGCAACATAAATTATGTTCATAATAATGCAACGATTGTAAGTCTTAATTAATTTCAAAACCTAGCCATTTACGGGGTATAATATTGCTTTATTATGTATGCAATTTCAATAATGTTGAAACCAGAAGATGTTGTCTATTAATAGGAATGATTTTGTAAAGACTTTCAGTTAAATGAAATGTTTCTTAGATTGAAAATATAAAAACAATATTACAAAAAATAATGTAGATGCCAAAAACAAATATAATTATCTTGTGTAAAAAAGGAATCTTACTATCCCTAATTTTTCCTCGGTGTGCTTCACACAGATGCATTTGAACCAGGCTCACACCGTTGCAGCCAGATCATAATTGATTGCCGCGGCAAATATTTTTATGGTCAGGGCCGAAATCACTTTTGGCCAAGCGAGAGCGAAGCTTGCCAACCAATTTGCTTTTAATCTAGCCTGATGAAGATGTCCGCCGATGGGAGGCGATGGGATTAGCAGACCACAAATGATATGGCCCGGGAAACTGAGCAGCGAACACCCATACAGCTGCGACAGCATGCTGCAACATTTCCGCATTTTGGCCAAAAGAGAGTGGCGACTGTGCTCTTAAGCCCCACGATACTCTTAGGCCCCAACCGATTTTTCGAGGTTCGCTTCAAACTGGCTTACTCGGCAGAGCGGCCGGGCCCAAAAGGTTTGAGCCAGGTTCGCTTCGGCCCGGTTGGATCTTCGGCTCCATGGAGGCAACAATACGTCACTAGGGTGAACGTACTCGCGGATGTTAGTGGGTCACTATTTGTACGGTCAACGAACCTTTGGCCGCTTGTAAATACAACAAAAGAAAAAGCCCGGCCAGCAACTTGCTTTCTTTCTTAACTTTTCTCACACACAAACAGGCATTATAGCCCGTACAGCCCATACAACCCATACCATAACCCAGCGATCCGATCCAGAGATGACTCTCGTCTCTCGTCTTGACTGACTTGACTGGTTGACTTGCAGTCGTAATTTACTTGGGCTATAGGTTGATCGTCAACATCCCCAGCCCCCCGCATGGAATCCCCCGCTCAGTTGCATCCTGCTGGCCCGGCCTGGCCGTATTTGTTGCCATTTCGGTTGCATTGGCCAAGATGAGGTGAAGCTGGAGATGGAGCTGGGGAAGGGGCCTTTGGTTGGGATGAAGCTGCAGCTCTCCAGCTCCAGGCAGCTGCATTGCTTGGTGTTCTTATTATGCCCCAAACAGGTCCATGGGAGGCTCAGGCTCAGGCTCTGGCTATGGCTTTGGTTTGGCTTGGTTTTCACATGATTATCATGATCATCATTACCATCCGCAGCCACATTAATATCGTCATCTTCGGGCCAACTGTGCGAACGGGAGGCAAAATCCAGCCAGACTGAGACGGCCAGCTCCGTTCACATGCAAGTTTTCGCCGGCTGGGCTGGCATGACTTGTGGTGTTTGACTTGTGTGTAAGTCAGTCCATAGAAATGCATTTCCGCATATTTTACACCACTAAAAAGTCCAAAAAGAAGGAGGAAGAAAAAAATTGGAGAGAAAAATAAAAAAAATGAAGGAAAAACATATACATATGTTTGTTTACTCTTTTGTTGTGGGGCGTTCGTTAGCTCCATCTCCGGGTAATTGAAACCATAATCATTATCTGCTGCCTGCAGCCTTCTGCGGCCTCTCAATCAGCTCAGTTCGGTTCAGTTGTTGCCGCTCCATTATAATGGAGTAATTATGGCGTGTTCGAGAGTCGGGAATGCTCTGCACTGGACCTCAATGCCAAACAATTCCCTTTTTATCATGATATGGCCTTATCTGTCGCTCCTCCGCTGGCCAAGTTCCCCTGATAAGGTGTCACTGAACCCCATGGAGCTCGACTTGGTTCACCCCTCTCCAGTCATTTGCATTATCTCCGAATATTCATGCTGAATTCGAAGAAACCCCATCGGAATGGGAATATTATTTAAATCTTATAAGCTTCTGCGGAGCATTGAAATGTTAAGCACATGCTGAATTCGAATTTGGGTTGTATCGAGTCGATTTGGCGTTCTTATTATAAAGATATGAATTCAAAAGTCATCGTTTTAATGGAGAACGAGAAATATTTTTGTAACTTAGACTATTCTTTTGCAACCTCTGCATTTGAAATACTCCTAAAACACGTTACAAACATTTTTAGGGTTTGATTTATAGGAATTCTTAGATAGTATATCGATTGCAACCGACCTTTCTAATATGCCCGTGCTCATATGGTTGGCAACGAATCCATCATCCTAACACTTTTATGGCCAACCATCCATCAACTTTCTTCCACCGACCTGGGCTAGCTATCTTTCTACGAACTTCTTTATCATTAGGAGTGCACGATCATGCCAATAAAAGAAAGAAATCACGGCCCGCGATCGTTCGCCATGGTAACAAACTTAATGCATTCCGCGTTAAAGTGTCAATGATCTCGTTACCGAAAAAGAACGAAGAGCTTCAAACATTTCACGCACCGGAGTTCATTGTACCACAGAATTGGACGGAGGGCTACAGAGACATGACCACCATATGGCAAAGTCTTTCGTAGATATAGATACAGTCGAAATTCCCTAACTCATACTTTACCAGCCCAATTTTTTGGGGGCCCTAATAAAAGTCAAGTCTATGGAAATAGGTTCCTAAACTTTTATTTTCGTAAATCTAATTATCCAAGGCTCCCACTAAATTCAAAGTTGGTATGGTTTATACAATACGGTTTTTGAGTTAGGAACATAAAATAGATAAGCCTCATAGATTTCCAAACATTTTTTAACTTTTTCTTATTAAAGCATCATTGTGAAATTAAAATTTTATAAATCTAAATGGAATTTTCTGAATTCTAAACTTCTATAAAGTGCAAATTTTCTAATTTTATCATTAAGTTTGAGCTAAAGAAGTCGGACTGTAGCCGATAGACAGCTGAAAAAGGGAAGAAAGGGGCAGCTCCATTGGTGGTAATGGCCAAATCATGCACGGGCTTTTGCAGAAAGAAGATAAATTAATATGGTCAGCATGTCATGAATTAGCTTTCTTCCTATAGCTGCGCTCCGACTTTAGAGCCCGGCTTCTGCCACTTGGCTACTTGGCTACTTGGCTATCCCAGAAACAAGGCAACAAACAAATACAACACGGTATCACACACGGCACACAAACTTTCACGCAAAACGTCCATTCAACTCCGGGCTGAAATAGAAAAAGAATCAGAGGTAGAATCAGAATCAGAAGCAGAATCAGATCCAAAAGCAGCAGCAGACCATAGACAGGGATAGGTATACGAATACGTATAAATTCCCATAAATCAGCTGTGAGCCAAAGGGTCAAATACCTCGTGGCGGGCTAAAAATTACACACGAACATGTGTTGAAAGGAGAAATTAAAACAAAATTAGTTTTACACGCTGACCAGCTGGGTAAAGAGAGAAAAATAGAGCAGCGTTTGAGAGATGGAACATAAATAATGCACCGTGAAACAACTTAATTAATCACCAAAATTAAGGTCAAATTAATGGGCTATTTAAAACTGATTTATTTCACATAGGAAAACTATAGAAAATATTATATTTATGTTTATATAATATATCAAGGTATTATTTTTTGCTACTATGGTTTAACAAGTACAAACAATTTATTAAAAATTGATAAAAATATTTCTTATATTATTAAATATTGTATGGATCAGGTAAGTATTATCCTTTACAAACCTCGATCTAGCACTGCTTAATATAATCTAGAATGACTTTTGCCTAATTGCCCCTGAAATACCATTTATCACGCATTCGCCACGCCCCCTCCAAAGGTTTGTTCCAATTTTGTTCCACCTAAATAGCAAAAGCTGCTTAGATTCGAATAGAACTTCCTCATCACCACATGTGCCCACATATGATACGAACTCTTCGGCGGAGGATCAGTGGGAATCGGGGTGTGGGAAGAAAGCGAAACACAAAGAAGAAAGGAAACTAACATCGGCAAGCCGACGTTTCTATACCCTTGCAGGTCGTTTCCGTGGTAGTATTGTATGTAAAGAGATTTCCGACTTATATACTAAGTGCAACAGAAAAATTACTTTGGAAAGGTTTCACCACGATAGCTTTAAAACTGAGAGACTCCACTCGGTACAGACATACGTCTAGTGATGCTGATCAAGAATATATATGCTTTATGTGGTCGGAAACGTCTCTTTTAGTGCGTTGCAAACTTCTGACTGAAATCATTGTACCCTCTGCAAGGGTATAAAAATGCATCTTTAGAGTCTAGATATATATAAAAAAATTAAAAACAGTTACTTATGACCTAAAAATTAAGAGAATTAACTATACTTTTAGTAACAATACATTTGGTACTTTTTGCCACACTTGCAACTATTGCATTTTACCTAAAAATATTTGACAGCTAAAAACCTTTTAAACTAAATATGCCTTTTATGTATTGATGTTCGGCCACACAAATAATAATTATATTGTTATTAATTTATTAGGGCACTCTTTAAATACTAATTATTTCAAAATTGAATATTTTAGGCCAAACATGCGCTAAAAATTGGGTACTTAAAAAAGTGTTAGATGTTTATTTATTATATTAATACAAACTATTTTTTCGCGGCAAAATGCTTTTGTAAGTTCATACAAATTATTTGTGTAGTGTTTAAACTATTTTAGGCAGCCAATTACCTAAAATGTAGTCTAAAAATGGCCCACATTTTATGGACCTTTTAGTGACCTAAAATGTTAGATCGTGGAGACCTCAATTTTGGGCCATACATAGACTTAGTTCCAGGGTTAGGCAAAATGTACATCAATTCTATGCCATTTTTGGCGTTTATGGCGTTCTAAAGGACTCTAACCATAGAAAAATGTAAGGCGCTTAGGTCGATACAAAGCCTTGGGTTTTAAGGGAGGGGAAAGGATCATCAAAAAGGATAATGACAACACATAGATCTACTTAGAACGGAACCAAGTTTAGGATAGGAAGGACTTTGGCAAGGATATTCACTCAATAGCCTTTATTTTTAACTCATAATTTATTGATATTTCTGTATTCATCGGGTTGATTTGTACGATCTTGACCTTTTCTGATTATTGGATACGTGTTAGAAACATAACTATCGTGTCTTCTTTTTTATTAAACTCACTTTATTGATACGTAAGAAAAAATATCGAATTTTAAATTTATTTTTAACACAATTTTGAACGTTTCGTTGCAAATAACGAAGTCCGGACTTTTTTTTTGTTTTTTTCTGTTTTACCAAGAATACTTTCCGCATGATCATGGTATTCCATTATTGTATTTGCGGGATCAATGCACTTTGAATTAAATTAAATGTATATTATAATTGAGTGAGTGGTACTTAAAATGACAGTAGAAACGACATTTTTTTTTTAATTTCCTATTGTTCTTAGAAATAACTGGACAACGTCAGTAATAACCGCATGTTAGACTTGTTGTTTATTGCATGATGATGATAATGAAATGACCCTAAAAAATTCACCTTTAAAGTCTGGATAGATAAGGATCGGAACAGTGATTTCTATGAAAAAATGATAATCTTTTAGTCTGGGAATTCCCTAAACTGTTGAATTGCTGAATTGTTGAATTTTGATAAACTGTTAATCAGCTGTTCCATACAAAGTAAACTGTCAGAAATTTCAGCAAATCAACAGTCTCGGGGCTGTTGAAAATTTTTGTTTAATTGCTGAAAACTAGAGTGGTTTCTGTTCTCGACTAAAAGTTAGAGGGTAACTCTGGAGGAATTGCAATTGTATAAAATATGCAATTAAAGGATATCTGATAGGATGCTGCCTGTTAGCAGTTCTAATAGTTTACTTTTTTGGCTTATTCTCGGCATTTTCCTTAGTTTTAAATACAATCTTTGGTAAACACAGCCTGGCATTTTGACAATCTGACAAACAGCAGACATCTTAAAATTGAAAATTCAACAGGGAAATTTTAGGGTGGTTCCCTTAATTGCTGACATTTTCTGTTGACTTTTTAACAACTCAGCAATTCAACAGTTTAGGGAATACCCTGAGTATATAACCGCATGTTACACTTGTTGTGTATTGCGAGATAATGATATTGAAATGACCTTAAAAAATGCATCTATAGAGTCTGGATAGATAAGGATTGCGATCGCATCAGCGATTTTGATGAAAAAGTGATAATCTTTTAGTATAAAGCTAGCCTATGGATTGATTTCAATTCAGTTTGTAGTCTTCTTTTCAAGACAGTGCATTTTTATTTCATTTTTTTTTCGCTATTCAATATATTTACACAAATGAAGATCGAGTTCTTTTGTATATTCTTGTTATATTTGGAGATTTCCCGCGGGGATTGTAAAGTCGAATACAATGTTAAAGAACAATTGGAAATAAGTGCCAATATCTTGCAAGTGTATAATCGAGATCTGGACAATTCTATTAAATGGAAAGAATTGAAAAACGCTAATCTGGACGTCAAGGTGGAATATCACACTGACGAAACCCTCTCTAGAATGGAAAAAATACGCAACTTGATAAACGGAGCGGCCGATAGTTATTTTCTATCTTCACACGAAATCTACGATTGGGCCAGTAGTGTTATTTCAAAATTAACCACCTTCGAAAGCTTGAAAATGGAAAATAGGATTATTGGCAGATTAATCGTCGACATAAGCCAACAAGGGAAAGAAAAAGCTGAGAAATCTATAGAAAAACTCATAATGGTGCGGCAAAAATTCTCCAACGCTAGTGTAGAGTGCAAGAATATAATTCCATATTTTGATATAGATAAACTGATGGAAAGTGATCGTTTTCAAACCAAAATAAGAGATGTCCGAGTAACCGGACACTTAAGTACACTTGGTGGTGCTGCGTTTTTGGGAAGTATAGGGGCTGTCCTTGGAACTCTAGTTTTGCCAGGGCTCGGAACTGCGATTGGTGCAGGAATAGCTGCAGTATCAGCACAGGCTGTAGGTTCAGGGGTTACAGAATTAGTATTCGTTAATATGGTCAAAAAAGAATTGGAGGAAGCGCAAGACTATTTTAAGATATTGTATCCAAGAATCGATAAAGCTGCGGGGCTAATAGATGACGTGGTGCAAGGAGTAAGGGACGAACTTAATAGGGTGACTGATTTGAAGAACGAGGCGGAAAGCGTCATAATTGTAGTTGAGGACAGTCTTAATAAAAATATAAGCCTTGTGGATGATAATGTTAAAGAGTTGCTAGGACAATGCAACCAATACAAATTAGTACACAGTACTTGATTCCTTTTTGTGAAAAATTTAATTTGACTTATGAAGACTCAAGTCATTTATAATAATCAAGAATAAATTTAAAGAAATAACTTCAAATTGTAAAAGTTTCCCTTAATACACACTCATATGTAAAATTGGAGAGCGGAAGGCATAATAAAATAAAGGAATTAAATCACGCCATTCACTCGCTCCAATTTAGTATAAAAGATCCAAACATGAAAACTATTTTGTCTTTTGTATTTTGATTGTTTAACTAACATTTTATTTCAATAAGAGAATTATAAATTTTTTTAACTTCTGTGCAAATTGTTTTTTATATTTACACTTATCAGAAAAATGTATCTTACATAATTGAAACATATTGACCTTTTTGCCACAAATATATATATGCGTGTAAATAGTTTAGTTATAACTCCAATATCAATAAAATATATGTGACACATATACCTTCACGCGATTGCTTTATATTTTTAAAAATACATTTCAACAACATATATATATTCCAGCAAAAGGAGCAGGGTGGTATTTAAAGTACGGTGATACCCTCTGCAAGGGTATAATGAAGACCCAGTGAAAACGCTAAAACATCGGTCCAGACTTTTGTGTGGCCATAAAAATGCGTGAGTTACGTTCGGGCCAAGAGCAGAAATAAGAGCCAGAAGCAGCGGAGACGTCACTCAGTCCGTCAGTCTTTTTGGGGCTCCCAGGTTTTGGGACTCAGCCTGGAGCTTGGCCAAACAAAATGCAAAGCAAATTAAACATTACTTTGCCTGACCTGCCCTCCAATTTTTAAGTACACCGAGAAAAAGTTTTAACTTAATATTAAACAAAAATAATGTGGGTGAGCTCAGTACATCCCAAAAAGCTTTACTATATCCCTTGATGTACCAAATATTTGTTGAGTTGAAAACAAAAATTTTGATTTTACTATTTATCCCCAGTTGGGGGGATCTATCCCTTATATCATATCCTATACATTTTCATATTTCATATCCTTATAATAATTATCATATTTTTTGCCGTGTGGTCATCCTCCTGCACCTCACCACCCCAATTTCCTTTTGTGTCCAAAAAAGCCCTGGGATCCTCCATGGTTTCCATGATGATGATGATGATGACGAGGTTGCGGCTTTGGCTTTTGGTTTTTGGGTCCGCCGCCGCCACCGCTGCTACGTTTAATGCGCCACGGTGTTACCAAAGTGGCAACGACAGTTGCGGCCATTCACCTCCCGAAAAACCAAAACCAAATATCCGCCCGTCTGTGAGAGCGAGTGGCACACATATGCAGCATACAAAATACAAAGTGTGTAAGTCGGGCCCAAAAAGAATGAAATGACCAGGCCATCCCGTCCCATCCGCGGTGTAACCAAGTAAAGCCAAGCTCGCTAGGCCCCCCACCAATACTTGTGCAGGTCCACGTTTAGGTGTATGAGTGCGTTTTGGGCTCCCAAACTTTTACACGGGAAAATATAATACCAAAACTGGGTTAGAAACTATCTATGAAAGTCACACTAGAAGATTACAACGTTCCCTAATCTCAAAACTTATTTTAATTTCGTTATAAAAACTTGACAAGTACAAAATCTTTCAGAAAGTACCTAAAGGTATGTCTTCTGAATGAATAAATATATTTAAATACTTTAGGATACCTTTAATAAAAAAAAGACTTAAGATATATCTTGGCATGCTGTAGATATGAAAGTCACACTAGAAGATTACAACGTTCCTTAATCTCAAAACGTAGTTTAATTGTGTTATAAAAAACTTGGCAAGTCAGAAGTCTTTCACAAAGTACCTAAAGGTATGTCTTCTGAGTGAATAAATATATTTAAATACCTTAGGATGCCTTTAATAAAAAAAAAGGTTTAAGATACATCTTGGCATGCTGTAAATACCTTTCATAATAGTTTTGAATTTCTAAAGAAATGGAAAAAGAATTCAAGTTAATGATACATAATATATCTTGGCAGACTTTTAGATAGATATATATAAAGGAATTTCCAGATAAAGTTAAACGTTTATTCTAAAACCTTGGACTTTTGTTCTCAGTATACCTATTTTTTGTCGGATTTTGGTTGAGAGTGTGGGTTCTTTTTGACTTTCATTGTCAGTGTGACCGTGCCACAGAAGATTACAGGGCAACACACAAGCATTTAAGCTCGTTGTAATGGATTTCGGGGGCGATGGGTGGGGTTTTTGGGCAAACGAGTTCCGCCTTTTTGGCCTGCTTCTCTCGACAGGACCGAGAAATGATTGACATTGGGCAGGGTCGCCATCAGTCCAGTCTGACATGCTAATGTATGAAGGAGCTTGGCCTGCCGCTCCAAAACAAACAAGCCAAACAACTGAGCTGGGTGCGAAAGGGAGCGCGATATGCGGTCAGAAAGAGATGGGTGCATAGATCGCGGCTTAAAACCGGCAAAAGTTCAAGCAAAACAAAATCAGCTGACACCCAAAGAGTAATTACTGGCCTGTAAGAGAGTCTCAGAGTGATTATAGGCTTGTAAGAGAGTGATAGAGAGGAAAGAAAGAGAGGGCCATAGGCCAGGCGAAAGAGACGGCAACAGGAGAGAAGAGAATGCAATGCAACTGGCCTCAGAAATGCGGAAGTGTATGCTACTCATGCATCCGTCGTTCATGTAATGTGAGAAAGAGACGGGGCACATCTATAGGAGGGAGAGGGGCGATATTGAGAGATCAACTGGTTTGCGGCTGTTTGTGTTGGTGTGTTTGTCACTGTTTAGGCAAACATTGTTTATAACTTGTTTATATAAATATTGTTAATTTCGTGCGAGGCCTGCAAACCCAAACTGGCCCCCAACCGGCATCGCTCTCTTCCCTCTCTCTCTCTCTCTCTCGCTCTGTCTCTCTATGCCATATCTCTTTTTCCCCATGAAAATCACGGATTTATATAGAGAGCTATTGAAGTCGGCTTACGAATGTGCGAAAGAGAGGGAGGGAGAGGGAGAGGGAGTTCTGGGTGGGCGAGACAGGGAGCGCGAATCGTTAAAAGCGCAATTAATTGCTCAGCACAGCCAATATCAAATCAAAAGCGTTTTAATGAATTGCACAAATTTGTACAGATTGCCGCTGATTTGTCGCACATTGGAAAAGGGGAAGCGAGAAAAACTCAGTCGATGGGTCGAGGTTCAAATTAGAAATACATAAATGTCACAGTGATTCACAAGCGGAAAAAAGATATAGCCCCAGGAAATGGATTAGGTTCTTGGAAAATCAGATTACCCATAGTAAAAAACTCTATCTTGACTACAGAAAAATTCACATAAATTAATCTTAATGATTTCAATTTAAGAAAATAAATAAATACATTGAATTGACATCCGGAAAAGCGAAATACATTTTTAAAGCAAACATAAATTTAATTTTAAATAATATTTGTTCAAGGTAAAAAAGAAAATAGCCTTGTGAAATGGGTTAGCTTCCTAGAAAATTGAACAATGTAAGAAAACGAACTTCACAATGTTAATAATCTCTCACGGGGGGACTCACCTATTCCCATTTCTACATCATCGATTATCTAACATGGTTCAGAATCCCTATCATCGGAGAGCGCGCACTCACAACAAATTGGGTATATCATCATTTTATTTATAGCCATCAATTACCATTTATGCATTTCCAATTAGCCTGGTAGTAGGTGCTGGGCCAGCTCCACATAGAAAAAAAGTAAAACCCAGGGACTCCGCCCAGTTGGGCACAAATGCAACATTCACACGTGCAACAAAAGCGGCAGCAAGGCAAAAGCAAAAGCAAAAGCAACAAATGCTGCAACTATGAAAGCATTTTCCAATTCCGATGCATGACATTAGATGCTCTCCCATACACGAAGTTACATATGCATGAAAAGAATCCCAACTGGTAATGAAAATAAAGTGCACGTCGCATGCGGTAATAATAACAATAAAATAAAATAACAAATTACACGCAACACTGCTTTGGCCTGGGACTCTTGACTGGGGCCGACTTGGCCTGCACTGGAAAAAAAGGATTGAAAATAAACCGGAGAAAACGATAATTAAGTGAAAGAATTTTCAAGATAAAGCATTATTTCCTTTGTTATCGAGGCGAAATCGGTTAAATTGTAATTCATCATCGATCACTTATCAACAAATTTTAACGATAAATCATTATTCCCCTTGTTATCGAGGCGAAATCGGTTAAATTGTAATTCATTATCGATAACTTATCAACAAGTTTTAACGATAAATCATTATTCCCCTTGTTATCGAGACGAAATCGGTTAAATTGTAATTCATCATCGATAACTTATCAACAAATTGTCAGGGAAAAAAAACTCATGATTTTTGATCGACTTCAATGCCTTAAATTACTTTCCAACTTAGATACCACCTTTCTTCGAGTGCCTTGCGACTTGAATTTGAGTTCGACTTGAGGTTTGGGACTTGGCCTGGCCAGCGATAATTACGGAGACACGGCAACAAAGGCAATCGAGCCGACTCACTGGAAACTTGGCAGCAGGAGAAGCCGCTGGTGCTGAGAATCGTGTGTCCCCATTTCGAAGAATGAGCCAGGGATCGGGATCGGGATCGGGAAGGGTTAACCCAACCTGGGGCATAGAAAGCTGAGGCGGCTGTTGCCGTGGCCAAAAAAACAAAAGCCATGAGAGGTTACAGCCAAGGGCAGGGGATCCATCCACTCCCGTCGTCTCGGTGAAGCTCCATCTTACAAATTGGCTAAGAGAGCGACCCTCGCTCTTTGGGCCCGCTGCTCTTGGTTCTAAAGAGCCCGGGTGAAATGTGGCCAACACAGACGGCAAACAAAAACGCACACACAGGCATAAAGCCATGTAGCTTAGTTGTGCAGCTCAGACAATCTGGGTCACATTTTGCCATTGAACCGGTGACGTCAGAGCGGGGCAACGACCGCAAAGCACGACCAGCTACAACAACAACAACAACAACAACAGCGACTAGCTACAACAACTAAATGCCAACAACCACAAGAGATCCAAGCAGCCATTGGAAAGCGTGCAGGCAAACATTTTTACAACGACAACTTGGGGCTTGGGGCCCAGCTTCATTTCTGGTTTTCTCCGCTGGCTGATTTGTTGCCCAGCGAGCCAAGTTGTGTGTGTGTGTGTGTGTGTGCTGGTGTAAGTGTGTGAGTGTGTGTGCGACACCAGCCCAACACCCCCCTTCCCGCCCCATCCAGGTGCCACGCCTCCCCCGCCCACAATAGTTCATTAGATGCCATGTGCCATCGTGGCGGAACCAACATGATTTGGCTGCAGACGAAGGAGCAGCAGCACTGGGAAAATAAATAAGATAGATACATATATTAGATAAAAATAATGTAATATCAAACAATAAAATACTATAAAAATAATTTAAAAAAAAAAAATAAGTTAGATTTATTTATTTACTTATTTATTTATATAATGCTAATAAGTAATTACAAACTTAATGCTAAAAATGAGCATGAGCTATAGCAGCTATAGGCCTTCAGCTCTACAGGTTCAATATCATTATACCTTGTTCAATCTATATCTTGTTCTTTGGTCTATTTCAATCTTGCTTATTTTCTACAAGGTAAGATATTTACTAAGTTTTATTTCTATACTTATTTCTAATATACATTTATTATTATTTTATTTTGTTAGATTTATTTAATTAAACAAAATATCTGAAAAGGAACAATAAAATTTTATAAGAGTTACTTATTATTATAATAAGATATATATTATTACTAGTTCGAAAAGTCAAAGTTAAATTTATATGTTTACACGCATGTAGTTTCAATTTCGTGTCTATTATATCATTTAAAAAACTAAAATATTTTTTAAGTATTATTCTTTTTTTGTTAAATAATCATCTGATGATTATTTCTTATTCACCCACTTAGCTTGGACTAATCAAAAGGTTTATTAATCAGCTAACGAAAATACACCATCAAGTATTAAAAAAAATATTAAACAAAATGATTTGTTAGTCCCCAACTATTTTGTCTTTTAGTGTAGCCACGGGAGACTTTCAGCTAAATCCAAGAGCCGGCTTTTTGCATTTGAAATGCATTTGACTTTGATGGCTTCGGCGCAGGCGCTGTATTCAATCTTTGCCCCCGAGCCTCATTTTCCGGGAGTTCTTTCTGCACGGCGGCCCCGGGCAAAAGGTTCTATTTTTAATATGCCCGCGATTAGATAAGCCCCACAGCAACAGCCGAACAACACGACAGCAACAGCAACAGCAGCAGCAGCAACAGCAGCAACACAAGGCAGTGGCAACAGCAACACGTCTCCGGGGAAAAGGGACAGAACATTGCCAGCGGAACTACACGAAACTTGGCGCCCCCTCAAGCACAGCCGAAATAGCTCAGTTGGGAGAGCGTTAGACTGAAGATCTAAAGGTCCCCGGTTCAATCCCGGGTTTCGGCAACACTTAATTTTTTTCTTTTTTTTTCTTGAATAGCGAAAGATATTTGTATTCGAAGCAAATCAGACATAACTTAAAGTTTGTATTTGCTTACCACAAATAATGGTCTTTAAATTGCAACTTGACTGTAATATATAAGTCAGGAATGGCAAATTTTTTCAGACATGTTAAGTTAACAGCCATCGTTAGTTTATTTTAGTTAGCACCTTTATCTCAACTCCAGTTCTCACAGACTCTATTAGTTTTAGCACAAATTTTATCAATATGATCATCTAGTCATATTAAAATATCATCAATAATAACTTCTATAGTGAATTTCTTTAGGGGAATGTAGTTTCCCAAACGTTTTGCCTTTTTTTTCTTAAAAATAAATATTTTCTATTAGGAATATTGCTTACATTTTTAAAATATGAAAAGAAAACCGAGGCATTAAAAAATAAAAATAAAAAAACCAAAAAGTTAAGTGTTGCCGAAACCCGGGATTGAACCGGGGACCTTTAGATCTTCAGTCTAACGCTCTCCCAACTGAGCTATTTCGGCGCTGTGACGGTGGAGGCCCCAAGTGCAAACTCGTCCGGCCTGATATATTCTTTCCCATTTCCCCAGCGGTCTGTTTTCTACTGCAGTTGCTGTGGGGCCTATCTAATCGCGAGAACAAGTAAATATAAACACTTCTGGTCAAGATTATTATAATCAATAATCAAGAATGTATTATAATAATAATAACAACTACATTTCAATCGTTAAAAACTTAACAAATATTGTCTAAAAACTATAAACACATGCTTCCAATATCATTGAAATGCATTTAACTGCTCTTTAGATGCGGGATTTGGCCTTGTCCCATAGACCCTATAGGGTCATTCATGTCCAGTGGCATGTGGCTGTCAATCAAGCGGCGTTCGCAAAATTAAACTAAGCCGGCGCAGCCAATGCTGACCTGGCCAGCGGAACAATAGACAGCAAGATGGTCGGGATGGTCAGGATGGCCTGGATGAAAGGTGCGGATTAAGCTAGATAATGGGCACGACGACTCAATCAAACAGCAGGATAAGCGGCCCAAGGCCGGTGAAAAGTGAAAAGAGGGAAATGCAAATCGCATTATTAACGCAGCCATTGACACATTGGACCTTGGCCAGCAACCAAGGACCCGAGGACCATTGTCCAGTTGACTGATACGGTCCACTCCCGGATAAAGCAAAAGTGTGACGAATGCGCTGACAACAAATAAGAGTTTTGGAAAAATTGGTCGCCAGGTAGGAACACCTTCAAGTGGACAACTGATTGAGGCGACCAGGGAGCAGCCGTGGGGGCGTGATGATGGATTCAGCCAGGCAGCTGCAAAGTACGGAGCAATATGCAAAGGATCTGGGCCGGAATTGAATCCAATCTCGTTCCGGCGGTGTCCAACAACAGCTGCCAAGTGGAGGACGCGTGCTAGGCGACCACAAAAGCCATTGACTCGTCCTGAAAGGGAATCGAATGGAGAGATTGCCCCGGCCTACGCCCAGAATATCGCATATCCGTTTGGCATAAAAAACCAAATGCTCCATGGCAACTGGCACGCACCACATGGCGCCCCTCGGTATCTTTTGCATACAAAAAACCCTAAGAAAAAACTGAGAGTCTCGGGTTTTTTCTATAATTTCATTGTTATTTTTTTTTTTATTGAAAGTGAAAGATGGTAGGTGGCACCCTCAAATTGCAGCAGCCAGGAAGTGTGGCAGCCGCGAAAAAAAACCTCAAGTCGAGAACAAGAGAGCCCAAAAAAAAGTGAAAAGATCCTTTCGAATCTGCGGTCGGGGTGCACATTGTCTATAGCGTAGGCTCAGGTTTTTTATGAGGCTGTCTATCAAGGAAATCATTTGCTCCTGTCTTTGTTTGCCTATACACTTAGAAAAAATCATATACCCAACAGGAAATTAATTTTAAATAAATACGGTGAATTGACTTTTTAATGAATTTTAATTTTAATGTTCTATATGAAGTTTATGACTATGAATTTTATTTAATAAATCATCCATTAAAATAATAACGTTTATATACTTAAAACTTTTTTGTCATTTTATGACTATGAATTTTATTTAATAATTTATCCATTAAAATAATCACGAATATATAATTAAAACATTTTTATAATTTTTCAATTAGTTTTAAAAGTAATTTACCAGATTGTTATGCAGTTTTTTATGTATATCAGTGTGCAAATTAATAATTACATAAAATTAGATTATTTTTGTTACGTAAAAAGCTGAAATCCAATAGCCATCACTCTAGAAATAATACTCTAAAATTCATTTTTAAGACACTCATTTTTCCCCCTTTTAAATAAATTTTAAATAATTTTTTTTTCAGTGCACACACAGAAAAAACAGCAGCCTTTGAGGTCGTTTTGTTCCTCTTTTTTTGTATGCTAAGCAAGTTCCCTTGAGGGTGCGTCTGCAGCGCCTTCCACTCTCGATTTCGTTGAGGGCCCAGAGTCGGGGAGACAGTCGGATTCGGATTCCGATTCCGAGGCCCTCGAGCAGATGCGCTTAGAATTTAGAAATATGCAAACTTGTATCAGGGCCGCAGCGATTTGGGAACGTGGAAGGCGTCTTGGGATCCCAACGCCACCCCGCACACACATTACATGCGATGTCTGTAAGGGTTGGCCGCTAAGCACAGCGACTAAGTTGCCGTAAGGGGTGACATGTAAATTTTTGGTAGATTTGTAGTACGAATTCCTGTAAAAGGTACTAGGCTTCCAGCCATCGGCAGTCCAACAACATTGTACCTCAACTTACAGAACCCCCAACAATCTCAGCAATCGGGGTAGGGGTCCCTGGCACCGAACAACCCCCGTGGCGCTCGTTTACACTATGTAGCAATCTGATTTTTCATTACAAAGTACTCACCAACACTGTGATAAAAAAAAAGCTCTTGGGGGTGGTCTTCACAGTGGAGCAATATCGAAATTATGGGATATTTTAATGTTATTTATATTAAATATCTATAATACTTCATCAATTAAAGTTAAAGGATCTAAACAAACCCATTTTTAAGAAACCATTTAGGGACACTAATTCTATTCTCCATAAAACGATATTTTGTGCGATGGACATGATTATATTTTTGAAGTATTTTATGAACTTAATAAAGGGATGCTTTCTTTATAAGACGAAATGGCAAAGCTTTGAGATTCTTTAAGATTGCCAAACCTTATGGTAATGGTTTATGGTTTTTCATGTAGTTTTTCTTACTTTGAATATTAAAATACATAAAAATATTCTACAAAACATAATTCTTAATCCCCAATCCACTGTTCTTTAATGCGCAGCGAGAGAAGTGCTTCCCTAGGCATTCCCAGTACTTTTTCTCCACTCTCTTAACGGCTGCGCAGTTGACGAGTCCTTCGATGGGGAGTCCTGCTGTGGAATGCATACACCTCCTAGCAAATACTGTTCTCCCGCTACCAGAATCTACAATATTTCTTTTTCTCCATCGGAATGCGACGCCCACGCAAACGTTAATTTAGGCGCCAAGTTTGTCGCGCCGCGTGTGTGCATTGATAATATATGCAGACGCTCCCTCACGTGGCAGGGACATAAAAATTTCTTATCATTATCGTAAGGGTAATAGGCAACCAAAGTTGGCCAGTAAGTCGGGGGCGTTGGTGGGAGTGGGCTAAATAGAAAAAAAAAATGCAGCAGCGAAAGAGAGATTTTCCGGCATTACTGCAGGCATTCATAACTTGTGCTCGAGCCAAGAACCCCAACAAATTGCTGGGTAGTGCGCATGTCCTGCCAGGAATTAGAAACACCTCTTGAGACCTGCTCTCCTGGTCGAAATCGACGCCGACAAGTTGACTGTTTTCGCATTAAAATGCCAGATTTATTGCCCCAGAGCGAGAGGTCTTCTAATGCCGCCTCTAAACACGCTCTCGGTGGCATTTTCTTTTTCTAACATTTCTATGGGAAATATCTGGCCAACAGGCGGCGAGAATTCCTAGATGGGGATTGGAATGCGGTGACGTTTGGCTCGAAAGCGTCTGGGCCATCTGGGCCGTCTGGGCTCTCTGGCACCTCCTGTTGGCCTGACAACGTGTGACGAAAATGGAAATTTTCTAATGGCCGCCCACGCGCCCGCCTTTTTGTTGCCGAAAATTTCGCTTCCGGCCTTCCGGATCGAATCGGAGTTCTTGGCCGGGCTGTGAGCCTGTTCGAATGGGCCAGAAGATTGATGACTTGACGTTTTAATGACGTGCTAAATGCCCATAAAAGTCAACGACAGCGCTGGCCGTCTTTTTTTAGCATGCGACTCTTCGATTTTTCCTTTTTTTTATTTTTCCCTCAGCGAGGGCATCACACACAGATTTTTTATCTGAAAACACATGTCTTTGGGCCTGCAAGCCTGCTCGTTTCAGCTCGAAAACATTTTTTTAAAGCCACTCAAAGCGGTGCAGCACTCGCACACACACTCACACATGGGGGAAAGGTGGCCGAGATAGGACTCATTTGCCATTGCCTACTTTAGAGGGTTAAGTGGTGCCCCGCTTTATGAGCTCAAGTTTATTGGCAAGTTTATACTCCGAGGTATATTTATATAATATACCCATACTGGTAGGGGATTTTTATGGTTCGCTTGTTGCGAACAGCTGGGCACCTGGTCCCATAGAGCCACAAGTTGGCACTTTAAGATGCGGCGCCATTTTGAAACTTTTGCTGGCATTTAAAACTTGGCTCACGCGGCGTATGCGCAACTTTGCCCTGCACTCCGCCATTCCTGGGTTGGCAAAGTATCCTGCGGGATTTCGCCTGGTTGACAATTCCTGGTTGCCGTGTGCGGCACATGCAACGGATCAATAGCCCGTTCGGCCACGCCCGTCGAATGTTTTGGCTTGGAATGTGCGATATACAGACGGATATCGGGGGATTCGATGCCACAAAACGGGGCAAACATGCCACACATGCGGAACTGATGCATTTTCATTTACCAGGCGATCAGGGCTTCGAAACCGGAAGTGGATACCTAAGCACACATCCGCTTTGCCAGGCACACCACATTCCAGTGGCTTTTAGTTCATTCTGATGCCCTGGCACCCAGGCGTTCTAACTGTCGCCCTGGCCAATGTTGCCAAGGGGCCATGATGGCCATGGGCTCCAAAAAAAAAAGAGGAAAGGTAACAATAAATATGTGTTTGTGCTTACAAAATATTTCGAATTATTTCGGCAACACTTTGAGTCACATTTTTCGGGGCCACGTCATCGGTTTGGAATGCGCTGCTGCCACTTTTTGGTGGCATCTGCTGGCCTAATGACGGTATTCCTCCGCCGGCTCCAAAAATTCTTTTGACTTTCGCCCGGGTGGCAAATGAAAGCGGGGAAAATCCCTGGAATTCGTCCACCTATTACACCATTCTCAGAGCCCGACTCTCGACGGCAGCGAGGGTTACTTTCACTTACTGTGACAGCCGATTTGCGACCCTTAACTTTTTCCGCTTTTGGGGTAGTTTACACGCTCCATATGCATGTGCGACGAAAAAAATTGCTTGTTATTTGTTGGGGGGGCGGAGTGGAGCTGCTTAGCTTTTTTTCGCCGGCGGTTTGGGCAGCTTCTTAACTTGGCTTAGACGCCTCACATGTGTAGTTTTCAAATGCCAAGAGCGCAGGACACTTTCGCTTTCCACACACACATGTGAGAGCCAGCCGGAGAGAGAGCCAAGGGATTGGATTTCCCAACTATTTTCCGGTAGTGAAAAAGAATGGCCAACTGAGATAGTTGCTTGTCCTTCTTGCAACTTCTGTTGGCCTGATAACCTGGTATGGTAATACTGTTAGTTTTGAAACACTATAGTTTCGTAGTTTTAGTTATAACAGTAATCGCCACTCACGCCCACATCCCATGTGGATGTGTGTGTGTAGTTTTATCTGCAGACATAAGGGATTTAGTCGGAATTCCAGCCCGATTGCTGTTCGCCTTGTTGGAATATACGAAAAAATCCATTATTATGAGCGCCAACTCCTGCGGCAGGAGTCGATTGGCTCCTGTCGCGCACCTGTCGCCGTTGCGGCTGCCAAAGATTGCATAATTTACCTGGCCCCAACAGGCAACCAGGAAACCCAGCCGCACATTTTAGTACCCACCCGCAGGTGTCACAGTTCGCAAATACCGGGCGAAAAAAAAGGGCACGCCCCTGGAAAAGGTAACAAATTCTAATACCTTTGAGCTGGCAGCGCCTAGGGTTGCGTCCGCGTTAGAAATTTCTAAGCGAGAATTTCAATATTAGAAGCTATCCGGCGCCGAGGACCTGCAGCAGGCGTTGGTATGCATTAGCACAGTTAGATGTGCCAGCCACGCCAGCTATGCGCATGACACACAACACCGGCCATGAAACACCCATCCACCACCCACATACCATCCCCGAACACCCACCACCCACCAGCGGGTTCAAAAATCTCAAACCTCCGTCTAAGGGAAGACATGGGGCTGTACATATGAGCTCCACCCGCAGAAAAAATTAAACAAGTTTTATAATTACCTTAAAGAAATAATAATTAGTAAATAAGATTGCTTAGCACTCCAATTAAATTTTGTTTATAAAGTGGGTTTTTTTTGTTTGTTTTTAAATATTTAAACAAAATCGATTGATGGATTCCTTATAAAAAAGAGTTAGTACACCTTTACTAAATTGCCTAAGTGTCATTTAAGTAAGCATCACAAGTACCTTAACATTGATCTAGGTGTAATTTTTAAGAGTGTTGATGAAATATATATAATATATGAGTGACTTTATGTAAAAATTTACAAAGATGTTTTTTTTTCTTTTATCCCTATTAATTAAAAAAAAAAATTATTTAAGAATTGTTTTATTTAGCTAGTAGTAGGACTTAAAATTATATTACTAGTATATTTATAAAAGCAAAATAAATGAATTACATTTAAGTTTTAAAACTTAGGAAACTGACCATCTTTTAAAACCAACTATTCACATAAGGACATCACTTAAACGTAATTCAAGTGTACTTATAATAACAGGTATTATTAATATGCTAAACCTTTCTGTATTTTTCTCAGTGAAGGTGTCATGAGCGGGCCATTGAGTGCGCTTAACCGTTTACGGTAAATAATATTCAACAAAGCGACAAAAAACCGAAAAAAGCGAGTCAAACACACATAAACACCGGCGGAGGACACCTCCTGTTGCGCCGGGGGAGCAGCATTCCGGCGGCCTGCTCCCGTCCGCTGGCAGCCTGTTCAAAATGAATTTCTGGAGCTTTGAAGATTACGGACTCACTCGGGAGACGCTTTGATGTCGTACCGCTGAGCATGCTCAAGTCGGCGCTCTCGAGGCTTAATTAGTTTAAGAGGATCAAAGCGGGCTTGAAGTGCTTGCCGGGGCCAAAACGCCCGGCGGACGAGTGGCGCACAAGTTGCATTTAAAGGATACGCCAACAGGCGAGCAGCAGTGCCCAGTTGGTGGCTGTCAAATGGGTCGAAACGGGGCCAAATCGAATGGCAGAGGGGTCGAAAAAGAATAACAAAATTCCTGAACCCAGAGAGGAGTGAAAATAAAATTGATAAAATGCCATAAATAAATTGCTGGTCAGCAAAGCACACACAAGAACACACACGGCATGTGGCATGTGGCTTACAGCCAATCCAACAACTGTATCTGTGTCTGCACTGTATCCTGCGAGTGTCCTTCAGCTGTGTGAGTGTCCTGTATCTGGCAGATACATGTGCCTAGCATGTTTCTGTGTATCTGTGGCATGTATTTAATGAACTGGCAACTGGCAACTGGCAACATGTGTAGCATATTATTTACACAATTTAATGTATTTAAATGCAATTCCTTGCCCGACCCCCGCCTACGCCCCTGGCACCCACACATGTGCAGCGTGGCAAGGGGTCGCCACCAACACCAATGCACTGATGTAAGTATATGAAATGTGAATAGGTTCGCAGGATGTGAGCACAAGTGCCGCTGCGGAGTTTGCCAGGGGTGTGGGCTCTTCGGGGGTTCCCAGGGGTCCAGGGGTTCAGGGGCTCAGAGGTTCAGCTGGTTCAGGGGGTTCAAGGGGGTTCAGGGGGTGGCAGCTATCATCATCATCGTCATCGTCGCCGGCAGCGAGAGTCCAAGGAGGGGTAGAGCCACCCCATGTCGACACATCCGCCCCTGCTGTTCCACATTGTTTTCGCCCCGTGTCTGTCTGAATGTGTGCGCCCTGTACAGGCCCCACTTTGGATTTTTTCTCGCTTTTTCCTTGTGTTTGTTCGGCCGGGGTACACATATTTATGTGTAGTACATATGTTTAGATTTGTTATTCATGCCATGTAATGGAGACAGCTGAGCTCTCTATCTATATCCACACCCCTTGCCCTGTGGGTAAATGGCATTATGTGCTCCGTACATGGGCCTCTGGATTACCCAACCGGGCCAGTGCCGACCTAAACCTAAACCCAACCCAAACCCAAACCCAAATGTCCTCCCATGTAACCCACTTGCGTGTTTGCAGGAGCAGCGCTTCCATAGGCACTGATTGTTCTGCTGGGCTCCTGAAGTGGCCAAAAGGAGTGGGGCAGTCAAGTCATGGTGGTTCCTGGGAAGGTGACCAGGTTGCGAGCCAAGTGCTCATGATTTACTGAAAGGTGGCCTTATTTTGGAACTTTGGCAGGGGTACCAACACTAACTATTTAACCTGTGATAACTCAAAGATATAAAACAATTTTCTAAAACAAGGAGTTTGGTAAGGTTCCAAGGAAACCAACTAACATTTCCTGTTTCTGCATGTACAAAATACTTATGTAAAACACAATTTGTTCATTAAAATTGCCTAAATAATTTATGTAAGTACTTTTAAAATTTAAAATTTTCATAGGATCTAAAAAATTCATAATATGAACAGTTCCCTATCTACCTATAAAATTTTTCTAAGAGTTTTGATGGCCTGGAAATGCACTTCAATTAAATGGATCCCCGCGGAACTCGCGTCAGTGGCCCAAATCGTTAGAGCCAAATGCGCAGGCTTTCACTTTCGTTTCATTCGCTCGCCGGCATCAATAATAAAGCCATTTGGCTGCTAAACGTTCCGCTAAATGTTTGCCATAAAGCGGCGCCAACGTCATAAAACCCAAGCAGATACCAACTAGAATAGTAGGTAGTACGGGTAGGGAGAGATGGGAAATGGGGACTGTAACTGGGAAGCGAGGTGGTATATAGGTGGCATAGGTATCGTGGAGAGGAGCAAGTTCAAAAACCCCACGACACGACGACTATCATTGTGTTGAGTGCGGCTATATCTGGGTTTATTGTACTTTAGGCGTGCAGAGTTGCCAGCAGCTCTAATTGCGGCTCAGTGTGCGTGAGTTAGTACGAGTATCTGGGCGATGGGGTACAAGTATATGTATCTAAGTATCTGGCAGATACTCGGCCGTGAGGTGGTGGCATGATGTGCCCGTGATGTCTAGGAAAATGCATCGCCATCGCCATCGCCACACTGTCCACAGCAGATCTAATTGTTTGTCGTACTCGTACTCACATTAGTACCCTAGTATCCGTATCTGTGTGACTCGGCCGGAACTGGTGTGTGTGTGCCTCCTATATCTCGTTCATGTTTGCTATAATTTTTTGACGCTTGAGTTAAATTTCAAAACATCAACGTCTGCGTTCCAGCTCACAGCACTCTCCGTTTCCATAAGTTTGGAGTAGGGTACGATGGGTATAAGGGGCTTATTATGTTAAAGTAACCTTTGTTCAAAAAATAATCTTAAAAAGTATATAATTAACTTAGAATGTCTTAGATTACTTACACATATTAATAAGAACTAAATCAATAATATTATTCATATAAAAAGCATTACAGCGATATATATGATAACATATGTATGATAAGATATCATACTAATATATGTTTTGACATTACCTATGAAAACTATTTTATTATTTTTTAATTTTTTGGAATGTTTAATGATAATAATCTGTAATAAAAAAATGTTTAAGATAGAAAACTGAAAATAAAAATTTTATATAAATTCAAAAACATTAATATTAATTATTTTCACTTCCATTCCTATTCTCTTTGGTAGACTCCAGTCTTTAAAGAGCACTGAATATTCGAACCCTCCCCTCGGACCATCCGCACTTGCTGCGATTGTTAATGAGGAAGGAAATCGCTCTAATTGGATGTCAACAAACATATTAAACGCGAGCCGCGAGCGTCTGTGATACGAGTGTATTATTGCATTCGCTTTCCCGGTACTCGCCACTCGCGATTTTCCCCCTGCGGAAGCCCCCTTTTCGGGGGCTCAGCTCCCCCAGATTCAAATTCAGATTCCCCAGTACCGATTGTGTGGGCAGTCAGTCAGTTTCCGGAAACTTTTTCGCGATAAGTTAATTGTATCTGTCGTCTGCAGCCGAATCGCTGTCGCGAATGGCCCGCAAAATACAAGGTTTAATTGAGAGAAATTGAGACTGCAATCGCGGCTCAAGCCATAGGCAAAAGGCCACTTATTGATATATCCGGACTGCTGACTGCTGACTTCTGACTGCCGACTGCCAGCCGCAAACAAGTTGCCAACTTGCAGATGGCGAGAGTTGCCGCCGGGGAGGCAAATCACATTTCTCTGCGAGTTCATTCAACCTCGCCCCAGTGAACTTAGCTGAGGTTATTTTTACCTCCAAGCAACAGCCTCCGCCGCCTCCACCTCCTCCTCTCCGGATCACCGGACCCCCATTTCCCATTCCTTCTCCCCAGAAAAAGCCACCTAGGCCAACTGGTCGGTTGCAACTGGTCTGGTCTCTTGCTCGGGCGAAACTTGGCTGGTTGGCTGGAGACCAAGTCTCCGGTCTCCCGAGGCACACCAGATTTATAGGGCCCGCGGCTGATGCACTGAGAGAAATGCCACACAGAAAATAAAGTTACTCGACATTAAATCTAAACTATAAACTATAAACTAAACTAAAACTAAACAAAGAGACAGTTAACTTTTTAAAATAAATAATCATTATAAAGTTCCTAACTCAATATGACATTATTAATGGTCATAATGTTATAATACTATATTATTTTCTATTTCTAACATGAAATATTGGTTATGATTATTATTATGAAATAATTATTAAATCCTTAACTCAGTATGACATTATTGATGGTTATTATGTTACCATACCATTGGTCATACCATTGATGGTATTATAATACTATATTATTTTCATTTTCTAAAATCAAATTATAATATGACATTTTAATCCTTTTTTAGAATGAAAACCACATACCTAATCATCTTTCCAGCTGAAAAATCTAAGCGTTAACATCAGATTACAATAAGAACTACATTATATGTTATTAAGGATAAGAAGTATTGGCCATCAAAAGCACTACTCAATATCTGAAGTGGGTACTTTAAAAACCACGCAACAGAAATGCTTTCATCGAAAAAATCCTATTACCAATAGATTATAAAGGCACCTATCCACATATAATACCGAAACGTGCAACGCCAAGAAAATGTATTAAGTGCTTGCCGTAACATCATTTTATAAGATCACGTAAATGCTTTATAAGTCGAATTCAGCAACTCGGTAAAATTTATTATTTATTTATTTCAAGCCTGATCAATTCAGGCTTAAAATAAAGATCTATTCATCAGCTTGTGCCAGAAAAGAGCGCAATAGGCATGTCCCAATCACCATTCAAAATTAAATCCGTGATGCTCCTGATTTCTGCGACCTGTTCGCTTATGCAGGTGCCTGATTTTTTTCTGAGTGCATGAGGCTTTTGCTCATTTTATGTTTTGCTTGACTGCAGTTTCTGGTTGCTGTTGCTGCTCGAGTTGATGTTGCATGTGCTGCTGGCTGCTTTGCTTCCTTATTGGGTGAAAATCGCGACGAAGCCATGGGGAAGTCATTTTTGATTGCCAACAGATTGATTTGTCATTTTATGCCCCACTCCCCTTTCAGTTATTATCCACCCCCTCGAGAAGGCCACCGTCCTCGGGCTTTCGTAATCCAAAAAGATATTCCCATTCAGAAGGCGGCGCCTTTGTTATGCATGCAATTCGATGCATTGATCTAATGGCCATTGACAGGCGCAACTGATAAATTATGAAATCAATAACAAAGCTGTAATAAGAGCGCGGACAAGGTTCATAGTTGGCATGCATAAGATACGCGCACGCACTCTCCATCTTCATCTCCATTTTCCAGCTACTTGGATACATGGATACTTGGATACCCGAACACCCCACAAACTGCACGATAATTGCAATTACAATCACATTCGCCGATTGTCACATATGCAAATCGTTTGGGAATTTCCATAGAACTCCGCCCGACCATTTCCATATCGAAGGCGCTGTCGTTGATTGATAGCCCCAGAATCAGAGGCAATTTTTGTTTTCCTACCCTGATAGAAGGTAGAAATGATATGGTCATCTATGGGAAAATCATGTATAAATTGTAACTAATATGAAAATACAAATCAAAAGTGTATCATGATACAATACGTTTGTTCAAAATCACAAATCCCATTTAGTTTACTCTAAGACAGAATAGATTTTGGTGTATCCAATGGATTGCTAGTTCCCTCTTCTGATTTTTTATTGGATTAGCACTTCAAAAATGAATATTCAAAATGGAAAATCAAAACAGTTGATCAAAAGTTCCGATCACTAGGGTATTTCGAACTTCGATGGCCAAAGATAGACTTTCTATCCGCTTGTTTTTCTTGCTGCCGGGCTCTGTTTTCATAAATAATTTTGCGTAAGCTGCGCCAACACATGGTGAAAGATGCCAAGACTGCTTACGTGCCAGCGAGCAGCATTCAGTGGTGGCCACCACATCCACATCTCGATACTGCGATACTCAGATACCGAGATACTCCGATACTCAGGAGGAGTATCTGCAAGATACGCGGCTGATGCGCAAGCAGGCCAATGACCGTTTGACCGCTGTGTAATGATCGACAGTCCGTATGTGCCGTATAGAATGGAGTATGCCATGGTATATGCCGCATCCATATGCAGATTCTTATGCACCGCCCGTGGATTTTCCGCTCATATTGGTGCCATTAACGGAGAACGACCCCAACAGAACAGCCGGCGACTTACCTAATATCCTGGCCCGTTCTTTCATTCAGTTTCGGCAATTGCCGTTGCCGTTGGCCGAAAGACAAACAAGCTAGGTATCCGTGGGATTTGCATTCGGAGTCACTGCGTCAGTGCGTCTGTTATGAACCGATCGATAGGTCGATTTAGCATATTCAATTCCCCGATCCGATGCCGAGTGTTTAACAAGCGAAATGCGGGGACTGGGATTCCAATTCGGCGGCAGTGCGTTGGGTGTTTGGAAATCGAGGAAAAGTTCCATCACAGTCACGTTTACTTGATCAAATTCGTTGACCGAATCTGGAGTAAAAGTTCACCCAGTAATTTATACTGGTGCCGCCGGGCACGTGGATCACAACAATCTTGGGCAGTCGTTGCCCTGGGCAGGATTCTTGGAAAACAAGACTACGAAATGGGATAGCTACAAGGGCATGTCACTACCAATCTTTGATCGAAAAAATAATATAGAACTGAATGAAATCTTTACAGGAAAAGGATAATAATGATCTAAAATAGTCGCTAAATTTTAAAAATAACAATATAATAACCCTTAGGTATGTTCTAGATGTATTAGAAAATCTTTTTTATCTGATAAAATAAGCCAACGTATCCCTGCAAAACGGATTACAACGAAGGTAGTCTTACTGTTCTTAAGAAGTCAAATATCTAAATGGGTTTTCTGTACATCTTGGCTTCCCAAGAAAATATGGCCAACCCCTACTTGGTTCAACTGGACTAAGAACTTTGAGTTACTTACCTTTGCACGATTTATCCCATGGCTCATTAAAAGTGTCAAGCAATTTCAGCCAGTTTGGTGAATTGGCCAGGAAAAAGAGGTGGCCATTTATCATTCAGCAACAGAGCCAGTTTAAGCCCAAAAGCACGAATGTTCAAACTGTCAACGCGGCAGCAACAAACAACACAAAAAGTAAGCAACTATAACAAGTTTTTGCCATTGCAATGGCAATTTATGAATAGCAAACAAACCGAAAAAAAAACTGCAACATTGCATGGCCAAGTCCAAGAGCAAGAAAATTCAGCGGAAAATACTGTTAAGTGTGCACAAACCGAAATAAACAACGAACATTGACCCAAATTTTAACCTATCTCCAAGACCGTTTGGAGGTTTTTCTTGAAGTCTGGGCCCTCGGCAAACATTGCATAAGTCTGGGTAAACGTATGTTGGCTCTAAACCGCATCAGCAGCCGTCCTGGGCCGCCTAAAAAATATTAAATTGATCGAATTACAAAGCAAAGGCGGCAGGGAAAGTGAACGAGGGGGAAAACTCACCGACTGACAGTTGTGCCAACAAATGTTTTGGATGTGGCACGTGGCGCGTTCGGGAAAACAAAAGGTGCAAAACGGAAAGGAAAACGAAAACCCAAACGATGCATAACGAATTCGTTAATAAAAAAGCAAAAACTGTTTGGAAAGTGAAAACCCAGAAGCGGAAGCGCCAAAATGCAGCGAGGATGATGCGCATCCGGGGCAGCACTCAAAAAGGTAAATTTCGCTTTGGGGATCCCACGCCAGGTAAGTCAAATAGACTAACGGAAAACTGAAGACCGAATGACCCAAGCCACATAAGGTTAATGGACCCCAAGAGTTTTTCCTGCACGAAAAAACCACAGCTGTATATTACTATCCTCAGAGATCTCTTCAAATATAATAAAACCAAATTGTATGTATTTTCTTTTGGATATTTGTAGTACATAGAAAGACTTATCTATGATTGTTTTAATTATTATTCAATAATAACTACTTATGGCATGTCTTAAAACGTAATAAAATAGAACCAGTTCAAACTTGTTATTAGATTAACAATACACATATCATATAATCAATAATTGACCATTATAATGAATTATCTTTAAAATCAAGCAACAAAATGTGTTTATTTCTATATCATGATAATTAGTTGCCACATAAAAAACTATTTATTCCAATTACCTATAAGGTTTTAAATAAGTATAGGTATTAAAACCATCTAGAAATCAAAGAATATTGATAATATGAAGAATGAATAAGTGGTTTTAAGTGGGGGACAATTAGAGATTTTTTCAATTTTCAAGGTCTCGATTCAATTCATTATAGGTCCTAAGTCCCCTTTCTTTAACAAGCCCGTGCCAAGGGCTGTGGCGATCATCTTACACCATCTCAATCTCGAAGGGAGTCCCGATTCCGGCCCGTGCCAAAGGGTTGCATCCCCCGCTCGTGCCGAGCAGCCGTCCTTCAATCGAATATTTTGTACCCTGCCGGAAGTCCCAGTGGCACTCCCGGCTGCCTCGCTTGTTTTCGAGTTTTTTACGTCGTTGTAATAAAACGATAGGATTAATATTTCCTATTGTGCCGCAGATGACACACCTTGTAATCGGCCTTCTGTTGGCCCCGCCAGCTGACTTGGACACGGAGCAATTTTTGGGTTAAAAATATGGGAAAAATCGAGACGTTCTGCGACAACTCGGTGCAGTATCTCATTTTTTGTCGCATCTCGGCGGTCCTTTGTGAGTGGACCTGCCTCCGGTGTCGCATTTCGCGGAAGCACCCGTCGGTGGGTCGGCCTGCTGACTCATGCCAAGCGTTTATCCTTTATATGAGTCGGCAGTTGCGGCTTAAGCCTTTTGAGCCGCTTTCAGCCCGGCTTAGGCTACCACAAATGTCACGTAAAGTGGGCAGTGCCGTCGCGCCGCCGGCTCAAAGACCATTAATTTGGGACTTATGCCACATAAGGATATTAGCATTTTGGCAAGGATCCTTAGCGTCTTTGTTTGACCAAGCGGCGACAGCAGTAATCTTTGGTTAACATCTATATTTGCTCGTTTTTCGGAAAAGTGGGTAAAGGGAATGTTCAATGGCACATTATATTTAATGAAGATTAGGCAAAGGTTTATTTATCAACTTGTCTATATATATGTAAACCTTTTGGAACAACTACACTATGTCAATTTTAAGATAATCTTCAAATATTTAGTCTTATGATGTTAATAATATTAAAATATGTAGATTGTAAGGTTATAAAATTCTGATTCTGATAAAGACGATCAACATCTTCCGTAAGTTCCTCTTAAGAAATATCACTGAAATATCACAACGAATTCTTTAGTCGGTTTTTTTTTTAAATTTTGGAGTATATAGATGTTTTTCACAATTATTAAGAAAGGCCTTGTATCGGAAAAGTTACTTATAGAGATTTATAAAAGATTTGTCCATGGAAATGTCTACGAATGTTATTTGGACATTAGTGTTTAATTTTCATAATTGAATTATCTTGACTACCTCCTTCTTGTACTTAAATTTTTTTAGTGTTGTATTTAAAGAACTATCTGAATTTAGGAAAGAGAGTTCATTAGCTAGAACTCTTAGTTTTCGGGTGTATTTGGCTAAGACTAAGCGAATTTGGTAGGGAGATGGACCTCAATTAGGCCCCGAAAGAAGGTGGAGTCTGCTGTCTTAGGATCACAGATCGGGAAGCGAAGGACCAATGGAATTCCAGGATAGTTCCTACCTGAGTTCCCCGACACACACACACGCGCCCAGGAGCCTCACACACATAGGCACCTCACACACGCACACTCACCTGGACGTGCGAGCATAACGAGGGCACTCGATCAGAAACAGCTGTTTCGTGAATGAAATCCAGGTGGGTGTGAGCAGAGCGAGAGCGAGAGCGAGAGAGCGCGCTCTACCTGGAAATGAATGAAAACACGACCATCTCCCCACTCGCTCTCTCCCACTCGGCTAAGAGAGATGTGCCCATTAAGAGCGGCGCACCTGCCGTCTATCGCTCTCTTTTGCACTCGCTCCCGCTCTCGGAGCTCTCGACTGCGACGCCGGCAGCGCCGTCGAGCCGGCCGAGCATTTAAGCTTACGACTTGACGAAAATCAAATCAAAAGATCGACAACATTCGACGAGTGCAGATCACCAGCTCACCAGCTCAAAACATCTGAAATATCAGACAGCCCAGAGAACTAAACTCGCAAAGTCCGCAGATTTTCACGCAAACCCTTCAAGATTTTCCGTGTAGTTTTCCAAAAAATATAAACAATTCATCATCATATTAATAAACAATAAAATTAAGTGTCAGTGACTTTTGAACACAGAAAATACACACCCAAACGTGACTGTATAATCAGCCAAGAAACCCAACAACTGGTGGTGATAATAAAAGAACTTACAACAACAGCGACGAGAACCAGTATAAAGTTCAATATCGCGTTGATTCAAATTAAACAAAGGAGAATCGACAGCAGCAGCAGCAGCCACAAAAAGCCAGCTCGGTTTTGTCATTCAAGTATTTTTGGGCAATACACGGCATACGAAATGGCAGCCTACTTGGACCCCACTGGCCAGTACTAAGACAGCTATCCAGAGATATTGTTAAACATCTTTAAAGACTCGCAATAAATCAAAGATCTTAGCCATGGCCGCCTATCTGGATCCCACTGGTCAGTACTGAAGAAGAAGGAGAATACGTATATCTTGAGTTCCTATCCAAAAGTTATCAAGAAAAAATATCAAAATGTCGCTTGATTTGGACCCCACTGGCACCTACTAAGGATCCATCAAAGAAAACCCTTTTAGCCAAGCAAACAGGGCTAAATATTGCAAGAGATACTATTATATCTTCAAAGAAACCCCCCAAAAACACATCCATACAAAATGCTGGATCCCACTGGAACCTATCGGCGACCCCGCGACTCGCAAGACAGCCGCCAAAAGAGGCGACAGGACTGTCTGGATCCCACCGGGCAGTACTGATCGATCCCCATATCCGACTGGAGAGCCCCATAACGCCCGTGCCTTATCCAAAAATTCTGGGCATGATTGGGGGAGCGCGCTGGTTGCGCGTTCGTGGCCGCGAGGAGACTTCCAGCTGCCGGCGCAGGAGAAAGCTGGGGATTCCCCGGCAGACCCCTGCGATGCGATCTTTTGTATTTATGTAGTTTTTGCGTAGCCTACCAATACCTATTACATTAATTATTTATTATTACCATACTATTTAAATTAAATATTGTTCATTGCTGTTCACAAAACACCGAAGCGCACACATACATATCCAATATCCCATATTGTATCACACCATATATGTTATATATATATATTCATATACACTGGTAATTGTTTCTTCAAATTGGAAAAGATTACGCAAAGAGTATTACGTTTAGTGTCATATTTCCCGAGCAAATCTTCGTTTGTTTAAATTATTAATTTTATTTATTGCCAACGATTTGTAATGTTTTTTGCGCTCGCTGAGAGCCAGGAAAATCATACGGAGCGAGAAATTTTGTTTAGATCTTAAGCGTATTAAGCTATTTATATGTCTACACCTGCGACCAACATCCAGACACCCCATACACACACCTCTCACACCCATAAAGATATAATATTAAAAGAAAATCATATTTAAAACTGAAAATTTCTATGGCATTTTTCACTCCTTACTGGGACTTCTCACTGGGTCTTGTGTATCTCATCGATGGACCAGCGCCCAGCACAAAATTGTCGCATTAAATTACAAGATTTTCCAGATACACAGATACACACACACACTGGCACAAAACTCTGGGGGCTCTGCCGCGGACAAATTGCTGCCGGGGGAGCATAAAATATGATTTTCCAAACGGCCACCGCATATTTGATGAATCTGTGGACATTAATTAATGTCACTGGGCGGTCGCCGATGGCCAAGCGGCCTGGAAATGATCAATAAAATTGGAAATCCCCTTTCTGCGGCGAAGGGGGGTTCAAAATAAACGCATTTCCCAATGCAAAAATACTATCCAGACAATCAAAAGAGAAAATCTCGAGCGGGCAATGCTAATGCGGAAGTAAAAGTTCAATGTTCGTTTGTGCTCCACAAGTGATTAGGTCAATAATAGCACACCAGAAGCAACAGCAACAACAGTCGAGAACTTGGGATTCTCGACGAGAGAGAGCTGGGTTTCCACTTAAGAGAGCCCGAGCTTTCCACGCTCTCTGCCAGCAGGTTTTTCCAGCAGGAAGTCCCCCAGAGAGCTTCACACGCGCCGAGAGAGAGAGAGCGGAAAACTGCGAGGAAAGAGAGTCTATTAATAGACACGCGCGCACATTAGCTTTTCAGTATGAAGTTCAGGGAAATCCACTCGGAGCGAACAGCTGATCGCCGATCGCCAAGGTTGCTGCGCCGCCGGCGCTGATGACGTCGCCTAACGGAAAGCTTTCCCAGACATTCAGCGATCAGCGATTCGCATTGAAAACCCAATTGAGCGATCATATCAGCCCATGGGGATCCCATCCAATTCGATATGATCCGTTAAGGTTCGAGGTATATGAGATCTTCCCAGAAACCCACACACGCTTTGACCCAGATAACTTGTCGTCGGTGATATGAATGAATATCGCTTTCAGCCACAGACTAAAAGACAACTCATAACGCCGAAAAAACAGACAAGCTGAGAAAGCTCAGAAAGTTAGGCGAATCTTTAAATACCCTTTAAAAGAATAGTGGTTCCTGAAGATAGTACTTTAAGATTTATAATGTTAAGAAATGGGATCTAAGGAAAGGATCCCCAAAGCTATGTTTTGATTTACTTATTATAATTAAGTTATTAACCTATTTATTCCGATTTTTATGAGTAATAAAGTCTTATTCTCAATGTTTATTTATGTAAAAAAAATGATGTATGACTAAGAAAATGGTAATAGACAGACTGATGAAAGCTATTCGAACTTATTGTAATGTAATCTATGTAGTTAACTGGGAACCAGTTCAGATCAATGACTAATAAAATGGCAACTTCAACAAGGCTTTTGTTTTTAACTTATAAGTTATTCAAATTATTTAAAAACAAGAACAATGTATTTCTTAGGAATATTCCAGAAAGACTGCAACTTTAGTAGGGGATTACTCAAGACTTTTCGTCCCCCGAAATCATGTAAATGATATCATGTATATGATAAAAAGTTCTTCAAGAAGATCCCCAAGCAAAGCTGGTGATTGATCTCGCCTTTGTTCATACTTTCTTCCCTTTGAAGTGTGAATTCTGGGAATAAGTGACCCAAAAGAGTATCCACACAAAAGCAAAAGGCCAAAAACCGATTCGGCATAACCGCAAGCAGAACTTTCTAAGTGAAAGTTGGCCGGGGATGGAGCTACTAGAAAATACTGTCAGTGCTTGTGACTCTTCGCCCGACTTTTAGTCAGTCACTCGGAGTGCGACGGGATGACAGCCCCTTCAGTACCGCCCCCGGATCCACCCCAGTACGCAGCTCCGTCCCACGAGACCCACACACAGATACTCGCTCACTCACACACGGACGCATAACTTGACCTACATTTGTGCAAGACAATAACAACGAAAAAAAGCAACAAAATACACACACAAAACAAAATTTATACACAACGCTGTGAGAAAAGAAAAAAAAAAAAGAAAAGGCAAGAAATTTCCAACGGTACATGAGCTGCTGGCCGGGTCTGAATCAATGTTTATATATGAATCGGCAGGGCTTCGGATTCCGAATCGGAATCACAGGCCCCTCTCTCTGGGCTTTTTTTATTTTTCTGAAAATATTATTATCGTAAAATTGATTTCATTGAAGTTGAAGTCGAGTTGCCGTTGTTGTCGTCGTATCGGTTTGGTCGAGGCTTTTGCACATATGTACACACGAGTATATCGCTTTCTGGTACACCCCGCTTATGTATTTTGATAATTAGGCGAAAGGTGAATGAACCCATTGGCTCGATGCCGCTGCTCCGCGTTCAATTTACACATTTTGGTATTTTGGTAAAAGAAATCGAGTCAGAGTCAGCAGACTGCAGCCCGTGGATCGGCGGTTCCGCATTGGAAAACGCTAGAAGACACCACAAATAGAAAGCGACAGTGGATGTCAAATCAATCTGGGACAAAGTCAACTCTATGGATGACTCGATGGGCTAGACTTTGCATCTAGGTCTTCATTGGGATTTTATATTATCACAGAATTCGAATTTTGTTTATTTTTATAAGAATACTAAATTAGACACCACAGACTGGTAATTAAGCAACTTCTCGGAGAATTATCCAAGTAATTACATATATTTCACTTAAATCAAGATCCTAAGTTAAAGGACCCTAAGTCAAAGCTTTAAAAATTGTTGGGTTACGTTTCTATAGTTGTAACGAAAAACCGGGGCATGTGATATCTTAATAAAAACCCAAATCAAACTTTAAAATATACACTTTTTGGAGCAAATTTTTAAAAGTTTTACTTAACTCCTATAAGTATTTTCAAATGTGACAAAGAAACAATGTGAAAAACTGTGGTTATGTTTTTGGAAAAATGTAAAACTAAAACTCTGTTGGAATTGAACCGTGCAAAAGGTCCCAAGAAAAAAATTTAAAATTTAAAACAAAATAACATTTGCAACTCAGGCAGGAAATTGTAGAGATCAATTTTCCGCAATAGATTTTTCCAGATTTTCCTGTCACCATCTGGAAACTTCACAGTCCCCCAGGTCACCACCAATAATTGCATTCGAATAAAATCCCCGAACAGCTCCATAAAAGCTACTCTTTCACTGCCGTTTTTCCCTGGGCTGAACAACAACTGAAACCGAAAGATAAACAACAAACAGCACTCTCACTGCTTTTGGGGCAACTCGAGGCGAAGAGGTCAACGACTTGGTCCAATTTCCAGAAGATTGTCTCCGTCGCAGCGGGCAGAGCATCTGCTTTCCGTTCGATCGTGAGTTGTTTTCAGTGTAAACAACGGCACCCCAATGAAGACGACAACGTCAAGAGCAATGAAACGCGCAGTCCGCCAGCGAAAACAAATTCAATTCACTTTCTATTCCAATGAAAAATCGCTCAAAGCTCTAGCGGCGTCTCGGAAAAAAACACACAAAATATCAACAACAGTAACAACGAAAGTGGTAGACCAACACCACAACTTTGGTCTTGGTCTTGGTCATACAATCCATTGATCTTCAGTCGCTTTCAAGTGGGGTAAACAACGGAGCACGCCTCATCAACAGCAGCAACATCTACGACAACGGTTGGTACACTGAAAATAAATCGCTGCTTTGTTTGGATTTGAAATTTATTATCAGGAGATTTTAAATTGGTATTATTAAATAACAAAATATATTAATCCGAATTATTCCTGTTATATAAGCCCATTTTATCTACACAAAACAACATTTGGGTAAAATTGACCAATAATAATTGTTAATTTTATTATAGAAATAGTTTCTCTCACAACAAGAAAATACACACAACTCACCATTTTATGGTAATTTATTGTTACTATTAGTAATAAAATCCGTCACTATTTAAATAGTTGTGAACTTTATTTTATAGTTACATAACTATCCTTACTGGTAAATTTTATCCATAGACATTGTTAACTTCTATGTCTTTTTCTGGGAAATTAAATATTATAATATTTACCCATGAAAACAATTGAAACTATATGTTTATTATACTATCTGGTTAATTAGTTATCCTACAAATTATTCTTTTATTAAGTGTTTTTCAAGAATTTTAAAAGATGTTTTCTCATATATGTTATCTTAAAGTTATCTTAAAAAATATACTTCGAATAAGAGTTTATAGTTTTAGGAATTTAAAAATATGTTTTCCTTAAATTGTTTACTATGTCCTTTGACTGAATTATTACCCAAAATAAATAGCGTAATATTTTTTCCAGTGCACCATTTGAAAGCGACTCCAAAACTAACGTTTGATGTTGTTGGCTTTTTTGGTCTTAACGGTTTCCGTTTTTTGTGTGTTGGTTGTTGTTTGTTTGTTCAGCCAGCAGCCACATTTGTTGTTGTCGTTTCATTTGAATATCTAGTGAAAATTTCACCCAGACAAGTGCCTTTTGTTATATATTCAGTTTCAGTTTCATCTCTCTGGGTACCCTAAAAACAATATGAGAGTTTCTCCTAATTTGCAAATATCTTTTTCTTTCCTTGCTTTTATTTTTTGGCAAAGCCAACACACCAAAAAGAGAGAAGTGAAATATTTAAAATATTTTTGAACTTGTTTTCGCATAGTTTTCAGACGATTCACGTGTCAAATCTTACAGTTCGGCTTAATCTGGCATTAGTCATGGAGTGGAGTGTATTTGATTCACCACAGGGCGTATGCGCAATATGCAGGCGAAATGGGTCGCATGTCTTTAAAAGCAAACTTGAGGCATTTGTGCGAATGGGGGTTTCGGCTTTTCCCAGTACTCAAGGCAGACTTTGGCTTAGGGCCAACAAGAACCCAGGACTTAATAGGCCAACAGGGCAAAATATGCACCAAGAGGCACGTACGTTAAATGGTAAAAAAAAGGAAAATATAAAAAAATTAAAAAAATGGTAAGAGTTGGAAAAGCGCAGAATGAAAAGTGAAAAGTTTGTCAGCGACAAAAGAGGCAGTCGCGTTGAATGTCTTGGACTTGGTTTTGCCAATTGCAAATTACGTGCCATAAAAGCCAGGCAAACTGACGTTTGGTGTGGGCCGTTTTACCCTCTCCTTTTCAAAGCCCATTCCCATTTCCAATCCCAGGCCCATTCCATGCCCCACTCCCCCCCCCCCCCCCGGCGAACTCACCCACTCACTTGGCCACTTTCACGTCTAATGCCAAAACACGTTGCAATTTTCATTGCTTGGCACTGACTTTAGGCTTGTTGGCCAAGTCCAAGTTAACCGATTGCGCAGCCCCGCAGCCGTTTTGCAAAAATACATATCTATAATATAGTTTTGTGTACTTAGTTGTACTTAGTTTGCTGCCACTATCAGTGACGTCAGCAGGGGGGGTGGCAGCAGCAGCACCTGTGCAAACCTGGCAAACTTGGCAAATAAATTGCGTAACTCGAGTCAGTCTCAGCATCTCTACTCACGCTACTCTGCGAACCGCCCACTAGCAGCTAGATTGTGTAATAAGCACATGACAATTAATTAATAGCACCCAAACCCGAACGCACGCGCCTACAGCCCGTAAAATCAAACAGAAATAGCTTCGAAAGCAGCCAAGTACGCCGTTTTTGCGACAATTCAATTAAAAACCTATTACACATTGTTTTTGGCAACGTGAAGCCCTTGAATGGGGTATACCGAATTTCAGCTGGTCAAACAAAAAAATATATTTTTAATAGTTTCAAAAACTGCCAAGCTCAACAATAGAGAACACGTGGAGAACTTGAGTGCACAGGGATTTATTTTTAAGCAGCTTATTTGTTTGTATTTTTAAATATTATGCTAATTTATTTAACTAAAAGTTACGTAAGTGTATTTACATTTTATGATATTCTAAATATCTCTACAAATTGGTAATGCAAGTATAATTCGAAGTAGCTACACAAATTAACTACACTTTTAATACTGTCTGATTGACAATTAAGCAGATCTTTAAAAATTCTGTAAACCATATTGAAAATTATAAATATGATTAATTGAATTCGAAAATGAACCTAAGGATTATAATGTAGATGGGTAACCCTAAAATTGATCTTATAATTATTAGATTTAATGTAACATTTTGTAAAACTATATTATAACTTTTAGGTAAGCATGTTTAGCTGAAATATTATTAGGATACCCCAGTGTTTTCAATAAATTTTCCCTAATTAACTCTGTTACAAGCCCTAAGAGCAATAAAAATTCGACGTGCCGGAGGTGTTGGATTATTCATAATTGTTTTATATGTAAAACTATCAAAGTATTTGGCCAAAGCAGACAGAAAGAGGCTCTCGAGTTTGGAGCTCCCCAGACGGCAAACGAAACGTGAGCTGGCCAAAACACACACACTTTTACCAAAAGCTGGCTACCTGTGTGTTTGTACACCTGTCAGGTGAGACTCTTGTATGCTTTTGTTTTTCCCTTTAATTTTTTTGGGGCCTGAAGCTGAAACCAATCCATCTAGCGCCTCCTCTATCAGCATAACAATTAAGCTTAAATACTTTTTGCTTACTGACTGGCCCCAAAATGGGATTATTCACACTTGATTAGAGGCATGTGAAAATGTATATTTTTACTTTTTTCTTTTTCTAGAGCTACAACCTGCACGGGGCTATCAGAATTCATTCAAAATTGAAGATACAATCCAGAAGAGCGAGATACGATGGACTACGTGACAATATTTTATGAGGCAGTGGAGGAAATAAAATGCAGATCAAAGAAGACGAAAGAAGTGTCGTTGTAAATGTAAATGTGTTTTCGATCTTTAAAAATAGGTTTTGGGACATTTATCTGTAAGATACTTCGTAGCTTAAAGATACAAGTGTATTTTTCGTTGGAGCTTTCAATGCATTTTTCGTTTGGCTTTGACCAAAAATATTTCCCTTTCCTGTGGCCACATAAAAAATAAATTCAAATAGACGCAACAAATAAAAATAAAACATAAATAAATACACACACAAGCGCACTGAGAGAGGGAAAGAGACGGGTAGAGAGAGAGCCAGCATAGCAACATACAACAAAAATAAGTTCATTGAACTATTTGTGAGCTTTTTCGGTGTGTGTGCCTGTAAAGGTGTGTATCTGTGTTTCTTTAGTTTTATTCGTGGATTATGGTATCATAGCACATAGCTTCTTCTTCGAAAGGTTTTCGTCTGCTTCTTCCTGACCATTTTTTCTTTTTTCTTCATTTTTTTGTTTGAGGTGTCATGTGCTTCTTTTGGGTCTTGGATTTCGGCCTTTGTTTGCCGGCATTCGATGGTAATGTAAACTTTTATAATGAAATTAAAATTGATAGCAACACACAATTGTGATTAATCATAAGTGGCCAGTGAAGTTGGCCCTTTTCTTGTTCCACACACTTTCGGCCCAGTCATTGTCCATCCAGGAATGCCCGAAAAAAACCCAGCCCATATTAACCCATTATTTGCAATCCGCACTTTAGTCGCGACATTTAATTCCCCGTAAAAAAGGGGTGCGACCTTGGGCTCAGCAGGTGAGAAGCGAAGCACACTAAAAGCAAGTCCTCTGTATAAATTGAAATTTAAATTAAATCCCGAACAATACAACGGCGAGCATTACGATTGAAAGTATTCCTATCACACATTAAACAGAGCAAAACTCGTCTGCTTGCTGGCAAACAGAATGCACTTAATTAACTCGATTCGAAATACATTTCTGTGTCGATTGTGTTTTATTTTTTTGGGAACAAACGAACAATGTCAGTATCCCAATAGTCTTGGGACCATGCCAGACGATCGTTGGCACATTAGTCTTATTGTTATTATATTTCTTTGTTGCACAGATTAGCACCAATTAATTACTTTATCGTGTTTTAAGCGAAACAAGTATTTTACTTTGTTTATTGTTATATCTCTCTGGATGCTTTTTGGGCCAGAAATACACCCAAAACCGGAATATGACGTTAACGGGGGAGTTGAGCCGATTACATGGGAATATTTCGGAGCGGTGTGATCTAGTTAGCGATCAAAGGCGAGCCAATTATAATAAAATACAAATAAACATTTATCAGCGATTATCATTTTTAAATAATTTGTTTAAATTATTACATGCATATGTTTACCGGCTTATGCTAATCACTTAATTTAAGAAGGCGATATATTTTTATTTGCATTATTTAACGTGTTATTTACAATATAATTTAGAGTTTTTAGGGATTACCATACAGTTTTCTTAATATTTAAGTAGCGATCTTTATAAGAAATATTTTTAACTTGTTGGAAAGTCCATAATTACTTAAAGTAGTTTTTAAGATTAAGTTCAGAAATGGTTAGGGATTAGCATTTAGCTCAAATCAATATTTTTGTAATAAATATTATTACAAATATTATAATTATATTGTACAATTCATAAATATTAAAATATTTTATTAAATTTCCATACATATTTAGAGACTACCATATAGTACAAATTAATAGTTGTGTAACGATCCTTGTAAGAATAATTTTTAACTTATTGGTACATCCATAATTATTTAAAGTAGTATTTAAGATTACATTCATAAATGGTTAGGGACTAGCATTTAGTTCAAGTTAATTTTTTTGTAAAGATCATTATAAGAAATATTATAATCATATTATGAAATTCAAAAAAATATTACATTATTTTCTTAAATTTTCCATACATAATATTTTTAATATTCACAAATGATTCATGATTTATTACTTCCTCTACAGAAGTCACTTATTTTGCATTACAAAAGTTCACGATCGCGAACTGCACGAAAGTATAGAATGGCATTCACCCCATTTATGGCATGTCTCGCATTAAAAGTTTGGCTTTTGCATAAACCAGATCAATAACCATACAAATGGCTCTAAGGCGTTTAATGCACAAAATGCGCCACAGTCTGTGGATCCCTGCAGTCCCCGAACCGAAATCCACCCCCATCAGTACAATTACCACCTACGGCGAGTAACGCCGATTGCTGACAACATAAATAAATAATTAATAAATTAGAATAAGACGAGGAACACCGGGCACTTGAGCCAGTTTACGCGACAGAACTCGTGCCACACTCAAAGCAAGACTCAAAGCCAAGTTCAATATCAAATAACACGCGCTATGCTCGAGCTTGAGATCAGTCAGCTCAATGATCGTATCATATCGTATGGGATCGTATCGTATCGAATCGAATCGGCTGGGAAAATACGCCTAGTCATAGATACAACACACGCACACACTAGATCATAGCCCAGATCTGATGGAGAACAGGAAGCATTACGGAGATAAAAACGCCATAAAAGCCGATTCGCAATAAATCAAAATTAGCAGCATACAACTTTGGGCCAAAACACACGCCCTTTGGCCGCGGCTAAAACCCCCTTGCCCCGTACCGCTCGCTACCCCCTCCCCCGCTGCATCTGTCTCGCTCTATCGCTAAGTGCAGGTTGCAATCAATGCCGTAATAGCAACAACAACAGCAATAACAACTTCCGTATTTCATGCGCTGTAATTTAGCTCAAGTAACAAATGCAAAGCCAAACTAAATGTTGACGGTGACGCGACACGACGCGAAAGTTTAAGCTGAGAGCAGACAGTTGCACTGAGAAAAAAAATGGGTTCGAAGTGCAGTTCCAATCGATTGGGGAATAAATGTAACTTAAGATAATACAGAATTTGGTAAGCCCATTTCCCTGATATTTAAAACGTAAGAGGTTCCGATTATAATACTAGCTAGCCCCAAAGTTCCTAGAAAAAATGTTTGTGTAGGAGTTTATCCTTTAAGCAATATAAATATATAATTAAGATTAAAAACAGTTCCAATTTAAAGTAGATCAGAAAAGTCTAAAACATGGGTTCAAAAACCAGTTCCATACGTTTGGAGATTGTAGATTAAATGTAACTTAAGATAATACAAATGTTCGAATTAGGTAAGCCTTTTTCCCTAATATTATTATTGCTATTGATTATTATTGCTTTTAACGCCAAAGTTCCTCAATATGAAATCTATTTGAAGGAGTTCATCCTTAAAGTAATATAAATATATAAATAGGATTATAAAAAAGTCCCATTTATGTTAAGATTGTAGAAGCAAGAAAATTAGGTCTGAAATATGAAGATTAAGATATGAAGATTAATTTTTATAACCTGATTATATGTGACCTGCTCATTCATTTTCATATATTATTTGAAAGAATAATCCCTAAATAATTAATCATGTAATTTTCCACTACAACTTTGTTGTATCGTTAGTACCCCTTAAATATGTTGCTTTCATCCAACTTCTTAACTATGTATATGATTATGTATTATAATACAATTATATCTTTAAAAAAATATGTTTTAATATTTTTATTTGGATTATAATATTTTCAAAGTCGTAAATTGAGTATGTATTTTTTTCCGTCTGCCATCTGTAAGCCGAATCGACTGCCAAGTGCCAGCTGTGAACTGCAATCCAATATTTGCAATGTGCGAGCTGGCTAGCCGAAAGGCGACTCCCAGCACGTCTGCATTCGATGATTTGCTTCGATTTCGTGTTTACATACAAATTGACATAATTTGTTTATAAATGTTTAATGATCGGCTGGTGACCGGGCCCAGACGCAGATTGTTTACCACTTGCAATTGTGCAAATACACAAATATACAAAGCGAAAAAGAACATGCTAATGCAGATATCATAATGCGAAATACACTTGTGACATTTGATGCCATAAATTAAAATACTTAATGTACTCCAAGACACACACAATTGTTCAACATCATTCCAGGCAGTTTATAAATAGGTGATATTTATTAATTGAACCGAACGCCAACTCAATAATTAGATTTATTTACAAGTCTAACTTGTTGGCAGCAGCCGACAAACAAAAAGCGAAAACCAAATCACATAAATAAAAGCCCATGAAATTCCCAAATCCAGAAAATCGTGCGATTAAAACTGGATATGCATATCCTTAACTTTTATTCAATACGGATTTTAATTATTGTAGAGATGTTGAAATTATCGAATGGATTGCATAACACCCGAATCATCAGCCAGAAGAAGAAGCAATCAAATGCGCAGCCGGGAACGTTTGGAAAAAAAATAAAGGAATACTAAAGGGGAAAAAATTAATTAACATATTTTTATATTAAGTTGTCTTGACGAAAGCCATCCGAGCGTTTGCATATAATTAAGGGATTTATGAACGCAATAGCAATAACGTTCGTAGATAATAACAGTGTCTATTTGAAAGAACTTTATTTTGAGGCTGGGGTACGTAAATAGGTAAATTGGGAAGAAACGTCATGGTTCTTAGAATTATGAACTAGTACCTCTCAAGAATTTGTAAAGCTTATATAAAAAAGGGGTTTTTGAAGATACGATTGAAACTATAATGGTTTTAGACAGTAAGCTGAAATAATGGTATAAAAATAGGGGGGTTATAGAAGACTTGCTTTAAAATAAATATTGTGTATATAATATGATATTTAATAATAAAAATGAAAAATATAACACACAGCTTTAAATAACTTAACACAAATGATAAGACAATTGAATCATTTACGTAAAGATTCGGCACACTTTCCAAAAGTTCTGGTCTCGCCCCTCCAAATACGTATTTATACACTCCACAAGCGGCTTATGGGCGGTTCAAAATCAAAATCGAAAACCCAACCCAGTCGCGTTCCAACTGACGCAAATGAAGGCACCATAAATTGTATATATATATATCAGCGGTATAACGAAATCGACCCCCGGGCAATACGTGTACATAAGTGCATTATTAGCGCTTTCATGGAATTGGAAATGGAAATGTCAAATGGGCGCTGGATACAGAGTGCGTAGAAATAATAGACTGCCGACTGCGACTTCGAATGTCGACTATTGGCCAAAGTCGAGTAGATCGGTCTCTCTGACATATTGGCATATATAGCCGCCCGGCCATTACAATTATTATTACATATTAACATTTGTAGCATTCTTACATACTTAATACATTATTACAGTAATTTAATAACATGTTCTCATGGTCAACCTGCTGTTCTGGCCGTTCTGGCCGCTCTGGAGTGCCAAGTGGATTCCATGGATTGCCCATGCCCAGTATCACCCCGCTGCATATTTTAAAGAGCCGCCACCGCCAGCGATTACATTGTAGCCAAGATCTTAGAGTTAAGAACCAACAACAACGGGAGGTCATAATGAACGACACTTTACGGGCATTACGCTCTAGCTCCATTGATGGCTCAATGGGGTTTCGATCCCGGTCAAAACGAATCAAATCGCAGAAACAGATACCGATGCTGATACAGATACAGATACAAACATCAAATATCACGATTTTCAGCTGTCACCCTGAGCTGCCTTAGATGCGGATGCGGACATTTGAGATTGGTTCGGTTCGGTTTGGGACTGCGACTGTGACTGCGACTGCGACTGCGACTGCCCCGTGGAAAGTGAAAATGCATCGGTCTAATTATAACACGTGATATCATCGGACGCGCATGATTTATGCGCAACTGCACCAGATCCGGCAACAACAATCGCCCAGAACTTGATTGGATTGTCTTGGATTGCGCACCTCCGCCCCGGGGTGTATCTCATAGCTCAAGTTCAATGTGGAAGCGGCTAATCCGAGCCGCCAGACAAGGCGAACCCTTGAAAATGGAAGCGCCTCAATCGCCATCTAATGCACAGAGAAAATAATCTATTATCTGGGGTTAAATGCGAAACTAAGTTATAGGTTTTCCAAAAAAAATTTGGATTCTATCTTAATGTCAAGGGAGTTCTTCAATGAAATTTTAGATTATAGTTTTCCAAGGTAAATACACTAAATACATGGATCTTAACCAAATATCAAAGGATTTAGGTGATTTTTTACACCAACGAACTCTTTATAAAATATAGAAAAATTGTGGAAAAAAGGAATGAAATTCTAATTAAAGTAAAAAACTATATATGCATATACTATATATACTACTACTATGATATTATATACTATATAAAACCAAAAAAATCCGTTCTTAATAAATTTTTAAATTATTTTGAAAGGTATTCTCTACGAATTTTCACATTTAAACATATCTTTTTCGAACTTAAGGTGTTATAAGGTTAAATAAGAAAACATGTTAATTTTTTTTGCCGTGTAGGGGGCCTCCATCATCCACCCGATACGCCTCTGGACACCCAAAACCGCAAACCTCGACGTGCAAATGTCTATGCAAATGCGGCACCCTCGGCACTTGGCTCCCCCTCACCTTCGAATCGGCGGCTTTTGCACAAACAATTCCATTTCGCTTTTAATTTCTTCGCGCAGCTTTTTTTCGTGTGTGTTTGTCAACTAAATTGGGTCTAGTTTATGCGGTTTTTATGAATCTGACCTTAGTCATGATCATGAAATGCTCTGAGCCGATCCACTGGGCTGGACTGGGCTGCAATTAGGGCATGAATGGGGAAGCTCAGTGCCAGTTACCCACTGAAAAAAGGGGCTGGTGATTGGATAACAAGAGCAGGAGATTGGGGTGATTGCATGAGATGAATTCAAATGGTGGCCATAGTTTGTTAATATAAGAACTTGGCACAGAAAAAGGTTCTTAACATTAAACATTGTATAATAATTTTAAGCTACATTCTATATTTACCTTATTCACTTATGATGATTCTCATAGTCTTTCCTATAAATATATATTTCAAAATATAAATGTACTTGAAAGTAAAAAAGTAATATGAGAACTTGGCGCAGTAAAAGATTCTAAGCATTTGAAATGGTATAAGAATTTAAAAAGACCTTGTATGTCTTATTAATTCACTTAGAAGAATCATCATTATCTTTCCGATATATATATATTTTATATTGTAAATGAACCCGAAAGTGATAAAGGTAATACAAGAACTTGGCACAGAAAAAGGTTCTTAACATTTAAAATTGTATAAGAATTTTAAAAACCCATTAAAAGCTCTCCGAAATATGTATTTTAAATTAAAATTATACTTGAAAGTTATAAAAGTAATACATGAACTGGTGACAGAAAGAGAATTTATAAATACCTTGTATATTTACATAAATCACTTAAAAGAATCATCATAATCAATAACTTGTATACTTACTTAACTCACTTAAAAGAATCATCGTAATCTTTGCGATAAATATAAATTTCACATTAAAACTGCACTTCAAAGTGAAAAACGTAACAATAAAATATATTTACTTTTAAATGAATTTACTAAGTAATTTCCAATAAGGCTTAATCTTTTTAGGAACACTACAAGGGATGACACAAATGGCTTTAAGGCTTATTTAATGCGAATGTTTCACCCAGCAGTGACTTGACAGAAGCTAACGAACCTAAATCTTATTTGATTGACTGAGTAGAGTTGCCAAACTGGCATTCTAGGCCCGACACGTGATACCAATACATGAAATGAACCCCAAAACGGCCGACTATTGACACATTGGCTTGGCTTCAAACAAGCTCTGAATCAAGTTCAAAGTCAAACTAATTATCAGCAATCTAGCTAATCAATAAAAACGCCAGCGAGCACACATAGCAAAATACCCCCGAGCGGCAAACGCCCAAAAAACATGAAACATGTTTGGTTTAAGTTTGGGTTTATACTTAGTTGTATCTTTTTTCGTTACTCCAGTCAAACTACTTACACCGACTGACTACAAAATCCCAAACACAACACACATAAATGCAAATAAATAATTAAAAGCAAATACAGCAGCGACCAGCAATATTTTGGCAGGGAACTTGTTTAATTTGCATAAAGTCGCACAAATAAAAACGATGCAATTAAAAAGGCGCGCGCGTAGATCCAGTCAGCTGATGATGGGTTCGGATTGGCTGGGATTGTACTTTGTGGGGGAAAATATGGCCAAAAAGGGGGCTTAGGGGATGGGATCGGTTCGGATCGGATCGACAACTGGAGCCGGCAGTCGGGTAAATTTAAATACATTTTTTATATGCACTTTGTTGACTCTTTTCGCCTCGCCGCTGTTTAATATTGCTCGGAATTCAGGAATCGGAATCGGAATCCACCGTCTCGAAACTAGTTCGTCGCAGAATTAGTGCAGTAAATAAACAAAAAAATCGAAAAAGAATATAATGTATAAAAATATGCACGCCTGTGTGCGAAATGAATATGTACGTACTACTAAAATGAGCTTTATTTAGCGTGTTCTATTGAAAGGACAATAAACTCTCGGCGAAACGTCAAGGTCAACCACATCGCATTAGAAGACTGCGATCGATTCTTATTCGGGTCGCTTTAGACATCTGTATTTGGGTTCTAAATTCAGCTCAACTCGACTGATTTGGGTATGCAAATTGCACCAGAATTGACAACTGATCATCTCTGCTGGGGCATCATAAATAATATCTCATTTAGTGCAATTCGAAAATAGTTCCAGTATAAGTAGATGTTGAATTGTATGACAATCTTTCTAAGGCAACCTGCCATTTCTATATGTATTTTGATACATTTATTTATAGTCCTGACAATAGGTTTTACAATTGAAGTAAATTAACTTTCTAGAAAACCACAGACTAATACATAAAAGTCAACCGATCTGAAGTGATTACTTTGTTTTACTTCCGAATCTAAAGTTTTAGGGTAAGGGAACTTTGAAATATACAAAATAATAAATATATATATATTTTTAGCATTTAAAATTAACTTCAGTTAACTTTTGTAAGAATTGCAGGTTCTTTTTTAGAAAATCACAGACTAATACATAAAATTCAAACGATTCTGAAGTAATTAATTAAGTTAATTAATTTAGTTTTAAATTACTTTCAAATCCGAATGTTGTTTCACGGTAAGTATGTATTTAAATATAACATTTTTTATATTTATTTTGCTTTACTTATGCTCCTTTAGATAGAATTTAAAATTAGCTTTGCAAGAGCTGAAAATTTATTTCCTTAGAAAACCAGATAACAAAGAAAAGGCAATCGCTTTGGAAGTAGTTACTTCGTTTTATTTAGTCCCAAATTACTTCCTTGTGGTTCACGAATATTAGATGAATTGTAGATGTTATTTCGACTGGTTTCAGGATGGAGCATGGTGGGTAGTATTCAACCCCTCCAGGGGATCCCCTACTATCTGGCCTAACAGCAGGGATACCCACAGTAGCAGCCGCCACAGGGTCCACAGGCATAGCATGGCCCGCAGACATTGGGTCCATAGCAGGGTCCACATCCTCCGCCGCATGGTCCACAGCACGGTCCGCACGGCCCACAGCAGGGTCCACAGCAAGGTCCACAGGGTCCGCAGCACATGATTAATCCGTAAAAGTTCTAAAGAAAAATAATTACCAAGTTTAAAGTTTGTAATTTTTTTTTTGGTTGAAATTTTTACACTTTTTACTCACATTGAACCGAACAAAAAGAAATAATTTGAGACTACACAACAAATTTGGATGTGTTCAGGCCGAAAGGACAAATAAGAATGATACAGAATGGGAAAACCAGGGGTATATTGGTTTCAAAAGTGTGACAGTCGAAGCTATGGGTGCTTTATAAATTGTTTCAGATCACAACTTAGGCTTATAACTTTGAAATCTAATGTTAAATAAAATAAAATGTAATTAAATTAGATTATATATATAAATTTATAATCCTTAGGCAGTTCATCATAACTTTAACATTTGCCTGAACCGCTTCTTTTCTCGCTACAAAACCGATTGAACAACTGGAGGTCACCATTTTTTTTAGATCATAACTTTGAATTTTAATTTTAAAATTTTTAAGTTAAGTTTAAACAATATTCTTTATTCAGAAAGCCTAATACCTTCTGAATACCTTCTTTTCGCAACACAAATTTTATTTTTAACAGAAGGTCACTATTTTTCCTGTTCATAACTTTGATTTATATTTTTAAAATTTCAAGTTAAACTAAAACCAATTCCTTTCCTCCTTTCCTCAGAAAGCTTAATATATATTTAAATTCTTTAGGAAGTTTATCATACCTTTTAAAACTAGTCGGATAATAACTTGCCTTTGAATATTTTATTTTCACGCTACAAAACCGATTTTACAAGGGAGGTCACTATTTTTCCAGTGCATTGTAACACATAAAATGAGTAAATGAGATTTAAATTTTTGTTTTCTCGCCGGATCATGTGTTCATTGCACCCGGGTGAAGTTCGAATCGCTGCCGGTTCTCAAGTCGAGTTCTGCGCTGCACTTTTGTTTACTCTTGATTTTGTCGTACTTTTTGATTAAGTGCATGGCGCATAGCCGATTGTCGTCGGAGTCGCAATCGGAATCGGAGTCGCAGAATGGAGAATCGGGGCTGGACGGGTATACTATATATGCAAGTGTATCTGAAGTTCATTATCTGACCGAAGAGCCGTGTTGTTGTTTTCCAGCCGAACCGAGCCAAGAATGTCGCATTGAAAGAGGTCAATCACCAGCGTCGCGATTGCGCCTTGGATGTCACCGGTGTAATTGAGTGCAATTTATTTTATTTGCTAACGATTTTACGATTCTACGATATCGGTTAATTAACTTGGCTCCCAAAAAGCAGGAAGCCAACTAGCTGACAGAGTTTACCAGTCCAGTCTCCGAATGGAACCCCGTTCACATGGGCCAAAGTAACTATATGCTATATGTGCTTATACAATGATTTGTATTTGTGCATGACTGACTCAGCCGGAGCATTCGGGCAGAAAAGTATGGGTTGCAAATAAAAAGCGCATAATAGGCGTTTAAATGCAATTTTCTCGGCAAAATGGTCGGGCGAAATATCAAAAATTCGAATTATATGTTTTGCAGCATGTTGATTAGAATGAAATATGTGTGCGAGCGGAGGGTCGACCGACCACCAGAAGCAAAAACCCCGTCGACAAGCCGCACAGCACAGAAGTCCTCTCCCTTCTAGCAGAAATATTTGGGTAGCATCCCGCATCCGATGAGACGGACAAGTCCAGCTCAAAGTCGGACTGCTTGTTCTTTTTCAGCACGGAGAAAAACGATCTTATCGTAGGTCCCCTAGAAATCTTAAAAAAATATATTATATCACTTACCATATCAAAATATAAGGGGCCTAACATCATATCTCAGATCATTTTTGAAAATATCTAAATTTGAATATTCTTTATATTATTATAATACATCAAACTCCAATAAAGCATTTATTTTAGATGAATTTTTACAAATAATTCTACAAAGTGTTATATGATTCTAATAAGTAATAACTCCAGAATAAGGCCAAACTTTGGTTTGATTTCTTTCTGTGTGATCTTTTGCTTTTTTTTAGCTCTTGATGGATGGAACTCTGGTCAATAATTTTGTGAGGGTGCCGCCAAAAGGGCAGCAGACGCTTCTCTAACTTAGTTTTTTCTTTCATATTTGGTCTTTGATGGTCTTTGTTTGAAATAGATTATTGGCAATACATATGTATACAAATATTTTTATTTCGTCTGGCGACGAGAGTTCAAGGATTTTTATTGGGTTCAGTGAACCAAATGTTCCTCCGGCCGGAAATATCGAATTCGCTTTAATTATGGCCCCTCGCGCAACTTATTAATATAAGTTTGATGAAAAGTGAAACACAATGGGCACACACAGATGTCATCATCGGCTGGAAAGCGCTGAATAGTGCCGTCAATGGACCAAGGAAATCAATATCCGCCTGTCGTAAGTGTGCGCCCTAATGACTTGGCACTTGTGGGCCAAAGGTGAAGAGAAGCAGAAGGGGTGAAAGGTGATTCAAGGTAACCCGAGTAGCCGACGAAAGTGAAGAAAGCACGTGCCGCCCCCTAAAAGAAGGGGCAGCTGATCACTCGAAAAGGAAAAGTAAAGCGTAGATCGTAAGGATTGAAGATCTACACAGATCCAAGGGACATAATCGGATTTATCCTTAAATTTTGCCGAATACCCTAGAAAACAATGTTTAATTATCATCCTAACTTACAGCATATGAAATTCGTACTTCCATTTTTATGGTTTTAATACAGGAGGTCTCCTAAAATTGACCTAATGGTTCAATCAGTTTCATTAAAATGTAAGACCTACATAGATCCAAGGACATAACCGGATTTATCCTTCAATTTTACCGAATACCTTAGGAAAAAATGTTTGGATGATAATCCTAACTTACAGCTTATGATATTTGAACTTCCATTTTTAAGATTTAATAGGTAAGGTCTTCTAAAAATGATCTAATGGTTCAATCTGTTTCAATGAAATATATGTCCGTGTGGCGTTTATGTGCGCCAAATGACTTGTGGGCGTTCCAATTCGAGAGACCGAAGGATTGAAAGGGTCTAAAATAAATGGAACCTGAGGAAAGTGAAGAAATCGGGAGTTCTAGGCACGTGCCGCCCCTTAAAAAAGGATTCAGCTGTCTTGAAAAAGGAAAGTGATCGCAACGCAGCCCGATAGCGATCCGAATTCAGATCGAAATCAGGGGATTGGGAGTCTGAAGTTCTGATTGATCGTGCGACACGGGATGCGGATGAGGCTGCCGGGAATTCCTAAGAAAATGGCACACAAACACAAAAAACGCAGCACGCAAAAAAAGGGTGGAATACAATATAATAATAATAAGGAGCAAGGCAGCCAAAGGCTCGTATTATTTAATTTGGAACTGGGCCGTTCGTTTTTGTTCTTGTTTTTTCTTGGCCCCGGTATCAATGAATCGAAATGAAATAAAATGAAATGCGAATGCGAATGTCTCGATCGCATGCGGCAACATTTTCACAGATTTCAGATTTCGAGTTTGGAGCTTTTTGCTCTGGATTCTGATTCTACGTTTTGATTTGTGCCTCCTTTTGATCGTGCCACGTTTTTTTTATGGACAATTTTGTGTAATATCGGGGGTTGTATCTTCTGTTTAGGCTATAAATGGCATATTAACACATACTTCTGTTTAACCCTTGAATGCTGGAGGGGGTGTTTTAGATATAAGTCCGATCATCGCATTGTGGATTCGTTTAGGAAAAGTTTGCTTACTGTTTTAAAATACATTGTATGTTATGTGAAATAAATAAGTAAGAAGTTCCAAAAATCGTATTTATCTAAATTTTGCTATAACATTTTTCTGTCCTTAAAAATGTCGTTAATAATATTGTTTAAAAATCAAAATAAATTATTTAAAAATGATTTCCATTTTATTTAAGTCTTGTATTTTCAGTATTTTTATTGGTTACTTTTTTCTCGATTCCCTTTAGAAATTCAGTAAAGTTATAGGGTTAATTCTCCATTTTGTTGCCAAATATTTCTGCCAATGCGATTATTTCTCATGTTTTTTTCCCCCAGTCAGTTGATGACTAATACGCATGCAAGTTCCGCGAAAAACCCATCCCCCGCGCCCCCTGGCATTCCACAAATAGTTGCCTGCCAAATTGCAACTCAATTATAAATTGCAAAGGGGAAAATAAAAAATAAAAGGCGCAGAAACCGAAAAGCGAAGCCGAAACCAAAGCCAAGAAAAGGCCCAAAAGAGTCGCAGTGTAAAATTGTAGCTTAGGCAGCGGCAAAAACTGCTAATTTAACTGCTAGTTTCGCATGCTAACACACACACAGGCACTAAAACGAGCTGAAAAAAACATCAATGGAAATGCCATGAAAATGCAGGTTGAGCTCTGGAAAATCCATGAAATGTGCGAGTACGGGGAAAATCTTCCGCGTTTGTGTAATGCAGGAAGATTTTGCATGATGTTTGCCTTTGTACTCGCTTTACATTTTCCCGGACTGCTTCCACAGGTATACCTATGTATGTACAAACACGTATGGTTATATGCATGTTGGCTTAGTACATTGATCACACTAACGTACACTGGGAGAAATTTGGCATAAAGTTAAAGAAAATATAAAAAAACATAAAACATAAACATATATTTATTTTGTTAGCCCTTTTATAAGCTTAATAAAACAATTTTTATAGAAATTCAATTGTTCTTTCTCAAGAAACTGTAAATAGTACTATCAAAATAACTGTAAATATAATATTTTCAAACAATAAAATCATTGACAAGGTTTTCCTTCAAAAAATCCAACCACACCATTGACATTATTAGACATTGTATTTTACAAACCGCGATGATTTTTATTTTTTAGACTTTTATTTAATTTAGTATGTCGCAATAGGAGTGAGAGTAGTGTCAGCTGTAACAGATAGACTTTTTATGCTGGAATTTTTTTGTTATTAACTATGAATCCTTTTAACATAGCAACTATTTTTAGGTATATTTATTAAAAACTGTTTTGTGTTGTGAAAATTTTTTATATAAATACATACTTTAAAAAATATGTTTGGATATGTCTTTAATCTAAAAGGGAACGGGTAAAATCAATATAACATTTATAACTTTCATATAAAAATTTCAAATAATCTAAAATTAAATTTGGTATTAATTAATGTTACATTCCCAGTTTTTTTCAGTACATGTATAAACATGCGACCTGCCAATTTTCCATGGGATTTTCAAAAGGCGCCGAAGTAATCGCGGATAGCCTGGACAATCCGAAAGAATCGACTGATCGAAACTGCTGGAAAATGGAGGTAAATCGCTTACATTAATTTCTCTTGAAACGGGCGACCCCACGGATGGAATATCTCAGATCCGAGAGCGAAAGCACCAGCTCCGTTTGAAAGAAAGCAGGTGAGAGCGGCGACCGCTCGTAAAGAGCTCAAAACATGACACCCCATATGCGCCCGCTCCTTGGGAGGAGGGGGTGGAGGGGGAGGTGGGCGGAAGGGGGAGGGGACAGCGTGCGAAAGTGAAATCGAACCTTCGCTGCCGGCGTTTGCGCTTTTAGCCAGCAACAAAAACAACGAAGCCGGGCCGGTTTCAAAGTTTACGAGGGGCGCGATTGCACAGTGTTCCAAATTCCGTTAAATTGAATTTGATTTTACATTACATACGATGGTATTATTATAAAAACATAGGATATAAAGTAACTTTAAAAAAATTTTAAAGTTTAAAAAAAGTTTAAACGTGTATTTTTCATTACATACTGGCGTTGGAGTTTTTTTAAAACCAATAAAGCAACTTAAAAAATATATATCATATTTAAAAATAATAACTGAAATGCAATTGTAAAAAGTTCCAATGTATCCTTTTTCTGTTAAAAAAAATTTTGGGTACCTTCAAATATTTAGACAGAATTGGAAAATTACTTATATTAATATACGTGCTAAAATAGTAATACATTTTAAATAGTTTGAGAATTTTATAAATGTATGCTTTTGTATACATTCATCTTTATGCTTAAGAATATATTATATATTACAAAATTGAATAGGACTATTTTAAACATTTCCAACAAGATTATATTTGAAAAAGTTTTATGGCTCTTATAAATACCCAAAAATCTTATATGGCTCTTTTTTTAATATTCAAGAATTAAAGTACACTTAGTACTGATTTAGGCAAAAATGAAGGGACTTGTATTTTTTTATAATTTATAAAAATCCAGTTCAATAATTTCGAAATAATTTATCATGAAGCACTGTGAGCCGGAGACTCAACTTTGAACAAGTGAAGAGTGCGACGGGCGCCGCTGCTGCCTTCAATTAATAATAACAAAAATACGAATTGTAAAAGTTTCGCATTTATTTTTACATACGGTGAATGAAAATCCGTTTCGGTTTTAATTTTGGCTCCTCGCAGGCAGCGCAGCTTTGATTTTTGGCCCGGTCACTGAACTTTGTCCGACTGGACTTTCGTCATGAAAATGTTTGCATACGTGAGAGACCGCCGATGACGCGGTGGCCGGGCCCTAATAAATATAATTACCCATCGATTGCCGGGTGGGTGGGCGACAATGAGTCGGCTTTTCCTCCGAATCACGAGCAGTTGGGGCTAAATGCGGACGGGGTCTTAACTCGGTCATAATCCAGGTGAGCTTGCGATTTTCGGTTATTTGTTTTAATTTAAAATCATTGTTTTCCTCTAATTTAAGCCTTGCAGTGCCAAAAATATTCCAAATAATATTTACAAGGAGATTTTTAAAGGCAAATTCAAATAGATATTTTAAAGAAAACCATTATAAAAATATCAATTGATCTATTTATAGTATTTAAGTTCAGCTAGATGTTGTTTATTATTTAATAGTCCAGAAACAGAGAATAAAAATTTAACATGTTGTGAAAATGTTTTTCAAACATCTTGTCCAGAATTTCCCTCGCCGACCGTGAGATTGCGGCTTAGCGATTCCAGGGGCAATTGGCAATGCAAATCAATTTTCAGATCTCAAGAAATATGCAGCTTTAATTAGTTAATAAGCGGCGCTGGCTCGCAGCTGACACCGTCGCGACATGGCCATGGCTTTGGTAGTTACCGTGGCTACTGGCTATGGTCTATGGTCTATGGGTATGGGTATGGCTACCCAGGATTCCTCAGACGACGCTGATAAAGCCGGACTGGACCACAAATGGGCGTCGAGCGCAATTAGCGCCATATATCAATTACCGAGCAGTGCTCCACTCCACATTACGTATACGCAGGCGACGCGCGGCTAAAGTGTTTTCATTATAAATCATTTATTCAAATTGCATATTAGAGCGACTGGTTGTGGTCAGCACCTCGGCGCTGCTCCGATTGTGTTCCGGCGTCAGGTCTCGTTGGGAACAGCTGATCGATGGATCGGCTAATATGTACAACCATATAGCGCCGGGCAGTGATAACCACCTGACGCCTCCCAAGCGGACAGCTGTCTCTGTCTGGCAGCGATCGTCTAGCATAAACAATATTCAAATTAAGGGGAATTTTCAAAGAATTCAGTCTTGACCAGTTTAATATTTACCAATCACATTACAGTAAGTTGAGGAAGATCATTATATCTAACCCCATTTCGAAATTATAAAATAAATACATGTTATTTAAAAGAAAATGTTGTTTTAAAATGGCACAAATATCAAAAAAAAGATGGTATTTAAAAACAATATAATAATACTTTAATACTTTAGTCCTGAAACGAAAATTATAATAAAATGAAGTTTTGGTCATATTCCCAATTAGACAAGACTGCTAAAAAAATATACATTTTATGTAAACTCCATTTATTTGTAACTATTACATACATCTTTGTGCTTGTTACTTTTTTTTATTGAAATACACAATATTTTTCCATAAAATTACATTTACAAATAACCCACACATTTTATAATTTCAGTTTAGATCGTTATTCAAAAAAGCTTTGATCAGATTCCACATTTCTTAGTCGAGACATAAACCTCCTTTAGCTAGTTTTGAAACCTAATGTGATCTTGCTTAGGGATGTATAGAAATTTTTGACCGATTTCATTAATTTAGATGTTTGAGATTTAAAATTTGTTTGTATAAAATTTATTTACATCCCTAATTAGACGACGAACTGCAAATTCAACCATTTGGTTGAGATCCACATTTTGGAACGGTGTGAAAAGACTTTTTTACATGTAAGTTTTTTTAAACTATTAAGTTTCTTCATAGACCGATTTTTGGTTTCATATTTCTCTACGTTGTGTGCCACTCATCGGCTTTGTATTTAGTTATCTTTTTTCAGTTCCTGTTTTTTATATGTTTCTATTAGTATGGTAAATGCATTTATCTTAAAAACTGTAAAAATTCAAATTGTTTGTAAAAAATTGTCATTGTAAATCTGTGCGTACATATCGTGGTAAAAATACTGCATTTATCCTCAGTCGCTAATGCGAGTTTTACAAGTTCGTTGGTTCCATAAAAGTTGAAAACTTATCAAATTATCTGATTATATCTTACAAATTGGTCTTCAGTTACGGGTAGGTTGTGCGCTTTGTTAATTTTTAGTAAAACATAAGTGTATTAATCCGTGATTAAAATAAGTATGAACGTGTTATACGTTGTTGTATTCTGTTTTAAATCTTCTTTTTTAATTAGAAATATTTTACTTAGGGATAATCCATGTTCAATATAAATAAAACTAGACACATCTGGAAAAACCAATACAATTAATTGACTTCATACTTCACTTCAGTGAATCGCCGATTCAGTCAAATAAGTTTGAAATCAACTAATTTAAAAGTTCCTTGGAAGTATATCATTTTATCCACTATTATTGCATCAAATAAGCAACAAAATAATAATATACTACTTTTTTCCCTTCTGTTTCGTCACTATTAAGCATTGAACTACCAAGAGAACGTCTTTAGATCCTTAAAATAAAAACAACATCAAAGTTAAGGTTCGATTTTAACTGATTTTCCAAACATTCTGATGAAAATAAGGAAATTATACCAATGCAAGTATAGGTATCTTCCCTTAATTTTTACATCAATCCTATCGAACCACCCTAAATGTTTGGAAATGGAATGTAAGGGAATTAGAAGGCGTCGTGGAGCTCCACAATGGACAACCGCAGCTCGGAGATGGGCGGTAGCTAGTGCGATCTGGCCACCAACTCCAATCCGCCCTCCTCCTCCATTTTGCTGAGGAACTTGATGACCCGTTGGTGGGGTTCCGATTGACGGATCATGTCGATTAGGGCCAGCAGCTTCTTGATGCCGATGCACACCCGCTTGCCGGCCATATTTCTGGCAATATTCTGCAGCTCCTCCGCACTGAAAAAATCCGAGTCCTCCAGCACGGCGAGCACATGCTCGGGGTTCGAGAGATTGGACACATGCAACACGGACGTGAAAGCCGGCAGCATTTCCATCTCTTCGAGGACATCTTTTCGGCTGGAAGTGCACAGGATAAGCAGTTTTCGACCCTTGGGCGGCTGCTTCTTTAGCAGCACCAGTAGGGCCTGCAGAGTGAGATTGGAGTACCTGGGTCCGATCGGCCCGTAGTCCAGTAATCTTTCCACATTGTCCACCACAATGCAGCTCAACGTGGAGCGATAGGCGTCGTCGAAGACCTTGCGGATGTGCAGGCACTTGGCAGACTCCGTGAATCCCACCATATCCTCCGGGGAACAGACCTTGACAAACGGGAAATCACTCATCTTGGCCAGATTGGCGGCCAGCGCTGACTTGCCAGAGTTGGGGGCTCCTTCGATGAGAACGGACACTAGTCCGGAGCCTTCAGTGGCCTTCGCCTGCTGCACGGACAGCATTCCATCCTCCAGGATGTCATTGACCGGTGGACCCCAGTTTATAATGCCACGCGCCAGTAGATTCTCTAACATTTCCTGGGCGGCTCCAAAAGCGGGCTTGATGTCGTTGTCCAAAGCGTGTAGGAAATCGGCACGGGTTACTCTCAACTTCTCCATTGCCTCGGGATCTACATGAACCTAGAATTTTACACATAAGGAAATTATATAAGATATGTATTGATAATCGATTCATTTAACCATTATAACTTTTCACTTGGAACCCGACCGAACAGTAAACGTCTTTTGGATTGATTCCTTAGCTTACCGCAACCGAACGTATACAAACGCGAGAACCGAAAACGTAAGCGAAGGAGATACAACTGAAATAAATAAATATATCTAATAATTGTGACCTTTTGATTCGAACGCGACATACTCCGTATCCGAACTTATTGTAACCTTAACTACCATGCATTTGTAAACCTACATATAAGAACCCTACCTTTGAATCCGCCTTAATTAGTCGGTTCATAGCCGTGGATTGTGCCGCTCTGACAAGTCCCTCCAGTTCTGCGCCACTGAAATTCTTTGTCCTGGCTGCAATCTCGATGTTGTCCACATCGCTGGCTATCTTGTTAAAGTCCCGCATCCGTTTAGTATGGATATTGAGGATTTGAACGCGACCCTGCTCGTTGGGCAAGCTGATCTCCATTTGAACTTCCAAGCGACCAGGTCGCAGAAGCGCCTCGTCGATCATGTCCCGCCTGTTGGTCATTCCAATCACCAGGATGTTGTTCAGCTGCTCCACGCCGTCGATCTTGGCCAGCAGTTGATTGACGACCGTGTCGTGGACACCACTATTGCCTGCCACCGAGCCACGAGCCTTGCAGATGGCATCGATTTCGTCAAAGATGATGATGTGCAGGCCACTATTCGGTCCCAAACGCTTTTCCTCCTCCTCGGCTTCGGCAAACAGGCGCCGGATATTGGCCTCCGACTCGCCCACGTACTTGTCAAGGATCTGCGGCCCGTTCACAATCTTGGGTTCGCGGGCATTCAGCATGGTTCCTATTTGCCGGGCCATCAGGGTCTTACCCGTGCCGGGTGGTCCGTACAAAAGGATGCCCTTCACGTGTTTGATTCCGAGCTGCTCCACCAATTCCGGCGGGAAAACGCGAGAGGCGAAGGCGCGTCGAAAGATCGCATTGAACTCCTTGTCCAAGCCACCAATGCCCATCTTGCCGAAGTCCCAGTCCGGATTTATGATCGACTGCCGCACAATTTTACCCTTGGAGCGACCCTGCAGATTTAGGACGGAGTTCTCGGCCTTTTCGAAGTGCACCACTGTGTTGCCAAGGATGCGACCGAACCGGACGTTCCGGGTCTTTGGGGCAGTATCCCCCACTGTTCGGGGATCCACTGCCTCAAGGGTTTTCACTGCGAGGCCCAGGAACTTCTTGTCTTTAAACTGTAAGGCAGTAAACACATGAATTAGATAAGGGATATAAAAGGGATAATAGGGGACATGTAGAAATTACAAAGATAGGATTATTTATGACAAAGGGAACCCCAACAGAAACAATAATTTTACTTGGTAAAAAATTGAAAATAATATGGCTAACATAAAATATTTGGTTCTTGAAAAGTCTGCCAATCACATTCCATAAAAAACCTACATGGCAGAGAGCCAAATGCTTTCCTGACGTGTACAGCGCATACATTATAAATCTCGGTTCGTATAATATATACTCATTCGAATTTGTGAGGGTCTAACTGAGAAGATTGCATCACGGTGTCAATTAGGCCATTATTTACTAAAAAGATATATGACTCAGCATCCCTAGTCATTCTATAAGTCAGTAAGATACTTGCATAGGTATGTTTGTACAAACCTGAAAAATATAATAACAGATGAGTTTCAAAATGTTATTTCGTCATAAAGTTGACTAAGTATGTTTATCAAAATTTAATAAATAAAAAACTCGTGAAATAATAAAAAAAATAAGTGCAGCTATCATATAAATTACTAGATTACGGTATCCCCATCCCAAACTATTTTAGTAATATTGTTTCTGGAATTGTTTAATGGAAGAGTACTGTCTTTAAAAGACTCTTCCTTTGTTTTAAAGGAAATTTAATAAATAAAAAACTTGTGAAATAATAAAAAAGAGGTGCAGCTATTATAGAAATTACTAGATTGTGGTATCCGATCCTAAACTATTTTAATAATATTGTTTTTGAAATTGTTTAATGTCTTTAAAAGTCTCTTCCTCTGTCCTATCCTGAAATTATGATAGCAGATCTAAGGATCATTTGATTTCTAACCTATACTTTCCTATTTTTCTAGAGATTGTAAAGCAAATAAATTTTTTTAAGGGGAGTAACTCTACAGTTCTTCCATATTCTTGATATAGATTACCCTACCTGGAAAACCAGGGTTTGTCCGACGGTGAGGGGCAATCCGGCGAACTGCATGAGGAACTCCTTGGCCATCTCGTCCGAGTCGTAGGGCTCCTGCGTGGTGGTCTTCTTCTGCAGGAAGTCCGTCTCGAAGGACACGAGTGTTATGAGGTCCGCACTGGCGTCGAATCGGTAGGGTCGGACGTCTATTTCCTGGTTGATGGAGAGCGTGGCCCACTTCCGCTGGACGAGCGAGAATCCTACGTGGCCAGGCGGCAGTTCCGCCCCGCTGATCTTCTCCAGCGCGAAGATGTAGTGCAGTCCCGGTCCCGGCGAGATGTCCACATATCTGTGGAGTTTTGGGGGGAAGGCGGTGTTGAAAAGCGTGAAAATCCGCCCACGTAGTCGCAGAGAAAACATAAATCCAAAGACCACTCACTTGACCTCCTCCGTGAAATCGGAACCATTCACAATGGCCCTGTTCGTTAGGGACAGTTCGTCCGTCGGGCATTTCATAGCCCTCATCCGATGCGCCATTTCAGTGGACATTTTCTAGGTATAATACAAAGGTTTTACAACTCAGCTTTTTAATAATACAATCCCAAAATTGACTCAGCAATCAGCTGTTTATTGCAGCCCTGGCATTGTATGTGTGTATTCGCTGCGAATGGTGCTAACAGAAGCTGGCTGCTACGTCATCCAGTTGAGACCAGCTGTTAGCCATCTAATATTTTTTTCACAATAGTAGTTTAAAACAACGAAAAAACGCTTTATAGAACGTCTTGCCTGTGGAGATGATCAGGGTCTCCAAGGCCACCTTATTTTGGAGCAGCTCCTCTGGCTGGAACATATTTCAAGCGTCCGTTGGGGCCATAATTGGACCCATCTTGGAGAGATTGGATCCACAGCATATGGAAGTGCAGAGGATAATCGGCTCGTGACTCCTGGGCGGTTGTTTCTTCAGAACATCCATCAGCGTTGGCAATGTCGTCTTTCCTGTCCATGTCCATGTTCACATCTTCGATGAAGGCATCTTCGCCTGCAGACCAAGGCATCCTTCACGACTTTCTGTATATGCAGACATTGACATTAGTAAAAAATCAGGCAAACATCAGGAACAAAGTACGACCTCTAATTGCACCCCATGACTAAGTAGGATTATGTTGCCCTTACCAAAATTCGGCTGTTGTACGAACACCATTTCATCATCCAGGATACCAATATCTTCCCGGATCACTAGGACCAGCATCCTCTATCTTTATCATCGGGCAACCATCAAGGTTGAAGATCGAAAACTTCGCCTGCAGGAACTCCAGTCGATTCTTTTAAGTCATTTGTATTGACCACGCAGTATTTAATTTTCATTTCCAAATTTACTTTTCCAGTTGAATTTCCAGAAGAATTTCCAAATTTTCCAAATTTGTTCTCAGGCATGCACGATCAGCTGTTTTAACAGAATGTTAGCTAGACATCGATTATTTTACTGCAATTATCGAGATCGATTTTAAATTGATATAAAACGCCACAAATCGATTTTTTATGAAGGCTTGTGAAGGTATCTTTTTTCAAAATCAATATTGTTTTTAAAATAGTTTGGTTTGCTTTTTGGATCTATGAGCATGTTATTTATCTCACAAAATGTAAGTACAAACCCATTCCCGACATGTATCTTACAAGATATTTTACACTTACTCTACATATACGCGATAGAGGATAAATGTTATCAGCTTGGTATATCGGTATTTTCTGGAAAATGTATGAAAAAATAATATTTTTAAATACTTTATTCGCACTGGGCCAATATAAATGTGCGCGGGAAATTTAAATAAGAATGAGCTTATCGATAAATGACAAAAATAAAAAGCTTATTGATAAAATGCCTTTTAAGTTCTTAGCTGTTTCTTCCAAATGAGAATACGGGTGGCCTTGACCGTTTTACTCAACAGCTATTAACAATATATTCATTTTATTTTTTGAATTTTATAGTGTGTACTGTTGTTTACTATATAAATGTATAAAAAGATTTAATATTATAAACTAATATAAATACCATCTTTTGAAAATACCAAAAACATCGTAAAGCAATCGATAGGCTCGCAGTTTTCGAGCATCGATCATTGCCCGTTACAATTTAAACTTCTTTTTGATTTATGATATTCTTTAGTTCAGCTCTGTTTTGCAGAGACCTATGCACATATTACAGAATCCCACTGGTTCCTCCCAGCTTTTTGGTTTTTTCTGTTCGATGGCTGTGCAATTATTTTCAATCCAGCATTTTTCTTCGTTTCTTTGCCGTTGACCTCGCGCAGTTAATCATTCGCATCGATAATTGGATAGTGGATGTCTCTATTCGTTCTGGCCCCTCTCCCAAAATTTATAGCGTGCATTATATTCGGACAGTTTAATTGGGTATCGACATTTATTAATTTGTCCGGCCTGCTTTAGTATAATGCCGGTAATTTGTTGGCCCATCCGAATTTGACCACTCAAGGCTTTCAACACTCTGCGTCCGCTCAGTTTCCCTTTTTTCAGGCCAATCCATTTGCATGCTGCAAGGGGAAGAGACTCTCGCGTCAGCTATGCACATTAATTAGGCCGGTTCATTAGACACATGTCCATCAAAAGTGGCCCAGGTCCAGGTCGTGGTCGTGGTCGTGGTCCAGAGCCCAGCTCCAGACTTGACGACTGCGCCGCCGGCTAGGGAATATATATATATGAGTCGGTATATATCCCGATCACCGATCCTCTCGTGTTGCCTGTTTTATGTAATTAAGCCAGGCGCTCACTATTTAAATTGCTGCCGGGTGGCGCGGGGAAGTCAAGGAGCGACACTGAAACGGAGACAGAGCTTGGGATTCAGCACTTTAAAAAACTGGCTTTCAGAATCCTCTAAAATTTATGGTAAAATAAATAGTCGAAAACGTTTGGCAACCATAAAAATTGTATCTTGAGTTTTTACAAACTAAACTTAAAATAAAATGTAAGTCAGAAAATATTGAAACAAAAAATAAAAAACACTTAAAAAATACTGGCTTTCAAAGTCCACTAAAATTTGTGGTAAAAAAAATTAGTCAAATACCGCTTTGCAATCACACAAATTTTACCTTGAATTTATACAAATTAAACCTTCAAAAAATTCAAGTCATAAAATATTGAAACAAAAATATTATAATGTTTTGTATAAATTATAAAACTTATATTTTATTTATATAACTTTTTATAACTTTTTTTTGTTTAAGTTTTAAGGTTAATATGATTTTTTTTATATTGCTAAACCTTGGTATAAATTCATAATATTCCTACTGTAAAAAACAAGAGAACATGTAAGCATATAAGCCAACATTTTATTTAATGTAAATCAAAAATAAACTAAATAATTTACTTAGTTATAAACTTACTTATTTCTAGTTGCTTATGAGTTGTTTTGTGTTTTCTAAATCATAATAAATAATTTTCTAAGTAATAAAATAAATATTATATCAAAAAAATCTTTATACTCTGTTATATAATATATATTTTCTATATTTTCTTGTCGCAAAGTTACTTAATTTTTGGGAGTGCAACCCATATGCGCCTGGGTGTATCACGAATTGGCAATTGAGGGCCAGCTGAATCGGCTGAAAGCCCAGGCCTTGGCCAAGTGCAATTTGCGGGTAGGGCAGCAGCCTCCTCATCGAGATCCGCATCCTCATCCCTGAAACTGGAGGAGCAGACTCGAGACTGGAGACTCGAGACGTTCGCTCGTCAGCGCTTGAGCCAATAATTATGGTTATTAATCGGCCTGGGAATTGGCTGCTAATTTGCAGTTTAGTTACAAATTCTGGCCGCCAGCGTGCAATTACCCGCTTAAATTATAGCCTCAAAATAAACAAAACACCGCAACGCCAACGAGAATCGCTGGACGCGATGGTCAGTTCACTTTATTTCAGAACAGAACAGTTCACAAATCGGGAAAAGGTCACACCAACAGACACACAGGGAAAAATAATTTAAAATATTTCATTTATAAGTACAGTTTGTATTCGACATTCTGATCTGATTTCAAAACTCTCTATCTTGTGACCCTAATTTGAAAAATGTGTGCAATAGTTGATGTTAAAACATAGTATAGATCATTTCAGTCCTACCAAGTAATGTATTTATATTATTGTGTGGATTTCGACTTTAAATATTATTATGATCTGTTAGGTATTCATATTTAACACCCTGTTTTAGTACCTAAAACAAATTCACAGACTTATGTTATGTTAAAAAGGAAACACTGTGCAATCTAACTTTATTTTTAAAATTATTATTAAATATTGATATATTACCATTATATAAGAATGAGTCCTTAAGATCCTCTAAAAATCTTATTAGAGAAAATTTTCCAAAAATCCTTTTTATTTTATTTTTTTTAGTAGTGTTAGTATTTTTTCAGCGAAAGTATCATGCTCTGTGCAGCATCCAGGCACATTTAGCCTTATGCGTGTTTGCTTATCACGAGTCTTATCGCCGATTAGGCCGGGTCAATACCGCACATCAGCTAATGATGCTGCCAGTCCGCCAACTCCTGGAACTCGTAATTAGACGCCAGTTCTGGGGCGTTACTCAATCAAGAGTTGATGGCACAACCCCCTTTCCGTCCGGAGCGGCGGAGCATCATCACCATTATCATCATCATCACCATCATCATCGGAGGAGCAACTATCCTGCCGCATGGTGATCGGTGATCGGGCCCAACTACAACATAATTTCCAGACGTCGACGCGTCGCTCTTCCAATTTCGGAGGCGCGCTGGCAACACTTTTGGGCCGCCAAATCAAATCGTGTGCTGTTTATTTAAATAACCATAATTTACCGCACCATCCAGATCCAGGGCCGCTCTTAACCCGGTCCTGCCCCGTTGGGGCTATTTATTAACCCACACACTCAACGGATCCCAACTGCACCGTTCTGAACCGAGGCGATCCTTGACTTTTATGGCCTGGCACATGATTTTCCCGGGCTGTGAGAACATAAAAATTCAATTTAATATGCTCCGCAAGATCTTCGTGGATTCCTATACCATCGTTTCCCCATCTGATTTAGCTGGAAAGCGTTTTGTCTTTGAATTTCTGTTCACCATTGTGGCCCATATGCAATCAATGCTGGTTATGTCAGCCCATCTAAATTTGTCGTGGGTGTTTGTTTGTGGGATCGTTTTGTCCATAATTATGGTTATATAGATTCCAATCGGAACACACCATAAAATGTGATAGGAATTGCTCTACTTTACGTTGCATACTTTGTGGGTAAACGGTGGAAAAGTATATTTTAGAGATCATTTCAAAATTGCTTACATATAAAAATTAAACACTCAAAGGTTGAGTATTTTTAAATATATTTTTCATTTTATGCAAAAAAACAATCTCAAACTTATTAATAATTTCAGTTGGTAAACGTTTTGTCTTTGAATATGATGACTAGAATATTACCAAATAAATGCCTAAATGCTTATAGCTAGATCCTGACTCTAAATAAAGAAAAGTTCAGGTATTTCCATCCATTTTTGATCCTAATAAGCAATCAATCTCCAATCTGATTTAATGGAATTCTTCTTTGTTTACATACTTTACATATTAAACCCATCATACATCGATTTTGGCCAAGTGCCAGGACATAACGCACTCCATGCCATTATAAACAATTTATGATCCCACCGGTTGGGAACGTCCGAAAGTGGCCAAGTAATTGGCCAAGTCGCTGCGTCCGATAATCTGCAAAGATCTTTTGCCTAAGTGGATCTCTAGTTGGATGGTTGGTGGACTCAGCACGTCAAGTTTAGAAAAATGAGCTTGTTAACGCTCCATGATGAGCCCAGTTAGTGTCTAACCCGGAGCCAGATCGATTCGATCCGATCGTTCTCAGATGGAGATGGAGATGGATGAGGATGTGGATGTGGATGTGAATGTGGGGGCAGGGCAAGTCGCCCTATCCTATCGTATCCCATCCCATACGATCCGAACCGAACCGAGACTCATCATTAGGGCCCTGTGTAAAATTACAACACGATAACACGTAATCATTAGCGTTGCTCCGGGACGGTGTGAGCAAACAATTTGAGGGGCCTCAGTCAGCCAGTCCCGAAGCGAGGGAACCCAACTTCGATTTGCAGTTTCATTATCAAACGGGCCAAAGAACATAATTTGACTAAGGCCAAACATTTGGCAACAGCAACGGCAAACGGCAAACGGCGAGAGGCCAATTTGCAGTTCTCGACGGACTGCCAGTGGTAGTCCGTCTATCGATCACGTTTCGAACTGAAAGGCACGACCATGACGACGGAACCGCCGATCTGCACAGTGGTGGAGGGAACCTAATGGAACTGGTTAGTTTTTGGATATTTTATACTACTTCTTAAGCATTTGAAAAGTTAATAGTAACCATGCGTTTGTTTTAACCGATACATACAAAATACTGAATATTAAATACCAAAGGGTTAATGCCTTTTCTACGGGTTAGGACTTAAAAATTTTAGTATTTAATAAAAAATGTTTATAATACACCCTTATATCATTATAGTAAATGGCAAAAGTTAATGGAATTTATTAAACACAAGTTTAAATAATTATAATTGTTAGTAATTATGAATAACTCATGCTTTGATTTTCGAAATGACCCGGTTTCTCGTCTTTAGGTTAAGCTAAAATTGGACCTCAAAAATACCAAATACCTTATGTTTTCTCACTTTAAAACTGACTTTTAAGCTCCCACAACAGTTATTTAAAAACATATTTTAAAATAGGGTTAAAAACCCTTGCCTCCACAGCCAAAGATTTTCCTTTAGGTCTTAAGATACCATATTTTGTAACCTCAGGTTAAAATTTTAAGGTGTAATCCGTTAATGTATCTTATACCTACCACTGTGCGATGCGTCTTCGATAATGCGGCGCTTTGTGGTTGCAGTTGCAAAGTTTGTCCAAGACGCCATTGGTAGAACTGTGGAGTGGGTGGGGGCTGGTTGGGACGAGGGGCTGGCTGACAATTTAGAACTTTTATGCAATTAATTGCAACAGATTTGTGCCAGGAATGTGCCCCGGAGGCACCACTTCCTCCGTTCCCCCTTTGCAAACGATTCTGAACCGTTGCTGCTGCCGTTCTAACCACTTTTGGGCCGTTAATTTAAAAATTGTGCTCACGTTCCGGCAATTTGCTGACCACCCACATGCAAATCCAGCGCCAGAACCCCCATATATCTTCGATCCTTTTCTGGAGGGGGATTTATACAGCCAGAGAGCGCGATTCGCAGAAAATTAGCAGCCCGACAGCGAGTGAGCGCAATGCAATTTGCAACGAGCATTTGATTTGATTTGATTTGATTCGATTCGAGTTGCGGGTTTCCGAGTTTCCGAGTTTGCATTGGGCCCAGTCTGCTGTTTGCCTAATTTGACACTCGGGGCTGTTGTGCAATTGGCCTTATAAGTCGGTGGGTAGAACCCACCAACCCATCGATATGTGGGTGCGGGGCTTTGTTAGCTTTCCGTACTCAAAGATTGGCTCTGGCAATGGGTTCTAATGCGGGGTTTTGTCTCGAATTGGCCATCTTGTGTGTATGATTGAAACGACTTGTTGCCGGAATTATGAGTGGCTTGATCTGCGATTGTTTTTCTCGAGATTGTTGGCTGAACAGCTTGATAGCTTAAATGCCAACTGGATAATTATTTTTAATGAGCCGCATTATAATAAAGGTGGGAGGTTCATAAAAATAATGAAGTAATGCATAGCTCTTTAAAAGTTGAAAGTAAATTGAATTAAAAGGTTGATTATTAAGGATGGCTAGTTCTAATTTACTTTTGAATATTCTTAATTTATAATATTTAACAGCAAGGGAATGCAGCCTTGAAATTCCCTGACAAATTAGCAGAAGAACAAAGTAAAGAAACCAAAAACACCGGAGTCGTATTCAAATTTAGATTCCGATCCACAGAGCACTCAAAGTCACAGTCGCAGTCAGCAAAGCGACAACAGCAACACGAGCAACAGGCAACAGGCAACATGCAACAGAACCTGGCAACATTTGCGATTGCTGGCTGGGCTTCCTTGTATGGGCTGTCACAGCTAGTCGAAGTGAAGAGTCCGGCTTTGGGAGAAGACATGCTCGGAGGAGAGTCTCCCGGCCGAGTTGGTCAGTCTGGCCGGGCACTCCAGTCCGAGTCAATATATATTCCAAAAGGAATTCCGCAAATAATTGCAGAGCGGCCAAAACTTATGGCGATTGTGTGGCCGACCGGGCATGCAAGGCTCACTGAAAGAAAGTTTAGGGATTTGAAAATAAATATTTAATTTATTTATAATCATTTATCGTTTTTAAATGGGAAAAAAAGAAAAAATCCCTCTCCCAATTTTAGACCCTTATCTTGTAACCTCAAATTTTAGCTTCTGCTTAAAACAGAGCTGAAACCTTTAATGGCCCAATGCTCTACGATTTTTATTGTAAATGGTGTTAAGAAAAAGTTCTTCGAATCAAACATGATTTAATAAATGACCTGTGGCTTATATAAATTAGTTAGATAATGATTAAGTAATATCTTACTACAACTTGGCGTATTTATTTTTAGTAGAAGTCTTATATAACTTTGTTTACTTTAAATAATTCCTAATTTGGAACATTTTTTCCCAGTGTAAGCTGGCCTAACCAGCGGGGCAGTTCACGTCGCATACATCACGTGCAGCCAACAGCCGCGAACAAAAACAAAGCCTGAAATAAAAAACAGCTGAAAAAAGGCAAACATTTCGAATGCAAATAAAAAGTCGCGCCAATAAACTAGACTTCGCGACGGCGGCGCAGACTCAGACAATGGCAATGCAACTGGGATTGGAATGGGGATTGGAACTGGGTTCCAGGGGATCAGGAGGAACTGGGACCTGGCCACCGACCCTGCAAATCCGCGACGTCATGATGTCTCGCTGGGATTTGGATTTCAGCCGGATCGCGCCCCACCGCCACCGCCCTCGGAGTCATCTCGATCGCAAAATTGCATACAAATCGGTTGTTTGGTAAATTTAACATAAGCGCGTCAGTAGCGCCTCTGGTCCGTGTCTGCTTTTCTGTGTCCAGTGGTTGTTGCCTTTCCGAGGCGAGCTTGGAATAATTTAAGGAGGTCGGGAGGCGGCCACAGAACCAAACAATCACTCCAGGGCACAGTGGTTCGAGAACTCCTGGATTAGGTCAAATTTATGGGAAAGAAGAGATAGCATCGAAAATAAAATAAATACGTATATATATGTCAACTTATTTAAAAACATTATTGGATGAGGGAGGTTTTACCAAAGGAAGGCGGGTTTTACCAAATAACAATAATCTTTATATACATATAAAACTTACAAAAATTTATATAACACTTCGTTTATTGGTAGTATTTAGTTTATATTTGGATTCATTTTGTGGTCCCTTTTCTTTTCGATTTTTAATTCGGATAATAGTTTTTCTAAATGGTTGAAAGCCCACTTTCCTGACTTCAATACCCTCTTCCCACTAAGATCCATCCACCATCCTACCATCCGTTGAACGGACGGTTCCTAAAATTTCTCCTCCAAATTTTACAAAATATTTTATCAACTTAAAACCTACTTTAAGCTTATAATTTTAATTTTCGGACTTAAAAAATGTTAAATTCATTCCTTAGCTAATATGCATAAATGAATTTTTAAAATATATTTTAATATTTCTGTAATTTTGGACCACTGTGCTGCGGGCCGGGGCTTATCTTGTTAGGACTGGCCGACTGGCCGCTCCTGTCCTGTCGTGTAGGCATCATGTAAAACGCATTCACTTGGCCCCTCCCCGCCTACGCCACTGTGCCTGCTCGAAAATTCGACGCATCCACATCCACGTCGCCGCGCCTGTTGATCAGTGTCGTTGTCGTCTTGGATGTTGCTGTTGCTGCTGATGTTGCTGTTGCTGCTGCCGATGTTGCTGCCGTGTTGTTGCTGTTGCCGCCGTCCATTTGAGTCAGGCGTTTGGGCGCTGCAATTTGTTTGAGTTACGGCGCTTGTAAGCACACTTTAAGGATCCATTGTATTCCAATCAATAAGCCGGGCATGACAATGAGACAGAGACCCGGGCTCCCGACTCTCCAGCGAATCTCGCAAATGTGTGTCTTTGTCTCCGACTCTTTCGGCGATCGGAGCGCCGTTGTCGCCGCCTTTAAGGTCCTTTGGGTGTTATGCGAGCACTTCGATTTTGGCATTTTTTCATCGGCAGTATTTTGGAATGCTTCGGTCGAAATATGCAATTTATTTTATTGGCTATTGGGTTAAAAATTGTATCAGCTAACAGGATTTTTTATTATCATTATTAAAAACAAATACTAAAAAAGTGTTTATAATTGTTATAATGATTTATCAATTTTATCAAATTAATAAAAAATGGTAAATCCTTGTATTATTACAAAATAGTTTTACACTAAGAAAATCTTTCGTATTCTTCAACGATAATCCCAAGCGAACTAATTCAGAGCTGGCAGCTTCCTTTGCTCCACTTTTCCATTTGCAATTCAAATGCGTTGATGTGATAGTCACATCGACTTCCTTGATCGATTCAGTGATTAACTGGTTTTGCATTTCCCAGATATTAGCACCACCTTTGTGGCAGCGCCAATTGCCACCTCAGCAATCACTCCAAGCCCGGCCAATTGACTTCCAATTAAATGTGTCAAACGACATAGACCGTTAACACGCCAAGTCCATAGTTGAGACTGGCTCGATCGTTCAGGCCAAGGAACATCGGATGGTTCTCGGCCTGAATTTCATTAGCATATCATCTGAGCCAAGCGGCAGAAAGAAGCTGCTGCAACAAAGACCACAATCAGAGCCAAATTTATGTGCAGCTACAAGAGCTTTGCTAGAACACTTTAAAAATTCTATATTTCTTAAAAAAAATTTTATTTTATTCAATACAAAATATAATAATATTAATAAAGAAATGAGGTATTTCCATATATTATATTTCAGAACTAAAAAAATACCAACATAATTTCAAAAATCTTTTTATTATAAGATCTAGTCTATATACTCTACTTATTTGTTAGAAACTGATCTTAGAGTCCTAGAAGTAAAAAAATACTTATCCCTATTTACTAGTAATATTAAGTACTAAAGTTTAATATGGAAAATATTTAAACGTACTTCAAAATGTTAAATTAATATTAAAATGTATGCACTAATAGTGTTCCCAAAAATAGAGTCATTTTAACCATTAAATGATGAATAATGAATAATGAAAAATCAAAATTAGAAAATTATAGTTTATGATTTAGTAACACCTTAATGGTCTTTAAGTTTCATTGAAAATTACTCATACCACTCGTAGAACTGTTAGGACTTAGTCCAATTAAATTGTTTTCTAAACGAATACTTAATGCAACTCTTATATAAAAAAAAGAAAAAGGGTTTTTATCAGTGCAGCAAGGCAGTTGAAGGGATTAACGAGGATTAGAAAACCTTGGCAACCGCGCACAATTGGCCAGCTCGACCCAACTGAGGAACTGACGAACTGACCGACTGAATGGCTGACTGACTGACTGACTGACTGACTGACTGACAGACTGACGAATATCCGCGGAGGAGCCCAGCTCAGCCTCAACTTCAGCTGATGGCATTTACGATAAATTTACGCAAGTCATTTGACAACGCTGCAACTGCTGCATCATTATGCGGCCGACTGCCGGGCTCAAATATGCACAAATATGCAAAGCAGCTACTGATGATTGTCGAAAGTTGTTAGCAGAAGAGCAGCAGCACGGCTGCAAAACAAACAAAATGTCGCACATTAAGCGGCTGAACATATCTCAAATGTCACGTATACGTCATGTCGGCCGCTCCGCTGACGAGGCAGCGGCAATTAATTAATCCTGCACTCCAGCTCCATCCCCATGGCCAACTTAGTTGGCCCGGCTAACTAGACAGCGACTAGCAGGTTGCCAGTGGCCCATGGCCGATCCCCGAGCTCCAGCCCGAGTCCAGGCCCACATCTTCATTCAGATCCCGGCATGGCTCTTTCGCCTCATTCATGACTCTCTCGGCTGGCATATTAAAACGTGTCTAGGAACAGGTGAAGATGTTCACATAAATTACCACCTCTTCATTAGTCGGGCGTACGGAGAACTCAGCACAGTGGGGCAAAGGTCAAGGAGCTGTTTACTTACGGGTGGGTTCATCAACTTGGTAATTCTTAGCACAGGCAATGTTTATATTTCATATATTTTTAGAATTTTAAAAATTTTGAAACTTTAATACCACAATGTTTTAGTTAACTATCAGATAAAAAATTGTATTAACAAATATATAATTATATTCACCCTTCAAATATTTTTTAATTTTAAAAAATAAGGGAACTAACATATCACAACATTTTTGTGAACTATGAACTCAAAATTATATTACAAAATTAATGTTACTTTACAAATAGAGAATAATAGGGAAAATACAGTTTTATATGTTGATAGGTGTATTTACATACTCTTTTATTTAAATAAATTTTTAGATATATTAGTAAGTTTAAAGTTGATTACCCCTTTTCATAAATATTATATTATTATATTTGTGTTATGGGATATATGATTTTCTGCAGATTTAATGTTTGGTATCATTTTGTTCCAAGAATAAATATAGAAATATCAAATTAGTCTTCTATTGTTTTCTAGAGACTTAGTACTTTGTATTATTATTATTATTTTATTTCAAGAATAATTAAGAAAATATTTTATTAGTCTTCGATTGACAAAATACTGGATATAGATTTGTATGCAAATGTGATCCTCGACCAGTGTGCGCCTCTCTGAGCGGGCTTAATGGAATTTAATTTCTTGTTAGCCGCAGCTAACTGCAACTGCATCGCGATAAGACCTGCGTGCCTGACCCCATAAGCCGGGATCCCCGAGTGGAGCTGTAGCCCTCTAGCCATGGAACCATATAGTCATGGAGCCATCCAGCCGTGGGGCCATCGAGCCAGCTCGTTTCCTGTGACACAGTTCTGGCAATTAGTCATGGGAATCACGTATACGCCCTGCGTGTCTGGCAGCCATTTTATGGCAAAAGGCCTCAACGTCAACGCTGGGCTTTTGTAATTTTAATTACTTCCCCTTGATGGCTGGCTGAGTTATTGGCCAGGGAGTGGGAGTGAAGGACCATAAAGGACCTGCTCCTCCGAAGTGACGGCTCGCCAGATTGTTTTACAACATAATTAAGCAGCATTGTTGTTGGCCTCGGTGCGAATTATGAAGTGCAGCCAAGTGCATGTAGTGCGTTGTTCTGGTCCTTTCCTTCATTTTTTACACGGCAATAGGGGCAGGCATAAAAAACGTCACTCAGCAACGCCCCTGTCATTGTGCTAACTCCTTTTGCGAGGAGGTGAGAACCGAGCAGACCATGTTGCAACTTTATTTTCATGCCCCGGGCGTGCGAGAACAACAACCAACAACCAAGAACAACAACCAACAGCGACAACTGCAGCAAGTCAACAACAATTCGATACACACTTGCCACTTGCCATTCTGGCCAAAAGTACCAGCCACTTGGCCACTTGGCGACTGCCTGGTGTGAAAGCGTGTTGCCATCCTTCGGTCCAGATTCCGATTCAATTCGACTCTCACAGCACTGCAAAAAAATGTGTTTTGCAATTTAGAAAACTTCCAAGTTTACTAAGTTTCCATAAAATTTTTAAAAACTTTTTAAAAATTATATACTTTTTCGAAATTGATCTTGATTAATTTCATTTGTCAATTCCTAAAGCATAAAACAAAAATATTAGGTTTTACTAAGACAACTGAGAACTAAGATATCCTTTCTTTATATAAGGTAAATTAAAATTTTCAAAGAAAGATTCAAAGATTTGTTTACCACTAAAATTTGTTTAAATAACATAAATTGATTATTATAACAAGTTTAACTTAGTTATGAATATTTAAGATAATATCTTTTTTTAAAGTTCCCCTCCTACTGTGGCAATTGTGATTTATGATAAAAAGATGTCCTATTCTTGTTTGTATTATAGCTTCGCAATTAAGTTATACAAGTAAAAGTATTTTATTAATATGTATTGTATCTGTATTTTAATTTCGAATTTTAATTGAATGATAATATAAATAGGTAATTATAAATTTAAAGAATAAAATGTAATATATCTTTGGTTTTAGGTAATATAATTTCAACTATTTTTCTCCAAGTGTCAGCAATTCGCATGCTTTTAGAGATGGGTCCGAGTTCGGGCCTGGATTCGGGTCTGTCTGGATTCTGTCCGTCTGCTAAAGCGTTCAGCATCGATTCGTTATGATTGCATGTTAAATGGCTCCCGCTGAGTTATTACGAGACAAAATCCTTATTTATCGCTTTCTGATTTATTTGTAAACGATTTTCATGCCCATCGCCCATGGACGTGGATGTGGATGTGGATGTGGATGTAGCTGTGGATGTGGAAGTGGATGTGGATGTGGCCCAAGATGAGAATGAGGATGAGGATGAGGATGGGCACCAGGACCTGCAGTTCGACTTTGGCTGGCATCTTGATGGGCTGGCCAGGTTGTTTGCTCAGCAGAATCTCAGTTGGTTCTTGCCAATTTTTACTGATTTCAACGCCTTGTTTTATGGCCAGCAAAGGGTTCTCCGTGTTCTCCTCCACCGCCCCTCGCACTTTTATTACCTCTTGTGTGCGTTTCTTATCTGTTTGGAAATTGTTGCTGCTTACTTAATTTTGACATATTTATTTTTATTATGTGCTGCATACTGGCGGTGGGAGTGGGTTCCTCCTTTCCCCTAATCCTGAGCAACCCACACTGGTGATTAAGTGGGATTGTGGGGGTCAGGTTGGGGTCAGCTTGGTTATTTGGTCTGCAGGCCAGGAGAGTTCTTTCTTTATTTCCGCCATTTAGACAATCGAGGTGGGAAATCCATTATGAACCTAAAATAGTTTGGGACAGGTGCAAATTCAATGGAATTACCAACTGGTTTAAAGGAAAGAAGATGTCTAAAGATGATACTGGGTTTTTGGATCATGATTATTTCTAGTATGACTACAACATCGGTAATACAAATTTGTAGTTTAGTTCACCTTTTAAAATGTCACAAATTTTAATTGCTTACACATTCCTTAACCATTTCACAACTCCTTAAAAATGACCAACTGATCCTTACTTTGGTATTCCATAAGCCAGTGCCATTCAATTGGCCAATTTCTTGACACTTTCAATTCGCCGGACACCAAAACACCAGACCAACTCCTCAGTTATGCTCCAAGAATGCAGAAGACTGAAAATAACCAAAGACAGAGAAATGGTCGACGCCTTCTGTTAACAACCGAAACGAAAGAGCCGAACATGGCTTATTAAAACGCAAAACGGCTTTTTACGATGGCAATAAATTGGTGCCGGGTATGGAACTGATTCTGAACCTGAACCTGGTTTTGAGGAGCTGAATCGGGGAGCCGGATGGTCGGGGTGTTTTGGGGATCCAAGATCGGAGATCGGGGAATATTGGGGGCCGGGGTATGCAAAGCTAAAAAGGAGCTGCAAGCAGGCATCCAGAGAGGCCAGCGTTTATGGCTTAAATTAATAAAATAAGCTTTGTCAGACAATTTACAACGCGTCTTCAGCGAGCAGATTACGAGCACGCGGACACGATCCAACTGCCATCCAGAAAGCAAGAAGCAACAAGCAAAAAGCAGAAAGCAAAAGCAAAAGCAGCATCATCAGCAGCGGACTAAAAAGCAAACAACAACACGCCAGCAGCGGTGAGAGCAACAAAAATCAGCGGGGATACTAACAAGGAAGGAAATCAAGCCATCAGAACCGAAGTATCAGATACTCTTAGTGATAAATTACTTTATATTATGAAAGAAGCTACAATATTTGCTCAAAAAAACAAAAATGTATTACAGAAATGCGCAAGAATCTTTCTTGTGATACATTTTTAGTATTGTATCAATCTAATAAAATCTAGCAATATGTTTCATAGCTTTATCATAACTTGATTTAGTTATACTGGACAAATTTTGTTATAATAATAAATATATTTATTTCGTTAAGTACGTAGTTTTTCTATTACATTGACAAACGAAAATATTACTATATATTCAATCAAAACTAAACATTTTAAATAACCCGATGTTTTCTTAGAAGTACTCATTAATAACAAGCCCTTCATTACTGTTATTGTTACAGAACCATGTGATATTAACAATAATATACCTTCCTTAAGGGTATTAAAGCCAAGTAGGGGAAAACCAACGGCGACATTGGATGTTGCCTGACTGTCTGCCTGGACTTTGCTTATTTAGAGAGGTGGAGATGGAAATGGCAATGAAAATGGAGGGGGTGTCTGGAGAGTTGCGGTGTTTGTCCGTTAATTAGTGAACATATTTCGTATAATCGGTGTCATATTAGTTATAAATTGGATAAAAGCGCAAAACGACAACTTAATTAATTTTAAATTCCAATTTATAAACAAGAAATGCGAAATGCAAAAGTGGTTGCCGTTGTCCGTTCGATGGTGTTGCTGTGGCTGTTGCTGCTGCTGATGATGATGGTGCGGCATTGATAACGATTATGGAAGTACCCAAAGCAGGCTCCAGTCGTGTTTGCTAATCATGTCCGAGGCATAGAACTAAGCCGATCCGATCCCCCCGCGATAGCCCCGTCGTTATTTCAGTATTTCTGCATTCCTGCCACAGCTTCATTTAAATTTCCCTCCTCCTGCGCCGTTGGCCTTCCCTTTTCAGCCAGTTCCGAGAATCCGCGGACTCGGGATCGTTGGGCCCACAATATTCGATTAGGTCGCCGGGCGGCGGAGGCCGTGTCTGCCGTTGATATATTGCCAACGATCATCAGCGATCATCATTTTGTTTTGAGCAGATTGCATTTCGTTGGCTGGGAACGGAGGAGTCGACCCGCAGAGGATGCCGCGAAATTACCTTATAACTTAATTCATTAATAAATTTATGAATTGATCGTTGTAAATTGCTGTCCGAATTTATGGGACTCGGTTCTCTGTCATTGAAATGGTTTATTTAACCAGGTCTTGGCATAGATGAGCTTCACAGCACAGAAAAAAATGTATTTATAATATAATAAAAATAATAATATGTCATTTTGTTATAAAACTAGAAAATAACTATTAATAATTTAAGAAATATCTCTTAAAGCCAGGGACTGCAGTGTGTTAAAGGCCTAACCGCTGCGCTATAAATATAACCAACCATAACTTCGGGTTCCTTAAAAATCTTTCGACTTACAAATAATTATAATCTTGTTTTTAAAACTATACAAATGAAGATAAGTATTTTTTCAGTGTGTGACATCTTCTTCTGTCCCATTTGTCCCGACCAATTCAAATGCCAAATGCCCCTTCAAAGACCCTGTAATTAATGTGGCATTTCGATTTAAAGACGATTTGCCTAATTTATTTTGATAAATTTCAATTATTAAGCCATCATTATCATGCTCTAGGCCCTCGCCTGTGGGCAGATCGAACAAAGAGTGCTCTCTGAATGAATACGAACACTTTATATTCACCTCGTCCATGAATGAATACGAGTTTCTCTTCCTCCTTGGGGCCAAAACTGAATCAACATTTATAGGGGACACGAAGACAAAATAACACTGTGTAAAGACACTTGCCAATCGCTGAACGCTTTTAAAATATTTTTCGAACCGTTGGGATATCAATCAATATTTGTGTGTTTTTCATTTTTTGTGCAGAGAGAAAGATGATAAAAATGGAAACAATAATACTGAGCTTAGGGGAATGAGCAAGAATGTCACCTTTGACAAGGGTTTGGATGAATGAAGTGAGCTTTGTCGTCTCAGTCCGATCATTGATTAATGCGATGATTTTCGGGGATTATTATTCCAAAGATATGTAAGCCAATGATATGAACGTCGCTTTTGTGTTTTATCATATAAGAAAAATATTTTTTTTTTAATTTATCACAAAATATTGCCATTTATTGATATCAAATCTGATGAAAATACATTATATTTTTGTTATTATTATGTTTTTAAAAATATTTTGGATAAATTGAATCTGAAGTAACACATTTATTTTAATTACATAAATGTTATTTATATTCTTTTTCATATTATAGGTACTAAGATAAAACAACATCAAAACTAATGTATTTTAATAATATAAACCTTCTCCTTGGTATATCCGAGTGTATTCCAAACTTTCATTGAAAGTTTCCGCTTTTCAGACTGGCTAAACCCCGGTCCCCTCGTCATCCCTGGTTTTTTGATAAAGTGAAGACTCGAAGCGCTGACAGCTCAGGATTCTCAGCATCCAGCTTGCCGCATTAATTTTGCTAATCCTGCCGAGACGATGATGATGGGGCTGACGATGATGATGGGAGGACAGAGGACAGAAGACAGAAGACAGGAGAACTGGAGATAAAGACCGGGACAGGTCAGCAGCAACAGAATCAGTGGCCATGCCGACTGATTTTATATGGTTATAATTCTTGCTTTTGACAGCAACAAGCCTCGTTTGTCGTTCTGCAGAGTGTTGGGGCTGACCATTCCCATTCCCGATCCCAGTCCGCAACCCATTCCCAAGGAATGTCAAATTAACACACAATGCGCCGGCTAATACATTAAACAATATGGGGGAAAAGGAGATATCGTTGAGCCCATGGAAGCTGTGCTTTCCCAGAAGTTATAGACACACACTGAAATTTCGTTGGGGCCCAGTCGTAAATTATATCAATCGTGTAAGTAGCTGCCAGCATTTAGGAACAATTCTGTTAATCACTTAATTTATGCAAGTGCTACAAATCGCAACCTTGTTGCAACAGCGAGGGGCTTATCCATTTCGGGAAATTAACCGATCCGAACAGAACCGAACCGAACGGTGGGTTAATAAACGATCATTTAATAAGCGTTTTAATGCCAAATTTACGATCGTTTTATTTGCATAAATTACCAAAGTTGCCAACTGTATGCACATTAATTTCCCCACCAAATTGCCAATAAAATGTTATTTATGTTGCTAAGCGAAAAATACAACAGGCAGTCCCGCAAAATTCCTTCAACGCGCCCGAAAGATCGGCGCAAAGGGAATATAACGACGATGACTATATAGAGGCATATCCGCATATATGGACAATCAGCTGGAGTCAAAGGTAGTAAAGTTTATGAGCTTTCGGTTGGCATTTTGTTGGCTTACCTTATTTTTCCGTCGCCCATATGAATTTCGCCCTAATAGAGTCATAAAATTCGGCATTCGACGGCCGCAAATTGATGTGGTTCTGTTAGGTAACTAACGACCTCAACCCAATCAAAGCCACTCACGAACTGTATTGCATCGATATACCCTATCTTTAGGAAAGACTCGTCTTCGGTTAAAGTTTGGCAAAAGAGCTATATAAGCATGGGTCATATGGCTTAGTTTCTTAGTTCAGCTAGTTTTGCAATAACTGGAAAAATGTTGCTGTCTCTTAAGGGAGTCGGGATCACAAGGATATTTGCCATTACCGTAAGTTTACAAGAATACTCAAAAACATTTTGTTTTTACTGGCTTAAGATTGGGATGTATACCATTTCCAGATTTTGGTTCTGCAATTTATGCAAATAGGCGAAGCTGCTGGACTTTTGGATACTATAACTAGCTCTTCGGGAGTTAGCTGCCTGAACACTAACCTTTTATCAGGTCTATCGAGTGCAGTTTCGGGTCTTTCTTCAGGAAACCTGAGTGCATTAAAAACTCTAAGCCCTGCTTTGTATGATGCTCTTCAACTTCTTCAGCCAATTTTAAACATTGTCAGAGGCTAAAATCTGTATTTGGCATTGAAGTGATTATTCAAAATAAATAAAAAAAATGTGGATCATTAAATAATAATTTATTGCAAATCATCGCTGGTTCCGCCCATGGAATTCGGGTATCCATGTGACCACCTTTTCGGTCATGTCAAATACATCCAATGCTTTGCAAAAGTCGTCAAAAAGTATTTGGTTTGAGTCCGAGTGATCCATTTCCTTCATCATTGTCTCAACTATGCGCATTATCTGCACGTGATCCAATAGATTTGAGAACAGTTTGTGAACGACTATTACTAAATCATACTTTGTGATGCGACCGTCTTTGTTATGATCGTACATGTTGAAAAGTACTGTAAATAAAAATATTAAAATTACTTAGCTCTATAAAAACAATTACTTACACTGCAACTTTTTATCCTTGTTTGCATTTTTCAGCTCCGTTGAGGTTTTTAGTGAGTGGGCTTGAAAGGTGCTCAGAAAAAGTGCGAAGTCCAAAAAGCTTATTGTCACCTTATCCCCGAACATGGAGTTTAAGATGGTGGGCAATAAAGGGTTCAACTGCAAGAGCCCCGAATAAAAGTTGTACTTGTGCAGGTGGCTGGGGGGATCTTTACCTCCCCCTGAAAACTGATTGAAGCGTATGTAAAGATACTTTATTTGACTGCGACTCACTAAGGAAAGGAGTTAAAAACTAGAAATAAGACATTAAAGCTAACTAACGTGCTGTTTTTTTCTTGAGGGTGTGCATAACGTCCGGGGGCACTGAGGGATACGAGGTGGCCTTCCTTAAACACAAACATCCCATCCCGTACTGCCTGCCAATTAAAAACGTTTTCCTAAAAATCTCAGTACTTGAAAATTTCCTCTGACAGCATTTACTAAGAAAGACCTGGTAAGAGGCACTTGCTTCTTAATTTTCCATTTCCCATTTTTCTCGTTTTTGATAAACACCGTTCAAGATCAGTTAAGATTAGGGTCTAGACCTCATTTTATGCGTTCGTTGTCTTTTACGATCGCGTACACCCATAAAAAGGAAGATCTTCAAAGACAAGAAGCTGCGACAAGTGGCATTTTGTGCGCAAGAAGTCGAGCACTTATAAAGCATATTACTTCATTAAAGAAGGGGAATTAAACTGAACTCCGAGTGTAATTTTGATTCTAACTTTTTTTTGTGTTCTGGCCGCCTTTAATGAGGAATGTTTTTAGTTCTTTATTTTTTTTTATGATGGTTAAACCGGGCTTAAAAGAAAAATGGAGGTATAATAGTTTACCTTTTACAATTAGGCATATTAAATTAGTTGGATAGAAGCAGAAAACAGAATTAATATAAGCTTAATATATTATATATTAACTTATATAAATAATTTTATTTACATTATTTAGTAAGTATGATAAAAGGGGCATTACTATTTTAAATGTATAACATATCGAGCTTCTCCTTTTATTTTAATGATTTCAATTTTAAAAACATATTTCAGGACGGTGATAATTATAAGTGAATCAACTAGTACCATCTTATTTAAAGGGTTGCCTGGTGAATTGTGTCATAACAATTTTTGGCGGCCTTAGAACTTTAAGCTCTGTGTGGTCCGCGTGCCGAGGGTCACGTCCGAGATGGTCGCATATCTGGCGACCAATTTGCGGCGAATATGTGTGCCACATGACAAGCAATTAAGCTCGGACTGCGACAAAGTACGTGTCCAGGTTCGGGGGTTTAGTGAACCCGGCCGCGAAAGCTATAAATTTATGACAAATTTTCAAAAGAAATGGTCTGCTCAGACTGCGTGTGGCTTGGATATATAGTGTACCAGTATTGGCGTTTGTGGTGGTTGTTCTCCGCCGAGCATTTCGACGTGGCGGCACTTAACACCACGCATCATTTTAATTATTTATTTGGCCATAAAACAGTCGAAGTCGAGGGAGGGGCCACGGTTCGGGGGCGAAATGGCCAACTTTCGGCACAGTTTTCGTTAGCTGGCGGTTCGGAATCGTTAAATTTAACAAATTGCCAGCGATTTTTATCGCGCTCCAAGCCCACAGCCGACCAGCCCAACCCGACCAGACTCTTTCCTGTCCTGTTCGGCCCTGCCCATAGATTGTTTTCCTTATACTCACTCGTGCTTTTCTGGACTGGCGAATTTATTTATGACCAACGGCCGAGAGATACAGTATTTTTAGTTTCAGTTTTCGGTTTCGGCCATAACGCATAATTGGCCAAAGAGTTATGAGTGAGGGAGATGACTCAGGTACTCGAAACTTTTCCCTAATTAAGTTGAATGAAATTCGTCCAAGGGTACACAGAATCCCCGGTTGTACTTTATAGAGTCGTAAAATCATGGATGTTTTTCTTATCACCTACTAAATCGCATAAAACCCATTTCTATCTTGTTCTAGACAAACGGTACCAAACATCCCGGATCATAGGATTTTTTACTATCTCTAGCAGATTCGAGTTCGTTGCCTAAGTCTTTCGTTTTGGTCGAGTTCGTTGCCTAAGTCTTTCGCTTCGCTCGAATTACGTTCGACGTACTTACGCATTTAGCTAATCTTAAGCAAACTAATTAGTGAACGAAAATGGAATTAAATCGCATAAAACAACTTAATTATTATTGCACAAATATATTTGGAGCTCGAAAAGAGCCAACTAATTGGCCGACAACAAAAATTCACACCGGGGGCCACTCGAGCAACAAGAACACCACAACGGCCACTGCAAACATGTTAACTGAAAATAACCTGTAATTATAATAATTATCTGTAAATTATATGGCGCACTTACAATTGCACACGGATTCATGCGCTTGTCATAAAAATCTGAAGCGGAGTTTTGAGTTAACTTTGGCTTTTAATCTTGCTCGAATTTCATTCGAGCGACCGCAGCCAGCGGTTGCAATAGTTAACGGCCGTAAGCTACTGCTGGACATTTAGGCTGAGTGCACTGCGAGAAAATTGGTAAGAATCATAGATTAGTCAAAGATGAACTAAATATTCTTTTAGGATTGAATGGGATGTACATATGAGTTTATTTGTTGTTATAATGTTTCAATATCAATAATAAGATGATTAGTATATCTTCTTGGGTTGATATTTAAATCCGTATAAATCCTAAAGAAAATATTTTAAATATTTAAAAACACGTGTATGAGTTTTTTTGGTGCTTCAAGGTTTCAAAATCAATTATAACGTGATAAAATAAAACACGGTTGGTATACCTTCTTAGGTTGACCATTAAATCCTTATAAATCCTAAAGAATATATTTTAAATATTTTAATAAGATGTATATGAATTTATTTGTTGCTATAATGTTTCAAAATCAATAATAAGGTTATATATTAAAACACGGTAAGTATACCTTACCTATATTAAAACACGGTAAGTATACCTTCTTCGGATGGTCACTAAATCCTAATAAATACTTAAGAATATATTTTGAATATTTTAGCAAGAATGAATTAATTTATTGTTTTGTTTTAAAATCAATAATAAGATGATATAATAAAAAGCGGTAAGTATACTTTCTTAGGTTGATCATTAAATCTTTATAGATTCTAAGGAATATATTTTAAATATTTTGAAAAACATTCGTTATTTCTATTTGTAGACCTTAAACCACTATTTATTTATCCGTGTATTTCGTTCAACAATCTTCATGGCTATTGCAGTTTCATACCGGCAGACATCAGAAACGTGATCATAGCCTCCATTTAGACGAAAATTAAATCAAATTTCATTGGCATGTGTGAAACTGTCGCGTACTCGCATAATTTGCGGCTATTTTGTGTGTTTTAAAATTTTTATTTTTGCTCCATCCGGTTCAGTATTTCTTGTTGTTGCTGCCACCACTCGATTCTTCGTAATTGAAACGAGTTTGCCACAAGTGAACATGTTGGTTTTGTATTTGTTTTTGGGGTAATTCAGCATACAACACTGTCAGATGTTTCGCAGTTGAGTGTCGGTTATAAAGTAATTAGCCTCAATTTAATGTTTATACTTTGTTGATTATGATTATGTTAATTATACGACTTTATGTGACGGTGAAAACAGGGAAGCATTCCCATTCCCATTCCGGTTGCCCTGTCATCATCGTCATTATGAACATTACGATTGTCGCGGCTGACATTGATGAACTCGAAAGTGTGACAAGCCGACGGATTGCTTAATGCCCGGGTAATGTGGAAACTTTTCCGGCCCAAAGAGCATAAAGCTCCGGGTGGGTGCCTGATTACCCTGAAAGTTCGCTGCCTCAGTCTTTCGTTCGGCCTAATGCTGTTATATTAAAAACCACTTTTATTAATTAAGCAAAACAACTTAATTCCCATGTAAAGCGCTGCATCAGCATCACATCATGGGCAGCTGCTCAGGCTAATTGCATCTGCATCTGGGATCCCGATTCGGAGCCTATAGCGATCCCAAAACCCGATCCCATTCCAGATCCCCACGGACACCTGAACACTTTGAAACGAAAACACGATAAATGGGTTTAATAATGGCGGCAATTAAATGGATACACATAGGGTACCAGGGTGATGGAGGCCGATCCCGGGCAGCATCTCAATTACCGCTGCTCTGCATGGCGCTTCACGGTTGAGGAATTCGACGCCACTTTCAAAAACGCATCACTCAAATGCTCATCTGCTTCTCATCCCCACGGCTGCATTCTGCGGCTCTTTTAGCCGAGGCGTTGATTCTCCTCCTTTTTAGGGTTCCAAGCCGACTCAGACCCAACTCATCAGCAATTTATTAAAACTCATCAATACTCATCAGATGAAAAAACAAAGCAAACAAGAGGGACTTCAAACTGCGATTCGATTCTTCAAGAAGAGAAAACCCCAAAAAAAGTAAACAAAAACCAGAGAAAATACAGAATGCCTGCGGTTAATTTGGCGCAGCCAAAGAAATTGTAATAGATTTGTTTAACTTTTGATTATAAATGGTTTTCCTTTGGTTATACCTTTTGAAATATTTAGTTTGATAATGAAAATTTATTTTTGGAAACGTTCTCTTTTATTATTTTTGTGTTTTAATTATAAAAATGTAACTACCAATAAGGACTGTTATTTATTTCTTATGTATATTATAAAGCATAAAAAAATATCAGCCAATGGAATAAAATATTTCATTATTCATATTCTATAAATTAGTTAATACTCAGATCACATCTCAGATTAATATTGAAGAGGTCAATTTGCTTAGCAATAATTTAAACTACTCTATTTTTAATATAATATATTTTTAAGGCCACGTAGATATAGCTAAATTTAAGTTCCCGTGTAAATTTTGCATTATAGTCGAACATCTTATAATAATATTAATATAATATATTATTTTTTAAATGGAAAGAATAAGGTATTTATGGGTTTCGTTAACGCTCACTGATTATTCGCATTTATCCACCATCTAGGCACTCTTTTCATCCCATCCAACCTGGCAGCTTTTTCACCTTCTGCGCCCGTGATTTGTCTGCATTTTCAGCTCATTTATTTGTAGACACTGGATTTGTGCCTGTCTGTTTGCTCCCTGCCCGCCGATCCACTGTCAGGTTGGAAATGTGTATAAACAAAATGTTTTGCATATGTCAGAGGCACTCGGGGCGCTCGTAGCCATCAATCCCGAGGGCATCAATTGGGGAAATGCATCAAAGTTGGCAGCTCGAACAGCTTGATTAGTTGTACAACCGCAGCATCTCGGGATTCCAAGTGCATGTCGGCTCATTAGGCTTCTCCACTGATGAGCAACTGGAAATCTGAAAATCCAGAGGTGGGGAGCGATGGGAGCTGTGAAATCGGTTATCGAATCCGCGTCTCATGCCCGGTGTCTACATCAAAATTAGGTTTTAATAATTGGCTCACATTTATTTGCTGCCTTAATTTGATTGTGCCATCAAATGTTTCTCTGCAGTCGAATCATCAATTAATCATTGCTCATTGATCGTTCTTGTGGTTGTTGGGGGCGTGTTAGCCTTAATGAACCTGGCTAATGCGGAGAGCGATGATGAAAGATGAGCTGGCTGGTCTGGGAATCGGGCGAAAGGAGGATTCTAAAGCTGATTGAATAAATTCGATTAGGGGATAAGCTTATACATATATATTTTTATGTTTATTATTTATATAACTGGATATTATAAATGATAGTATTGTATATTTAACAGCCTTTAAGAATTTTAATCATATTCCTTTTTAAGTTAATAATAATATAAAATATAGAAAATGATTGAATAAATTCGATTAAGGTTTAGCTGTTTATATATATATTTTTAAATATTATTAGGTATTTATTTTACTGGATATTTACATGATGATATAATGATAGTATTGTTTATTTAACACCCTTTCACATTTTTAATCATACTCCTTTTTGAGTTACTAAGAATATAAAATATAAAAAAATATTATAAAACTATAACATCGTAAATTATTAAAATATTATTGTTATTAAATGATTAAAAATTGCTGTTTCGTGAATAAATGACTTGTACCTATACACACTATAATTTTTAAGTTAGTCTTAAATTACTAAGTGAACATTTTTACAATAATAATATTAAAGATGGCTACAGTATTTGAGAAAATCAATGAAAAATGTTTACAAACCAAGTTGATAAATGACTTATAAAACCTCTGGAATTTTTTAGTTAGTTCAAAATTACTTGGTGTCAAATCGCGAGCCTTTCCAATTCGATTAAAATGAGTTTGCCCAGCACGCGCAGGACCAGGAAAAAATGCCAGAGTATAAAACTTCATTAACAAGTTGGCAAGACTTTGGCAGACCTTTTGTCGCCAGCCAGAGGTACGAAATTGAAATTGAAAATAAAAATGTGCCCCGGTCCCGGATTCTCGAACTCCAGCCGGGTCGCAATCTGTGTCGCCGGATCAGCGGCAAAAGTGTTTGGATATTTGTTTAATGAAAAGCGAAACGAGATGCCTGTGCCCCGAACCCTTTGGGATCCTCGCGGACATCCTATCGTGCGGCAAATATCAAGTCATTGGCTTTAGTCACACTTAACCCATGACCAGCCAACAGGCTAAAGTCCCTTATCCGGCATTTGCTGGGCAATTAATTAAGTTGAGCATTTTTAAATGTGTGTGCTGGCTGACTTTTTGGCCTGTTACCATTTTAATGCCCGACAACAGAACAGATCCGAGGAGAACAGAAATCAGAGGAGTCGGGGGAGTCCAGAACAAGTTCTTTAACATGTCTAATTAGTTGTTGTTGTTGTTGCTGCTGCGTGCGATAAAAAAATGCATGGCACTCATTTAGTGTTTTCTTAAGCTGAGACATAAATTTGCAAGCAGTTAAAAGGCTTTTGCCTGATGGCAATGGCGAATCCAGAATTGTTCAAATCGGCGGCCGCAGATAAACTCATTTGTGGCTCTGCTCCAGACATGTGGACTTCGTGTCGAGTGCGAACTGAATCTGGAGATTTAGCCCTAAATCTGGCCTTGAGCTGCAAGACAAAGTATACATAGCATAGTCAAGTAATAATGTCTCAGGTGGGGAGAGGTCTTTAATATATTTTATAAGAACACATCGCATTATATGGGAAAAGATATTTTAAACAATTGGCTCTAAGCAATCTTTGGCTAAAAACAAACTGTTCTGCACAGTCATAATAAGATTTAAGGCTTAGATCTTAAGTCTTATTTTTGGAAAAATGATTGTATAAGACCAAAGCTTGCTTTGATTCGCTGCTAAGAATACGGTTTTGCATATAATCCAATTAAAACCAGGCTTTCAAAAAAGTAGTAGTGTAAGTAACAAAACAATAGATCCGTTTTTGTGTTTTTATCTTACATAAACAAATCTAAAACTGATTTTCATCTTTATTTGGCTTAAAAAAAATCTAAAGGATACAATTTAAAATAGTTTTGTTATCTTTATGTTATGTTATTAAATTTTATTTATAATAGACTTTTTATTATTTATTTATAAGTTTTTTATCATTAGCATAGGTTTATAATTTAAGAATTTATTTTCGAATGTCTCAACTAAATTATTTATGAATTAGCATAATTAAGAGTGAGCTTGGAACCATTTTTTTAAATCTTCCTTGCAGCTGTTGACATTAAATACCATTCTTAATAAATACCTTTTCAATCATTCTACTACCCCAAGCACTATAATAATATTATCCAAAAGTATGCTAATTTGGAGTAAATATTGATGCCTTTTTCATGGCATTGGGCAGCTGCTGTCTCCTGGCAGGCAAATAAATCCATTTGATTGGCTCTCGGCTAGAAGTTTGTGTCCGTCTGCGTCAGTGTTTGTGCTAATTCGAATTTAATTGTTGGCCAGTCCAGAGAGCCTGGTAACTGATCCTAAAGCATTAACACATGCTGGCCAGGGCGCCCAGGTCCCGAAGCAATGTGTTTGGGTTAAAAATTGAATGCCAGCAGTGGCCACGACTTGGCTGCTACCCCGCAATCCCCCCTTTTTGCTGGCCAACTGACTCCTTTCGGGACTTCGTGCCCCGTCTTTTGGCTCTATGTCATTTTAATGGCCGGCGCTGCTGTTGCTTTTGCTGCTTTGCTCTGGCTTCTGCTGCTTTTGCTGCTGCTGCTTTTGCTGCAAATGACCAATGGCGTTTTCAACTGGTTGCTGCTGCAGCTGTACACACACTCCCCCTCCTCAGAAACCCCCCTCTCCCGCCCTCCTTCACCGGCGATCGCCACCCCACACCGAACGGAACTGCGTGCGAAATTGCAGCAGCGATGCGAATCGCCGGCACTGAACAAAGTTTGTATCCAATTGAAATATTTAATTTTAAAAATTCAAAAAATAAAAAACATAGGCTCCAAAAAAATTGAAAACTTAGGATCAAAAGAGTTTTTCTAGTATGATGTTTAAATTTTTAGGTAATAACAATGAAACATTTTTATCAAGAAAATAAAAAGGGTAATCAATGAAAGCAAACAATTGTTAAACTCTTATTTTATAAATATTTTATATACCTAAATTTTGGTTTTGGTTTGCTTAAAAATATTTCAAATTCGCTAACAATAATAATGTAAATTGCCCTTATTTATTTCAGGTAATAACAAACATTTGTATCAAACTAATATCTAACTAATGTAATCGAAAGAGGTGTTTTTTTTTAAATAAGGAGAATGAAAAACTCATTGTAAATTTTTTTAAAGCTTTAAATAAATATTTTAAAATAACTTAGTAGATAAGACAATTTTTTTTCTGCAAAACTCTTTCAAATTTCATACTTATTTCTCTCCGTGTGGCACTTAGCCTGAGTTGTGGCAGCCGAGACGTCTCAGCTCTTGCCTCCCGGTAGCAGGCAACGCTGACAGGCCGCCGGCTGACGTGCCAACCACTGTCCACTGACCATCAACCATTGGTTCCAACTTCCAACTTGCAACCACTTGCTCGATTCCGATCCCGCGCTCCTCGCCAGCTTTGGGCCTCCGTTTCGGCCAGGTTCCTTGGGCAGCCAGACTTCTCTGAGTCGAGACTGCGAGGCCAACATGGCAGGCAGCTCGTTTTCGGGGTAATTAATCATGCTGCATAAATTAATGTAACCAGAAGTTAATTAACTTAAGTTTATTTGCACGGCTTTTGCTTAGAGGCACACTCATCATTTGCACAGTCGAGCCATTTCGCACAGCGCCATATTTTTTAATGGGGTTAATAATTAGTACTTGGTAGCGATTATAAACTATTTCCATAACTTTAAGCAAATACATTTTCCGCAGGTCATTACTAGAGATTTATTACATTAACCACATTGTTTTGCATTTAATTAAAGGGTTCATATTACACAATGTTTAATATATGTAAACTGATCTCATTTCTGATTAATATATTCAATCTAGCTTGTCTTACAAGTCAATGGAAATTATAGTCTTTTCCCTACCTTAGAACAAGTAAGCTATATTAATATTTATAAAATATAATCTATACCTTTTTGATGCACTTTGATGAAAGTTTTTCATATACACACAAAAAACAGATGCAAGTATTAATTAAATATTCCCATGATACATTTTTCTCGAACTAAATATAAGGTTATACTTGTTATAACATATAATATTATCATATATATTATAATTTTTATAATCAAATAATCTTATAACTACACAGTATTAATTGGTTTGAACTGGGTATTTTGATGTATAGTTATATTTTATTTCTCTAGAAAAAAGTATCCGAAACAGTATACCCCATAGGCAATCTATAAGATCATTGCAGGTGTCTTGTGACCCCTTCTAATCCCCACTTCTTTGGCAATTTTCCAGATTTCCCCTAATGAGCGGCTGCACAGAAATGTGTTAATTAACCGGCTCAATGTGGCAGCTGTTGTTGTTTTGATTTGAGCTCAGCGAACGGCATTCACAGTGCCACCTCGATACGGTGGACGGGGGACAGGTGCTCTTGCACCCCGCTCCTTTTGTAATTCCCCTGAAATACCCCCACCCCACCCCCTGTAACGATGAGAATTGCATTGCGACCCCATAATTTAGCCAATTGTCAGCGTCGAAACTTGGCTAACTTCGGTTGCTGGGCCGCACCCATTAATTATTTTAAAGTAGTTGGTCGACGCGATGTTGCCTTTTCAGGCAGCAGATTTATCGGCTGTGCCACAAAAACTTTTAGCATACCCACAACAAACAGCGGATCGTACCCCCCGACTTCTGAAAAGGGGGTTTCAAAAAGGTTTTAATAGCAAATGTCGGCAATTTGTCGGCGGCGACAAAGCGAAATGGCTTTTAAATTGAGCTTCACTCATGTTTGGGGGCGTGTCATGCGCCCACATGCACTTATTGATTTTGTTACAAGGGGCTGGCTTAGATTGGGTCAAAGGTTAATTAGTTAATTGGCTGGTCAGGTGAGCTTGAGAGGGTACTTGGCAGGGGGAGGGCGGGGAAGTCGGTGGGCGGAGTAGTGACTGGATTCGGTGGGAGGAAAAGGTTGAAAAATGCTTTCAAAATTGATAACTGAGAAGTATGAGTATAAAATTAAAACCGTAAGTTATTTAGAGGCTTATTTTTTAAAGGGAATTAATGTGATTTATCAATATAAATCTTTAGGCTTACAGTGTGCAATTTTATTTACGTTTTGTCATTTCTTACAGCCATGGATCTCTACGATTTTTCTATATATTACATTTAACCAAAGGATAAAGAATATATGAGTTAATTAACATTTAATATTACTTAAACTTGTATTCTTAAACAACTGAAAGATAATGAAAAATTTCGGATATATATTCCAGACTACGCCTATGCCCTTCTTAAATAATTTTCAAAGGGGTAATGTGGATACAAAATGTAACATTTTTTTGGTAATATATTACTTTACTGAAAGTATTTCTCCAGGTGATCAAACTTCTGAGTCATACCCCAGCAACTCATCAGAACTCATCATCATTATGGCTCAACCGATTTGAGATCTCTCCCCTAATTTGCCTCAGATTCATAAACTTAAGCTTGCTCCAAATGCCACACCCTCGAAAAAAAAGGGTAATCGGAATGGAAATACCCGAGATTCATGGCTAACACACCCTCTGAACTCGCTTCCAAAAATTAGGGGCCTCCCAGAAAGAAGACCGAAGACATTTTTCGTGGACCGGCGCCCAATTCGGTTCCCAAAAAGTGCTTCTTAATACAAATCACTTGCCATTTATCTTGGCCCATTAATTTATAAATATAACTAAGGCAGATTCTATAAAAAAGCACGGAAAGAAACGGAAAACCGAACGAATAAAGCTTGCGTGCACCTTGTGGGCGTGGCCGAGGAGTGCGCCAAATGGGCGCCCATTAATTTCCACAAAATGAGAGAATTTTCGAATAAAACCGGAATGCATCAAATTGAATTTGCTGCCGCTTTTTCGTGCCTAATTATTGTTAATTTTCATCAGCGCAGCCACATAAATTTTCCACTTCGAGAAATCCACAATTATACGGAATTAACAAATCATTTGCGCGGCAATCTGTCAAAGATTTTCCACGACCGTAATTTATATTTCCTTTATTTGCAGGAAAACTCTTACAATGTTGTATGGTATTATAGTATACGTTTTTAAGGTGCCGTGCAATTTCCACTTTAGCTTAATTGGCAATTTATTAAAGTGTTTAATTAACAGAGTCAATTAAAAGCGATTCGTTAAAATGTGGTAGGGAATGTGTGATGCTCTATTGTACTAGTTTTTAGAAACATTTCAAGTTTTGATAAAATTCCAGAATTTAGCCCTTCAAACTAAAGACCTACTAGTACTTATAATGCCCAAGAATTTGTATTTTAAAATATATTTACTTACAAAAATCGCAAAATAAATAATGAGTAAACGAAATGAAACCTGTTTTTATTTTACTTAATATTTAAAAAGAAATTAGTGTAAATATGCATTTAGTTTATTACAAACAATAATTAAACTGGGTGCCTCGGGCCATCCATTATATACTAATGTTTGCTCAAAATTATTTGTTGACTTTTTCGTCGAGTCGATCATTAAATTGCCATTACGTAATGCCAGAACCGACAGGTCGGCGCATCATCAGTGTGCTGGTGTGCATTTCCAATTAAAAAAGCATTAAAACACGTTGCTTACGGCCTGCGAGGGAATTGCAATTGGAATCGAAATGGACAGCACCCATGCCCACCTGCCGAAGGAGATTCCCATTCGCATCCAAAAGATGGAGATCCATGGAGGAGCAGGCCTTGGTTCCAGTCGATCAGGGTGTTATTTATGGCGGCGAGAAAATTAACTTTTCCTGCTGGCTGACATGGAAACCAATTTGCCAATTGACGCCTCAACCTCTGGCGGGCATCTGTGGCTTCGTTTTTTTGGCCCAGACTTTGGCTTTCTGGCCCAGTCTTTCAATTAAATTTATGTTCGAGCAGGAGGCGCCAGCCGAGACTGACTGAGCAATCGCTGATTTACGACCTGGAAACGAAGGCGAATAGAAAACACTTTGCAATTATTAAACGTACTATTTTTATGGCTGTTCCAGGTATTGCATTTGTTATTTTAAGCATTTAATTTGTTTTTTGCTTTTCTATCGACCGCCCACGATGTGCGCCAAATGAGGTTTAAACTGCAATTCCGTTTACATTTGGCAAACTTTTCCCATACAAATTGCCGCTAAATAGCTGAGACCTGACACAACAATAACAACCCGGACTCCTACGCCGTTACCAGCACGTTCGATTTCGCTTAACCCTTTGTCAATCGATGGGCGATAGGTGACCCCAGTAATATTCAATAAAAATCACAAGGGAATAGGGAAGAAATGGAGATTTTTTTAGACGAGTTAGGCAGAATGTCCAAAATATACACAAAGATAATTCTTACGTTCTCACCTAAGTTGAAAGTGTTCTTAAAAACATAGCAACATTTTTTGAGTTCAAAAGGTTCTCAAAGTGCTTGAATCAAGTTGAATTGGTTCTCAATATCTCTTGTTCTCATCTCAAATGTTTAGCCAAGTTTTCCATCCCATTTCAAATCATTATTAAAAGTCTATACATGTTTTAGACATAAAATAATCCTATGCAGGTTTTTTTTGAGAACTCCAAAATAGGTTCTAAGCAATTTTTCATGAACTCATATTTTTAAAATAAACTTAAATAAATTTCTGTGAGACTTGTGGCCGCAGAGGGTTAATGTTGCTGCTGTGCTGTTGGTGTTGCAACTGCTGCCTTGCTGTTGCTGCACTGCAGCAAGTGTCAGGCCCTTCAATCGCTGACGCCCCCACTCCCCACCCCTTGCACCTGTCAAATTTGCAGCGCCTGGGGAACTAATGACGCCCTTAATATGCTCCAAGTGCCTTGGCTGAAAGCCATTTCCCTTTCGCTTTGTTTTCAAAGTCATCGCCATCGTCTTTGTCTTCGTCATCGCGGCTGGCAGACATGCCAAAATCAAACGAAAGGGTTTGCCAACGGAAAACCCAGGAAATACTGCTGAAAAGTCGATTTACCAATGCACTTGCGACCAAAAAGGTGAAATAATAAAGCTTTAACTTATAAATATTATATATATTATATATATAAAAAATATTAATTTCAAAGTTACAACTGAATAAGTTAAGGTTATAGGCTATTTATTCCTTATAAATACTTAAATATGGGAACTAAATAAGCAGTTAAACGGCCATTGTTGTAACCATAAATTAGTTAGAAATGCCTATTAGCACTTCCTCTAAAAAGGTGATTATAGATCCCAAATTCCTAACTAATTGTTATATACACCTTATCAAATTGAAGTATTATTTTGTGGTCATGATAAAGTTCACTAGAACCTCTTTAATTTTTGAAATAGATTTAATTAGTCTTATCTTACCTTGAGAACTGTTGGCTAACATTACCAGGAACATGTGGACTTAAATCCTGCTAAGCTTTCTATCTAATAAAGGCACATATTTGAGAATATGCTTACCTATCAAAGGGACAAACAAAGTGAGGTGGTGACCCCGACCCCATCTCCAGCGGCCACCCTCCATTGCTCTGAGTTAACCACCCGAATCCCGAGCAGCTGAGACACCTGCATTTCGCAGTAGACAACTTCATTTTGTAGGTCTAGCCGAAAGACTCATAAATTCGCGGCCCACAGAGGAAACGCAGACCAAACCGATATATATAATTGCATATGTGGGCAGGGGCCCATTCCGAGTGCAATTAAGTAATTCTCACATCGTTTATGCAAAATACGAGAATTTTCCTGGGCATTCTGGTGGAGGAACCTCTGGAGTTCTGAAGTTCTGGGGTTCCGTAGTTCTGTAGCTCTGGAGTTCTGGTGATTGCTCGCGTGCAACCTCAACACCCTTTGCTTGTAGTCAAGTGGCCCATAAATTGCTGGCCAAGTTTTCACGGTGCCCGCCCACTTTTCGTTGCGCTGCTTTGACAACGGCAATTACCTTGAACTTTTCGCCTGCCCTATCGAAAAATAACGCAGGGAATATATTTATATATATACGTATTTTTTTTTTCGCCATTGCCAACGGGCTCATATATTTTGGGCCACTTTGCGATCTCCTCCCGTTTTGTCAGTTTAATTTTTGGTTTAGCTCGCGTTTTCGCTTTAAATGAACCCAAATTGCTGGCCCATTAGCTTCGGGCTGCTCCATATGCATATCTGCAACCTCGGAGCAATTTCGGTATAGTAAATATTTTTTATAGGCAATCATTTGCATTTTGAATATCAATTTTGGCCATCAATTTCGGCCGTTAGTTACTGACATTTATTTCTTGGCCGCCTTATGAGACCGTAACTCTGCACTTTTTACTGTCAATTTTCGGGGGGAGAATGGGGGTTTCCATCAACAACTCAATAAATGAAAGGCCTTGTTAGCAGTATTTTTTTGGGGCCCTTTGATTGGTTATATTTTGGCAGCTGATCGATACCTATTGTGCATTTGTAATGAGTTTATCATGCAATGGCAAAATGTTTGCCAATAAATGGCCATCACATGTGGATTTGCAGGCATTTGATAAATGTTTTGGCTGGATATATGATTTCCTTCTTTTATTTATTGGCTTTGTTATTTGTATTTTAAGTAGTAAACAATTTAAATTAAGCTATACAGTTGACAAATAATTTACAGGAAATTAAAGGAACACAAAATAGCCGAGTAAGCCGAGTTTAGCAACTATGGGTCACTACTTTTCCCGCTCCCTTTCCCTTTCCCGGGACTTTTCCCGCTCCCGCTCCCTTTCCCGCAGATAGAGTTGCTGCTGCTGGAGGAAGTGTTGCTGCTGCTGCTGGTGTTGCTGCTGCAGATGTTGCTGGTGCTGCTGCAGCAACTGATGCTGCTGCTGGGGACTCAAGGTGGCCGCCGCATCCGAAGGATTCTGCTGGAGGAACTGCTGCTGGTGCTGAGCCAATTGCTGCTGGAACTGCTCCCTCAGTCGTTGGTGCTCCTCTGCATCCATTTCGCTGCCATAGTCATCCATATCGATCACCTCGTCCTCGTCGTCCTCCTCGATCTCCTCGTCCTCCTCGGGATCCTCTGCATCCTCGTAGCTGTGCTGCGATCCGTCGTGCTTGCCATCGTCCTCGCCATCGCCACCTCCTCCGCCCCCGGAGGAGCTGCCCTTGTTGCTCTTGGTGTCGCTCCCGTCGCCGCCCTCCTGCTGCATCCGCTTGTGCTTGGTGCGGCGGTTCTGGAACCACACTTTCACCTATTATAAGAAGTTATTTTAAAAAAATTAATTTTTTTTCATTCCGAATAAGTAAATATGTGCAATATCAACCATTTACAACTGATATTCCTTTTATCAGGACCTTAAGATCTTACTACAGTTACTTAAACTAAAATACTTGAACTAAGCAACTATGGCCGATTACCGCCTGTATTGAAATTATTTAAAACACCTCTAACTAAATAGTAAATTTGTTGGTGAGTTTATAAAATTGTATATAAATTCAAAGTGTGATCGTTATCATCGTTAATCATAACATCAATATCTTGATGCGAAAAAAAAATTTCTGAATTATCTACATTATCCGTCAAATATCCCTGTAAATTAAATATAATTTTGATTGTTTAGTTAAAATATTAATGTTTAATTTAAAAAAATATTTTATAGTAAATTTGCTATCATTTTTAACATCAATAAAAACGTCGATCTTTTATGTATTGATCCTAAAAAAAAACATTTCTAAATTACATTACCCACCGAATAACCATGTAAATATAAATATCATTTTTATTATTTAGGTAAAATATTAATAATTAATTTAAAAATTAATCGAGTAACTTCATATAATATCTTAACATTTTAAAGAACCACCTTTTAAATGACTGCCATAACAATGGTTCATTGAACCACCCTTTGATTCCAACCTCAGTTTAGTACAAATATTTTCTTTAGTGCACTTACAGGAAGCAATTGAGCCTGAGGTAGCCTTTTCGGGGGTGGGTCCATAACCCTTCTAGTTTGCTTTTGTTTTCTCTTTTTTTGGCAAGTCGTAAATAAATTTAACGAGTCTTTTAATTCTATTTACGGCCTGCCTCCCAGCTATGCCCCCGAGGGTGCAGAGTCAAGTGCTAGACGACCCCCTTTCGAGAACTTGAACCTGCACCCCTGACCGCCCCCTCGAAGCGCTAATAACTCAGTAAGTCCCGGCACTTCTTGGGCTAACGACCAGACGACATGCAATCACTTAGCCCCTAACCGAAGGGGTTGAACTGGGGCTGCTTATTGAATTTGATGCGCATTAAGGGCTGCCGGGTGGCGGGCCCATCTCACCTGGGTTTCGGTCAGGCTGAGTCCCTGGGCCAACTGCTTGCGCTCCGCCCCCACCACGTAGTGGTTCCCCTCGAAGGCGTGCTCCAGTTTGAGCAGCTGCGTCGGCGAGAAGGCGGTGCGAACGCGCTTCGGCTTGCGGAATGGCTGGAACAGGAAATCTGCAAGAGATCGGGAGGGGAAAAGCTGGGTTAGATGGGAGCTATAATGGGTGGTGCTGGAGGGCAAACTTATAACTCGTTGACTAACACATTATTATAATCTTTTTAAGTATAGATATATTTTCTAAGATTAACCTATGGCAGTTTATCTTAGATAAATGATATTAGATATGGTATATACATTTTCTAAGATTATCCTATGGTAGTTTATCTTAGAAAATGTATCTACCGTTCAAAATATATATTTTAAGAAATTAAAAAAAATGTTTATTCGAAAATAGTTTTTATCAAGACAGAACTTTCTATTATATGCTCTTTATCTTAAATATTTTGGGGTAATAATAGTAATAATTACAGACGAATTGTATTACTTTGAGACTCTGCTATATTGTTTAATCTGCTGGGGGGTAACCTTATAACTCGTTGACTAACGCCTTTAATATTATAAGATTCTAAAGTAAATATAGATTTTCTAAGATAAACTTATAGTATACCATTCTAAATATATACTTTACGTAATTTTAAGAAATGTTTATTTTCAAAATATTTTTTTCAAGACAAAACTTTCTATTTAATAGCTCTTTAAGTTTAAAATTGTGACGTAATAAAAATATTTACAAACGAATTTTAATAGCTAGAGATACTGCTATTTCATTTTTTTAACAAATAAAGGTTTCAACTAACTCTACTACTTTAAAAATAAACATCGGAAAGCAAATGATTATAGGGTTACTATGCAACGTAACAGCATTAAAAGTTATACCACCAAAAGTTATCCAAGCCACGTTTTATTTTAGTTTAGTAATTATGTAAGTAATAAAACTTTATCGGCACTTTGTTTATCTAAGCCATTAACTTTACCATTAAAAAAATTATTAATTATTTATTACTAAGTCAATAGGCTCTTGGAGACATTAAAGTTTCTCAATTAAGCAAATCATGTTGGCTATTAAGAAAATAAATAAAAGTGAATGAGTATGTTTTTTAATAGACTCTAGGGGCTAATAAAATAAGTAAATTAATTCAATGTATATAAAAAACAAATCAATATTGTTATTGGGAAAATAAATTAGTTAAAGGTAATACCTGTGTACCTGTACCACATATAATTTATTAAACTATTTACAAGTTTCATGAATATTAAGGGCTATAAAAGTACATTTATGTAGAGTCACCCAGTGAGAGGAGGACCTCATTCCTCCCTGGAGGCCCTGCCAATTAGATGACGTTGTGCCTCAAATTGTTGATTATGAATTCCGCGAATGCCGCGAGCAAAGATGCCGCATGGTGGCCACTCACATGTTGCACACGCTCATTACAAAACAATAAACAAATTTCCAGACATGGGCCAGCGAACGGAAAGCACAAAAGGCTTCTGGTTCGTGCCGCTGTCGGCGCTGTGTGCTTTTTGCCATGTCCCAGAATCGCTGATAAGGCCAAAACAATTGGCCAGGCCAAGCTGAGCCCAGTTGGCTTTCTTTTGCCCTGGACGCCAAGCCGAACACTTTAGCGCTCCTAAAAGCCGCCAACGACGCCTCTTTGGAGGACCGAGGACAGAGGATCGAGGTCCCATTGTTCTTCCTTCCAGCCGGCACAACGTGATATTTTGACGTTTATCACGATTTCTGGAAGCCCAGATCCCCATCCCCATCCCAAATCCCAACCACATCCCCACCTTTAGGCCAAGTTCACTGCCGCTTTTGCGCCTGCGAGTTAACAAATTTCAATTGAGCCACAATTTGAATATTGATATGGGGCTGGGGCTACTGTGCGAGATGCGACTGAGATTTCTGACGGTGCGGAGGAATTCGCTTTGAAAAATATGATGAAATACAGAGGAAGTCGGAAAAATAAATTCAACTTAAAAAGAAATTGTAAAAAGTACATTTGAATATATAAATATTTGGTTTAAGGTTTTAAAAATGTATGGAACTTAAAACCAAATTCCAGTTTTGTAAATTTTTAAGGATATTTGGTTTTTTTTCTGTATTTTGAATATTTAAAAATTTGGTTTAAGGCCTTAAAAATGTATGGAATTTATAAACAAATTCCAGTTTTGTATATTTTTAAGGATATTTAATTTTTTCTATAAAAGAAAACATTTAGAGAATGATATATTCGAGAAAGTTTGCAAGCATATTGACATATTTTGACTCATTATTTTTAAAATATTTTTATTGCTCCTAATAAAGTTTTCATTACGCTAATATAAACCAATGGTATAAATTTATTTTCAGTTAAGGAATGATTATTTTTATAGAGACGTATGCATTCTTATGCACTTAGAAAAACAAGAATAAATAATATTATATCCGGAAGGTAAATATAAGCTTACTAAACATGTAAAAGAAAATCCAGGGGATTACCAATTTCTTGTCCTGAGATATGACTTTCTTTAGCCAACAGTCCTGACCATTCTTCTGCTGGCCCAAAAACTGTCAACTTAAGATTCTAGACCTCAACCAACTGCAATTCTGATCTCACAAAGCAAACATTCCACCTTAACAAGCCTTGTTGTGATATAATTTAGTGAGCAAGCCTAAGCTGAAGGTGTGCCAATTACAAAATCAATATTGGCATAGCAGAATCGAATCGATTTCGGCGACAGGAAGTCTGTGCAACAAACAGCAAAACAACAAAACAGAAGCTAAGCCATTGGGAAAATAAACAGCTAATAGAGAAGGGCTGGCGAAAGGGCGCGAAGCCATTAGATACAAGATGCAACCCCAGAAATGTATCTTGTTAGCGCTGCCTGGCTGGAAAAATACCACCGAACAATAAAAAGGGAATGGAATGAGAGGGTGAGGGAAATGGGAACGGGGAGTGGGCAAGGGGAACTTGTCAATTCGACACTTCATAAATGCAGCCTCGCACCATTGATGGCCATGTATCTACGCATCTGACAGATGCAACTGACTGCGACTGCCGACTGACTGCGTGCTTGGTTTTTGCTATGAACTTGACAAACGATTGCCAGGAGCTAGCATCCCGAGTGATCTAGTTTTGGTCTTTTTTTTACTCCACGATCGCTTGACATTTGTTACATTTGACAGCTAACAATGTAGCTACAAGATACAAGATACACGACTGCCCAGCGCCTTAGAAGAGGCTGTATAATTGATAATGCCGCCGCTCACAATGGCCACTTAATTATTTTTTCTCTTCCTTTTTTTCATCTAGCTCTGCAGCAGCTCTCAATGAAGTGTGTGTATTTTTTTTTAGATTTTTTCTGTAGGTTTGTGGACACAAAGGAAACCGCCGTGCGAAAATACGCGCAATTGACAATTAATTGATGTGTCCGCTCTGCTGGCCATGTTGTTGGATTTGCAGTGGCTCACACCCTTGTCAGCTGTCATTTTTTTATGTATGGTATACGAGTATACCTCACTTTTTTAGCCCATGTTGGTAGTGCCGGGTCTCGTTTCGTTTTCGTTTATCGGACTGTCCTGGCCTTTTGTTCCCCCCATTATTTATCACTTATGTGCAATTGTATTTGCTTTCTTTTTTATCGAGTTAGGGCTTAATTTTTATGCTCTCATGATTTTTTCATTAATTTATTGCATTCCTCGAGTGTCCCGCGTGCGAGGACATTGACTCGAGTTCGATAATTGAAATCAAATGAAATGACAGTCGGGGATGTTGTGATGATCGATTTGACGGCAATGGCCATTTGCAGTCGGGGTGTCTGAATGCGATTTTGTGGGTTTCTGCGGGGTAATGGCTTTGATTGGGGTAGAATAAATATTTTTGATAAGGCTACCTATCGGAGAACCTTATTGATGAGGCGAGTAAGAGTTCTATAAATGCAAAAGTTATAGACAATTTTTTAAAGAAATATTTAAGACAGTTCACTTTTAATTATTCTATATCAATTTTGAAGCAATGGAGTACTATTCCATAAATAATAAGCAACAACCTTTTGATACACTTTTGATAGTTAATACACCAATCTTTTTAATGAGCTTGAAGTCAAAATCACGTATCAAGTAGTTGTAGTTATCGAATTAATGACTGTGAAGTATGGCCACTATACAAATAAGGTCAGGTATTAAACCAGTTCAACAATCACATACAGTAAAAGGAATTTATTTTTTCCTGCCACTAATGTATTTAATTTTGTTGATGAAGTTGTGGTACTTGAAGGAATTTAGGCAAGTCTTTAAGTGATTTAACCCTGGAGATTTATTCAGGATTTTGATAACTAAAGAAAAGTGTTTTAAGCCTCAATTCAACATTACAATAATGTTTTTCTCACTTATTAAAGGGAATGTTATATAATAAGTTGAATTGAGATAAAAAATATACATATTTCAATAATATATCAATAATACCGTAAAATATTATATTGTCATGTTATGTTAAATGTTATTAAAAGTAAGAATGTATAAACGTGTTACGCACTGAAGGTCATCAAGGTTCGTAGGACGGCACAAAGCAGCTTGTCCAATTATAATGATCAGTTTTTAAGCCTTCAATAATAAGGACCTCAGCCTTGTGGATGTTACCCTTTTCCTAGAACTTCTTCGTCGGCATTAGAGGGCCACACCCTGAAATTGCAGCACGTGCAACCTGAATTGAGTTACTGACGCATCATCATCCTCGCTATCGCGATGATCCCCATTATCTTGTAAGCCAACCCCCTCCAAAAACCGAAAAAAACACCATGTAACCCGGTATTACTCACACGAGTTACAAAGCAAACGAAGACGAAAAACATTTACAATTAATGAAATCGTTATGCGAAACATTGACATTTCACGTTCATAAATCAAGCGAAAATTACAGTCGGAGTGGAGAAAAGTGAGAAGTCGAGCGGGAAATGGGAAAAGGGAGAAAATAATGAAACGGAGTACAACATAATTAAGGCGTAACGGGGATACATGTACACTTGGGCAGGTGAAAGGCGTGTGAGTGTGCCGAAAATTATGCTTATATTTACCCAACCCAAAAACAGAAAAAAACGAGAAAAACAACATGGCCTGGAAATTCAAATGGTAATTATGAGAGCGAATGAAAAAAAATGTGGTTAAAGCGTGGTAAATGACAATGTTTTTGAGATGCGCTTTGCGGTGGCTCTTCGCTTCTATCTCTCGGGTTTTTTCAGTTCTTCAGTTCCTTGCTTGGTTGCCCCAAAACCTCAATTAAAAACGCATTAACATTTCACTGGTTGCACTTTTCGTACGTTACACATACGCCGCATGGGCCCGCCGCATGAGCAACTGGCGCCGTCTGTTGGCCATTAATGGCAATTTCGAAAAAAGATATTTATATAGGAAAAAACCCGCACTCACACACTTGGCTGGCCATTTAGGTACGCTGCTTGACCTAACGATGTGTGTAATGTTGTTTAAACAATTTAATTAAAAAGTAATTTGTTTGGAAATAGTTATCAAAATGGGTTTGGTACCCTCTCCCTCGCACCCGATCTCTCTCTCTCTGTCTTTGTTCCTCTTTCTCTGATGATGATGAGCCCGATACACGTCTAATTAACTTGTAATAAATGTTTGCCATTTGCTTATTTAACTTTAATTATATGGAGCTGCACGGCAACAACAGCGATAACTGAATAATTGCTTGATTGAGGTTCTCTGCGCCATAATGGCGGAGTGGTTCGAATATGACTTTTTGGTGTGGTTTCTTTCTCTCCCTGGTTCACGGCACTCAGCGGCCGTTTGAAACGGCTATAATGACTAGGAAAAACTCGTTTAAGTGAAATATATTCAAAAAGTTAGTGGTGGCATTTCTCAGATAGTGTTTAAATAAAATTATATATGTTTTAACGGACTCATGAACATGACTACTATTTTTCGCCTCCTATTAAATCTTTAATAAATATAATAATGGGGCTTTTAGAATTTTAAAATTCGAAAGTATTCATAAAGGTTTTCAGCCACCATTTATCTAGCTTAAAAGTATCTGTGTCTGCTATTGGAATCGTAATCATATTCAATTAATAAATATGCATAATAACTAACTTAAACTGTTCTAAGTTGCTTTTGCTTTTAATATATTCCTTTATAAATCGATTAATTGTAATTAGGTAAAACAACAACGAAAAAAACTGAAAGTTCAGATTTAATACCAGTTGTATTATTAAAAACACTGTATAATAAAAGCAATGTTAAAATTAAAGTATAGATTCTAGGTTTAATAGTATATGGTTATACTTTACAGTTTTATATCTATATTAAAGAGTATATAATTTGCATTTGTGGTATTATTTTTAAACCAATTAAATTTTTTTTAAATATTTTTGAGAGTATTAATTTAGGACTCATCTTATGGAAACCAAATCGATACTCAATAGTGTAGAATTAATCTAATAATAATTACCTTTCTTTGAGAACTTTTTTTCGATGTATTATATAAAAAAAAGTTCGTACTAAACTGGTAGAAATTATTAAAAAATTTAAAATTAGATTCAAAAGACATGTGAAAGGGAAAGGGTTTCCATTTTAGTTCCATATTAAAAAAATATTTAAAGAACATTTAAAACAGGTTTTATAATAAATAAAGATTGTAATGAATTTTATATATTTGAAATATACTGGAAAGATCTTTAAGAGAGACATAACTTACTGCCTGGAAAGCGTGGAAAGATGCGGCCGTGTCGACTGAGCAGCCACGGGTACAGCGGATAGCTGTCGCGAATCAGGTGCGGAGCACTCCCGAAGGGGTGGTGGCCGTGGGGCGGAGGATGTCCCGGATGCGGGCCGCCCGGGAAGATCCCCATTGGCATTTGGCCGGGCGGCAGATGCGGATGCGGACCATGTGGCGGTCCAGTTGGCACGGGCGGAAGTTGCTGCTGCTGTTGCTGCTGCTGCTGCTGCTGGTGATGGTGGGCCAGGGCGGCAGCCATTTGGAACTGGGCGGCGAGGAAGGGGGGCGGCGGCGGGTGAGGCGGACCCGCCATGCGCACCGCCAGGGGGTTCGGCGAGGTGCGGTTCTGGATTAAAGCTAGATTCGGCGCCGGCAAGGGCATCGGACGGATGAGGGTTGGATTGGGCGGATTGCCCGCTCCCGCTGGCGGGGGATCCCCTGATTTTGCAGGAGGATTTCCATTTGGAGGCGTTGGCGAACGGCTGACCGGCGATCTCTGTGGACTGCGCGATCTGTCCAGGGAATCCCGCCTGCGGCAGTAGATGTATCCCCTGGGCGTCCGCCGGCCACTGTTGTTGGTGTTTGTCGGCGAGGCGGGACTCTCGCTGCGCGGCGCCGGCGAGGATATCACACTGACCCTCAGGGGAGCCGATCTCGTCGAGGACTCGCCCACAATCGAGTCGATGCTGAAGGCCAGCTTGGGCTTGCTGCCCGCGGAGGCGGAAGCGCTGGCCGTGCTGGCGGAAACGGAAGTCGAGGACGCGGCCGCCGAGGAGCTGCTGCTCACGAAAGGACTCGTCGGCGCCATGGGCAGCATGTTGAACGTTTGCCGGCCGCAGGTGACCATTTGGTAGGGGTTTAGTCGATGGAACCAACAAACAAAACACTGTCCAACTTCTCAAACTCGAACTATTAGTTAAAGTGGGCTATGAGCACTCCAAAAAACCTTTGTTTCCGTTTTCTAATCTGCTTGGATTTGACTGGGCTTGCTATAAATGGATTTATAGTATATTTTAGGTTATCATCCACGAAACATCGGAATTTTAGAATATAACCATATCTGAGTTTTAAAAAAAAGTTTAACATACAAGTTTTTAAAAGAACTATTATGAAAAAAGGAATATTTTTAAATTTATCAACAAGGCAAACTCAAATATTTTAGATTCATCCACGAAACATCTGAATTTTAGATATAAATATAGCCTTATTTAAAAAAAATTTATAATAAAATAAGTTTTTAAAGGAACTAATGTAAAAAAGATATAATATCAAATTTTTCAATAATCAAACTGAATTTAAAACTAAAAAAAAATTTTAATCAAAATGATTTAAGCTGTAGAAATGGTATATCCATTAATCCTATACAAGAAACTAGAGCTTTGATTTGGAAAATCCTTTTAAAACTTTTGCTAATAGCTCCAAAGAGTTTCAATTTTATCCTAACCGTTTAATAATCTGCGAGTTATATACACAATTTCCCCATTATCAAAGGTAAACACAGCCAAAATAGATCAGAATCGAAAACGGAAAGAGGGGAGTATTGATCGATTTCCTATTATTTGGGATGGGATGGGGTCTATAGGAAACACGATCGGTACGTCGGTTGTTTGTTACTGGTTACTGGGTATCAGATAGGCACACACGCACTGTTTTTCAGATCAGATAGCCATAGGCCACGGCTATGCTATGCGGTTGTTGTATCTGTATCTGTATCTGCGATGCTCCAGCGGTTGGCATCCGTCGGCGTGACATTGATCAACTGGATAACTGGAGCGGCGGCAACGCGGCGATTGGAGCGTGACCGTACCGCTTCGATGGACGATTGACGGCGGCGATTGACGACGGCCGGTGGACGATGTACGATTGATGATTGACTCGGTCGCAAGGCGGCGGTTAACGGTTAACGGTTATCAGCGGTGCCCGGTAACGAAACGATTGCGATTGCGGTGGCCGCGCTGCGAGGATGATGAGCACTGTCAACGCCATTAGCATTATGGGGCTTCTAAAGGCGTCTAATTGCTGGCTCCTCGCTCGCCCTCTCTCTTTCACTCGCCACTCTCCCCCTCTCTTTCTGTCTTTCTTTCTTTTCGGCGGGGGCGTCGGCGAATCGCTGCGTGGCTCTCACGCTGAGCGTTTTGGCTCGAGTGTCGCGTTGGAAAGGAAAAAGCCGCAAAAAGTTTGTGGGGCCAGCAATTGTGCTTCCTCTTCTTCTGCTTCTGCTTCTGCTTCCAGTGGGAGCCGCACAGCACAGCAGGCGTCTTTTTCGCACACTCTTTGCTCTGCGCCTGCGCCAAAGCAGTGCAGCAATAGTCCAGTTGGATTTCCAAAAACCTGCTCTGCTCCAAAGTGGAGCCACCTCCTCTCTCGCTCGCTCTCCCGCTCTCTCTGGGCTCTTTTGTGTGAGTGTGTGGCGGGGGCTTTCTCTCTCTGCTTCTCTCTTTCGCTCTCTTGGCCATTTTTCGCACCAGTTTATGACAGCGAAACAAACAATTTGCGCTAAACAAAACAGCATCATTAAAGCGTTTGTGGTTTTAGTGCCAAGCGGGTTGGCCAGTTGGAAGGGGGCGGAGGGTGGCGAGGGGAGGGGCACTAAAACAGTGGGCGAAACACAATATTTGGGGGTATTGGAAAGTGGGTATAATTTGTTATTTAAGTTTAGACAAAAGGAAAACTGGTGTAAACTTGTTAACCCATATGAACTAATTTAAACAACCCATAATGAAAAGCTTATTTTGTCAGCTTTTTTTATTAAGATCTATTTATTTTTTAAATGTATCTTTTTAAGATAAAAATGGCCTTGTTGCTTGTTTTAAGATTTATTTATCATTTGTCCTAGAAATAAAGGTCTCCTTAAAAAGTGTTAAGCCATTTAAATTTAAATTTATGAAATATATAAAACCTAAAACAGTATATTTTTTCTATAAGCTAAAGTATGAGTTTATATAATTTTTACATTATGATAGTGAATAGATCTCTTAATATAATTAGATACTTAATTTTACTATTCAAAATCCAAAAGGTTTAATTCTTTAACTAAGGATTCGGTATATAACTAATAAATTTTAAAATAATATCCCCAATTACATTTTGGTAACCTTCTGTTAACTAAAATCTAGTATAAATAGCTTTTTTCCAATTTTTTAAACATTTTTCCTGATTCCACTGTGCACCGACATCAACGTCATCGCTTATATAGCTTAGACGCCCCGTCGTCAGTGCTGGCTATAACCGGCACCCCCTCCTCCACCTTCTGGCCCTCCGCCCCTGCCACTGCCCTTCACCCACCCCTCCTCCTGGCCTTTCCACCATTCTGAATTGGCTCGAATTGGCATCTGCATCATGTTGGCCAAAAGCATTTGGACATGAAAATGGGCGGTAACTTGGTTTCTACACCTTCGGCGAGCTGCAACTGCCGGCGCACACTCGCAGCGAGTATCTCACAGATACGCCTGGTTGGGGATGGGAATGTATCTGTATCTGGTCATCCGAGTGGCTGTATCTGTGGCTGGATCCCCATCCTCATCCGCTGGCTGTGAGTTGTGAAAATAAACACCTCGTTAAAGATGCAGGAGGAGGCATAAAACATGCAGCGCCAACTTCGCAGCCTTCTCATAGGTAAATACATGCGACTCGGCCCCCTGTTCCTCGGATCTCCTCCTTTTGGCCATGAATGGATGTGAATGTGGATGTGGCTGTGGCTGTTGGCCCAAAGGAGCCAGGAGAGCCGAGAGGTTGGCAAATAAATTGACGTGCGCTTGGCTGGATTTGTATGCATCTAGATAAGGCCGGTGCTTGTCGATGGGCCAGCAGTTCGGCTGCCGCAGATGCAGCCGAGTATCTATATCTATATATGTGCCTTTGTATCTGTGAGTGTGGCACCTCTGGGTGCGGTAATTGTAATTGGTTTTTACTCTTTTTCCTCTCGATTCCGCCCCACCGCCTCACGTTTCGGGATAAATCATTTAATTAGTCAGACAATGAGCTGGGACGAGAACTTTATGGGATGCTCCATCACTGCTAAAGGTTATCGATCGCCAATCAATGATTTTCGGGGCGTATTTTTTGGCATTTACCGCGCTTGATATATGACCAGTAGGTGGGCCCAGAAAAGATAAAATGCAGCAAATGCCTCGGTTATCAGCTCACAAAACGCGAGGCAACTTTGGTGAGTGGGAATAAATTTAAAACGATATTTAAAAATTTTAGCTAAGAATTTTTTTGACCAAAAATTGTGTAGTTAAGATAATATTTCATTTCGAATAATTTAAAAATGAAATGCTTTTTTTTATTATTCTGCATGTTTTTTACTGTATCCTTTAAAATTTTCCCTTTTAGATATTAAATATTTTTTGTAAATACAAATACTAAAATCTTCGAACAAAAGAGAAAAATGCAAACGATAAATTTGTAACTAATAATAATCAATTTGCTGCAATAAAAACAATAGGTGAAAGATTGAAAATATTTTCTTTTTAAATATTGTTTCTAAAGTTATTTAACAAAAAGTTATTCTTTAATGAAAAATTGCAGCTTCTATCCTTTTCCAGATGAATTAAGGGTTTTCCTTTTCAATTCCGCTTCAGTTTATCTGCTAATTACAGCCCAGTAACTATTATAATATTCCTGGAATAAGAGTTCTTTAGCTTCTAAGCAAACTAATTAAAGTCGCCTGAAATTAGGTTCTTCCAGTGGAAGCACCCGATCCATACTGGTATTAGTTCCTGCCGGCCTTTCTCTGCATATGGGAAATGCAATCCACAAGATACTTCCATGTTCCACAGTTGCGAGCGAGATAAACCGACAGCTGTCTTTGATTGGCTGCCCGCAGTATCTACGTGGGCGAGAGCGGGACAACAGTAGGCGACAGCTGCTAACAAGGGGATGGACAGTCTTTTTCGTTGGAGTGAGCGGGAGGCAGGATGACAGGAAGGCATGGGGTGGGTTAAAGGAGGGGGAGGGGTGCTGCAGCGTATAAATCCAATTCATTTAATAATTGCCAACGAGATGGAGCTCATTATCACAAGTACTTTGCACGGCTTTGCCAGTTTCCAGCGGGGGGTATTTCGCAGGAGAGGGGTTCCAACAAGGGGGTTCTTTGTGGGCAGGGCACCTCTTCTTCTTCACACAGACAGAATATATCTATACTCATACAATTACTGTTGGATTTTGAGCAGATACTTTTTAAAAGTACTTTTAACTTATTCCGTAAAACTAGTCGACTCAAAATGTACTTAGTGTCTTGTTTTTAGGTTTTATTGGGATTATCCTAGCAGTTTATGTGAAAAATAAAAGCATTTTTAATTTTTTTTAAAGCGCATAATATGAAGGTTTAGGACAAAAGGGTTGTATCTGCATAGAATATATTTTATAACACTAAAGTCAGTTTCATGATTTCGCTTGTAAAAGTTTGTTTTTTATTACAGTTTGTTTAACCTTATATTGTAAAATTATATTATTTTTGTGTTTGTCTTTGTTCATGTTTATGTATTGTATTATTTTCTTTATTTTGTGATTTTTGATGATTTTATTGTATATAATATATGTATATAACGTATGTTTATAATCAGAGGAAAACTGTGTACTTACAGTTTTCCTCTGATTATAAACATACGTTATGATATCTAACATTATTTTATCTGTGTAGAAAATATTTTATAACACTCCAGTCAGTTTCTAGACATAACCTGTAAAAGTTATTTTTATTACAGTTTGTATGACCTTTAATTGTAAAATAATATTATTTTTATGATGTTTAATAAATTTATTGTTAAGCATACAATTTTCTTCTGAATAGAAACAAACTTTATGATTATGATTAAATTATTTTTTCCCTGTTTATTTTGCCGCCCAAGAGTTTCGTGATAATGCTCTCCGTCTCCCTCCATACATCTGCCAGATACTCAGATACAGTATCTGAGATACATGCAGTATCTGAGTATCTCAGTGCGCCCTCGTCTCGTTAGCGTTTTTATTAGACCCGCAAATGGAAGCCCACGGATGCTGATGATTCTGATATTCCGACGCCTGGGAAGTCTGATGTGCGATGATGGTGACGGCTTTTCAGAGTCAATTAAAACAGCTTCTCGTCTCCGTGGATTTCGTGATGATCGGGGGGAGGGGGGCTTTTGGGCACATAAATGGCAGCTGGGGGTTGGAGATGGATGTTTAGCGAAAGCATAATTGCCACAAGGGTTGGACGGCCAGAAGTTTCCACCAACCGACCAGCGCTTCGTGTTGACACAGCTAATTGGCTTTATTTGTTTTAATAATTGAGCATTTTCGGCTGCAGCCATGGGCACTGATTTAATTAAAAATTGCCACTGCCAATCGAAAGGGTTTCCTCCGCCCAGTCGTGACACTTTGTGTTTGTCTGGCCGAAAAGGAAGCTTAAATTGAATTTAAATAACGCGGATTTGGTTGACATTTTTGTGCATTTGGAAATGTATTAAGATACATCAGCTTGATATGGTGGGGGTATTAAGCAATTATAAAGATGAAAATTATAATATTTTTCTGATTAATATTTATTATTATTTTGAAGTTTTGAGTACCCAAAATCCAGGCGAAAGTTAAACACTTCCTTTCGAGCTAAGCACTGGACTTAATTAAATGCCAATAAATATTTTGCAACTATTTGGAATGCTTAGTCGCAGATCAGTCGTCGTGGATCAGGAGTGATCAGAAGATCGACAGCAGAAGATCACGCAAATCCCCGAACTTAAACCAAGGAAAAGCCTGTGGAAATCCGCGGGATCTGGTCGTGGAAATGGCTCTGCATCTTGGCCCAAGGATCGGCGCATTTAATCCAATTATCGATGCCTCGAAAATGCCTTGGGAAACGGCTATTTAGAAGAGAATTTGTGGGCGGGTGGCGTGGCTTAGTCCGGGTAATTCTCCCGTTCCCAGAAAGTGCGAGAGGGACAGCCAAGGCGAGAGTGACAGAGAGGGAAGATTGCCAGAGCAGTCCGTTGATTAATTAAAATTTTGATCAGCTCGCAAACGAGGCCCATTATTTAATGAGTTTTTTATGGGATGCCAGGTGTGGTTGCTTATTTACACGGAGAAAAAATGATAAAAGAAGTTAAGCTTATAAGAACTGGTAAAAATTCCCTGAAATACTGAAAATATTTTATAAGTAACAAGCATTTCCAACAAAATCTAATGAACAACTACAAATTTTGAATCATATTAAAGACTATAAAATCTTTACCATAGTGGTAATGCTTTTTGTAGTTATTTAACTTAAATACTTAATTCCTCCATTTTTTTGGAATTACTTTTTTGAAGCTGCCTTTATAATGTGTGATATTTTTATAACAAATTATGTATCTATATCAGTATTTCCCCCTGTGTATCAAAGTGGGTGTGGCAATATATGGATATGGAATGGTGGGGATATGGATATGCCGATCGAGGCGCGACAACTGCCGCAAATTATCGCAAATTTGTGCGGTTCGTGGGATGCAAGCGAAATATTTTATTGCCTCATTATGCAAATGCGAATGGCTCTCGCCGATGAAGAGGCGTTCAGCGGGGGGGAAAGCAGCGGGAAGACGGATCAGCGGTTCATATATATATGCATGGGTATACGGCCAGGTAGATCGGCCCACAATTAGACACGCCGGCCGCCGGAAAACCGCATTGAAATTACGCCAGGACCTGCCCGAGTTCGATAATTGCGGTAATGCCGATAATCTGTTTTTGACCGCTCGACCGCTCGACCTTCGACCCTTTCCGCCCCTTAATCCCCGCGAACCAGCCCCTAATTGTTGGCCGGGCCAAAAGGATTCGAGCGGTTTCGTCCTGTTCCTGTCGCGCGCTCTAAGCAGCATCGATAATTGGATTAAATCGCTCGGGGCCAAGAAGATTTCGCGCTAGTCCAGCGCTGATCTTTGGATTTCCAACGTGGCTTTGAGGCGCACAAATTCCGAGTTAAGTTTGTGGATTTGCCGGCCTAAACACGCGCTGATCATATGTGTTCTACGGTTGCCTTGGTTCCCCGGAAAACAGCATCGCAGGACTCGGGGATCAGAGCCCAGGATCCTGATCCCCCCGCGATCTATTGGTCCTTTTCGCCGGCAATCCAGGGGTAGACTAACTTCTCCCTGATCCCCGAACTTACAAATCCAAAATATTTAGTTGCACTTAATGGGGGCAATCGCACCAAAACATCCGATGGATCAGAACTAGAGTATATAGATTAAATCGGTGTGATATAAACAGTTTGGTGCTTAAGAAAATCTTTTAACAGAAATATTAAATAGAAAAAATTTATTTCTTAATTTTTGTTATACTTATATAATATAAGAACAAATTTTGTAATCAAAAATAGACTTTTCCGAATAAACCAAGCGAGATCAATTTTGATTTCAATATTCACAGGGCTATTTTTGGAGGCATCATAAATTTCATTGATTTTGATTGAGGGAATATTTTCGTAATTAATGAAATGATAAACAGATTTTTCACATTAGGCCGGGCACTTAAGAATTGCCATTAGATAAATGGCCAGCACATGTGAAAGCGGGGGAGTGTATATCACCCACTTCCCCCAGATTCCATTACCCCTAAGACAAATCCTTAGACAAATCGCTGCTCATTAATATATTCTCTCATCATCGCCCGCAAATGCACAAGTCATAATTGCAATTGCACTTTGACGGCGCTGATAGATACAAATGGCCAGCGAAATGCGCTCCCCAATATTTTTTGGATTCCAGCCCCTGGCCTCGAGTTTCCACCTCCCTCTCCGCTTTTCTTCGGGGAAACGCCTTCGAGGAGTGGAAAATGTTGCGTGAAAATTACAAGCAGCTGTCTAAAGGCAAAGGGACACCCAAAAACAAGCGTGTCAAGAAGGGGAAATTGGAGGAGAAAGAAAGGGAAAGTAACCGAGACCACTGCACAAAAGACATTTGTCAACACCCCCCACTTAGGGAGGAAACTCCCCCCGACATGGTGCCATTCCTAGCCAGTTCAATATTTTGACGCTTGAAGTTCAATCTTACAAAAAAAAATGTTCTTTTTGCCTTGGCATGTAAATCATAAATCGCGGGGCATGGAGTGCAGTGAGAAAAAATGTTGGGAATATTTGTTTAATAGAGTGTTTTTAATGATTTATTATTTTTAGTGTAAGTAATGTTGAGAATATTTGTCTTAGAGAGTGTAAAATATAAGACAATTATATTTTGGAAACTTACTACTTTTATCTTGTATTTATAGATAAAGGATCTGTTTAAAAAAAAAACTTTATAAGTAATCAAGTAGTTCCCGTATTTAAAACATAGTACTCTGTATTTTCAAAAAGCTATTTTATCTAATCCTAAAAATGTTATAACTTTTTCATAACAAAACATATCTTAAGATTGTCGATAATTATTTACAAACTTGTTTTTAATAAGTTCCAGTCTCTCTTTATTCAAATATCAAATTGGTATCTGCTGTATATTTCATAAAGCTAGCTACCATTCAAAAATATAGGTGTTTATTTTTATATTTTTAGGCGGTATTGGTTTTTTTCAGTGTCCCCACATTGATGCATCTGTATCTGCATCTGCATTTGAGTGTACATCTGCCGGTTGAGAGTGTTGATAGCTGCACTTAGCCGGCGGATTCAACTCGTTCGCGGCTAATTGGGTGCGAACGTGCGGCAATTAGTTGCACTTGGAATGGCTCACGAATGCAACAGCCAACGAGCAACAACGAACAACCAACAAATCCCAGGCCAGAGCTAAAAATCGGAGGCACGACATCGTGAGGCCGGCATCATAATCCCGTCGAGGCGCCATGCTGATCATCGATCCACCGAACATCGAACACCGATCCACTGATCCAATGATCCACCAATCTTCGATCCACGCTGATCTGGCAGCGATTATCGACACAGAAAAACGTGTAACGGCGTTGCTTTTCCCCAAAAGAAAGTGTCAGACAGTCTGTCAGTCCCTGATTTGGTTAGTCAATTGTATCTGTATCTCGGTTTTTTGTATCTCTGGATAACCAAAACTGTTAAGCTCTTTGGCGCCATCGCAGTTTGGCTTTTTCCCATGATTTATTTACGCACATGTATCTCGTGGCTGTGCGTGCAACCCCCAAAATTTAAAAGCTGAGATACAGATACAATTAATTCATTTTCGTGTATTCGACATTTACAAAATGTTTTGCTTAATTTGTTTTGTGTTTTTTGGGGTTCGTTTGTTCGATGGGGAGAACTGCTCGATTTGTGGGAGTTTCTTGACAGTTTTCAGGGCTTGTCGCTCATTAGTCGGTCTTAACTGAGGCCAACACACAATTTATACATATAGATACATATATATAAGGGGGGAAACTCACTGGCAGAAAATGAGTGTGGTTCGGGCAAGTGGTTGGGTTGAGTTTGGTGGAAGAGTGGTGGTGCTTAAATATTTTGGGGGCGGACCAGGCAATCAAGCCGAACTGTTTGGTTCTCGAATGATGAGGGTTTCGGTTTGGGTGGGTGTGTTAACTGTTTCAATATTAGATTGAATGTTTTTTCAGATACCATCTAACTCTTTCATATAAATGGTAATACACTTTTAACAGTTGAGTTAGCTGTAACAAAGAAAATATGATACCATAAATATTTCTTAAATTTTAAAGGATACTATAATTTTAAGGATACTATAAGCGAAAAAAATAAAAATGTCATAGTGAGTTCATTGTTAAAATAAATAGATCATTATCAAAAATGAATATTTTCATTAGTTTCTTTAGGAATACATACCTTTACTTCCTTTTTTTAGATAAATCAGATTTTTAAGTACATACCCAAAAGCATTAATTGACATTTTAGGCAACTCCCTGAATAAATAAATGAGTGACCACCATTTAGAGTTCCCCTTCGCATTTGGCAAAGCAGCATAAATTCCTTTTGAAGTCGTTTTAGAGCGATCATTGTATCCTAGATTTCCGACATCCCCGGACAGTTTCTTTGTCATGGGCCCCGGGCTGATCTTTGACTCGGGTATTTGATGTTTTCCTACCAACTTTTTGCTGCCGTGTCAATGTCACCGGCTGGTATTATTCTTTCATTAGGCTGCGAGTTGTTGCAACTGCCCGACACCAGACTCTCGAATTCGGACTGGGGATTTGCATATATGTATATATGACCCGACTTGCAGACCTCATTTCTCCTGACAGCAGAGCCGCGAGCTGTGAAAAGTATCTGGATCTCTCGGTTTGCAGCACTAGCAATGCAAATTATAGATCAGGTGCAACGGCAGTAATTGCTGCCATAATTGCAGCAAGTGGATTCGTTTGCCACATCATATACCCTCCAGTTATGAGCAGGCTAAACTGTAGCGTTTCCATGGCCACTGGTTGGGGATTGGTTTGGCCATGCAACATCTTTGATCTGCGATTTCAGAATTCAGATCGCCCATCTCTCGGGTCTCCCAGATCCCAGATACATCTCATCTGGTCCAAATTGGAGCGGCAATTGCAGTTGCAGTTGCAATCTGCATGTGTAATAGAGTCAAGCCAACTAATTTTGCGGCAATTTGTGCTTGGGAAATCCATGCGGCATGGATAAACGGTGGCAAGCATCCCGCTCTTAACCCCCCTGTGGCCCCCTGGGTGCTCCTGTGCCACATGCAGAAATTAACGAATGATGGACAGACATTCGAGACGAGTAACCTGCATGCAAATGCAAACTGGGGGGCGATCTCTCTTTCGCTCGCATCGCTCGCTCTCTTTCTTGTCATGTTATTAGCAGCAATTTAAGCAAATAATCAGTGCAACTTGCCAGTCGAAAAACAGGGGCGTCTGCGAGAATGGCAAGGGGGGGTTGGCTGGGATGGGGAGGGGGCGGGTCAACGCGTGACTTGCAGGCAGACACATCACAAATTGCAGACAAGTGTGGTTCTTGAAGCTGCTAGCCGAAATAAGCAGCCAAAGCTGGAGCCACATGCAAATGCCAGCGCCAGCATTAGCCAAGTGCACTGGAAAAAATATTTATATATTGAAAGGTAGCAGATTAGTGATTAAACATGGTATTAATGTTAAAATACAGCATGTTTTTCGGTGCTTGGGTTTCTTGTTTTGATTATTATAATTAATTGTAAGGTTAAAATGATGTTTTGTTCTTAAATAAGCTTGATAAAAATTGTTATTAAAGTAAGATAGAAATTTAAAAAAATAGATGACAATATATAGAACATTTCATGAAATCATTTCTTAAAACAAGCTTTGTTGCTAAGAACTAATAAAATGTTACTAATTTAATAATAAAACCCAGGGGCGTAGACAGGGGAGACATTTGGTGATCTAATCCCCTTTCGAATTTTATTAACGAGATGAATACTAGTCAAAATAAATAAGTAGACTTCTGAGACAATGAAATTGAATGTATTTGTAAGGGTTTAATAAAAAGAAAATACCATAACCCCTCAAAAAATTACTGCCTACGCCACTGATAGAATCCTTTTATATAACGTTTTGATCATGATCCAAATAACATTTTAATGTTATTTTGATATTATAATTATGATCAAAAATATATTTTTCATATTTAAATAGTTAAGTATATATAAAAAAAAAATATATTTTTCATATTTAAATAGTTAAGTATATATAGTATAGTATAGTTAAATATGAAATCAGAAGAGGGTTCGGGCAGCCCGGAGATAAACCCTTATAGATAACGTTTAGATCATGATCCAAATTACATTTTAATATTATTTTGATATTATAACCATAGACCAAAAAATATATTTTAAATATTTCAGAAGGGTTTAAGCCGTGAGTCTTTAACCTAAACTTCAAATTTTCCTATGACATTTCAATCTTTTTGTAACCTAACATTATAGTCGGATATTTTCCCCAGTGTAGTTAAATTTAAAATCAGAAGAGGGTTCGGGGAGCCCGGAGATTCTAATGCTGAGTGCTGGCTTAGCTTTTTCGGTGCTGGGTAATTTGCATTCCGTTGCGGATTGCAACTGTTGTTTTGCGCCTTGCGCCTCTCACGATCTTAGGATCTGGAATTTGAAATCTGAAAATGTGCAGGTCTGCGGAGAACTGCAGCTTGGCAATTTGGAACCGTTTGCTGTTACTTTGTCTGCTGGGGCTGCCGGGGAGTTTTCACAGTTGATTTACCCGCACGGCAGAGGTGGTTGAGGCTGCAGAGGTGGTAGATCGGTAGTTTTATTTACAAAAAATTAGCACAGCTTTTGCTTGTTTACGGGCCCAATCGAAGCCCGGCTCACGGACTTAAGTGCGACCCCGCGTCCAATTTCGGCATCTGACTCCGAGGTGAGCCAGCGTTTTGGCTAATTTTCCAAATTGCTTTTATTAGGTTTCGTTTATTTGCATTTTGCGCTTTAATTTTATGCTTGATTTTCCTCTCTCTAGACTTTTAACCCTCTGCTGCCGTTGTTACGTCGCTGCGATTTGTAATTGTGAGCGTTTATTTTTAGTAGTCTCGTTTTTTTTGCCAGTGCGAAAATTAGCTGCCGTCCCTTTCTGCTTGGTTAAATGTTGCAATTTTCAAGACGTAAAAAATTTAAATTTCTGTTTAAACTGAACACAAAGGCAAGAGCTGGTGAAAAAATTGCAATGAAACGCTTCAGATCTTATGCAATCCTTTTTTTTGGGGAGGTTAGTTGGTTGGATAACCGCTGAAAGGTTTTGCTTTGATTTGCTTTGGCATTGGGCAACCTCTGAAGAGGCGTGTTTTATCTCAAATGAGATCGCTCAAAAGCAAAAATGATTTCAGCTCTGTAATTGTTTAAGGGGGATTGGATTGGAGCTGATGCTGATGACTGAGCTATCTGCGGAGCTATCCCCAACATCTGTTTGGTTTAGGAAAGGCAGTTGACCTAATAAGTGTTATAACCTAGGACTGATTAAAATTATAATCGTAATCAAAAATAAACCGTCTAATATGAAATCAAATATTCTCGTTTTTACTACCTTTAATGTCTTTTGCTTCTTCCCATGAATTCTTCTGGAAGAACTACTGCCACCTTTAGTATCCCTTCATCACCATCCCCAGTTATTTGACTTCTTTTTATCGTTCATAAGCAATCGCCTATCTCAGTGGCTCAATCGGATAAACGCTGCCTCTACAATATTCCCCTTTCCCCCTTTATAAGCAGTGTAGGCATGTAAATCAACACATAATAACTTAATGCTTGATGCTGATGCAGTGATTGTGACTAGTTGACTGCACTGTGAAAAACAGAATGAGTTTTATAGGAAAGTTTATTTGATTAAATTGGTTTTTATATTTAGAATTACGACAACCTAAAGTTTACCTCTCTATGTTAATAGAAATTAATACAAATGGCATAATATGTTAATACAATAAATTGATTGTAAGTACCAAAACATGTATACTATTTAATTTGTATATAGTATATAGAGGGGTATATATATTTTCTTTTTTGAGATCTTCCATCAAACCTATTATTTTTAATTTTTGGTTCTTAGTTTGTAAAGTGTATTTTTATATTTTTCCCTCTGTAGTCCTATCCCAGTCCAAAGTAAAACCATCAACTTCCAACCAGAACTGAGGGCCAAAGTCAAACTGAAACTCAAACTTGAAGCGCGTGCGCTGTGACTTAATTGCTGATTACAAATTAGCGATAATAGTTGAGGATAAATACGAGTCTAAGGAGGAGAAATATGAGGGTGGGGGATTGGTACTGGGACTACGAAGAGCCCTTGGCAGTTAATTAAGACATTAACCGCTGCCGACTGATTTTCCGGCAATCGAAAGCTGAGATCAGGGGCGAAGAAAAGCCCATCGAAAATGGAAGCCCGACCCAAATCGCCGACATCCGCCCACCTTGGCCAAATTGGAGGTGCTGGCCGCTTATCAGCGCCCACGTGTCGCTTTCCGGCCATTAAAGCCCGGCACTTGAACTTTGGGCTTGTGCCGCAATTACACCTTCCTCTCCGCAATCATAATTGTCACTCCGGAGTTATCGATTACCTTTCGGGCCTATCCGCCCGTCCCATCGACATTCGGCGGAAGTTCGGCTGTCACTTTCGATCCGTAATTATGATCGTCGCCATATTCGACGCGCTCATAAAGTAATTGTCCCCCCAAAAAAAAATCAGGGAGGTGTTTTCTATTGTAAACAACTCGTAATTAAAAATTCACTGCGTGACATATGAAATATTTTAATTATTTCCAATTTCAGGCGAGACAATTGCTGACTGGATTCTTGGAGAATTTGTGGGATTCGTGACTGCAATCAGGTAGAGAAAACTCGAGATCGATTCTTTATAATGAGAATGGGTGAATAACATAATTGATGGGGTAGGGTGGGGTTTTCAGGAAAGTAAAGAAGAGAACTGTCTTATATATCTCATTCCAATTTACACATGGTTTTTTATATAAATATACTTTTTAAATGCATTAAATACTTCTAAGATAGTAAAACCGGGTGCTAATGAATATTTATGATGGCTATACCCCTCATATTTCTTATCTTTCTTTAAGAGCCCTGATCATTTCACTACCAAGAAAAAACTTGCCTTGAAAACAAAACAATCCAATCACTTGACAACCTTAAAATCGTGATATCTCAATTCCCATAAAATGTGGCCTACACACACTTTAAGCCCCAAAAGCCATATGGCTGAGCTGAAATCACAGTAGTAAGCCGAGTTCCCTCGATCAGAACGGCCATAAAAATCAAACAGCTAAACTCATTGGTAATTCGATATTTTCGCTGGATTTCGCCAACGGAAAACCAAAAACGATTTGCCGAAAAAGTCCAATCAAACCGGCGAAGGTCGATAAAATTTGCAATAAAATAAATTGCCGCCAATAACTGCGAAAAGGAAAAAAAAAACTTAGACACCTACAATGTTGGCACGAGGAATTCCCAGACTCAGTTTTGAACTACAAAATAGAGGTGTAAGGCAATTTTCATTTTAGCGCCGCACATAAAACATTTTTTATGGCTTTAAAATCGGCGCGGAGTAAAAGTTACACTTTCGCAATAGAAAGCCGGCCAGCGGTTTGAACTTCTTCGCCTCTGGGGAGTGCTCAAAGCCCAAGTGCTAATGCTGTTCGCCAGTGGGTCATAAACCAGAAAAACACACACTTTGTACCAGTCGCAACCCCTCGAAAACTGATGCGCCCAGTTACAGTTACAGATCCACCCGAAACGGGGTCAAAATTTATGGCCAAAAGTGCAATATGTCTCCGGGAGGCGGGACGTCCACCCAATGAAACTGTCAGGCCATCGTATTTTAAAAACAAATGCGACGAAAGTAAATAAAAACTGGACCGTCTTGGATTTCGCACACGCAAAAGGTCAGAAAAGTGTTGGGGGGGGAGGGGGTTTCTTGGTATAGATGGGGGGTTCCGGCCAACTGACATCTGTACATGACTTTGGTGGTGTTCAAAAGTCCAGCTGTGTGGGCAACACATCTCGGACTCTCCGTCTTTTACATTACCTCAATTCGACAGCCATGGCGGCCCCTTGGGCAACTTTAATTGGATCGCTCGGAACCCAAGACCCCAAGACTTCCCGATCCCAACTTCCCCACATCTCAAGATCCCGGGACTGCCGCGCTGCCATTAACCCGCTGCAATTGCAAATTTACGAGCCGGGCGTCAATTAAGTATCGAATTACAACTTGTTTAATGTCAATCTGTCTCGCCCGGTGCCTGTTACAGTGAGCTGTCCAACTATCTGTCCCCCTGTCCGAGTTTCAGTATTTTTCCCCTCCTTAACCCATTGACGGACAGCACCTTTAAGAGCCTATATTATTAAAACTATGAAAATGAGAGAGTAGAAGCCCTAAAAACAAGCAAATTCTGAATTTACCAATATCTTCTGTATATAATTGGCGTGGTAAAAACTTTCTATATCAAATATTTTATAGATCAAATAAAAAAAAATGTTTTCTCTTCATAAAATACTTTGTGAAATAAAACTAATTTTAAATGAACCTAGGATGGTACAAATAAGAAGTCAATGAGTGAAATATTGTAAAAATTACCTTTTAAAAAATATTTTCAAAAATCCCCATGGATATGCCGCAACCAATGGGTTAAGAGCAACCCCCTTTTGAGATACTGTCTTTCTGCGACCGATAGGGATCTCATTGGAGCTGTCAGAATTCGCATAATTATCGCACAAATTAGCTTGTCAGTTGGGCAGAGTGATCAACATGGCGGCAGGGAAGCGTCACCTAGTCTGCTCCACTCCACCCCAACCCGCTCCCCCTTCCTCACAGAAAAACACCCACCCATCCCCTGACCCCAGCTTAACCCCCACCTGCCCAAGTTAACCCATTAATATGCCACACCAGATCCAATCCAAAAGCGTGGGCTGCTGACAGTCGACTATGCGAGTTTTGACAGCCCGTTGGCTACCATATAATATCGGCATCGGCGGGTGAAAAACTTATTAACTGCATACATTAACATTCAATTTGAAGCGGCCATTGCTGCCCCTCGGTGACATTTGGCTGTGGATTCATGGGCATAAATCAAAACCATCGAATGAACCTCTCGGTTCGTTTGTGAATTGACAATTGAGACAACACCAGGTGGGTTGGGCCAGGGGCTGCCCCTCGGCATTTCTGTTGTCACGTTTGGGCTGTTAACGTGTTTCGGTGACCGATCGATGGGTCCCCGGGATGGGGGTACTTCTGGTACTGCCACTGGTACTGGTACTCCCATCAGGGAGCTAGAGGGGAGCAGAGGGGGCTACCAGAGGGTTCTGGGGGGACTTGAACGCATGATGCCAGTCGATTGACACTCGCACTTGTACAATTTTAATTAAACGCCACTGGTATTGATACTTTATCTCCGCCCATTCCATTCGGTTTGAATAAGCATGCACTGGGGGAAAAGAGATATAGTTGTAAAGTTGGTAGAAAAGAAGACATTTATAGCAACTTACTTGGAAACGTAGACCCGTTTTTCGACCTAAGGTTAAATTAAAAGTTAGTTCTTAACATTAAATGTTCATTGATACTTAGTTCTAGGCATTAAGTGTTCATTGATATTTTAACTTCATTTTATGTAATCCTAAAATTAAATATTTAATATGTTTTGAACCCTTTGGATCGTTTTCTCATTCTTATGTTAAACCAAAAGTTAGTTTTGAACAGAAAACTTGAATTTCTTTTTGAAATTTAATTTTAAGTTTACCATGAACATTAGAAAATTACCCTTGTTCTGAGATTATATTAATTGGTAAAGAGAAATAATTGCTAGTAATATCATCATTAAGAACTTTTAATACACTTTACAACTAATTAAAAAATAATAATAAATACATTAATAAAAATAAATGTAAAATAAACTGAACGCATTATTTTCACAACATATTCTGTATGTCATTTCTCACAATTACGTATTTTTCCTTTTCACCACATATTTTTTCTGTAAATTCTTAATTTTACCTATTTTTTTCAGTGATCCTAGCTCCCCATTAACAGTCAACGAACCCCACCCACCCACATCTTTGTCTCTGTTGAACACATTTTTCCCCTGTTGCATTGACTTTCGATTCTAGGAAACTTTTTAAGCCGCAATTTATGCTCGTTTAAGGCGATAAATATAACAGAGCCCAAGTGATTGAAGCTGATTGCATTCCAGCGGACCGTTGACTGACCGCACCCCCTTCTCTTACCACTTTTCATGCCCCTCCGCCCATGGTCATGAGTCACTAGCCATGGGCAGCTGCAGCGGCCGTAATTGAATGCGTGTCAATTGAATGGCGTCGCTCGCAACTCGCAACTCGCAACTCGCGCCCATATTCGAAACTCATATCGGAATCGGAATCGAAGTCGGCGGCCATAAATAAACGCTAAAAAGCAAGCAGCCGCAATTAATAACGCTGCAGATTTGCAAAATGGCCGCCAGTTGCAAGTTTACGAGATGAAAGAAAAATGGGAAATCGACCAAAAAAAACTGAAGAGAAAAGCTTTAAAAATACTCAAAATATTCAGAAATATTTTTAAATATTAAAAACAAAATTAAAATAAGTATTCTTATTAAAATGTATGAAATGTGTTTTAAAAAAGTTATTTTTCTTTAATAAAATTTCCTTTAAAAATACTTCTAAGTAACTTTTTCCAGTTTTGACTACCGACCGAATCGAGAACAGACCCATCCATTGATTTATGCATCCCGTTGGCCATCGAAACTCGAGTTCAAAATACCAAATCGCATTTCGCATTTATTAACACTCTGTGCATTATGGAAAACGCAAAGGGGGCGTTGGGGAGGGAAAACTTGATTGATGTGCTGCAATTAAAAGCGCATTTTCCTTAAGTCTCCAAGGTGATGGAAAATGAGGAGAGTGAGGTGGAGAGTTCAGAGGGTACTTGTTTCCATTAAATAGATTTTTAATTGGGTGCTAAAGGAATGTTCGAGTGATTAATAATATTCTTTGAAATTCTCAGAACCTGAACTTTTGGCACACAATTTGAGCAATTAAAGAGGGATTTTTAAGTTTATTTTCTATTAATATTATTACTGTGAATTTATCATTATTCATCGTTGATTATAGAAAGCTGTCCATCTCTAGAGAGTGACGAATTGTTTTAACTACTTGCCAAACTTGAAGAGGAGAGCATTCCGCACACCTTGAGCCCATTTCTTCAACTTTCCACAACTTACTCACCACCGACTTACTCACCTGTCCCCTCGACATAACGAATTTCAATTAAAGCCACAAGAAGCTGACTTCGCGGTAATCCCTTGGACAATCATAAAGCATAAAAAACCTAAAAACTGATTAACATCTGGCGTGGCTTGGTCAACGAAATGCGAACCATTAAAAATTCGCACTACAAAGAGCCGCATCCGCATCTTCGCGTCCGACAACCACATCCTAAAGGTACATTTCCATGGTCAGCAAGGTGTGAGCCGCGTTGAGTTTCAATTCCATTCGGGCAGCTAATTAGCCGCCATATGTCCAGCGAGGGAAGGGGAAAGTTATTCAGCGGAAATGCTATGACAAAGTGGCTGCCTGCCCCTTCTTTATTTTAATTTTTATATTTTTTTCGGGGGCTGCATTTTGGCCCTGGCGATGCTTATCCCGCAGATGAAATATTCGTGCAGACGTCGCGCTGGTAAACGCTTGTCAACTTTGCTTTGATTGCGCTGCTAACGGGGGGAAAATTAATTTTTATTGCAGCCCACAGGGCGTATCAGCGATGTGGACTTCCTCCGACATCTCTTAGATTTCACTTGTCAGATTCCCCAGCGACGCAGCTGAGGTATGGCTTCCGTTAGTGCGAGGGGCTACTGTGGAACCGGGCTACCGTGGTGCACCACCATCTGAGGTGCGAAAAGAAAGAAAACGACAGAAAAGTAAGGAAAACAACAGGCGAGGCCGCATTCAAATGCAGCCAGCTTAATTAGCCAAAACGTTGCATGTGTTTTGCACTTCGGTTGCCGGCAAAATCTTTACCAAATTGCCACAAACTGCCCAGCTACTCTGGCATTTTGCCTCCATGATGAAGACGGTGGACAGGTGGAAGTGCTGATGGTGATGGTGATGGCGATGCTGATGGCGGTGTTGACATGCGAGGCCGGGAGTTCAAGCCCAGGTGTCAATGAGCTGTTCGCTTCGCGCAATTAGCCAAGACTTTACACAGGTCAAGGTGGGAAAAAAACACTTTAACAGACCATAAAACTAATTTTTACAACTTTTTAAGATTTAAATTTGGCTCAAAAACAGAGATTTTCAAGTTTACAACACCTTAAAATTTACAAAGAGGTTTTATTTTATAAATTAAAATACTTTTGAATCTTATAATAAAATCTGAGACTTATTAGAAAGTATATAAAAATGTTATTTTATACTTAAAATATTTTTTTTGTTCGACTAACTCTTTTTTTTAAACCCTTTAGATCGAGTAAGTTTCATAATTTCCTCTGAATGTAACATCCATTGCAAGTGGCAACCACAAAAAGTTCAATAATAATGAGATAAATATGTTATTTAATACCTAAACTTCTTTCTTTTTCTACAAACTCTAATTTAAACCCCCTTTTAACCGTCTAGGTTTCATAATTGCCCCTCCATTGAACATCTCTTGCAACCACAAAATTTTCAACAATTTATTACCACCTTTCATAGAAAAACCAACATGAATTAATTTTCATTAAATCAAATTAGAAACTTCACAAGGGTTCGGCACTTTTCTCAGGCTTATTCCTCTTAAACCCAAAGACCCTGCCCATTATAAACCCAAAACAAATGCTCCAAATCATTTACCTAGAAAGGGAGCCGGAAAATGTTCTCAGTTAATAAAATGCAATTGAGTAATTGCCTTTCACATTTCATCAAAACGCATCGAATAGCTCTTGCATTTTATGGCACTTTCAACGCGTGGAGATGGAAGCCCTGCATATTCTCCCATATAAATCACAATGGAAAACCTCAGGTCGGCGCAATAAAAATTGTAATTAATTGCGGCTTGCGATGGAAATGAAAAACACACAGCCAACAAATAAATATATATTTTTTGGGGGTTATGCAGCCACAAAGTGGAGCGTTCGTGCCTAAAAATAAACTAAAATTAATCATGCAACGAACGGTCGAAGAGTTTTCCCACCGTTTTATTTTGAAAAGAGGGGAATATATATTTTATAATGGCATGCAGATGACCTCCCAAACGAAACCCAACGATTACAAAATAAACCGACTAACGCTGAAGTTTACCAACTAAAAAGCTAACTAGCCGCCAATTATGCCAAAGTGTTTTGCCTGGCTTATCTGTCCTCCGATTTCCGCGGAATTTAAGAGCCTTTGATGCCGGCCGCCCCTCACAAAACGAAAAATTATGAAAAAACAATTAAAATTATGTGCTGACCTTAATGAGTTGATTAAAAACCCCAACATAGCGATGACTTTGTGTGACTCTCTGAATCTGATCACTCAACATCTGAGTCACTTACAAGCTGCGTCCATTATGCGGTGCCCTGTAACGTGTACACCCCCTAAAGTGGACCACACACACGGCTCGGATACTTGACGTGCGTCTGGCCATTTGTCGCAAATGTCAACGACATGACGCCGGAGGCGGACCACCGTGGAAGAGGCCACTTAGACCGGCCTATAAACACGTCTATCGGATGCTATCACCGACCTCAAACCTCGAACCTCGAACTAACCCAAAAAACATAATACTCCGAGTCGAGTTACTCATATTTCTGGAACGCCAGAAGGAGGTGGATGGAAAGCCACAAATGCCAAGCTGGCAAAACTATTAAAAAATAACTGCGACGCGTCGTAATTCGCTCGAAACTGTGATAAGTCACTGGACAGTCGGGGCGATCCTCGCCAGAGTTCAGTAAAAAAAACCCTCATCAAGCAACGAGTTCATCATCTTTTTGACAGCCAAACTAATTGACGAGACGCGCATGCGCCGTGGCCATAACAAGATATATGGCCCAGATGACAACCCATCGTCATGGGCATCGTTATATATCGGATTCTTCGTCTTCGGCATCACCATCACCATCAGCATCCCCATCCAATCTGGACTTTTGTATAATTATGAGCTTAGCGCCGGGCACGGATCACCTTAATTAGCTCTATGCTCCATGCAGAGCGGTAAAAAAAAATCAGGGGTTGTATCGGTTTCAGCAGAAATATCAATCAAAATGTGAAATTGAAACGATTGGGCAAATGATTGGCTCACTGAGCGACCAACTGTCAGTCATCCATGAGTTCGAGTGGCGTGACGAACAATGCGGCTTTGATTCCAGCTCGGAATCGAATCCGATTCCACGGCGACTTTGCTTCGAAAACAAAACTCGGGCTGCAAAAGTGTCAGAGAAATCAAATCAATTTTAATTAGGCACTCGGACTCGAGACTCGTGTGTGGGGTCTGAAACCCTCTCATTCGGTCTGGCATGGATGGAATGGTACACCATGATCTGAACTCTCCGGCGGAGTCTGCCTGGCAAGTGGCAGCTGATTAAAAACACAAACTGCCCGCTGGCTATGCTTAAATCGCTTTAAACACATGACTAGCTCCGCTCTCTAATGTACACTGCGAGAAAAGAAAGAGTTTTCAAAAATAATCAGTATGCCAAACTGGGTTCTAATAATTTAAAATTGTTAACTTTCTTTTTTTATTTACTTGGAAACCATTACATTTTTTGAATATACTATTTGGCCAGGACATTATTGGTTACCAATCTTAAAGTATATTACAAAAGTATTAGTTTTTTCACATTTTAATAATTTTAGCCAAAGTCACTCTGTTAAGATATAAATCTAGTACAAAATTCAGGTTTCAAAGACTTTAAGATGTAGAAAAAATATTGTTTTGATCACCAAATACTTACATATATTAAGATTGCTCGCGAAGAATATAACAATACATTCTGGTGACCAAGATCCATTATCCCCTGTTCTTATAATTCAGTTTTAAAAATATATGTTGTTAAATTTAAATTATTTAAGTGTTTTTAAACAATAAAAACAAATGTTGATACATTTCAACATTACTTGCAGAAGATTAATATATATATAAAGGGGATCCACAAATATCGCCTGACAAATCCGATCTAGAGCTTCGTAATCTCTCCGAAAGTTTCCCAGAGTGCATAAAAATACCCGAACGTGCATTGACACCCATTGCATGCAATCGAGTGACATCGAATTGATTCGAATTGCCCCGAACTGAATGCCCCGGAATTGTTCGATTTTATGCGGAGGCATTTTGGTTGTTTCAGTTTGTAGACAGTGCGGCACGGGCCGCCGCTTTTGTCGGCCAATTAGCTTTAATAAAAAGTATTTCAATAAATAATGTTGACAGTGCCGAAGACATCATAATCATGGAGGGCATTTGCATTGATAAGACAGTGGGGATCGGTTAGTTCTAAGGGACCGCTGTGGAAAGTAGCACAAATCTAATTACACGGACAAGTGGCACAACAAAAAAATAGTTTGAAAATTATGAAAAGAAACCAACATAAAGAAGCCGCTGAGAAGAAAGAAAGCCGCCTGCACATGCTGGGCAAATTAGATAATGGCATGCGCAGAATGTCCGTAACGAAGCTACTGTTCACTTTCGAAAACAGCCGGTAAACAGGAGCACTTCGGGATTACGAAATGGTATAAGGGTATATGTACATAGGTTCAAGTGGACCTGCAGGATCTTTGAAAAGTCAGCGACTTGCGGGTGTTCCAATTTTCCCACAGCTAAGCCCCGGATAATGCCACATGTGAGTGTGTTCGTGTATTCGAAAAGTCCCTGTGCGTGTGCAATGATTTTTCCCAAAACAATTGCGGATCAGGAATCACGGACTCACTTGTGTTTGATCCTCGTCCGGTCAATGGGCATTAAATTGGCTTAAATTAAGTCAAGTATGTGAGGCCATCAGTCTGAGACCTCCCTATATTCCATTTTCCATGGTTCTCCCTTCACTCATCTAATAATGGACGCATATGAGTTGTATTATCCTTATTTTTCCCTGCCTGTTTGGGGTTATTCTTTCGTCGAAACAATGACCCAGTAGCTCTGGTACTTCAAAGGGGCTCTCAAGTCGCTCACTTCGATTCTTGTCATATTGTTGACTTTTTGTTTCGTAATCCTAATAAATTTAAATGACGTGCAATGTGTACACGAAGGTCTCCTCACACGAATCCGTTGAAAAGGGTACTTGAACAGGGGCGTCAAATGCAAGAGGGGTCATCACAATGAAGTAGGTTGGATTCGCCAGAGTATCGTATATGGTTTTAAAGAATACGTGAATACAAATCTTAGAAAAAACTCGCCGTACCTTTAAAGTTAACTTAATATGATAGTTATGATATGATACTATACTACAATATTTTTTAAAAACCTAACCTTTATAAAAATTAAAATATAATCTTTACAAGGTCTTAGACTCCAAATATCGCAGATTCTATTAACAGAAATCTCGAAATCCCCTTGTTCCAACATTTTACTCCACCTCTGCCTTAATTCCCAGTTGAAGGCAAATAACTAATTGTGGACTTTTTAGGTAAATTCCACCCCTATCCCCAGAGTTCTCGTTACGCACCCAGAACGAAGAGAATAGTGTGAACCCATTAAAATTTAAATACAAAAACAATTATCAGGGAATTTTTATAATTAAATTCTTAGAAACATAATGCAGACGAATAACTGGAACTCGCCCAAGATCAACGCATCAAGGCCGACATATTTTAATTATAACTTTAATAAGCCCAACTCAACACGCACTCGGCGGCAAGAAGAAGAGCAGTGGACCCGGAGCAACCCTGGTTTTGGGAAATCTTGCACCTTTCCACTTCTACCCCATGCACTTCATTATTTCCCACTTTGTATTTAAATCCGTTTTGATCCTCTTGTATGTTTGTGGCTTAACTTTTTGGCTCTTTCCGCTTCTGCAACGTCGAGAAGAATAGAAACTGGAAAATCTCCCGAAGAACACCCGCACGTTGCGGGGTTCCAGGTTTCGGACCTCTTCTGACTTTTGTAACAAGATCAACATGTTGAGATCAGCAATCTGGCCAGAATCGCCGAACCAGTAGCAGGAATCAGCTGGCATTGTCTTTTGGTGGGTTCTGAGTTCCTTGGATTGATTCCTCCGTTGATCCCGCTGCCGTTTGTCGGCTTGTTTAGGCCCCGAAGTTCATATATGTTCCATTATCGCATTGTTGGATCAGTTAAGATTCGCTGATCTGATGGATCGTACGTCAGTCCTCTGAAGTCATATAGGTAGTTTTGGATTCTTTTCTGGGTTCCATTTGCACACCATTATGTTGCCATGTTTGCAGTTGTTTGGGATTAGCTTGCGCAAGGGATCTAATTAAAGAATGGAATTCGGTATACTTTTCTAGAAATAAGATAACTAAATTTTGCCATTTTTAAAGAAACCAAAATCCAACTTTTTCTACTTTTAAAATATATAAATAAATATTTAACCTGATATAGGAGATAGATACCCCCCGACTTGGGCTAAAAAGTATATGTAATATGTATTTTATTTAAAATTTTGGATTCCTAATCAACAACCCCCTCCCCAACCAAATTCAGGGTCCGCCACTGATCTGAACAGACAACTATTTATATTTCCAAAAAGAATCTTCTGTTATAAAAGGTTCAAAGTAAAGTTGTACTTATTTTTGCCAATACATAATCCTCTTTCAATTATACATTTGAAAATATAAAAAATAATTAAATGTACTTAAGCGTTTTTTCAGCTTTGTGTCTGTTTGTCCTCCCAGCTTTGCTTTCCCAGAATCTTTTTTTTATCTTTTCCGAACCCCTTTCAGAAGTCCATTAAAAACTAACCCCGTTAGAACCACTATTTTCCTTTATTCCGCGATGCACTTGAATGCTGTGCGTGCACTTAATCAACACACAAATCCTTTTAATTTAACACGCGCGCGTTTGCATTCGCGCCTGCCATAATCCTTTCAGTCTGTCGGCCATTTTGCCAAGGGGGTTACAGAGAGCTATACAGAATATATATGGGGTGTGGATGGGGGGTTGAAGCACCCCTTAAGTGCCGGCAGACGCTCGCGGGACAAACACAAAGTGGCGGCATTATTTGTCGCAATCAAATGCTGATGATGTGCCTTGATTATGCGCAGCAAATGCCTGTGAAAAATGGCATAGACGACGGCAAACAATGAGGCCAGAAATCGGGGTGGTTTCCCGTTTTTACCATTTCCCATTTTGCGAGGGGTTGGGGTCTCGAAAACGTGCCAGGCGACAGCATCGCAGCATGAAGGCGAATATTATTTAAATGGCGTATAATAATGGCAGACTCCGGCTGCAGGACAGAGCATCCCGTAATGATGCAAAAGTCAGTGGAGCGGCAAAAAGGGAACTTTGGCAGGCGCTATGCTATATGGTGTAATAATCGCAGTTGCCCCGCCGACAGCTGGCAGTCCAATCAGGATGCGCCACCCAGCCGCAGCTTATTATGGCAGCCCATCTAGGACGACAGCGCAATCAGCCGGCGCTTATGGCAATTCATTTGTTTAACGACCAACGCTCGAGGCCCAGACTTTTCCCTATCTGGGTTGCCGGGGAAAAAGGGGCCGGGAAAATGGCGACACAACCTCATCACAATTAGGGGTTGTCGGGAGGGGGATGGCCTCAAAGTTAATTTAGAGCTTCACAGACTATGAGTACTTTATTTTTAAAATCTGTTCTGATGGTTCCAAAAACTCCTAAGGAAACTGTAAGTAAATTTAGATGATGGTAAAGGAGTTCCTACTAAGGATAATTTGACGAACAATCTCCATACACTTTACAAAATATTCTCCCTGAATTTTAAAAAATTGGAGTGAGTCCTAAAGAAAATATATTTGATACATGAAAAATATATCTAAAGTTATAAAAATTTTGTTACTGGTTCTGATACTCTAAAAATTAGTCAGAATATTTTTATTAGGTGTATTAAAAGCTTTTTAGAGGATAATATTATCTTAAATTATGTTAATACTACAGTTTTTAATTGGCAATTTTGGTTTACTTTTATTGAAAAATTATTATGAATGACGTTTAAAATGTGCAGCCCTTATAATCTTGATACTTCATATATAAGATTTATCTGATTTAAAAATGCAAATTGCTTTATATTCATAGCTTTACTATGCTTAATAGATTCGAAGTTTAGTTTATCTTAATATTCATTATTAAGATCCCTTATACACCTTGAATAAAAGTTTGTCTGCATAAAGTTGCACAATAAATATAGAACATTCCGGATGCCAAACAACTTCTAGGCGTTATCTTCTCAGAGTCACAGTCAATTAATTTATTTTAATTTATGGCACATATCCGCAAAATTAAGTTACCCCTCCGAACGCACTTCCTTCAAAGCACAACTCACAAATCAACCCTCCTTATCTTTCCTTTCTCTAGCTAATTTCGCTTTTATTAGGTTTGGCAATTTGTAGCCGAATTCGTTTTTGGGAGGGCAGGCAGCCAGGGATGCTGAATGGATGGATGCTTTTTGGAGGAAGGAAATCTGGGATATACATTTCATTTATACATTTGACGTTTGCCCAACTGCCAGAGGAAGAATCGCGAACGAAATGAGGCGCAATTTACAGAGCTCGTTGCGTGTAAATTGAGTCATCTGCCAGGGCACCCCGCCAAGTCCTTGGCTCGAAAACCATCCAACCCCTCCTCATAACAACCCCTGCCAATTGCCATTCCCATTTCCACTTTCTGTTTTTTGGCTTTCTTTTTTGTTTGGCAGCGACATTTTCAAGTAACATGCACAAATTTATTTCATTTGTTGTTCCCAAACCTCCCTTTCCCCATTTTCAGCCAGTCATCCGAGCATGTCCGCATATCCCTATATCCCATATATCCCATATTCCCTTCACCATTCCGCGTTTTGAAAATTTACATTTTTATGAAATTTTCGTTTTTTGTTTTTCATGCATTTTTACAAATTTACACATTTGTTGGAATTTTTTATTGGCTGTCATCATTAGTTTCGATATGGCCAGGGGTTGGGGATTATGTTTGGGAAGGGGACTGAACTCAAGGAATGGGGCAGTCGACAAGTGTGGGCGTGTAATTTATAAAGTGTTTGCCAGGGGGAAAATTTCGGGGGAGTATATTTATGTATATTTCGGTTGGGTAGTGTGGAAAGGGGAAAGATCTGCGATAAGGACGAGAAGAGTAATTGGTTTGGCCATCAAGTTGATAGGGGAGGCATATGTGTGATATGGATGGTGAGGTGTGGAATACCAAGAGGGCGGTACTCGCTGAAGGCTGCTTAAAGGTCTCTTGGGGTTACTCAAGCGGTTATAAGATGATCTTGGGGATTTTGAATTTGTTTAGCTGGTGCTTAACATGAATTCCAACTTGGGAATTTACTTAGCAGTGGAATAGTTAACAATAAATATAAGTATGTGTCTCAGAAGAATTTAATCGCTATTTAGAAAATTGCAATTAACTTAACTAAGTAGTATTCATTTATAAATAATATTACCACTACCAAAATATATAAAGATGATCTAATCATTGTAATTATAGAACCCTGTATTCTGGTTTTTGTCAATCTTTTAGCTGTATATTGGATTAGCACTACCTTAGGGTCTACATAAAATACAAGTTAAGATATAGTTTTCCACGTTTTCTCCACTATCTATACCAACTACAACTAAATCTAAGGACCTTACTGTACAACGGTCCTCATATCGCTTCGATCTAATCATAAATCCTGCTCGACCGTCCGGATCTGGGCGAAACGATAATGACACACGAACAAAAGTGCCTGTCAGCCAAAATATTACCAAAACGAAAGTGTCAACCAGCCAGGTCAAAGGAGGAGTGCCATCGGGAGCAGGGGAGCCTGGTGTACCGGTGAAAAGTCATAAACATTACGTTGATTTTATTTCGGCAACTACTATATTTTTTATGCCCGCTGAGTCAAAGGATTGTCTGTCCTTCTGCCGGCCATGCTCGAATGCCCGTTACGGAAAGTGTCATAAAAATGCCTCGAATCTGGGATGGTTTTCCACTATTTTCCACTGTTTTGCACACACGTACTAAGCGGAGGTGATGCAGAGTGAAAAATATTAAATATAAATAATACAATTTGAATTTAAAATATGTTCCAAAAAATTTGATGTATTACAATTTTAATTTATAATTAATTAGATATATATTCAATGGTTAATTTAAATATTTTCTAAGCTGTTGCAATTAAAATACAGTTTATTCAAAATACAATTTAATTATAAAATATATTTCTTATGATTCCAAAATTTTAGTGAAATCATAATTTTGTGTCAGTCCCTTAAAACCAAAAGGCTTTCAATACTTCAATGATATATGAACACTTTTTCTCAGTGCCTAGTTTGGGAGGTGGAAAGGTTCGAAGAGGGAGTCAGACATTTTTATGACATTTTCCCTGACTACTGTTTATTCGCTTTCTCCACGCTGCCCGCCCTTTTCCACATTTCTCGAGCACTTTTCCGACGTTTTAAACATTTCTTTTTGCCGCTGGCACTTGGCCTTTGTCAGATTTTCCCTGCGCTGTATCATGCCGTTTGTGTAATTTTTATGATTGTCAAGGATTAGATATAAATGTTTTATGATGTTGGCCCGCTACCGCAGTTGTGGACCAGAAATTGTGTTTTAATATGATTTTACGGCTTTGTGGTAATTCGAAATATTCCCAACTTGATTGGCTCCGATGTGTCGTGCCTGAAATTCCAAATTATCCGATCCTTCGCTCTGGTGCACCCTTTTTGGGGATTTAGGCTCCTCTCGGAATTTTCCTGGAAACGGCAGGCTCATCACAGTCCAGTTGTTTGATGTTCTTAGGGCTGACACGCCCCCCTGCCCCCGAAAAACGGCTGTCAGTCGGCTACCAATTCGAATTTTCCCTACAAACAAACGCGTGAAAATGCAGCCACAAAAGTCCATGTCGATCCATCATAATTTCTAGGGTCGCGTGGATTTACAGCGCTCAAATTATGGTCAGATCGTTTTGGGGGAAAATATGAAAATAACGAGGAACTGTGAAATCGATCGATGGTATTCTGGGAACCGCAGTTAGCGATGGCGCTTGTCCTTCAATCGATTTGCCAGAAATTAATTACATTTAAACGTTTGGCTCCCCCAGAGAGATTTTCCGTGTTTGTGCCAAAAAAAAGTGGAAGAAAAACCGAGAAAATGGGTCTGGAAACACACTCAATTCAAATGAATCCAAAACGCACACTCTAAACGCCAACTCATCATCATTAAAGTCAATTTTTCTCGTCTTCTGTTGTCTTGTTTTGTTGCTACTCAACAATTTCTGGCCATCGAATTGAACAAAGGAAAATTTGCCACGTTTTTCATTGTTTTCCCAGCGAGAAAAAACAACGAAAATACAAAAAGTGAAACTGCTGTTTTTTTCTCTCTCCAATTTTCAGCTGAACTGGGATCGGGGAATTGGATTGTAGACTATGTGGATTTTGGATGGAGGGAGGTTCGAACTTCGGATAGGTGAAATTGCATCACGCTGTGCCTCGGTTTCTGTGGAATTGTTTGCAGGCTGGAAATTGTTGATTTTGACACCTTTCGGGCTGCTGCATTGTGTTCCTCTTTATTTCCATCTAATAAATGCATTTGTGCCCTTTTTGTTTTCCCCCGGGGTCAATGTTGCATTTTTTATGGTTTTCGTTTCGTTTTGCGAACCCAGGCAGGGGGTCAACTGCCGAATCCTCCGTTTGGCCACTTGGCCACTTGACTGCCGCTGGTCCTGCGGCATCGGGATATCTTTATTCGCTCATTAGCAGCACGATTGTGCTGGCTGCAGGTCCTTGAAGTCCTGGAGCTCCTGTGGCGAGGTCCTCGCCTCGGTGGGCGTGTGAAATTACCAAAAATACAAGGTAAATTGGGTTTTTCGCCAGTCAATTATGATAAGTTCGTCGAAATGTTAGGTGTACATTCACAAGGAATCTTGTAATAAAACTTAGTTACTTCGAATTCAAGGTATTTTGATCACAACTGGAATTCTTGATAGTAACATTACACCATTTCATTTTTTAATTTTATTTATACTATTATTGTAAGAAAACAATTATAATAACAAAAACATTTTTTAGCCCATAAAAACACATGGAAAATTTCCGTAAATATTTTTTATACTTTTCCAATCATTTATTTACTTTACTTTCACAAAATCGAAACTAAAGCTCAAATGCCGAAAATACAAATCGAAATTAGCTACACACACGTTTTGCACATTAGACCGCAAATCAAAGCGACTCAGCAAAAAATCGGTGAACTTTCGACAGCATTTCGCCTTGTAATCAAAATCCATTAGTCAACATAATTACGCTTTAATGGACTCGAAAGTTGTTTATGCCTCGCGTCGAATCGAATCGAAACGAAAGCGATGTGTAAATACGCGTGGCTTAATTAGCGGCCATAAAAATTTGATAGATTTTAATCTAACACACAAGTTGTGGCTGCGATTTCTAGCCCATAAATCTCCGAGGTCTGGCGACGATTTTGAAGGCCCCATGTGATAACGGAGTGTGAACTTAGCACTACCAAATATTATTTGTTTCGCCGCCAAATGTGTTTAGAAAATTTGATAGGAAAAATGCTGGCTGAGGGGACGAAGTGAGACTTTTAGCACGTCTCGACCATTGATGAACCTGCTCTGATTTAGATGTGGAATTGCGATTCGGACACCACATAAATTATGCAAACTTTGTCGTGTGCCAAAAAACAAGTAACGCTCGAAAATTACCATCTAAATCGTAGCGAAAAATAACCCGGTAGCATATGTCATAAAACTGTCCCGATCAAAATTCAGGGATGATTGATTGGAACAGCACCATTGAATTGCATCCATGGTGTGGAATTGCTAATGGGAATTGGATTGTATATCTTAAAAAATTACAAATTAAGATTTTTTGCTTTCTATGCCAGAACAGCTGTAATTCTAAAATAGAAATACAAAAATAAAAAACTTTAAACTTAAAGGAAAAGCACTTAAAACAAACAACACGAAAAGTATTTTTAATAAATCTTAAATATATATTTGAGATAATAGCTCTATTAAAGGGATCTCTGCCAAAAACCAACCCCTTAATAAAAAACTTTCTACAAATCTTTATAAACTATAAATTTGCACAACGACAATCCCCAACTAAATCCCCCGAACAAGGGAAATATTTAAAAGGATATCCCTGTAAGCCTCGAAAACCCTTCCGAAGTTCCTGCAAATTTGGCCAGAGTCCGCAAACAGAGACATTTCGCCACACCTGGCATTAGATTTCCATTTAGCGCTCGTTCCGGCCCAGAAATGCAACCGCAAAAACAAAAAAACTATGAATGGCAGTTTAAGCCAAATTACACAAAGGCCAAGAGCAACAACAACTGGTGGTTGAATGCGAACGGAAGCCATATGCAGAAAAGTCGGGGTAAGAGCAGAGCATTACGTTGGACCCGCCCCTTTGGAAAAGCAGCCATTTCACTCACTCACAGAGAGATATACCATATCGCTGGGGTAGATAAAATCCACAAAGTAGGGATGAACAAGATGGCTATAGGGCAGCAAGTATACTGCCTCCCGTTCTGGCCCGATAAACTGGTTTGGCCTGCTCGATAGAGAGAGAGGGCGACTTCTCAATTCTCCGTTCCCAACAACTCTCATCGGCATTCGAGCAGCGCACACTTGGTGGTGTCGTAGCGCTCTCCGGATTTATTCAGACATCGAACGTCGTCGAGAGCACACGTCTATATTCCTCGTCTTCCGACCGAAACGAGCGCGTCGATCGCCATAGAGTAAAAGTTCCCGAAACCCAAAAACATCGAGTGCGTGTGTGATTTATACAGTAGAAATATATACAGAAGCGTTTCCAATGCGTCGCTTAGAGTGAGAAATATTATAAAATACCAAGAGTTAATCAAGAGAACACAAGGACTTCCCTGAGGATTACGAAACAAAGTGTTTTAACTCCCCAAAAAAACCCCGACAACCGCCAACATAGCCGAACTAACCGCCGTATTTATGACTAAGATGATTCCGCCGGTTCCCACCGCCGCCGCAGCCGTCATGATGCCCACGCCCAAGCAGAAGATCGGTTTCAGCATCGAGTCCATTGTGGGCAATGATGTCAGCACTGCCGGCGGCAATTCCACACCGGAGCTGTCCGGGCCCCAAAGTCCGCCGCCCGGCGAGAGGAATGGTCCCGGTTCACCGCCCCAGACGCCGCCTGCCACCTTGACCCTCATACCCGGCTCACCTCCTCACCACCTGATGGCACCTCCTGCCCACGGACTGCCGTATCCGCATCCACATGCCCAGCAACAGCAGCAGCAGCACTTGCAGCCCGCTCATCCGCATCCGCATCTCTCGCCCGCCCAGCAGCATGTGCTGCACCAGCACCTCCTCATGCAACAGCAGCAACACCAACAGCAGCAGCAGCAGCAACATCCCGGCACTCCCAAGAGCCACCAGGACATCCAGGAGCTGCTCCAGCGACTGCACCACAATGCCGCCATGGCCAGCGGATTGAGTCCGCTGCAGACGCGCCTCTCCCCGGACTCGGAGCAGCCCCAACATCTCGTCTCCCTGAAGAGAGAGCGATCACCTGCCCCACCTGCCCACGAGCAGGCGGAGAATCCCGCCCAGCGCATCCAGCCACCTCATACGCCTCCCAAATCCGTGAGCCCGCAATCCTCGCAGCCCTCTTCGTCGCCCACGCTGCTCATCAGTAGTCCGCATGCCACGCCCCCTCAGCAGCAGCAGCAACAGCAGCCCCCTAACTACCCAAAGCCCGCCATGATGCATCCCGGAGCGGGAGCAGGACCCATGATGATGCCGGGCATGCCACCGGCAGGACTTGTACGACCCTTCCCCATGGGACCCGGAGGACCACCGATGCCGCAGGGACAACCCGGAATGCCGGACATCAAGGCGCTGCCGCCCTACATCAATGCCCCGCCGGAACTGCCGCCCCAGCACAATCCTCACCTCATCGCCGCCGCCCAGTTCCAGATGGCCGCCGCCTTGCAGGCGGGACATGTCCTGGGTCCCGCTGCCGCCGCCGCTGCTGCCGCAGGTCTGCCGCCACACGCCGCCCAGTTTATGCCCAATCCGGGCATGGCCAGGGATAGCTATCAGCTGTACCCCTGGCTGCTCAGCCGCCACGGAAGGATCTTCCCCCACCGATTCCCAGGAAGTAAGTGTCTATAGAATAAGGATATCCCCTAGTAATATCTATAAAAAAGAAAGTTCTTGAGATCTAAATGGGTTATCAACCTACTTAAGCGAATTTTATAACACACTTAGGATAGTATATCTTAACATTTTAAAACACTTTTTAACTTGTTTATATCTTGGTATTACTGCATCATAAATGATATCTCACATTTGGTGATAAGCTTTACTCTGAAGAAAGGATCTCTTGCTTTAAAGAACTTTATTTTGCCTGTTTCTTTTGTTAACGGAATAAGCAATCCATTATATAGTCAGTAAAAATACCATATTATAAACCGATGACTAACCGAAACCCTTTCTTCTCTGCTCTTCTTCAAGGTTTCCTGGTGCCCCCGTTCCGCAAACCCAAGCGCATCCGCACCGCCTTCTCGCCATCGCAGCTCCTCAAGCTGGAGCACGCCTTCGAGAGCAACCAGTACGTGGTGGGGGCGGAACGCAAGGCCCTGGCCCAGACCCTCAATCTCTCCGAGACGCAGGTGAAGGTGTGGTTCCAGAACCGTCGCACCAAGCACAAGCGGATGCAGCAGGAGGACGAGAAGGGCGGCGGCGAGGGATCGCAGCGGAATATGCACAACGGCAGCGGCGACGAGGACGACGACGAACTGATCGACATGGAGATGGACGAATGCCCCAGCGACGAGGAGCACGACCTGGACGCCAGTCACTAGAGATAGAATCCAGGAGATAGTCCTCCTGCGGCGGTCCGTGAGTTCCTTATCCTGGCAGATAGAGTCCAGCAGTTCCAGTTTTCGGGGGTTCCCAGTCGAACTCTAGCGGAAGTAACATAGTTTGTTTTGTTGTGATATATTCTTAGAGCGTTCTTAAGGCGTTAGGCTAACTGTACTGTACATAGGAAAGTATTAGGAACCCCTCTCCACATACATCATCACCCTCTCAAGATCCGTGCCAAATCCTTGCGAAGAACCGAGGTTGAGTAGAGCTCAAAGAAAGCAAGTTGTTTCCTCTCTTTCCAAAATATCTGAACAAAAACGAAAATCTTAAAAAAGAACTCTAGGCTAGACACCAACTATAACTGTACAAATTTAATGGTTTAAGTGTGTAAATATTCATGACAAGCATTACTTTTAATTAGTGAATTCCTCCTGAGCAAATCGTACTATCTATTGTATAATTCTTGTGTATTGTATGACGATCTAGCATTTATTTATGTTTAGTCTTAAGCACGAACCTCTAGAGTCGCTCAACTGCAGCTGGATATTATTTAAAGCCCATTAATATAAAGCCCTAGTTGCTAGTAACTACTTCCTAAGCCAATACAACACTGTAAGAAATACACAAAAATATTATCATATAAAATATAAAATATTCATTATGAAAAGAAATCTAAAAAAAAAATGTGAGTTGGATTTATTTGGGAACTGGGTTGGGATTCCCATTCTTTCAGAAAATGCTAATGTAACAAAAATAAGTATTTCCATTATTTTTTAAAAAAACCTTTAAAAAATAAGATTAATATTTTATTACTCAATCATACAGTTAAATAATAACATTTTGATAAATTATTTTTTTTGACAAGAAGTAAATCTTCCAATCATTGGTATGCTATGCATGTCAGGTTGAACATATTTTATTTAAGTTTTTTAGGTTAACTTTCCTTTAAAAAAAACTTTTTTTTCGTCTTTTATTTCAGCATCTCCACCCCCTTTTAATTGAGTTCGTCCCACTGTGTGACAGAGTTAAAAATTATGCGCCGTCAATTAATTAACGTGTGACATTTAACATTGTTGTTGCTGTTTCTGTCCACTCGAATGGTGACAGGTGCGGCGGAGAAGGGGTTCGAAGGGGGGCTGGAAAAAACAGAGAGGGATAGCTTAAGGAGTCGGCTATAAAATGCATTTAGCGATCGTTATTTCTTATAGATTTCATAAGCATTTTAATTGCACAATTTAAAATGCAAATCGTGTTTTATTGTAGAATTTAATTGAGCGCAGTTCGTGCGAGATCAAAGGGGCGGGGGTGGTGGTTTCAAGGGGGGGTTTGGTGGGTTCACAGTAGGAGGGGCTGGGGCAACAAGGAGCTCCATTTGAAAACTGGTTAATGAGCCACTCGAGGTGTGCTAATGATTTAAAAGCCCAATTTATGATCATTGGACCACAAATTTATGCGACAATTTCGAAAAGAGGCTTAACGTTATCGGCAGATCGGCAATCAGCCATCGGCTATCAGCTATCGGCTATCGAATGGGGCCTAATGAATATGCAGTGGCTAATTGCAATGGGCAAACTGCAAACTCGATTGGCCCGGTTGATATGGCTAATTAGCGGACATAACGAGTCTAATTACTAGCTGTTAACAGCACTAAATTGTGGCACTCTGTCAAAGGTCCCTCTAAATAAAATCAGGGGTATAATGCAATTGCAAAGTTTACAATTGCAAAACTAATAAATCAGAGTGGGCAAATTATATGTTCCATCGGTGATTGGAATCGCTGGCTTACCCATATAAACCCCCAGCTAATGGCGAGTCTTGTTTGCTTAGCTGGGCACGCACATTTGATGGAAACTTCGAGATTCCAGAATTTAGATTCCAGTTCGAAGATACATTTGCCCATCGAGGGGCAACTGTAATTAATAATGGGGTTGGGGCACGCCCCTTGCATATTGGATTCGGGGGCTTCGGCTTATCGCCCGGCCTGCTTTTCAATATCACTCTTCAAATGTTTCTGTAGAACAAAAACACGAAAAAAAACACTGACGAAGGGTCTGAAAACGAAATCGGAATGAAATCCCTTGCTGATAATTCTCGGAAATTAAAACACAATTTGGTAAGTTGTTGCTGTTGATGATGTTATACATATATCAGACATACATATGTTTGTACAACTTGTTTTGCCTCGTGGCTGACTGACTGAGTTTTTTCTTTATTTTCGAATGCCTCAAAAGGTTTGTTATGCGGCGCGCCCCAAAAAAAGAGATATAGAAATAATAATAACGCCGCATTCACTTTATGGCCAGCACCACGCACAACTTGCTGCCCATTGTTATTGTTATATATCCCATAAAGTTTATTAAGTAATCCAATTTGGTTAAATTAGCTGTGTCTCGTCTCGCAGTTATTTCGGCCTTTAATTGAGTTTGGGTTTCTCTGGATAGCAGCCCCCCCCTCCATTGCTCATTATTGTCGGCTGAATTTCACCGATCTCTGATCGATCGCCGGCATAATGCAAATTGTCAAGCCAAGTTTTGAGGCCCCCAGCCCCTTAATGGCCATCCTCGAGAGATCGGAGATCGCAGGGTTCAAGATCGGGACGTGCCATATCTCGGTGTTCTGTTTAATGTGTGTTTCCTGGAAGATTAATACGGCGAAATTAAGGAAAATAAATAAATGTCAGCGCTGTACAAGATCGTTATCGCATTTAACAATAATTACCCTGATATGGGATATGCTAACTAATCTGTTAAGCCCGCTCATTCCGGCCCAGGATCGTTCGACGATGCGCTGTTGGCCAACTCCATCGCCATTCGGGCCAACAGGTTTCTGGGCCCGAAACGACTGTTTAGTGCTTTCCGTTGTCGTTCGAGACGTCAGACCTCATCGAAGGTGTCGCCGGCCGCTTGTTGTGTTAAATTAAGTAATCAATTTTAAAGTCCATGTTCCCTCCGTTTGCCTAACGAAAGACTTAGGCGACGAACTTCTTCTTGGCCGCCGCCACGCTTGTTAACCCCACTTCCGTCATCATCGTTTTGGATCTCAAAAAAGATTCCTATCAGCCGACTTCAATTGCTTGTAATTTACCAGCGCTTGTTCTCATTCCCCAAGCACTTCCTGCGGCTCAAACTAGATTGGCATCACTTTTCCAGGCCCTCGACATTTTTGTTTGTCGTAATAATAATAAGTAAGCGTTTTAATTGAATGATCCGACGGTGGGCGTCTCCAGCTCTTTAGCCCATACAGCCCATATATGCACTCCAGATCCGCTGTGTCATTGCCAACTGCTCGACTTGTCCCAGGGTAAGCAGAGTAAACATTTGACTCGACTTTAGGCCCTCAAGTGCTTAATTAAGGGCCGCAACAACGACTCGTTTTGGCTTTTATTTACTTAACAATTTTGCTGCGGCCAGGGTCCAATATTTTGATGTTTTCTAATTGCCTCAATTATGCTAGGCTCTCCGGGTGTTTGGATTGTTGGACTGTTGGACTGCTAGATCGCCGACCTCATCACGAATCTCTGGCGCCAGACGCCGTCTCTTTCATATGCAAAGTGCTGCGGCTATCAAATATCGAATGCTTTAATTTGGTATATCAAAGAGAGACATTATGCTGCTGTCCATACCCCTCCCCCGGCTCGTAAAAGCGTCAAATTTCTCAATTCTCAATTCTCGGCTGCCCATTACCAATTCCCGATTTCGTGGCCAACTCCGCGGGGCGTCCTAATTGTTGATATGCATCTCGGTTTCTCCGTCAGTTATTGGGTCTGTCGAGAGACTCTTAATATTATTTGGTGAGTTTTATGTTTTATTTCGAATTAGCCACATAAATATGCACTCTTTATGACAACCTGATGTTTGTTGTTACTGTTTTATGCTCGCTGAGCTTGAGCGCCCACGCTGCGTATGATTGTTGGCTTTTCACTGGTTGAGCACTGTGGTTCGAGGTAATCGAAAAAGGCGTACCAACCTCTAAGACCCAAAAAATCATTTTTAGATTAGTTGATTTTTCTTAAAAAAGAACCTAATAAAACTTTATCCAAATTAACTTAATATCACAGTGGCACCTAAACTGATAATATAAAGTATAATCTTTCTAAATTCCTTTTAAATTGGTTCTTATATACTTACAAAATTTTATTATTACCACAAACAATCAAATTTCTACATATTTGTAAAACAAATGTTATTTTTTATATATATTTTATTTTGTCCATATTTTTGATATCCTGACCCACTGTGCAACCACTGGCTCTCGGAATAAATGCCATTCCATACTGCCCGCAGTGCAATGCATTATTCAAACGCTGGAGAAAATCCCGCCATGGACATTTAGCTGGTTAAACAATCAATTAGTGACGACCGCAACTGAATCGCTGATGCCGTTATTGAATTATACTCGGGGCGAAGCTATCAGAGGGCCTATATATGCACATATGCGTAGGACCCATTGCCCTGCTCCTCCCCAAAATATAACCCCGCCCTGACAGGCCGACAAATGTTCGGATTGCGTGCCAGCCTCGAGTTGGTCAAGGTAATTATGGGTTTGCCATTTGGGGCCTGCATATGGGTTCTACTTCTACACTTTGTGGCTCAATGTAAGGTGCTCATATGCAGTATAGTACTATACTATACTATAGTTTATCGAAGTGCTCGGTGGTCCGGGCCGATGAGGCGTCATCTAATATATTGCAATTACACGAGGCAATTAGTCAATTTGCCAGACTCGAACACGAAACGCTTTTCGTATAATTAAAAGCCAATTAGAATATTTATTATGAAAATTGCTCAACAAATGTGCATAATTGAAGCGATGTGAATTCGTTTAAATTACAGGCCGCTCGACCGATTTCCATCTAGTTGGCAGCCATGAGAACCTCCCAATGCGGAATCAACTCCACTATCCAGTTGGTGGTTTTCTATAATTGAATCGGGTACTTCCTGTGAAACAATTACGAGCACGGGAGGCTTATTACAGGTTTAGTTTGGATGATGAAGTGCACTAATCTAATTAGCCGTTTTTTTAGGTAAACAAAAACATTAACACGCCTCGAATATAATTGTGGGTAGGGGTATTACCTAATGTTACATAATATATGAGCAGTCCCCAGCTTTTCCTGTTTTCTGCAGCTAATCTCCCACCTGTGCTAAAGAGACTTTTATTTGTAAACAGGTGATTCGTCACACAGTTTGCTACCGGCAGTGAATATCCACACCCACACTCTGCGTCCCATCTATTCACACTTTAACCCCAAGTTAAAGTCGGGCCTGTCGAATGTCCAAATATTAATGAATTAGCATTTGTCACACACACGCAAACGGACGATGAAAATATTGAAAAATTATGCAGCCAAGGCAATCAAACAATTAAATATAAATTTGTGGTATTCACGCCCAGAACGAACCCACAGAAGAGAAAAAGTTGAAATCGAACAAAACAAATGAGTGCGTCCCTGATGTTGATGACGATGTTGATGTCCGATGGCATTCCTTTCGAGCTGCTGTTGCGGCTGAAAATTCAAATTCGTTGGAAAATAATATTGTCAGCATAATGCTCGTAGATTATCATAGATGGTGAGCACACCCAAAACGATTCCCAATACAGTTTTGACAGCGTATTTCGTAATAAAGAGGGAAATTCATTGAAATCGGAGTCAACGAAGGCAACGGCAAGTGCATTTCAATTAGCATTAGGCCCTTCGGGGTTCCCGGGTTCCATTACCATTTCTAATTAATCAGACGCAGTGGGCGAGAGAACGCTGCTTTATTTTGACATTTCCACGGATATTAGATTAACATCGTTTTAAAATCAAATTAAAACATTAGACAGGGCCCACCCCTGACCAACAGGATTGTCTGGGGTTCGATTGGGTTCCTTTTTTTGGGTTCCTAACCACTTGGCTTCTATTTATCACCGTTACGGCAACTGCTGTTTTTGTTTTGCCTGGCGTAATTTAGATAACAGGTACAGGCAACATAGGGTCCTTATTGACAAGTGGCATTTTCCGGGAAACACAAAACGCAGCGGAGAAGGAAAACCTCATTCGATTGCCCTGGACATTTCAACAGGGGTCGCACAACTGGTCAGCCAAGTGTTGGCCGATCCTTTGGGCCTCTCTTTTTTTTTGTTCCTGGCCAGCCTAAAACAGTTGTCAAGAATCCCTTGTTGCGATGTCAATGAAGATAATGCCAGGCGATTTAACCTGCTGTGCGTGGGCGTTTGTATCGCTGCATCTCGACTTCTTTTAGTGTTTGCTCTTTTTAATTGGAAATTAAACAAATGCCCGGGGTCGAGACTTATTGTTTGGCCTACGGTTTTGCGTGATTTTGGCCCGTACGGGGGGCACTTGAGTAGAGCAATTGTTGTGGTCCCTGGACCGATTGTTCGGTTGATTTCTTTTACGAGCAGAAAACCGTTAGCTCATAAAGATAGCCATTGTTGTGGGCTAGAGATTCGTCCTTTTTACGGTGGGAACAATGAGAATCAGCCAGGAAAATCAATCTAATTACCAAGAAATGTTTGGGGTAATGATGCTGAATAGATAGCAATATTTACTAGCCAAAGTATATAATTAAAGATTTCTTGGGGAGGGAAAAATACATAAAAATTTAAGAAACTAAAAAATAGCGTATAGAAAATTTAAAGATTGTAAATATATTTTCTCCTCTTACTCACAAATCTAAAAAAATCTAAGAAATTATCGACCGATCAATATTATTATTTTTATTCCTTTTTATAAACCTATCTTTACTTAAATAAGGACCCATAAAATATTAATCCAGCTAACGATATAAAATGTATATACTTAAATCTCTTTAATTTTTAAACCCAACCTAAAGAAGCCCCTGAAAATACACAAGCACAATATTCAGAGATAGAATATCTTTTTTACACCCCCCGCTGCATAATCGGGCCATAAACATTTCATATTCGTTTGTTTCACCCAGCGAGCAGCAAGTTCGTTGCCTAAGTCTTTTGTTTTAGTCCCCTCGCATTCCCTTTTTTCGATTCGATTGTTGTAAACAGTTGCCTGCCAAAACACCGCATTTATGCCACAGCCCGGGGCTTCCGTTGAAATGTTAGTCGGACCCTGAATCTCCATTATAATAACTCCCCGCCCCGCTGAGCGGAGGACTCGAAAGGATTGCCGGACTAAACGAAGCTTTGCAGGCATCGCACAAATCGGGAACAATGAAGAGAGGGCCTCAAATGACATACAGCATCGGTGGCTGGAATTTTTGAAGAAAATCTAATCATCTGTTGGCACGCCCACCAACCACCGACCACCGATCTTCTTGGCCCAAAGGCGAGCTGGAAAACAAGCAAACGTATTAATTAAATGTGCGCAACGCCTCCCAGTTTTCAAGCTACATAGTTCCTCCCCTGCCATCCTGCCATCCTGCCATTCCATTCCCAACTCATTGTGTCAGTTGGGATGGGTTTCTTTTGCGAGGACGAACGAAACCCTTTAACGGCATCCCGCTGGCCCGGAGATGCAATGGTCCAAGTTCGCTGTAAAATCATGATTATTGCCATTATGGGCTTATTAAATATGAATTGTGAGGCCCCGAAATCCAGTCGTACACCTCGTTCTGACTTGTGACAAAAGGCATAAGTCAATGCGGCATGCAAATGCAAAAAGGGGGCGTTTCAGCAAACCGATCCCAAGGAGTCGAGCCGAGTCGGGGATTAAGTTGCGCTGACATTCATTCAGGTCGGAACCCCGATGGAAACCAGGAGGATCGATGATCTCTAACAGGATTTGACAGAAGTTAAGCCACAAGTGCCTGCAGCTAGAATCTAATCCAGCCAGAGGGGAAATCGACGAAAAGGGAGCTGGGAAAATCCCAGTGACTCTCTCGGCTCAGGTAAATCGCTGGCAGCAATTTCCAAAATAAATAAACACAATTTTGAGCCAATTATGCCGGAGGTCGGAGCTCTAGAATGACATTTGAAACGCTCGCTTGTCAGCGGTTAAATTTAAACTAAATATTTATTTTGTTTATGCACCCAAAAAACAGAGTTTCATTGGAAATGCCCCTTTCCTCCCGCTTTCTTTGTAGGAAAATACAACCTAATCGGCCGGAAGATCGAAGAAGACCCGTGCTTATATGCTGGCCAGGCCAGACTTTAATGGCCAATTTACCAACTAAATAAAAGTAAAACGTAACAAAATCTCTTGGCCCAGAGATGCGCCATTAATTCCAAATATATTACCGAAAGTAATTTGATATTTTCACTCGCGCGCCAACTACACAAAAACTGGAATGTAATAAAATTAATTTAAATTCTTCTCCCCACAAAGCCCACGGCGAATGAGTAAGCACCTCCATCTTGGGCCCGAGGTCCCATAAAGCGGGCCAGCGAGAGCCACAAATATCTGTCGTTTATTTAAATTTAGCTATCAAAAATGTTTACGATCCACATAACTGACTAAATCACCATAAACACCCTGTTCCGTGTTTGGAGTCGCATTGGAGATTCGGCCCTCACCTCTCACCTGGAAACATTTCTGGACCCCCTCATCTTGCCTCATGAGGCAACATGCGGCGCTTGGATAGACAAACTCTTTGGGGGCATCTGCAGCCTCGACTTCGGTTCCATCATGATCATGATTGTATCCGAGGCCGGGCTTACCTTACCCTAGGTGGTAAGTTGTGGCAACAAGTGTCTGCCTGCCACACCAGCCTCCCCCTGCCTCACAAATCCAGACTCCTGGACCATCTTTGGCACTTTAGCGTGTTGAATGCGCTCATTTATGTGAAATATGATACCCGCCATAATATGCAAAAAAAGGAAATAAGAGTGGAGAAAAAGGAAAACATTTTAATCAATTAATTATCCAAACGAGCCGGTCAGAAGGTGTTCGTGTCCGTGTGGTGCATGTAAATAATTTTAAAAGTTGCTTATGTGAAATGTGGCACTTAAATAACGCAGCGGGTGCGATTTGGCATGGCCTCTATAAGGAGGTGGGGAGTTTAACGGGGAAAGTGAGGCAAAAGGAAGAGATATGACCACAAGGGATATCATTTCCGAGAAGCATATTAAATCAGCTTTCAGCCATAAGAATTATTTATTATACTTAAATCGTTAAACAATATTAAAGGGATTTTATTCGTACAGGTTATATACAAAAATCAAATAAAGCAAGTAAATTTATATACTAAAATCATTAAAAGGATTATGGAATACTTGAGAGTATACAATTTCATGGTCTCAAATGAATTTCACTGTTTGATCTGTTAAAATAGTTGATTATTAGAAAACTGCCTTATGATGTGTATGTATTGCTGGTATTATAAAAAGTTTAAAATTCTTAAATCTGAAATTGGTATTTATAGTGCACATTTCCTATAGAACATCTATACTTTGTCGTTCCCCAGCCATAAACCTCTAATATTGTATACCTTTGGGTTCGTAACTTTTAATAAATGCTATTCAATTAGGCTGCCTTGTCGAAAGAACGCTAATCGCATTTTATTGATTTTAAAACGCTTGCCAATCTCATTCCGAGCAGATTTACCCCAAATTCCTTAACCCTTTTTATGGCTGCCTTTTCTTCTCAGATCGCGCTGTCTATACCCTCTTCCACTGACGTTTTTATGTGTGCTCTTCTTAATTTATTAATGAGCCCCCTGAGCTTAAGACCCCGAAGTTTAGGTTTTCGAATTCGCTTTTTGGGATCTTTTGTCTCGGCCTGCGATGCCTAATTAAGTTTTAACAAAATCTTATAATTTTCGCCGTGCATAACTTAGCCCGTTGAAGGGGGCCATTTGATTGCTTTCATAAAATGTATTATTTATTTACTTTTAATTGGCTTCATTTGATGATTTTAATGATGCGCAAATATCGGCAGCAACAATTTTTATTCACGCTAATAATATTCATTGTCCGGTGGAGCCAGGTAGAAACGGGTTTCTCGAAACGGGGGGAGCTAATGATATCACACCCAAAATATCGTATAAGATGGAAAGTGAAACCCATTTCGACTTCTCTCACCTTCACCTGATGCACTGCGGGCAGTGGTCAGTGAAAAAAAAAACCCGCAACAGGAGATCGCATGAGTCGAGTTACCTCTTGCCACTCCCCCTTCTAAGCGCCCCCTGCGGCGAGAGATGATGCCTCAATCGCTGGACGGTCTTTACAATCTCATCGGAAATCAGTTAGATCCCCATAAATAAACCTCGCATACGTGGCATGACTTGCCTCCAAAGCCAGGGGAATATAAAAAGAGAATCTCACCCCGCCAGACAGCATTAATTACGCCTTACTTAAATTCTAATACCCTGCGACTACAAAAATTAAGTTGTTGCCTCTAACAGTGACGCGAATTATCGTGCTGGGCCGAGGAATCTCCCTAGGAATCGGTATCGGAATGGGTATGGGAATCTCGGGCTGATTCCCAACCAGTTGGTCACAGTGGGGCTCCCTAGACGACCAAAAAATGCCAATTCATCGGGGAGACTGGGACTCGCAGACGCCCCCGCACTCCAAACTCCAGTCTGGTATTAACGGGCATTACAATAAATATGAAATTAATATTAATTTCAATTAATGTCAAATATTAATGTCCACAAAAGCGTCGAACATCATTTGTTGGCTGTCATTTCTTCGAGTTGTTCGTTGTTGGGGTTTTTTTTTCGGTTTGTTGTTTGGTTGTTGTGCTGTGGGTCCCTTTATAAAGTCTGGCGATTTGATTAGCTCGATAGTGTCACAAGAGTCGGCATGATTTATGAGCTCGCTGCTCTGAACCAATGTGGTGAATCAGTCGCCGTGCTGAATGAATTTTTAATTTCTTTTTAAATCGGTTATTTTTTTTGCCCAGATCACATCAGATAAGTGGGCACTCATTAGGCCCTATAACGGTCCTGTGAAAGACGCACACATTTCGACTTTCCCACCAGCGCTTTGTCTGTTTGCAAATTAGCAACATTTTCGATATTGGCCAGCTCTTTCGAGGGGAGAAGATCGATTGCTTAATTAAGCCGCGATTTGACAATGTCAAGTGTCCGGCCACAGCAAGGGGGCGATCTCTCAAGAGCACACTGGGATAAATAGTACTCATCTATTAAGAATTTCCAATTAATAATGATAATTTTTCTGGAGTATCTAAATATTCTGTTTAACAAATAAAGACTGATCTATTACATTTAAACAACGTAGAAATAAAAAAATATATTAGAATTGTGGAAAAAATGAAGGAATTTTATGATATATATCTACCTTATTTTTTCCACAATTTCTTAAATATACCGGTCAAAAAATATTTCTCTGTGCAGCTACAAAGACAAGTTTACCAAAAGCCCAACCAATCCCCCGAATCCGAATTCCCTCCTCTAACATGCAAATGAGGCGTTGGCGTTATCGATCGCAACATGTGTAGAAACGTATTTTGTATTTTGTTTTTATTACTGTCGATAAGTCGTTATAAATTGGGTTAGAGGTGCGTTCCGATCACAATGTCGATGTCTTATCCATCCGTCTATCTCTTTTGCACTGCCCCACAACGGACTCGCCCGCTCTCTTTCTCTCTGGCATACTTAATACGCTTTAAAGGTCTTAAATGATTGTCAAGAGATTTGCATAATTTGGTGGGGTTTGTTTGGCTTGTATATGGCCAAATCAAGATATATACCCGCAGAGTTCAGTTCCTATGTTGGAACATTTTAGAAACATGCGTCAACATAATTTTAACGCCAAGCAACTTAGCATAATCGATCTTATCGTCCCCTGATATATATTACGCTATGTAATTTATGTTGGTCTGTCCCTGGTTTGGGCCTTAAATCAGCCATTAGAGGAGCCCGTAACCCCGTTCTCTGTTGGTCTTAGAAGGAAGTCGTAAACCAATGTGGTTCAGCGCCTGGTCCCCTCTTTTTTCAGGCCCTTTTCTCTGGCCCTGAATGGCGCTGCTCTCGTGCCTGCTTAATATGTTGGGCATGTGGCTATATTTAAACAGAATCTCGTGCGTACGTGATGTGCTGTGCTCTTAAATGAAAACGACGTGTTTATCGCGTTATTGAAGGCAGAGGTGTAGGCCACGGGGGTTACAAAACCGGTGATTATAGATAGAAAATACTCCAGACCCATCTTTTTAATGTGGCTCTTATACAAAGCTGTGATTTCGATATAAGGACTTAATAATATATTTATTTTGTATTAACAAATTAAAGCTGGCATGCAATACTAAAATGATCTTGGCGAAAAGAGGCACTGGATCATAGTATTTTGATTTTGTATTCTTTTTGTTTTCACTTATAGAAATGAAATATATTATATTATTATGACACTACTAAGATATCCAAATATTCCTAATACGTTAAGATATCTTTATTTATAAAAAAGAATACACCCATTAAAAATTAATGAAGTTTTACTTACTTTTAAGATACCCGGGAATGTTCCTTAGCTTTAAGAGCCCCCTTTTTCGCCGCCCCTGACCATCAGCTAGCATCTTCCGATGAAAGTAGTTTTCCTTACAACCTGTAATTGCCTTAATTCACACTTTTCTTTATACCGATTTTCGTTTCTGTCTTTACAGGGAAATGTCGATTACAATCAATGCTTGGTCTCTTATTTTTGTAGGCTGTGCAGAACGCTTCTTAATGAACTTGTTTTCAGTTGACATTCCCGTTCCCCAGCTCCTAACCCATTTGGATTCATTCATGGCGAGATACTTCGAGTGCAACTGCAGCATCCCCTGATTGATATAGATAAGCAGCATCCTGTTTCCTCGCGATCACTGATCACTGATCACTGTGCCTGGCATATTAATGAGGCCAGAAAAAGAAAGCAATTAGCAGGGCGGAAATACCATCCAAGCCCGTAGCCAAGTGACAATTGGAACTCGGATTGAGGCGCCCACATCTTACTCCATCATTTCTTTTTTTTTCTGGTCTCAAGATCTGTCAAGCTGAAAGCGCGAATTAGTGTTGATTAAATTATGTTAATTTTGAACCATCTACACCTCTTCTTCTTGTGGGCATTGTGCTTATTGGATTGGGTTTTTGTGCGTTTTGTTATTTTTAACTCGCCAACTGTCAGATTTCATTTGTAAGACACTAAAAACGTTTTGCTCTTGCAGCCTCAAACAGACAAGAGATCACACAAGCATGTATATGGGTAGATGTGGGGATGTACTCTATATGAGGTGGGTATATATATGTATACTATTCGGGGTATGGGAGTATATATATGTATTTAATTAAAGAACTGATAAATATAAAGATTTTTTATATTATATATATAATGGTATAAGGAATAATCCTTTAAAAAGTATCTTTTAAATAGATTCTACTATTAAAATAGTTATCAAGTAAGTCTTTTAATGTCTTATTGGTATACCATTTATAGTACCAACCATTCTTAAGTGTGTTATATTTTTAAAAACTGGCTTATTAGACCTGGAAGAGTATCCCACTTTCGTTCTTCCCCTATAGAGATGGTCAGTATTTTTTATGATTTTTCGCTAGGCCCGCATCGTGTTGCAAACAGCTTGTCCTTGTCCGAACTGTCCACACAAAGCGCGACAACAGCCGCGAGACAAAGAGCAAAAAATGTTGTACGCAAGTCCATTTAAAATGCATTTACATTAACATTATGATGAGGACGGGCCTTGAGAGTGCCGGATCGGATCGGATCGGTGGGCATGGGCATGGGCATGGACTTGGGATCCCTCTGTGTGGCCAGAATAAAGTCCAGAGCAGAGCAGAGCAAAGCGGACCGGGGCCAAACAATTACAATTGTATCCCTTCGATTCCGATCGATCGCTGCGATAGCTTTGATGTCGTATTTGGTGTGTTTTTAGTGCAAGATTTGGCGCTTTTTTGTTCACTTTTGCTCTGGCCGCTTTGTTTTTTGTTGCTGGACCTCTGGATTCGAGCCCGAGCCAAAGGTACGGGCGATACTTTGTAGAAATTATTGTTAACAACAGAAACGACAGCCACGGCCTCAGCCAAAGAGTTGTGCGCAGAGTGAAAATATTTACGAGCCAATCAGGCATTTAAGTATCACATTACAACGTGTTCAATGTTCGATGAGTTGTCAACTCATGTTTGTATCTGTGACCCCCTTCGGCCCTCGGGGCGTATGTGAAATGTAGTTTTGTAGCTTTTAAATGCATTTTGTTTGTCTGACTGGCCCAATAAAGCAACCAAGGTTCTTATTTAGATCGGTTTACATGGACACGGACACGCTTTTTGGCCGGGGTACTGGAGCCCATCTCCATTGGAATTTAATAAGCGTGTTTCGCTAATTTCCCGCTTGTCGTGTTAGGCGATATTGAACTTGAAATGTCAGCCAAAAGCAGGATTCCCAGTCGCCGATTTTAATTTGCTTTTTTTTCGAGTCGTACCATCTAATTTAGCATTGTGTTGGCTGTCAATTTGTGGGCAACATTTTGTGTTAATTTCAGCGAAATCCATTTCAAAGTGAGCCGCCTGGTCAGCAAGTGTCGCCGGCCCAAATCGTCGCGCAATTTCTCGTATATTTTGCGGCAAGTGAGCAGCCATAACTCATACGCCGCGTTGGCTGCCCACGACTGCGAATCGTTTGGCTAAAGCCAAAGTGTCGAGCGACTTTGATTGTCAGTAAGACTTGAGGTTCTGACGGGCAGGCTAACAAATGGCAAATAAATTTCAACAAAAGGCATCTTATTGGGCAGCAATAGCTGGAACAGTGACAAAAAATGTAAAAAAAATTCATCAAAATATAATAAATCAATAAAATAAAGCTCTTGATTTTAAAAGCTTTAATCGAAAAATAATTTCAACTAATATTTGAAAATATCTCTGGCTATATTATCTATCAAATTCTAGAAAACAGTATTCAATAATTTTCCATATTTTTCTTTTTGCTTAACATATTAACTTTAAGCCGCATCAAATAAATTTTAATATTTAAAGGTAGTAGAATAAAGGGATAAGACTAAATTGGTAATGAGAATCATGGTCAATTATTTTTTATATGGTTATTAAATAAAAATACTTACATTGTAAATTTCTTATAATTTAAACACATCTCTTTTATATATTCAGTGATAATATTATTTAAAAATCTCTGTCCCACTGTCCAACTAATTTAGGCGAGAAGCTACAAAAGCCGGAGCAAACACTTTCACGAAATTGGCCAATTAAATTAACAATAAACCCGGCTTCCCCTTTCCCGCATCCCTGGCCAACACCTACGCTTCCAAAACCCCAACCCATTCCCAACCTCCTCATCACCATGCTCATCCCCATCACATGTGGACCCAACTAAAGTGCCCGGGCCCACAATTTATATTTAGCCAGCCCACGTTGGATCAGAACAGGAAGCCTGGCCGAGAAACACACTGGCAAGTCGACGATGGAGACGATGAGAGCGGCGCGATAAGGAGCAAACTCGAGGGCGTTTGAGACCCTGGCTATAAAGCCATCATATACAGCCAGACGATCTGAGCCAAAACTCCGTCCCGGCAGCCCCGATATCTGTACTTAGTCAAAACAATAAACGTGGAAGGTGGAACCTATTGCGAACGTAAATTAAGTCATTAAAAAATGCTAAGTTACGGAGGAGTCTCGGGTGGTGAGGGGACCTTCGGCGAAATCGAGGCGGAGACTTTGTCGCCCAAGTGGTATACAAAGTCTTCGTCCTCCCCTCGCCCCCAATGGGGTTAAGTAAGTCATTAAATTTGTCGCTAGACACGACCATGTTGGCCACAATGGCGACAATCCCCGCCGGCTGATGGCGGAACTGGATAATAAAATTAAGCAGACGGTGAGGCAGCTCTTATAGCCAGTAGTGGTGGCAGCTCAGCTCCTCCATTGAGGAAGGAAGTGACAATTGGCCCGGCCAATGAAGACATTCCCCCCTTTTTCTCACATTTTCTGCAGTGGTATCCACTTACCCGAGTGGGTGCTGATATATGGCCCACGGAATCTGGCAAAAGTCTGCGATGTTTATGGCCAGAAGACATAAAATTAAGACCTTCGCGTTGGCTCTCTCCAAAGTTGGGCAAAACGCATAAAAGCGCTAATTGAATAAGCAACCCAATGGATCGTGAATCATTATTAGACATTTATGAATGGCTAATGTTCAAGTCGTATTTGTACGCGAGTAGGAAGTCAACCCGGATCGTAATCCAATATGGTGCAGTGCCAATAAACTATAGTAGCCTGCAATAAATCCCACTTATCAAGAGATATATCTCTCACTAGCTTTTCGAGTTCCCACAGATTTCTTTGATCACTCTGAGCACCGCTACTCATTAATCGATCACCAAATTAATTATGTTAAAATGTTAGCTTAATTGCAAGCACCACCTTATCATCGAAGCCACATCTTAAAGTTCGAAGTCTGGCGAAATCTAACTAATGTTAAATTTAATAAAATTAGTTAAACTCTCTGCAGGTCGTTCAGTAATTTGAATTTCTAAACTTGTGGCTCATCTGCTTGGGTGTGCTTTACTGTATCTCAGTTTCAATATCTGAAACCCATAATTTTGAACTCACAAAGAGATTTATCTCAACAGACTTATCTAAGCAAAACGCTTGATTATACAAGATGGTTTTGAGGGGGGCATAAGAAAAAAACGCCCGCGCTGAGACCTCCAAGTATCGCATTCAGATTGGGTCCGAGATTCGAGTTTTATGTACGACATGACGATTGTTTATGAAACATTTGGCTTAATAAAGTAATCATGGCATGTTTTACGATCACCTCAGCTCAAAAACCCCTCCCACAAAAACCCCGGGCCACTTTCTATGCAAAACGAGTTGGCAATACGTTCGGCAAAGTGCGAAGCCCATTAATGCCCCGCTGTTTCTCAAAATATCTCTTCGGGGATTAATGAGCTTTAATTTGCATTTAGCCCGAGTCGCAGACTCACTTCGCCGAGAGTTCCGAGAGTCTGAGAACAAAAACTTCTAGACACCGTACATATATACAAGACAAGATTATGGCCAAGCGTGCACAAATTGACATTTATTTATATTTGAATGGCGTTTAGCATTCGCGGGGCTCTATAAGTCGCTATTTTATGGCTCTGCGTGGGCTTTCAGTGTGCCAGCTTAGAGCAGCAAATACACAAAAAAACTAATCATATTTAATATTTAATTATTTCAGTCGATCGCACAATGGACACTTCCGGCAAAGGTCAAAATATGAATAATATGCGAGTTGAATTTATGCCGAAAAACTCCGCTGTTTGACATGCAAATGTTGTGTTTTATGGCCAATTTGGCATTAATTACAATAACTCAAGAGGCCCGATCGAAAGTTCAGCACTCAGATGCAAATTGGTCTGAACTCTTTGGGGCCTTCACAATACGGATAATACCGTTCAAACTAACCGTTTAAAACTTTCAATTCATACGTACTTTCCAAAAGAATCCGACGGATGTTTGTGGATTAAGGATGGCCAGAAGTCGATAGTATCGATTGGAGTTCATTATAGTGAATTCTAGAGTAGTCTTTAGCTAAATATCACCGAAACAGTTCGGTTAGTGTATAAATTTTGTATGGGACTAAATAATATTTATAAATATATTATACTTCAAATATTCAACAACCTATTGGATAAATATTGAAAACGAATTATTATAAAACTACTTTGTTTTATATCTTCAAAATTATCAGATACATTATTAATTATAACCGATATAATTCCCCCTCTAACATTAACCTATCACTTACTATCGATCGTTTGCCACCTCTGCTTTCTATCTGGAACTCAATTTGTACACATCTTCGCACCTTTGCTCTCCCAGTGGATTATCGGCAGAGTGTTTCCCTGGCTAAATAACAAATTCGCCCATCAAATGCCACAAAGACTCTATCAGTGGCACGCAGTCCGCACAAAAAAGGCAGCAGATTGAACCAAATTTCATGGTCCAGTCAGCCACTGAGCCACTCAGCCACCGGCTTATTGTCACCTCCAGCCTTAACTCGATTCCAAACTCTCCATTGCCAACTTCAACTCCAATTCCGATCCCGATGCCGATCCCGATGCCATTTCCATCTCCATCCTCCATTGTGGCCAATGGACCCGTGGGCCGTCTTGGCCCGAAAGGTGCTAAATAAGTTGCTCGCGGAACCACTCTCGTCTCCCTCGTGTCGTCGTGGGCCAATCTAAATATCTTAATCTGGGGGACTGCCTGAAAATTGGCTGCCCGATTCGGTTCGGTTTCGGTATGGGTTTGGGTTTGGTTTTTGGTTTTTGGCCCGGGGACTCCAGTTTTTGGGACACGTTTGTTAGTGCGTAAGCTTTTTGATAGAATTGAACGATTAGAAGTCCATAAAGCGACAAAAACATGACAACTTACGCGGCGGCTTTGCAATACAAGGCGTTGCCAATGCAAAGGATTAATGATGCCACAGCTTCCTCATCCCCAGTCGTTGTATGGTTGTATCTGCGATGTCGTTGTCGCTGAATATCAAGTCTGGCAGTCGCTCAGCGGCAGCTCCAAAACTTCCCGCTCCAAGGCCCTCCTCATCATCATCCCAACTCGATCTGGAACTCGGATTCAGCTCCAGTCCCAGCTCGTTAGTCGTTTTTGGTCAAACGAGATTGCTGCGACAAAAACTGAAAAAGGGTGGAGAGCAAAATAAAACAATCTTTGTATAAGTTTCGTATCTGAGGGCGCAGCACTTCGTAATGGAGATGACAGAGTGAGGCTACTAACTAGGAACACTTTGAAATGTGAAAAAATATAAAAATAAACATTTAATTTTTTAAAAATCTCATTGTTTAACCTAAAAGTTCATATTTAAATTGAGCCATGAGCTCGATTGTTAAAATATACAATATTAAATCTTAAACTTACTTAAGCAGGTGTTCCTTAGACGTAAATTATTATTAAGCCACACCCTCGCTTGTTTAATAAAACTTCAGTTTAAAATTTTTTACAGATGTAGTGGGTAAATTATATTTATTTACTCAAGCCAGTAACCAGGTCTTTCTTAACTTGATCGAGCTTTGTTAAAGGGGGATATCATTAATTTTTTTGGCATCTAAGCAGATAGTATAAAATAAAATTTTACTTTAATTTAAATATTGAATACAATTTCTTATTTAAGGACAGCCAAGAAGTACCTAAACTTATATCTTGTATGAGTTATTATTTTTTCCGTATTAACAAAAAATAAAGCAAAGCTTTTTTTGAACAAAAAACTACTTCAAATAGTTTGTACCACTCTATTTTACTATTTTATGAAGATCTTAAAAGATAAACTCCTTCGTGCCTCACGCTGTCATCTTCAGCTGGCCAACAAGAAGTGGTACAAATAATCGCCATGATCGTCATCTTGGTGGCTGTTGTTGCTGTTGTCGCATTTCTTGGCGGATTAAGGCGGTCGGGCCAGACCCAGCGACGACTCCAGATCGTCCACAGAGTGTCACCAGAGTGTGGTGCCCCTCGTCCCCATCCTCCATCCTCCTTTAACTGGATCTCCGAAGGTGCATTGTCCCCGCAACCCGGGGACCAAAGACCACAGACCAGAGACCATCCATTGTGCGAAAGAAGGCCCATTTAAAATGTGCGCAAATAGTTGCGCATGCGCGCAGTTAATCTGAGCCCGATTCTCCAGGCGGAGACTGAGGCCCAGGTTTTCTGAACCTCGGGCTGCGTCAGACTGTCTGGCCTGGCTGAAATCGAGGCTAAGACTTTGCTTGTTATCCCAACCAGTCGGCCTGGCACTTTGGAGTGATAGTGATGGAAAGTGACGCGTTCATGTTTTGTGTCATTTCGCAGCCATTTGATGTATTGTGACAAACATTCTTGGCCCGGCCCCTCGTTTCAACCGTCTCGTGGTAGGAAGTTGAGTTCTCATTGGGTTCTGGGTAGAGAACCGAAGCGGTCGAGTTGTAAAGAGTTCGCTGTGGGATGTTTACGAGCTTACTTAGTTGGTAGTAGCAATTCGTTTGTGATTAGCTGGGATAAAAGCTGAGAAATTGTGGGAGACAAAAATTATTTGTACAATTGTTTTTTAAGAAAAGAACCTCTGGGAAAATAATATTAGTATCTCTATTTTTTTTAGAAAACTCAAATATTATTTAGTTATAGCCTTAACCATGTCTTACATCTCCTCCTAAGTCCGCTATCTACTAACGAAAACCCTCCCATCTCAATACCCTGATCATCCACTATTCAAATCACAAAACAAATTGATTTCAGTTTAATAAATTTACATACATAACACTCGAATTGAGTTTCCAATTAATTTATTTCATGTCAACCTCACATCCGTCCCAAACCAATTGCAAAATGGCCAAGCTGTAAAGGACGGCCGAAAAAGGACCAGCAAATGGAAGCCAAAATATTTGGGAAACAAGTTTGAGGGGTCTATAAAACCCCAAAACCAATAACAATATCAGTAACAATATACACAACAATAAACGAACGAAAACCAATTTACAATTTTATTATATTTTCGCACACGTATCGAGGAGGCGAAAGGGCAGGATCCAGAATCAGGATCCTATCGACAAAATGGCTGAGTGCGAGAGGGATATAATCAGAGTGAGATGGGACGATGAGTGAGCAAGAAAACCAATAAAAATCGAAATTGTCGGATGCGAAACGGCGCGGAATTGAATGGGAATCAATTTGCTTGCGAATCATTGAACAAATTGAAAAGGACATACCAGCATGCATGTGTATATCCACAGGATAATGCTCACACACTCTGCCACACCCTGTGAAAAAAGGGAACGGAATGGGGCAGAGTGCTGAAATTGCTTGCAAAACAAATAAACAACAAGGATGGGGAATGTGAGCGCATCCTGGCAGCCGGAATTGAGGCAAAAGTGTTATTGATCCTTAACCAGGAAGCTGGGAGATGCAGGGAGCTCCATGCAAAAAAGGCACGTTATGTGGCCGGGATAAAGGTCCTGTTCGGGTCTATCCCCATATCCCCATCTCCCTCTTCGCCCATCTACCCGTCTCTGTCTGCGTGGCCCCACTGCGATTATGTTTGCGCAGCCATCTTGATTGGCAATGTTATAAAATAAATACACTACGAGGGCGGTGGGCGTCGGCGGTGGGCGGGGCACTTTCCGGAAACTCGTGTAACTCTGCAAAATTTGGGGTGGCTCAGTGGGTGGATGAGTGGGTGTGCTCTCGGATTAGTGTGCATTGCCAGCAGCAATTGCTGCGGGATTTAGTCGCCCATCAAAAACACAGTGGTTTAAGTTGAAATTAAAACAAAAGTTTTGGCAACATTTTATAATCGAATTTAATACATCATTTGGTTTAAAATTCATATAAATAATTTTCTTATCATTAAAATCTAATGTACCTAACAGAAATTGAAAAATGTTCTTAAATATCATCATAGTTTAAATCTAACCTTAATAAAAATAAATGTAAATTTTCTTGTTTCAAAAGAAAGTTTATTAAAATTATGTAGTCCTAACAATACTTAAACCTTTAAAATACTTTTATACTTTCACAAAATTTAATTAGGGTACACCATTTACGTTTATTATTATTAGTACGTGCCATAAATTACAACATAATATATATTCACAGTTAACAAAATTGCTCTGCTCGTTCTCTGCCATCACACAAACAGTGTACAACATCCGTAGTTACACACACATCGATTAACTGAAAATATAAATGTCAATATAAAATATTTTTATTTAATTTTCAGTTAACTGTAAAATTACAAAATTAAATTTCAAAGACTTGTGCATTTTTTGTTATTGAATTACAAACTGAAATTATTTTTCAGCGGATGAAACCTTGTTAAATAAAATAACACTACTAATAGGCAAAGTAGTGCTTGGCATAAATCCATTCATTTTTGCCCCACTGTGCCTATAATGGCTGAGGGTTTCCCTGGCTGCTGGTGGCTTATTGGTTTTCAGTGCCATGCCGGCGGAAGGATAATGTCAACGGCTGACTGTTTGCCAAATTGAGCAGCGTAAAGTGCGAGGGGAGGCTGGCTAACAGGATTCGTATTCGGAATCGGATTGGGGGATTGGGAGTTGTGAGTTGGGAGTGGTTGGACCACGAGGACGATGAGGATGATGAGGACGGAGGCGAAGTCCTGGGGGTTGAGTGGATGCGGCTGCCGAGCGATGATGACAAAGGCAATAATAATTTCACAAAATCGTTTGTCATTTACGCATGGCAAACGGTTTTGAAAGTAAACAGCCGGGTCGTCATGGGTCGCCGACATTCCACGAGATGGGATGGGTGGATCCAGGGCAGTCTAAGCTTTATGGCGGGAAAGTGGCTGTGGCACCCCAAGGATATTTATGGCATATAGATATTGTTCATTTCGCTGTTGGCAGGCAATTTTGTGACTAATGTTTGTTTAGCTGTCGTTGGGCATTTGCGGCACTTTTGGGAGTTGGGCGGTGAGATAATTGAAGGGTTGGTAAGGTTAAGTTTTTGGGGGTTAAGTTCGAGATGAGGTGTTACATCAGAAAATGCACTGGGAAAAAAAATGTATTATAAATAATTTATAAAAATGTAGTAAACCTACTATAATAAATTCAAATATTTATTTATAGAAGAGAAGAAAAGGTAACCTATACTCTACATTTAATATAGACTAATTAAGGTATCATTGCGTTAATCATTTCCCAGTGGCTCTGCGAAGTTCTTTTTTGGGTTTAATATGATCTATATAAAAAAGAAAATATCTTCCGAATAAAATCCCATTCCCAGTAAGAACATTTCTCTTACCCCAAATAATCCCTCGCTTTGTGCTAATTTTAGCGCGATTTCGACAGCGGCCCCACCCATTTGGGTAATTTTATACGGTCTACCGAAGCCGTTGAAGCATAATTATGATGATTTATGGAAACCACACGAGTGCCGCGACTCGAAACAATGCCAGCCGAATGCCAGCGCCCACGCCCAAAAGCGTTTAGCTAAATGCTATATGAAAATATTATTATATTGATTTATGTGGCAGATCTGCACAATAGAGCGCCTCAGAGGAGAAGCCTTCGGAATTAATTTCCTGTCATTAGGCGGGGTATTGTGATCGCCAAACTGCAGATCGGATTTCCAATAAGACAAAAAAAAAACCCAAATATCGAAGTTACACGAAATGCGGACCAAGGCAAGTCCAAATCACAGATCGAACAAAAAAGATCGCAGAGCAATAAAATTGAGTTTTATAACAATTTTAGTTAATTTCGGTTTATATGGCCCATCATTAACAAAATTGGTTCCGCCAAGTTGACAGCTTGGAAACGCGTTTCAAAATCCACAAAAAACAAAATGTGTCCAAAAACGAACTTCATTACTTTACAGCTCTCACCCTGGTGTTTCCATTGTTCTGCTACGAGTTTTATATTGGAAATGTTTATTGTTTTTCCCCCTCAAAGTTATGTAAATTAGATGACCACGACAAATATCATAAAAGTTGGGCGAATTCCAAGCCAGCGGCAACGAGGCGTATGCTTAATGTGCCATTAAAATCAATGACTTGACATGAGAAAATGCCATTGTCGAGGCCCCCGAGATCTGCCACTCTACATACTTGACTATTTTACGAGCTCTGGACCAATTTGGTTTATCACTTCATGGATTTCTGGGTGGTCCACGGGCCTCAAGTGCCTCCTGGTGAAACAAGTAGCTCGAAAACACATGTAACCATCTAGATTCCGGATTCTCAGATCCCGAAACCCACACCCCATTCCATTCGCAGTCGCTGTCCTTATGTAATTATGCATCCTTTGTCATGCCAATCAAAGCGAGATGGAAATGGTAATACGACACAAGTGGCACGCAGCCTGTGTGTCCTTCGAGCCCTTGAAGGGATATTTAAATTTTATGCCCAATTAAAAATACAATTTCAAGGTTCATAAATACGAATATCGATAGCGTTCCAAATTAGGATTGCTTAGGGTTTTACTTTTACGACTGCGTTGGTAATAAGGAAACACAGGCATTACTGATAGGTTCAAGTACTTCTTATGGATTACACAACGGAATTGAGATGTAGCATAAAGCAATTTGTTCTTTTAACTGTTTGAGAGAAAGCAATTATAATAGTCTTAAGTGTTAGAGATTCAATAAATTCAACTTTAATTAACAAATCATTAAATTGTAAAATTATTCTGTTAAAATATGTTATTTGTAGAAAATGTTATATATTTATGCCAACTTAAAAAGAGATTTTTACAATTAAATTAAGATTGGACCATAATTAAACTTTATAAAGTGTTATTTGCGTAATTATTAATAATTATAAGAATTTAAAGAGAGCTCACTTAAAATGAGTTTGTTTTTGGAAACGTAAGGGTATTTCCCCTCGTTAAGCAAAATTACCCATTTTAAATGGTTTCATCTCGTGATTTTTGCCCTGCTAACAATTCATTAGTTAACCGCTCCGACTAGCAGGAAAAACAATTCAATTTTGTTCCATTATCAGCTGAAATAGGTATATATTTAAAGGCCCTCAATTAAGATGGTATATGAAATCTGCTGCCGCATACTTGCAAATGGGTATATAAGGTATATAAGGTCTGGTATATGGGGCTTACCTGCTGCTGTCTCTTTCCTTCCATTGCGCAGTCTCCGAATCTGAGAGTAAACCGATTATCTGAGCTTCCAGTCCGTGGGCTTAGATACAAATACGAGTAATACGGGTAACTCGCAATCCACAGGCCCCAGTGGGCGTCGCCAATCTGGATATCTGAGTATCTCAACATTCGGGGGCACTGGAAGGAAGCTGTTCATCTGTTATATTATGCAAGCGTTTAGATAATTGTGTCGCAACCGCTCCGAGAAACAACAAAAAGTGTCTGCCTTTAATTTATGTGAGGCAAGTGCTCGCTTTGGCACTCATTTAATAATTGCACGAGGCCTGGAGGTCTCATTACGAAGGACGATCCAGCAACCCACCATCCTTGTCTACAGTTCCCATTAACTGAGTGGGTAATTAACCGAAATCACAGTGAAAAAATGCGACAGAACGGGAAGGTTTCAACATATTTAATTTTATGTTTTTAAAGAGACAGGTAAATAAGAGAGAAATAAGGTAAAGACTAGGAAATTCATAAGTTTTTTTAATTTATTACATTTACAAACTTTAGTTTCTGCAAGTTAAAGTATATCTTCATTGAAGTAGAATAAACCTACTTCTTTTAATTATTTATGGTAATAAAATGACATAAATATCTTTGACTTCTTATTACAAATTTAATTTCTTTTAAAAAATAAAAGAGTTAAAAAACTAGTATTAACATATTTATATTAAAATTATGTCCAATAAAGATTTTTAGATATTCGCAAGATATAGAACGACTTAAAGTATACATATTTCTAAAAATTTTGACATGTAATTTCAAGTTAATCTACCACCGAACCCAGCTTTAAAAGAGATTTCAAAATCTGGTTGAGTGTAAAATCGGAAGCAGTACAATCCAACCAGGCAGAAAAATAAAGAAAATATCGGAGCGACTTAAGCGCCTGATAAACGACTTCAAAACATACAAAACGTTCGATTTAACTCGCAGAGTTAATAATATTATCGGCTTAAGACATTGTCGCCGATCCGCTTCGTTGTCCGCCAATCGATTTATTAAAATGTCAGAAACTAGTTTGCTTCCACTTCCACGGGCCGAGTTGTCCCGGTCTGTTGGCGTGATATATATTTTGATTTTAATGCGTTATAATTTCGCTATAAATCACACGGCCGGCTTATGACGAGCCGCCGCGAACGCAACCTGCTGCTAAGACTTCGAATTGGTTTTCGGTTTTTTCGGGTTCGTATTATTATACATCCCTACCCCGACAAGTCTGCCCATTTCTAACACTTTCATTAAGCAGTCAAAATTTATGGGCCCGGTGGCCAGTCCACTTCAATTCGAATGCAGATTCCCTGGCCAACAGTAGCCTATTATTCGGTTCGGGGGAAATGTCGCCCAAATAGTTAAGCTCCGATAATGGCTTTTTAAAGAATTTCCTCCGAGGTCTCTGGCTTAAGGCCGCCGTCGTGTGGGGTGCTTTTATGGCACCGAAGAGTTGAAGATTGTAAGATCTCCGTGCCGAACCACCCAGCAAGCAAACGGTTTTTTAAACGCACAAATTCCAGAAGCAATTTGCATAAGTCACGATAGCCTTTCTTCTCTTTATGAAACCATATCACAGGCTAATAAGGCTTGTATATTTTGGTATTATTAAATGTTATTGATCGGATGATATGAGGTATGTATTGGGAAAGTGGAGGTCTATTTATTAAGGCTTTCATTTGGCCATTTGTTCGTGTCACGCTTGGTGGCTTTATTTGGAAAGTTCGGTTTTTATGATCTCATTTTAAAAATGTTGTTGACCATAATTCAAACCTATATCTTAAGACATTTTTTTTAAGTATATAGAAAAAAAAAAAATTATTATATATATAATATTTTAAGAGGTTTCGCATACCAAATATAGATATAATGTTTATTCCTTGCTTGAACTAGTGAAAGGTCATTCCCTAAAATGTTCAAGGACTTTTAATATTTGACTTGCAGTAAATCATATTTCCATTGTTCAAAATAAAATGCATTACTAATAAATATTCCTGAAGCAGAAATCCCAAAGCGGAAAATGCCGAACCCTTTCAGAAGCACTTCAGGTCTCATACCATATCCCCTGCCCTAGACAAACTGCAACCCCTCTTTCGCAGCCATTAACTGCCTTTGTGCGTATTGTCAGTAAGTCAGTTAGTTGGCCATTGAGGCCATCAGTGCGTCAGTGGTCGAGACCATCACCATCCGATCCATATCCGTCCGATCCGTCCGATCCGTCAACCCCGTTACGCCGTTTGTCGCCGTTAATTAGAAACTATTCAAAGTCTACTTAAGTGCGCACTTCCTGTGCTCTGCGTTCCGTGGAAACGCTCTACATTCGCCGAGTGCGTGTGAGTTGAGGCGTAACTCCATGGCACAAACTATATATACGTATATATTTTTATATACACCCCTCGGATACTGCGTGTATATCTTGCGGGCAATAGTAATTGCGGCGCTGCCTCGAAACTAACGAGACAATTTGAAAATAATTGCCTGATACGGCGGCCATTAAGCGGAGTCTGCTCATTGGCTGGTAATTTCTAAAGCGTTCTCAATTGTTCGGGGTTCGCTGAACTTTTATCTGTCAACGTTTGTGCCAAGTGCCCCAGAGTCCCCCCTTTCAAGACCCTCGTGGTGTGGGGTCCAGGGTCTAAGTTCTAGACCCAGAAATGGCTGCGGTTTCCTTCGCTTAATACTCGAAATGCTCCGCTAATTGCGGACATTGTTTCAAGTGATTTGTTTGTTTTCGGCTGGCAGCGGAGTTGTTGATTGGCTTTTTAGATTTAATTAGGGGAATATATACATGCATACACAGAGAGAAAATTATAGAGATGAAGATACTAGATAGTACATAATAACAAGATCCTTTCTTTATTTATTATACAGTTCAAACATATTAACTAGTACCTTAATATCATAAAATATATTTTGTAGTCCTAAGCTCCAATTATATTTTATGGTATTCCTAAAAATCTCTATCTCCCTTTTGTAGTCCCAAGTTTCTGTTATATTTCCGAGATATTTAGGAATGTTATATTTTTCATTATTACCTAAATATATTATCTTCTTTTAAAAAAGTAGAAAATAGTATAAGAAATCCAAGGTAGCAAATGCTTTATTTCTGGTTTAGATTTTCTCAGATAGATAGCATTATTTTATAGTATTTTCTCTCCGTGCTAGCAAAGATTTCTCAGATTTAACCTTCCCTATCCGATCAAGTTTCCAACGAGATTTATTTACTCAACTCAATCAAATGCTGCGACTAACTTCGCCAGGGCTTAATTAATTAAAGTCAATCTCGATTTGTGGCCAATTAGTCTTGGGTTTCGTTTTAGCCGTTTTTTCAATGCCGCCGGCGCTTTTGGCTTTATGTGGATCAGGTTAATTAGCCGGTTCGAACTGTAATTAACTCTAAAAATAAACAATCAATTTGATGGGCATTTGATTTTTGAGACGGCAATTCAGCGCGGTAATTGCTTAATTTGGCTAAGCGAGCTGGCCGAGTTGGTAACATAAGTCAAGCAATAGGCGAATAAATCATTCGATTAGGGAGCATCGCCTCGTTCTCTGTCTCGATCCCAATTCACAATTCCCATCCTCATCCTCAGGAACTGTCTGAGTACCATGTTCACATTTCACCCCAATTACCTTATCGCCGGCGACCCATTTAATTTATAATGTTTAACATCAACCCCCAGAACGAGTGTGTTTGTTCTTGCGGTTCTGTCGATGTTTCTGTTTCTGGTTTGGGTTCCCCTGTTCCCACTTCTCGAGCATATATACATATACCTCATCCCATAGCCCATCCATATCCACCACCGAGATTAACGGATGAAGTCAGCGCCTCACTTGAAGTCCGACCCGGGCAATTTTTCGGTTGGCATTAAGTGTTCCCCAGGGTGAGATAGATTTCGAGCCAAACAACCCATCGACTTTACATCATTTTCATGGTCGTTTTTCCATTTTGCCGCTGCGGTTGAAGGGAGACGGGGCGATTCGAGCAGCGGCACTCTTCACTCTGTCAAATATTAAATTACGCTTGTTAAATTGTCTTGTTAGAATCAACTGCACAGAATCGGCGCAATTTATCATATTTTAATGGGCTCCACTCGAAGAATCGGGGCCGAGAATTGCTGCTTATCGGGCAGATATTGGTTAGGAGGAGTTTGTGTTTTTTTCTCGGAGGAGGGGTCTAGATAATAGTGCTGCCTCCGCCCCTGAACCGATGAGCAATGAGTTGTTGATTTCATTTGTAATGGACTTTTATTTCACTCGCCTAATGCCGACTATATAATTTTCGACTTTGCCTCACCTAATAATTGAGCAATTGAGCTGGAACACGAAAAGCGCCTTAACTTTTGAACTTGGAGTCCGATCGGAGAGTTCCGCAGGATATCAGCGCATGCTTATTATCACATTATGTGCTCATAAATATTCCTAGTCCGGCTCCAGTCCCAGGCCTTCATTATGGGAAATATATTTATCGGGCTGTGTGCATTGGCCGATGGACAGCCCAATTCTGAGCCAAAGTCGGGGAACCGAAGAACCCGAACCCAAAGCCGAGTTATTGCACTTTTTATTGCAGAAGGATGGGGAGTTTCGGCTCAAATTTAAGCAAATTGTTGGGGTGGCGAGAAGCCAAGATGAATGACTGGGTGGGTGAGAGAATGGATCAGTGGGCATGACCGCAAATTGGCGGAGAGATGGGTTTATTGCTGGGTCACGGGTACTGTGAATAAATAGAGAGATCAGTGGATAGATTCGTTTATAATTCGGTGAAGGTGCTGTGCTCATAATATAGGTAGAATTTATTTTCTCTGCTCTTTTATCCGTAATTATAGGATATTTTAAATTTAAGTCAGGCAGTATAACTGTTTTCATATCCTCAAAATATCCACTTAACCAGTCAAATTATTGTCCATCAAGATGTCCGCACCCTGAGCACAAAAACTGTACAATATAAGGCCCTAAAAAATATATATACCCACCGATATATACCGGTGATATCACGCAAAGCCTTCGAGTCTTTGCATATTGAATAAGTTTCTCAGGCCAAACTTTTTTTAGCCGTTTATTAACGACAAATTATAATTAATTGCATCGCTCACGTGATGGAGATCGAGCAGCCTGCAGATACATTTCAGCAGGCCCAATTTATTTTTGGGCTGCAGGTGTGAATAGGCCACGCCAAAAGGTCCAATTCAGGCCCTCAAGTCAGCAAAAAAAATTAAAAGAATGAAATTTGCGCACAAATATCTGGAAATCCAAAGTGCAATATGCCCAGACATGCAAAGCGGAATGGGATTGGGGAATCAAGAGAAGCTGTAGCTGTATATACACGGAAAAAAATATTTGCTTATCTTTAATACAATTGTAGAGCAAAAATAATAAAACATTCGACTCTGTTAAACACGTATTTAACTAAATTCTTTTTAAAATACTTTTAGGGATCTTAACAACCTTTAATAAGTTGAAAAAATTTGAACTTTATTATTGTAATTGCCACTTGATTATTTACTTTCTAAATAATAATATGTATTTAACTAATATATTTTAAAATAAATATTTTTTAAGGACTGCAGGGTATAACACATAATGTCTATCTTGTAATCTAATACCCATTTTGTGAAATATATCCCAAATATTACACTTGATTTGTTATGTTACTACCTCCTACCTTTACTTAAAATATTTTGCAAATTATCTAGACTGATTAAGGATATTTCTCCGGGTGCAAATGTATCTGCAGCTGAATGGATGTGGATGACGTGCCAGGCACAGCAGGACTTTTCTCAATTCGGGGCTCGCAGTTGAAGGCAAATGCTGCACAAAATTATTAACACGATTTAAAACACTTTTATGGCATCGCCCGCTGTGAATGAAGTTGTTATGCATTTTATCGCGAGATTTCGCTGAATTTCCAGCCGATAGCCAAGGGATTTCGCGGGGATTTCGGGGAGTGCAAACCAGTTGAGCTGGCCAAATGAAATTAACGCTTCGGCCGGCAGTTTTAGCAGCACTTACTTAGCCATACCTTTTTTTACCATTATTTTCTGTCCGCTTGCCAAGGCGTGCAAATCAATTTTTGGAAACAATGTTGTTCGCTTCTGCAGTAAATCCCTTTTATATTTTAAATTGTTTTCTATTGGCTTGTTATGACTGAGTGCATTTGACGCTTTAAATTCCATAGAACAATCTGGTAAAACAATCCGGGGAACAACCCTCGAAAAGTGACAATGCCGAACCAATTGAATTTGGAAATTTCGATTTAATTGTCCTTGTGTTTTCGCTGCATTGTCTACGATTCTTCTGCCTTATTGAGCATTTATTGTTTGGCTGTTGACTTGGCACAAAATGTGCTAAACCGCCAATCCTATATATATGTTTTTTTCCGGGGAATCACACAATGGATGGTCCTCCTCCTTTGGATTCAGAAATCAAAGTGGCAAGAACAGATCCTTCGGTGGCAATTGTAAGACAATAATTGGACAAAGGACTGGCTGCCAAAGCACGCGTGAATATTTGTTATAAATTTGTCAACCATCGCCCAGCTGCCATCCTGGTGACTCCTTGAAGATCCCAAACACGGATTGTGCGGCGACACCTCCGAGTCATTGCAATTCCATTAATTAAGGCCAGTCCTCGTCCGGCTGTTTTATTGGCCCGACTTTCGGGATATCTCAATCTCCACGCCCGCGTCCCGCAGTCCTTTATTTCAGGATCCCGATCCTTTGTCCTCCTAAGTGGACATCGTTTATTGCACGCTTTGTCTGCCGGCCTTTTCAAAATTAGTTGCGCTATTCAGTTTGGCCTCCTTTGGATCGGATCGCATCGCATCGGATCGTCATCGGGCTGTAAATTACCCCAGTATATGGTATAAATGGAGTTTCCCCCTGCATTTGCTGATTGCACCCACACGATCCTTTGTATCTGCATATTGCATTTCGCATTTGGCACATGTCCCCTCTTTAAGCAGCTGTTGCTGTTACCAATTCCGATCCCTCCGCGTTGGTAGCGAAATTATGTTAAATGACTTAATTTATAATGTTTTGTTGGGCTGCCAAAAATGGAGGGTAGCGTGCAATGCGTTCGCAATAAATACGGAATTCCATTGCGGAGTGTAAATGTCAAACTAGGGGTTGGGGGGGCACCGCGATAAGGAGTACGGGGTGTGAGTACGCATTACTCATAAAGGAGTAGGAACATGCTAATTCCGTATGTAAATGCATGAATTACAGTCAGCAGTTCGACACGGACTTATATGGTGGTGGGTAACAGACATCTTAGTGAAAGTTAAAAGTTTTTGAACGGGGTGCGGAACTATAAAATATAATAGCTCACATTTTGGATGATTTTCAAGATTTTTAACCCTCAAGATACAGATAAATAAAGGATACTGTAAATTTGTTTTACTTATTTGATTACTAGATGTCTATAAATAAAGTATTAGTTATTTATTTATAGTAATAAAACTTTTTCCAATCAATATAAAGAATATGTTGTTTCAAAAAGTATCTTTTAAAGAGATTATCTCTTTTGAAAAAGTTTGTCTTAAAATATAATCCGCTTTTCCTTTCCGATTATCATTAAAACTCAGCAAACTTTCATTTATAACTAAGTCGATAATTTAATAGTATTCGTGCTGGCGTTGAAAAAGCACCTGCCTGTTGCCGAACCAATGATCAGTGATTGCCCCACCTCAAATATCCTCCCCTTTGGTACCCTTTCCGAGAACCTCCTTCCATGCTCCCCTTTTATAAGCCCTCCTTTTAAGCGATCCACGCAGTCTACAAAGTTGTCAGGCCATTAAGCTGATTGAGTTGAAATTCGGAGCTCATTTCCCATTACAAGTTGATCAGTTTTCTGTGGGCAGGGACGGGTGGAAAGGGGGGTCTAAGGAATGCCAGGGGGGAAGAATCGATCCCTCTTAATGTAACGGCTTGTTTGCTTTCACACTATCATTGGGGCAGAGTGAGCGGGAAAGGGAGATTGCTCCACTTTCTTGGCCACAACCACCTGCTTACCCCCCTTTAGCCCCTTTCCCCTCCGCCCATGGCGAGTCCTTGGGCTGGCACCATTTCCCGTTCGCAATTTTCACTCGATCCTCGGCTGATTATTATATTGTACGCGTATGTTCCGCCATTATGGAGTTATTATGATCAATAAGACAACTTAAATGCTGCAATTAAGTCGGACCAGCGATTCCCTCCCCTCTGAACCCCTCTTAACCCCCCTAACCCACCCCTGTTTCAACTTGTCTTCTTCTTTTTCGACTTCGGGCTGTTCATTTTCTGGTCTCGCGATCGCGGCCCAAATTTGAGACTTCGCAGCGCCAATGGCAACGTTAACTTATATATGTATTTTTTATGTACAGACAAGGGGAAAATATTAGGAGTTTAAATATAACCAATGAACAAATTTTTGTTTTAAAAACCCATTTGGATTTGCTAAGAATTATTTAACTTGTGGCTTTGAAGTATCTCTGTTAAAATCTAAATGGATTTATTTAATATAATCTGTGTAATCTTTATATTTCTAATTTACCAAAAATCAAATATTTGAAAAGGATGCATTGAGTTTATATAAAGTAATAATCTAAAATACCTAAATAAATGTAAGCATTATAAACTATTCAATTTGGTGCAGGGACTGAAGATAATTATTTCAGATTTGAAACGATCACTGTGAACTTGACTTACTTATGTCAAAAAAGGTGTTTATTTTTTGTGATTATTTTCGATCTCCGATTTTTGCTTCGAAAGTAGTGAAAAAAAAATATTTTTTTTTAAATAATAAAATTTACCACTTCTATAGATATTTTGGTTAGATTAGCTCTTCCGTAGTTTACATATTAATTTGACTGCAACTGTACGTTAGTTGTCTTCTCTTATTTTTCTCGAGCTGCGCGTAATTGGCGCTTAATTCTCCTGCGGGATCATTTAATTTTACGAGCCCGGCCAATTGATTATAATGGACGCCATCAGACTTTTACAACATGCTAAATGCACGCGTAAACATCGCGATCGTCGAGGGGCAGAGGAAGAAGGCCTCTCGAGGATCGGATCTTCAGATCGAATCGGTCTCCGTCAATCAGTGGATACCCAGATACCCAGATGCAGAGATGCCGAGATGCAGATGCCGAGGATCGATCGCGGTCCATGGAACGATCGGTGTTTGTGTTGAGTGGCCATCGCCATTAGGCAAATTCAACGATCGATTGCCGCTCCACTGCACCACTTCCCCACCTCGCCAGTGCACCACTGCACCACCGAACCCACGAACCATCGAGAGGATCGCGGATGCTCCAGTCCGGCCAATTTGAGTTTTATCGACGGCAGCAATTTGCAGTTACTTGTGAACTACCTGAGAAGCCGTTGCAGATCGCAGATCCCAAAGTCCAGACACGCATCCGTATTAATAACCACAAAAAATAACGATCGATTGCGGTTATTAGAGGCAATTTGGCCAGCAACATTTTCTCCGCTCCGCAGTGGTGTTCTTGTTTTTTTTTCTGCTCTTAAATCTGTTTTTCTTTTTTTGATAAATCGCTCCAAATTTATTGGTTGATTAAAAGTTATTGCACTAGCGCCTAAGTGGTTAATGATACCCATACGAATATCCACAGACTGCACACAAACATTTGCTCTAGCCAGAAATGAATTTGATTTTAATTGACAAACGCGTCAAGCAAGTTGCAAACAAATTGGCCAGCTCGATCGGTGCAACAACTTCATCATGGCCGGCTGATCGATCAGGTTGGCATAGTACTATATGATATGGGCGGAGACCGGGGCTCCATTAGCCAGCCAACGATCTCAAGCTGCGCTCCTAGCCGACAGCTGCATCGTTTAAACCATCCTCCTGCTCCCGGGACATGTCTTAATGACACATAAATGATCGTCGTGCGACGAACAGGGTTTTGCCCTGGTACATGGGCAAAAATACAGTGCCATTTCGCCCAGTGACTGCCATTGTCCTGGCTGGCTGACCAGTGTGTCCTGGGGTGTCAAAAGCGGGCAACCTTTTGACATATACATAATGTACCCCCCGACAATGGCCAGTCGTTTATTAGGCAAACAATGCCCCGAAACGGGTCTGAAGTGCCACTCTCTTGACGGCTCTTTGTGCGACAGCTGAGCCAGGATCGAAGGATCGCAGGATAGCAGGACAATGCCAGGATGCGGGGATCGCAAAGTGCCGCCGGCTATTTACATATGGTTTAGACAAAAGTGTGAAATTCCTTCGGGCTTCAGTTGTCCTTTTTGAGGTCTTGAGTGTGCCTCAATTTATCTAAGATGTTTGTCGAATAATTGACTCACTATTATTGAGACTTGAAGTGGGATCTTAGGGAAAATGGTCTGGGGATTTACTTCCTTACAATTGCTTTTTCACACTTACAAAAAATGGATTGATATTAAATTTAACTTTTTTAAAATATCTCTCATTGGATTTTTGAGAAAGGAAAACCCTGGGTATTGATTAGAAACAAGTCTCTGATAATTTAGAATACAATCTCCTTTTTAAGGATTTTTAAGGATCTTTAGATCCTTAATTTAAAACATCAATCATTAGCTAAAAAAAGGAAGACTACGAGTATCTCTACCTGACTAATTCCGAATTCTACTTTCTCTTTCCGGACCCTTAGCAAACCAACCAACACAATCGATAAATGGTTAATAATTTCTGAAGCTAGACAATCTTGTAATCAATATTTGCTTGAAGTATTTGTTATAATTTTCCCATATCTCAACAGTGTTTTTCGCAAACGTTTAAAGTTCACCTGAAACTCGGGCTAGCTTACTGCCAAATGTGTGAAATATGAGTGAGACTAACAGGAAATACAATGTACCATTAAGTATATGGGGGCCTGAAATGATCGATCGGCCAGCTCCGTTATGTATTTGCATACCGGACATTAAGCCCGGCAAATTACCAGCCTCGTGTGCTGGCAATTTGCGATCGTGTCGGTAATTGCCGAGTAGCTGAGATACAAACTGAAACCGAAACTAAAACTGAAGCTGAAATCGAAGCTTTCCCTTTACGGGGCGGTCATAAAAACTTATTGACAGGCCAGGGACAATTACCAAATTGTAAACGCTGACCAGGCCCTCGAGCGAGCACGCCGGAGATCCAGAAATCCAGGGAACAAGGTGCACCGGAGTCTCATTAAACCGCACTTAACGAGCTTCGATTTATGGGCGACAAAGTGGAGCCCCGATAAAAGGGCGGCCAGTGAGGCTAAAAATCTGGGCTAATGAAAGCGTTAATGTAACGTGGCCAGCACCGAAAGGATCCTCTTACCCATGGTAATGATGATGCGGAATGATGTGGCCATGGATCTGTTGACCATCTCCCTGGAGTTCCTGCACCTCGTATTTGTTTTAAGTCACTTGGCCAAATGCCAGGCATTATTCATAGGTTTGTTTGTCCCTGAGAGCAGGCGTGTTTTACAGAACGTGAGTACAGGGTAAAAAATTATATGGTTCACAAACCCATTAGCTTTTTTATTGAATAAAACATTAGTTTTATTATCTCAACAAGTTACAATTACTTTTAAGATAATGGATAATAACGGCTTAAAACAAGTAATAATAGAATTGCCGTGGTTAATTTATGACCGATAATTAGTTTTAAGTGACATTTTTTAATCAGAATAAAAATGATGTAATACTAATATTGTAGAGCTTTATACCTATTGTTTTGTATTATCTTTTAAGGTTGAAAACATATTCAATAAAAATAAGCGTATTTTTGAAGTTGAAGTTTACACCTTTGACGTTTTAAATTATTAATATTGGAACTCCTAAAAAATTTAGATAAATAAAAAAATTTTAGAACTAATAAAATGTTTCTAATAGGTAATACTTTTTCTTCCCATGGATCCTGTGTATTTAGTGGCTTTATTAAACAGATGAAAAAATACTTCCATACTTTAACAAACGCCTTCTCCAGAATTTTGTAGGACTTATATTTAATTTTGAAGGCGGAAAACATTTTAAAAAAAATGTTTAAAGTTTTTTTTGGAATTACAAAACTTTGCTTAATATCTGGGGTACTGTTTTTTTGCGTGTGCCTGTGTATCCGCCTCCGTGTGCCACGTAAGTCATCCTGGAGCTGGGCCAAGATTTCCGCTCGTTGCGTGGCCAGGAATTTGAATTTGAACGCCAGACATTTGGGCGTTGCACGGTTGTAAATTCATTTGTTAAACGATGCGCTCATAAAATTTGCGCCCTTTTTTACGGCCCTAAGAAGAGCTGCGGACTGAGACTCAGGGCCAAGAACTGAAGGCTGAAGGAAGTTGGCAACAGAAAGAGGTTCGGGCCAACAGGACAACAGGAGGCGTGGCTGACTTCCATCTCTGGCAGATCTGGCAGCAGTGCCATTCTGGCTAAAACCCCCTTCGCCCCCCGCTTTTCCCCCTCAGGCAGATAAAAAGTTCAACAGCAGCGCGATTTATTTGCCCGTCTTCTGCGCAGACACGGCGCCAGCTGAGCAACATTTTTTCTTCCTTTTTTTCGGCTGGCCAGGAGTTTAAGCCCGGCTAAAATTCTACTGTAATTATATGTCTCAAACACACACGGGAATTGTGCGAGAAGAAATTTCAGCTAATTTGCTGAATTTAAATATACAAAAGAGGGAACCAACTCGTCCAGCTGCCCCTTAGAGCGTGTTAATTCGACATGTTTTCCGCCAGCGGACCAGGGACATCGGGACCCATTTAGGCCGAGTATTTGCACTGCCGCAAATCGAGCAGGCTTGCGAAATTCATGTGGATTTCATGGAATAAAAACTCGCGTAAAAAACGTCAAATTGCAACACCTCGAGGGCAGATACAGATGCTGGGGTCCAGATACGAGGATACTGCGAGAATCAGGGCCCAGAAACAGAACAGAACAGAAACGGAACCCAAAGCCCAGAATCGAGAACCGAGAACCCCAGGCTTAGCCAAGTCCATAAGTCAGTGGGCCCCCCGTCCTTTGGCCCTCGTAATAATTGCGTATCTGGCAGATGCAATTTATCCGTGAATTTGTTTTTAATTTTCAACACATTCGCTAATTTGATTTTTAACTTCGTTTCGAGCACTGCCTCGGTCTCAATCACAGACAGCCAGGGCCAAATTGCTGCACCTAATCGTGAGTATGAGGATGGTCTGGGCTTCGGGATGGGGGCCCCTGGATAGGATGGGTCCAACACCCGCTTTCATTTATAATTTTGTGCAACTCACTTTGGCCCAAAGCTCTGAACTGAAGAGCACTGCAAAAAAATGTGACAGGTATATTAAAAAATGATTTAGTCTGTGTTTGAAAAATATTATTATTTATCAGGGACGCTCACTGATATAAATAATAATCGTATTTAAAAAAAAAAATAAACACTTTTCAATAACCTTTTTTTTTAGGATCCCAACAATACTGGAAAATCCTTTGGTACAAAAATTATATGAGTATCTAATGTAATATAGTGGTACTTTCCGATAACTCAGAAATATCACATATCAGAAATATCATATATACCATATACCATAATATCCAATCATAATACCTTTTGTATTCTCCTGATGTCGGTAAGTGTAATCCCTTTTAATTGCTATCACAATTTAAAAACCAATATCTGAATAATGATCGATGATTTTTTCGCTGTGCAAGTCTGTTCCCAAGTACGAAGTGTTTTCATCCGCCTCTCCCTGGGCTTTTTGTATCTTTTTTAGCTGCACGGGGCGCTGCTTGTTAGTCGCGTAATTTATGTTCCACCAGATACTCGTTGGCGTTGCTGGGACCATCTTGCCCCTCCGACGACTTGGCAGGGATCCCATCCCGATCCCGATCCGCTGCTCCTCCTTCTCCTCCTGCTCATCCTCGTGGTGTCTCCGCTTGTCTCTGCTTATTTTCTTATCCGTTGTTATCCGCAGTTCGAGTTGTTTGCGCAGGCGCAACCCAAGGGCCATGGGCAAAAAATGGAACGAAATAAAACTACAAATCGATTTTCAACGCAATGCGTTCGATGGCCTTATCCTGAGCTCTTTAGCTCCTTGGCTCCTTGGCAGCAAATGCACGGTGAGCGTGAAGGGATTAGGGTCTATTAGTGGTTAAGGCCAAATTGTCCAAGTCGTTTGGTTAAAAGATGAATTAGAACCTTCTTTTTCAAAGGAATTTTAAAAATTCCTTAGTGAATATTTTAAACCTTTTTTTCCATTTTAAAATTTAAAATAAAATGTAAGTAAATGGGGTTGTTTTCAATAATGCCAAAGAATAAAACTGAAAATTTAATGTTTTTTTTTAATTGTATCACCTAATATATTTAATTTTAAGTATATGCAACTATAACAATCACAAAAATAATTATTATAATTATAAAAATGTAATTACTATTTAAAAAGCTATATCTGTAACATTCCCATAAATGGTGTATTAAAGTCCCACTTTCCTTAAGTAACACTTAACAATTACCGACTTCTGAGAAATGGAAATGTGATATCCAACTTTTCTAGAATCATGGGATAATGGTGACCCATTAAGCTTCGCCTCCTCTCGGTGACCTCGTCAAAATGCCAGCTTGCTCTTTCCCCGCCGACCATCTCCATCTCCCTCCGGTTTTTTTCCCCCAAATCGCCCTGGCTCGATTGCCAATGACTTTTACCCGGCTACCACTGCCAGCCACTATAATCCACACCTTGGCTTTATGGCCAATAATTTTGCAGGCAACAAGAACATGAACCGGAAACATAACAAATCATAAATTAAACCCTCGTTAAGCGAACTTATTGCCATTGCTGGCCGACGGAGAGGTCTCGCCCATGCGCCATAACTGGCCAACTGAGACCCTCTCGAGGAGAAAACCCCTCCCCGAATATCTTGGACTTCGTCGGGAGTATCTGGGCAAGGAGTTCGAATTCTGCACTGTTCTGCTTTTCTCCGCTCCGGTCCGGAGTAATTTGCTTCATCTTTATGCCTTTCAGTGCGTGGCTGTGAGTTTTATTTTATGTTACTACTTGTTTAAATTATATTGCGCTATTAAGCGAATTTAATGAAAACGCTGCAAGGCCCCATGAACAAGAGAGGCAGTTATAGGGTTTTGGGTTGTTTTTTTTGTTTGGTCTCCGTTCTCGTTAGGTGTAAAATAAGGCCCAGCAAATCGAACGTGTTGAGGCTGCTGATGATGATGATGATGATGATCATGGGTGTGGGGATCTCGCAGAGACTGGCCAATTGTTTCGGCCGGATCGAGGAGAGCAAAAACGCGATAAAGATAAAAATCCCGGGGACAATCAGTGGACATGCCGCACAAATTGCGCTTAATCCATTGGCATTTCATTATTAAGCAATTTCGCAGCAAACAGCAGAAAAACCGAAAATCCGCTCAACGCTCGGGGCAATTTAAATTTTTATGCAATTTGTACAAAAATGCTGTTATTCTTGCACAAAAGTAGCATAATTATTTCCGAGAAACGGTCGCAGGCAGAAAAGACGATGAACCAAAAAAAAAGCGCGCTTGTCAACCAAAATCATTGCAGACGACACATTATCCTCACGGCAAAACGATGCTAATCCATCACGGACCCTCAGGCTCAAGCCTCGGGGTTTCTTTAGCCAAAGTCCGGCCTAAAGTTTGACTTACACTGAGAATAATTGGGTATGAAAACAAATTAAATAACATATGAATGAAAAATAAATTTTGAGTTTAACATTTTGAAAAAAATTTCAAGAGAAGTAAAATAAAATATTTTATTATAAAGTCCAAAATATTAAAAAAGTAAATGCATTTTAAACTCACACCTTTTAGTTTCCAAAATTTCAAGAGCTTATTTTGGAAAGGAGCATATAAATTAAGTTTTCAATTTTTACCCTTTTTAGTTGGTATCCTATGACAATTAACTCCATTAATATCTGTACGAAGTTTTAAGTATTGATATTTCAACAATATAAAAAATAAAAAATTCATATAAAAACTCTAATTTTAAAATTAAATTTTTTGTAGTCTTAAAATGTAGATCCTTATTTTAGGTGTCCTTTTTTCCCCCAGTGCACGACCAGCAGACGAAATGTCACTTAAGCATGTGAATGGCAGGGGAGAATCGAGATTCGCGGACGGATTCCTTTCGCTGGGCTAACCAAGTGCGATCTGGGATCAGAGATCGGTTATGAGATCAGAACAAAAGGGGTCCTCTCACTGTAAACGAGGCCGTTGAGCAAACACAAGCCCCAGAGCCAAATCACGACGCACAGTCTGGCAAGACGATTGTGGTCGATCGGTGAATTATGCGCGACATCATTTTAAATCGTTGTAGCAACGTCAAAGCTAAACACCGATCAGGTCAGATCCGAGATCCGAGGCAAAAAGAAGGCTTTAAGCAAAAAATAAGTCAGTCAGAATCGGAGGCAGACTGGGATCGTACCCGATCCCCAACAAGAGATCCCTTGTCCATTGTCTTTGGGTAGCAGCCGCCCTAATTGATGCAGCACGGCCATAAATTTTGATCGGCCAACGATCCCCAGCCAGCTCCCCTTGCAGCTGAAGAAGGTTCAGAGATTGCCATGAATACATCAACAGGAGAACTCTTTTATTTCCGTCAAATCTACAAAGTCTGTCTGAAAATCGGATTCCGAAACTTCTTCAGGTTCCTCCGATTCTTCAGATCCTGAATGTTCCACATTAAGGCAGGCAAACGAAAGGGAGTACTCCACTTCGCGATGCTCATGGGGATTGTAGTACATCCCAAGGAAACCCTCTACAAGCTCACGCTTGGCCACCTCAACGGGATCATCCACGAAGAGAATAGTTTGCTTCAGATAGGTGCGAGGTTTCTTAGGATTCGTGGAGAACAAACGCCTATATTGGCCCATGGGTTGGGAGAATCCTATGTCCGAGTAAAGAACCACAGCTCCCACAGAACTGTCCTTTAGACCCCTCAGCTTGAAGGGGAGTCTAAAGTTCTCATCACTTATAACGGCAGTGCAGAGATCGATGGTCTTCAAGAGGAACTTCTCAGTGACCTGCTGATCCTTGGTCACATAATCCTCTATCAGACGTACGGGTTCCTCGACCATATAACTCCGACCGGGATAATCCGTCTGTGGAAGGATATTCATCTCGATGGTGTCTCGTTGATGCTGTGCTACTCCACAGATAAAAAGCTGAGCCACATTGGGAATAATGTGACCACCTTTTACAAGCCATTTTTCTCTAGCATAGATCACCTCCTTGAAAAGGGAGTCAACGAACACTGAGTGTCTGTAACAAAAATATTCCTAAGCATATACATTACAGATATATTTAATATTGATTACGTATGCTTTTCGAATTCTGTTAGTTTAAATAAAGAAAAGAAATATGTAAAAGTGTTCAACCTACCCTATCCACTCGGACACAATGACATCCACTTTCTTCAGACCACAAGGCAAAATTATCTTATTAATATCGCCCTCGACAAACTCAAAGATATCCTCCTTTTCGCTTTCGGAAATAGCTTTTTTGACAAAGTCAGCACTTTCCTTATTGCCCACAGCTATGACCTTGACAGCACCCACCTCGACGCTCATTAGGCTAAGCAGTCCACTGCGACAACCCACGTCCATAACTATCTGTAATCAGTCTTAAAAAATTAATGGAATTGGATACGTAATTCGAGTTTTTACCTTATCCTTGAAGAGCACATCATATCGCTTAAACACCCATTCGTATGCCCTCGAAGATACAACATCATTTAGCATTCCATCCGCCATGTTCCTTAGAATATCCTTCTCCAGATCCATCTGGGGAATATATGTAGGATGTATTATGTATATTTAGTTACGAATAAGCTGTTTTAAATGTCACACTTTGATAAACTTTGATTGATTACTATGTATGTATATTCACTGAATGTTATTCAGAGAACAAAATTAAAAAATAGTACAAAAGTCAGATATTAAAAAGTACGCATTATAGGTATACTATTAAACTACCAAAATTTAATTACACAATTAAGGTACTACTAAGAGCATATTACATTTAAAGAGTTATTGTCTTTATGTGCACTTCCTTCTAAGACTCTTACCACAATCCATAACCACAGTCAAATAGGACATCAAGTAATCCTAGTATCACATTTCTTGCTCCAATCAGGCCACATAAATTCCGAATAGATTATCGCCCGGCATTTCTCAGGGTTCCCAGGCGTTATCGCCGGGCGGGCGACAACAATTAGTTATGAGCCAATTGTGGGTTTGGACCTTCTTATCAGCGGGAGCAGCGTCAGGATACACTCCCTACAAAATCTGGGGGAACAGGGTTAAGCTGTCTAACGAGTCTCTAATTTATAGGTGACTTGGTGCGCAGTGTCCCGCTCCGTTGACAAATGCCAGCAATTTGATACCCGAACAACATGAACGAGGAGTAAAAATGGTATGGGGGTATGGGTCTTTGAGAGTGGGCATGGGGGATACAAATTGAAACGTTTGCTGGGCCTACGCTGCCGAGGATCGGCTCGGATCGGATCCATCTGGGTGCTGTTTTTGTCTGGGACTTTGTTAATGCGCCCAGCGGGATGCTCACCTGATCACCGGCGGGGGATGCGAACAAGTGTTGACCGAAAATCAAAGATCGCTGGCTCATTTGTGGCGCTTTTGTGCGCGCGCTAGATACCCAATATTTTATAATCATGTCCAATAATGGTGAGCATATTAATTTCATGGGCGCATAAAGCAACTTTATGGCCTTTTAAGAACTGCCATTAACAATGCCACTCTATGAACAAACACAAAACGAGCTGACAAGAGATTTTGGGCAACCTCTCGTGAGATGGGAGATGGGAGATCGTAGAACGGAGACCTCGAAAACGAGACAATGCAAATGGCTAAAATAGTAAATAGAGTTATAAACGCATAAAAGGCGTTCATTGTGGGCTCACGGCGTTGGCTTTCACAAATTTATACGACGGGTCATCAATTAATTAGAGGCTGAGAGACACATTTTCACATTCCCTCTGGCTTTGAAATTAATTTGTTAGGAAAGTCGTTAACATTTCGGCTGTCCACTTTCTAAGTCCAGCCGCGGATTGATAGCCCACGAAAAACCAAAAAAAAAAACTCTGGCACTTGAAGGCCCTCGATTAACGACCCATTTTATGACAGTTATCAATACGGTCTAGAGTTTCTTTTTATAATCCAAGTCTATCGCCCGCGATTCCCGTCGAGCTGAAGCTCTTGAAGCTCTCCACCCGCGTTCTATCGCCACGGAAGCTAATGTTGAGGTCAAAGTTCATGGAGCGCCCGTCCAGGCTGCTGGGCATCATGGCCAGAACGCCGCGCACCCGATCGTTGGGCTTCACAAAGAGTGGTTCGTCCAGATGGAAGAGGGTCTGCTCCCAGTGGGTCCACGGAGCACGCGGCGAGGTGGACAGGATCACCGAGTTGCCCGCTTTTCCCACCGGAAAGCCCACATTGAAGTACAGAACCAGCATATTGATAACTCCAGCACGCTGAACATTTAGCATGAAATTGGAGCGAAAGACCACGGGTTGATTACGATCATAGCCCAGATTGGTGGAGTGTATAAAACACTCATCGGTGAGCAACTGCTGAATGGCCACACAATCCACCAGGGGCTCTCGGGAGAACTGCTTCTTCACGCAGCTCATATCGATACCCTCGACATTTTGCCAGAAGTTGAGAGTGGCCAGTCTATGCGGATCTTGGGCTCCGGTTATCCAGAGGTTTCCCACGTTGGGCAGGATTAGGCCACCACGGGAAAGCCACTTGTCCCGGGCAAATAGCACGGAGTTCAGCATGGCCTCCATATAGAGAGAGTTGCTAAGAATATTTTAAAACAATGAGATAAATTAAAGAAAAAGTCTAGTTTCTCGAGTGCCGGTTAATAGTTCTCGGTCAGATAAAGTCTCTGTTAAGGGAATTCGGTTTTCGGAAGCGTCAATGGCTTAGGAACTCAAAATCACTGTCAAGTATTTGTCAAATCGATAAAGTGACATACGTCGACCGATTTATCTGGTGGTTAGTTTTTCGGACAGATAGGAAACTCTACCTTTAACGGTCACTCGAGAAAACGGCGCTAAGAGTTATATAGATCTCACCCCATCCACTCGGAGACTATGACATCCACCTGCTGAATGCCCTCGGGCAGTTCCACCTGCTCCACCTTTCCTTTGACCACCCTCACCACGTCTTCCTTCTGGTTATCCCTCATAATCTCCTTGGCTACATCCGCTATATCCGTACATTCGATGGCTATAACCTTTTTGGCTCCAGCTTCGGCAGCGAAGAGGGAGAGTATACCCGTGCCACAGCCCACATCCAGGACGGTCTTGCCCTGGAAGAGGTCACGATTCTGGAGGATGGCATCGTGATAGGCCTGGGTGCGTACCGAGTCCCTCAACATTTCCATATGGATCTCCAGTCGAGAGTAGGACTGAAAATATTCGGTTTCCAGGTCTTCCTGACTCTGCATCATTTGATTCGACGGAACAAAATCATAAAAAGACATGATAAAAATTTACAAATTTCAAAAACAAAATTTCAATGTTTCTGGTTGTGAAATTCAGAATGTGAATGTTATAGGACTAGCTGTTGTGAGCCAACTGAAAAGTGACGGAGAACAAAGGAAACAACAGGCGATCGAAAATACATGGCTATCATGTGATTTGAACTACAAAATAACTATGCAAACAATGTTATGGTCTATAAAAATTAGTTTATTGAACAGTTTTAAGGCAAATTAAAAATGCGGAAATACCTTAACGATCTGAAATTCCAAAATAAATCTATAAAACTGGGGAATAACCACCTTAACTTCGCGAACTATACTACGTCATTCTATCGCCATCATTAGCATCTGAATGGCCCAAGCCAGATAAATCAAATTTTGCATTTAATGGACCCATTAAAAACGCCAAAAAATCGCCCCACTCAAAAGTCCGTGAAAGAAATGTGCCGCCAACACCTTAACACCAGGCCATAACTCGCTTAATCCGCCCAGCCCCGAATTTATTTTTATGGCCAAATTTAATGATTTCCCCCAATTCATTGCTCCACCAGCACTTTCACTGCCAGCCGAAAAATAAAATTCAAGCAAATTGTGCCCAACGGTAAAAACAAATTGCTTAAATTAAGAGACGGATGAAATGTCCGTCATAATTTTTCAAGTGTAAAAAAAAAAAATAAAAATATGTCCATAGGCAGACACAACTATTAAATTGGCTCATTAATCAATTTAGTCACAGAGCAACAATAAAAAGGAGCACACACATTCGAGCATAATAAACTATAATTTTTAATGTTGCTAAATTTTATGCTAATTTGCCATTTCTGGCGTTCCATAATTAGGCCCACACCCCAGGCGGGGGGTCGTTTTCGATCTCCGATTGCGTTTGGGCCTGGCCAACAATCGCAGCCATTTGTTTGGGACAGCTTTAAAAACCTATAAAACTTTTGGCACAAATCAATTAAAAAACGACGTAAGTCTCGATTAGTGCGCTGGTTCGATGTCTCCCCAACGAGAATGCCACCCACTGAGGCGATTAAAATGCGACGATGTTTTGCATACTAAATGCGGCGATGATGATGATGTCTTCTAACATTCCAACTTGGAGCCCATTTGTCGCGTATTACCAAATGTTCGACATGGCCAAATTATGCGCGGTGTGGGAGGCAGAAAGCCCTCCACTATTTTCGATTTTCACCTGCTGACCCACAAGCAAAAAGCCATAAAAATCTGAATTTTATGACATTACCACAATCTGAATTTTTTGATCCACGGGGGATTTTTACATGCGTATTTTAGGTTATTTTTGGGTATTTTAGAGGTATTAAAGAAATCTAAATTATTAATGTTCTAGATTATATAGAGTAACTTAAATATTTTAAATGATCTTTAAATGTTACCCCATAAGCAGTTCGATTTTTTAATGATAAATATATAACTAAATCTGATATTTTTTAAATGTACAAGGGACGATTCTAAAATTTTTTTTATTTCATAATTTTATCATAACCCGAAAAGGTATTTAATCAAATCTGAGCATCATATTCTAACTGACAGCAAGTCAAATTGTAGCCGCAGTTCTAGGACACTCATTGGGGTGGCTGAAAATGACTGGGGAGGGTCGATTGTAATCAACCACTTCATCAAAAACAAATAATAACATGTGCTCACTGAATGCCCGACAAGGGTCCTTAAAAAGATCCGAAAACAGGGGTTGATTGGCCTATCATAATCGTTTTAATAGAGAGTGAACACTAGTCAAACAAAAGGCTATGGTTTCAATGATGGTATTCATTGAAATGGATGGCAGAACTCCATAGAACTGAAACCATGAACCCCTGTTTTGTTGCCCAGTGTAACTCTCATTGGATCAATCAGTCATCGATTAACCAACGAAACCAATCCCCCAACTCATCCCAATTTCATTCCAGAATCCCATCGACTTTCGGGTGTTAACGATGAGGCAATTTGATTTTAACGGAGCTGCCAGTATCAAAATCCCCTCCCCTCTTCACACCCTTCTCTTTCATATAACTCTGCCGAAAAAAATTAATTGCTGGTTGTGCAAAAGTTTGATTGATGCACTTGGTTTGGCAAAGGAATAAATAAAATTCTGACACTTGGGAATTTTAATTAGAATGCCTTTGTTTCGGACCTCGAACTGCGGACCACGCCAAACTGGCTGGCTGATGAAGTCGTTTCGATAAAATGCAAACATTTTGCACCACCCCGCGCCATTTCCTTCTGCTCTCCACCATTACATTTCCCTTATGTGTATTGCTTTTCCTTTATTTTTTTCGAAAAACGATAGTGCTGACGGGTTTTCTAAAGGTACAAATCTATTTCTAAGACTTTGGTAATATCATTTAAAAAAAATTGTCCTCAAACTAGGTCTTAACATTTAGGAAGAGAATTTATATAAACATCTCTAGATCTTAAAAAATGTTTAATGTTTAATTTTTAATAATTTTTTCATATAAGTGAAACATTTTATTAACACTTACATTATATATTAGAATACGAATACGATTGTATGTTGTATCTAGTTTACGAAAAATTTTCTTTGAAAGTATACTATCCTTACTATTTTATAAAAAAAGGTGAGATATTTTTTGAAATATTTTACCATGGGTGAAAGTGAAGTGAGTTTCACAAAACAAACACAAATAAATCTTTTGTTTGCTTATAAAAAAAAATTGTTATTCGTTTTTCCATTTTTTTAAATATTTTACCTCTTTGAATATAGCCAGACTTAAGCCAAAAGCTAAGCCGCCAACACCGATATGCGAATTGTTTGCCAATTAGCGCCCCCTGGCAGCCCGTGGACTCACGATTTCTGAGCGGCTGATAAATTAGCGAAATTTTAATTTGATTTCCTTCGCAAATTTCCGCTGAACTGGGAACGGACTGGGTAGCTGGATGGCTATATGGCTACATGGTTGGGTGTCGGAGTGTCTGGCCAAGTGGACACAGAAGCAGCGGCTGCAAATAAACTAAGTGAATTTATGGCCCCAGGGCAGGAGCGAGCACACGTGTGCGACATGCCCACACATTGACACCTACCAATAACCAACTATCAACTACCAGCCATCGACCATCCAATAACCGACTAAACCACACTCCAATAGGGCTGCAGGTCCCTTGGCGCGTTTTGGATCAGATCGAGTTGACTCGACTCGGTTTGGTTGGGTTTTTTTTGTTTATGCTGGGCAGGCACAAACGAGCTGACAATGCCCCATGTCAGGGCGACGGTACGTGCGGCCAAGCAAATTACAGGGAAATTGCGTCACCTGCAGGAATTTCCACTCAGCATTGTCAAATGCCATCAGAAATCGTTGGACATGTTGTAACATTAATATGACATTTTACGGCCCAGGACTGGGATCGTCGGGTATGAGGTATGGGCGGGCCGAGGAGTACTTATCCATATGCATATCGGTCGGAGGACTCCTTAACAATCTGGCCCAGACCGCAGAACAACACAGGACAAGAATTAAACCTTGGTAGACAGCTGTCAAGCGGGCCAAGGATGCTGGAGCCACCAAGGGATCTTGCAGCAGCATCTCCAGAACACTCGGAAAAATATTAAATACTTTAAAGTTAAACAACAGTAGAACAGTCCCGATTAATATTCACTACTACAATTATCAATAATGAAAAATACATAAGGTTCTAAAGAATTCGCGGCTTAGGTTTGTTCAAAACGTATAGCTAACTGTGCTGCCTATGTATTTAAATATTATGCTCTAGAGATAACTATGATAATGTACCTCTTATAAAGAAGATCCTTACTACTTGCATTTTTTTCTCAGTGCATCTCCAGCTTCGGATGCAGCTCCTGGCGTTTCGCTCGGCCAGCTGCTGCAATCTGTTGGAGCAGTGCAACAGCATTTCTGGCATTAAAACAAATTGATGCGGTCGGGAAATCTTATTGCCGGCTTAGTGAATCTGATTTGCGGTCATCGGTCGTCCTCTCGTTAACCCAGATACAGATTCCCGTACTTGGTTTTACAGATGCCAGGCGGCTGCGATTAATTTGCTGCGGTGGCGATAATTTGTTAATCGAAGCATCCTCATCGCAACTTGTACTCCCGACCTCCTCCTCCAGTTGCCGCATTGTCCAATTAAATCTGCCGAAAGTAGGGTGGGAATCTTGGTTGTTGACTCTGCTGCCCGGCTTGTTGGTTTAACGGCCGGCGTTCTTTTACGACGGCATTTAGCTAAACTATCCAGCGAACGCCCCTGGGGAAACTCATCCCGGGGGTGGCTGGGTCGATGGCTGATTTCCCCATGCTGATGGTGCAGCATTTAATGCGGAAACGTGCCCCAAGTCGAGCTTCGATTACACCAGTTTACAAAAGAAAATTGATGAAATACGCCTTTCAGGAAACCTTTGTTTTCCGGTAAGATACATCTCCCTGATTAAGAAAAGGGCACTTAAAATTTTTTCTATGGTACCAATTTTTTTTAAAGTGTAAAAAACGTTTTTAGCACTTTTTTATTTTCTAACTCGAGTTGCGATAAACCGAATTCGGTCATTAAGGACTCATTTTACAGGTAATAGAATGCCCTTTAACTTTCTTATACACATCATTAAGTTCCATTCATTAGTTCAAAAGCTACACTTCGTCAAAGTTGAAAAATTTGGAAAAAAATCAAAAACGCTGGCATAAATGGCTTCTTTAAAAATACACGCGTAAAAACCGAAATTAGTTTTATGTTTTTTTCTTGATGGCTGAACCATAACGGAGAATATGCGCCATAGATCACGACAATCCGTTGGTAAATCGATTTTTAACAGATTTTTAAACGTATATACCCAAGTTCATTATTCGGGAGCAGCGGCCGTTAAACGTTATTTTAAATTTTCAGTGTTGGGGAACGTAAGAATTTGGTGCAAGTTGTTATGCATAACGTCAGTTTCTTTGCTATAGCGCTGGGCAAGCTAAAGAGTATGCGATTGCAGTTACGAGGAAATCATTTTCATATATTTTTAGCAAGGAAACTGACGTTATGCATAACAACTTGCACCAAATTCTTACGTTCCCCAACACTGAAAATTTAAAATAACGTTTAACGGCCGCTGCTCCCGAATAATGAACTTGGGTATATACGTTTAAAAATCTGTTAAAAATCGATTTACCAACGGATTGTCGTGATCTATGGCGCATATTCTCCGTTATGGTTCAGCCATCAAGAAAAAAACATAAAACTAATTTCGGTTTTTACGCGTGTATTTTTAAAGAAGCCATTTATGCCAGCGTTTTTGATTTTTTTCCAAATTTTTCAACTTTGACGAAGTGTAGCTTTTGAACTAATGAATGGAACTTAATGATGTGTATAAAAAAGTTAAAGGGCATTCTATTACCTGTAAAATGAGTCCTTAATGACCGAATTCGGTTTATCACAACTCAAGTTATAAAATAAAAAAGTGCAAAAAACGTTTTTTACACTTTAAAAAAAATTGGTACCATAGAAAAAATTTTAAGTGCCCTTTTCTTAATCAGGGAGATGTATCTTACCGGAAAACAAAGGTTTCCTGAAAGGCGTATTTCATCAATTTTTTTTTGTAAACTGGTGTTAGCGACCGGCCTGGATGATGTGTGGAGGTCAGCAGTGGAGGATCACGCAGCAGCCATTATGGCCAAAGGCACGCCCACGCCTCCTTAATGGCCTGCCAATTCCAGAAATCCATTTTGGTTAAGTCAAATCTTGCTGTGTCCTAAAAAGCGAGTGCTTAAATTTCCATTGCATCGTTTCTACTCCTTCAATTGCAACGACTTTAACTCATAACTCAGGTTTATGTTTATGAAGAAGTTTAATTTTGAAAAACCAAAATGTAGTATTCAAAAACATTTTTAGTTATAGTTTTTTTTTTAATTTTAGATATTTTCGTTTTTTTGATAATATTTTAAGATGAAGCTATAACTAACATAAAACGAAAATTTAATTGAGAAGAAGTAAGCCATAGTGCATTTATATTAAATACCAATAATTTAGGTAAATTTTTCATGAGCTTGTTAAGTTTCTCAACGCCTATGAAATCTAAAGGTCTTAAATTTGTTAATCATTGTTAAGTTTTGTTTGTAGATTTTACGTAATATTCTCCTATTTTATGGATTTAAGTTTCAGTACACTTCAAAAGAAAATTTTCCGTAACAAGGTATTACGATTTTGTTGGTCCTAATCTATATGTTGAGTATATAATACAAGAAAGTTCGACATAATATGAACATGTATAAATTCTAAGAACATTTGAATAGTTATCTAGTCTAAGCAATGACGAAAAAGAGAAACATAATAGAGCTGCGTTTATAACATTTCATATTCTAAACAAAAATCACCTTTTCATAGTTTGGCGGAGGCTGCTCCGTGAATTATTTAGCATCGACGACGGCAGGTTAAGTTTAATGGCTGATCCATGAAATACATCCCCTCCAGTTTCTGCTTCTCTGAGTCCTGATCCTCTTCTTTACGAGCCTGCTCTTCGTAATCCTCCAACATTTCCATTAGTTCCTGCACGTCCTTGTCGACTAACTCTTTTGAAGCCTTCTCCTGCGCCTTTAAGTCCATTTCGTCAGAAGCCAAACCATCTAGCTGAGTCATTAGGTTCTGTTTTAAAGACGCCGGGTCTACCAACTGATCTTTGGAGGTGTCTCCCTCTTCATTGTGGGTCCCCGACCAGTCCTTCGGGTCCAACCCTTCAAAAATTAATTTAAGATCCTTTGGAGTTGTGACCTTCGCATCACGATCTTTAATCTTATCTGATTTTAAAGGAGTAATCTGAGCCATTAAGTAATACTCTTCGACGTTGTCCACCTCCAGTGGATCCTTTGAGTTCAGCTCCACGGAGACCTGCTTCTCAGGTTGGTTCTTTGAGTCCAGCTCGTGTGAACCACATCCTTCCAGCGGGTCTGTAGAGATTTCCTTAGATGAGTCGTCCTCCATCAACAGATTCATCCACTCCTCCTCTTTGGCATCCTGTTCTTTCTGCTTCTGCTGGTTGGAGGAAACATCGACCACCGTGTAGTCCATTTTCAGATCCTCGGCATTGACACAATGGCCCTCGTTTACAGCCATCTGCTGGTAGTAGCCGTAATCCATCTCCGGATTGGCGAATGCCTGGCGGGCGTGGATCATGGCGCCCCGAAAGTTGGGATTGCAGGCGTAACCCTTGGATCGGAACACGCCCAGGCGACGCTGGTTTCTCTCGAAGTCGAAGATCTGGTTGCGCGGCACCTTGGCATGGTTGCAGGTGCCATAGAAGTACACGTTGTACGCCGTGGAACCGACGCGGCCCAGGATGCGAGCTGGCCAAGCCCGATAGCCACGCACCTTGGCGAACACAAAGTCGCCAATCGTGAAAAGCGGCTTCCTTGCACGATGACGTCCCATCTTTTGTCAAGATTTGCTTGATTTTGTAGAGAAAATCTAATTTAATGATCGTTGTTTTTCAAAGTTTGGTGGCAGCAAGAAGAAGAGACGCCCGATCGTTTTCCTGGAATCTGGATGGCGTTGCCAGATCGTCAAATGGTTGTGCGCTAAAAGTTTTGCTAGTGTTGAATAACGCCGAATTTCCACGGGTGACAGTATATTTACGGTCTTGGAACCCACACTTTATCGATAAATGGTATATAGTTTGGTTTAAATTTTGAACGCTTTAAATACATACATTTTTAAACAATAAACAAGTTTCATAATACATATGGCAGGATTTTTATTTGATTCGATTAAAAAAATCTTAAATATTGTAAATATAATTTATCAAAAACAAGAAAATTAAAAAAATAATTCTTTAAAGCTAGCAAAGCAAGTAAAATATTAAAAATGTTTTGTGGAAAACGCCATTGAAAGAAATACAAACTAATGTTTTTGAAAATTCATAGGATTTTTAAATTTTAAGAAAAATCCAGTTTTAATATTCCAAGTTCCACAAAAACAACTCAAGCTATGGTCAATGTTCGAATACATTCAGACAAACCACCAGTTCGAATGGCAAACGAATTTAGGTCATTTAGGTGGGCGGGCAATGTTTCTTTAATGAGCAAACAGCATTTGCATTAATGGTCATTTGCGTAGAAATTTGCACAACACGCTACCTGCAATGGGCTTCTTTTATTTTTATTTTATTTCCCGCCTCTGTGCGTGTGCAGTTCTGTTTTAAATTTTCGCTCACGTTCGTCGTATTATGCGCAAATTGGCTTTTTAAATTGTCGACTTGTTTAAGCTAAACGCAGCTACACTTTATGGCCATGTTCCGTGCTGCATTTAAAGCCATGCGAAATTCCACTAAGCCCTCTGCCCTCCATTCGCTTAACTCAATTATAATAATTTTAATTAAGCACAAGCATGGTCTATAAAAATGGCAAAATTGCATTATTTACCAGGTGTAATTACAACAATATTTATATGCAAATGAGCTCGTCACTTGGCGGCAATATGGCGTTAACGATGGGAAATAAAACAGGTCCAAGTTAAGGAAAAATTTAAGTTTTCTTTGGTCAACCATTTTTATTTTGAGGGTATTTCGTCGACCTCGACCGACTGTCAGTGCTCAGAATTCAATTGGAAAATGCAATTTACGATCCGGCCACGAGACCCACAACACTAATACCCGGCAGCCGGTTCCTTTTCCCCACCCCGAATTTTCCTGCATTTTCCTGCACATTAAGACAACCGAAGGCTGAAGGCGGCACGGGGGCATAAGCTACGCATGTAATTTGTAAGTAATTTTTTCAACTATCATCGGACCAGACAAACGACAGCCACAACGTCGACGTCCACGCATTTTTTACACTCAGGAAAGTGGCCCCAAAAACTGGATATTAATGCATGAGTACAATATTTTAATGAAACCTCTAAGAAAAATATTTATGTAAATATACTGGATCTACAAAAAATAAAAATAAATAAAAAATTGACGAAAAGAAGTCATAAATCCATTATTTTAGAAATATTGTTCTTGAAATCAAGACGAAAATGCTCTTGATTTTGTTTTCCAAGTCAAAAGTAGTCACGCAAAACAAGGGCACTTCATCTCCAATTTGAGAATTTAACATTGAACCGATTTTTCAGAACTAAAGAAAAGCTTGAGAACTTATTGTAAAATATGTTTCAATTAAAATAGGATTTTTCCCTGTGCAATCCCGAAATGCATTTCGCTTACGTTTACTCAGGGGAGGAGGAAGCCAGGCCAACGGGCACAAGCCAGAGCGTTAAGTTGGAAAAATTAAGTAACGAAAGCAGTGAATAGGATTGGGAATAGGAATGGGCACGAGAATGGTATAGGGAATGGCAATGGCCATGGCAACGACAGGCAGGCATAAATTATGAATCATTTGGACGCTTCCTCATGACACCAAAAGCCAGAAGAAGCCACCAAGCCAAGTCTTTCAGTTGGCAAGAGTGGCAGCTTTTTTCTATGAGGAGCGCCGAGTACCGAGTGATTAACCCACGACGACTATGGCGACTAACAAGTATTTATGCTACCATCTGCGACTCAGTTTGTACCACTTTATTGGCTTGATTGACTTGAATCGGTTAGCATCGGCGAATTGGCCAGATTGTTTACCTTATGTTTAGCCAAATGCTAATTGAAATGTCTGCATTGTGGCAGCGATTTACCACTGCACTCGAGCGATTCGATGGGTGTGTCCCTCTCTAAATGGCAACTGGGGACATGCAATCAAAACTGGGGAAATCGGGCAATGCCATCAGGTTCGGCTCATCAACAGGTTTCGTGGAGGAAAGGCAATGGGGCTAATGAATGGCTCCGATGGCTAATTGTGCTCCACAAGAACGAGTTAAACGGGAACATGGGAGGCAATCAAAATCAGTTAAGCGATAACCAGATGAAACCTAACTAGGAAATAAAGTCACACCTTGATTTTGATGAGTGTGGAGAGAAGGAAAACTCATAATCGATATTGGTAAGAAAGTATTTAATTTTTTTTTTACGATTTGTAAATCCATTTTTTTCCCTAACTGGGAAATAAAATCACAACTTTATTTTGATGAGTGCGGAGAGAATGAAGATTCATAATCGACATTGGTCAGAGTATATTTAATTTTTATTAAAAAGATTTAAAGATTAATTTTATAATACATTTTTTGAAATAAACACCATTGAAAAACATTATTAAAAATATTTCTTATATTTATTTAATTCTTTAGCGTTTGTGGAAAGAGTTTAAAATTTCAAATAATGAATTAATGAATTTGTTTGATTGAATGTATGATTTATGATTGAATAAAATAATTGTAGTTTTCCCAGGGCTCAAGTACATCTCATTTTGAAAAAATTAATGAATATATTATAAATACAATATTCACAGCCATTTATCGGGGTAATTAAGTATATATTTATAATACAAGCATGGTTTTCTTATTGGGAAAACTCCACCTTTCAACTGCCTTGCCAGGCACCGCTGAACAAAAGACTTAAGACACGAACTCGACCACCCGATGCCCATTTCCTGCAACACTCGCACATCGATTGTTTGCATACGTAATTCGCCAAGAGTCCGAGTCAATTAAGTGGCTCTCTAATTAAGTGATTAAAACGCACGCACAAACACCAGGGAACACAACTGTGGAAAATTGTGAAAATATGCAAGTTCATAAAACAAAGCCGCACGCCTCAGCAGCTGGCTCTTCAGTCCACACCCGCAATTTGATAAAAAAAAAAAAAGAAAAATAAAAACAGGGGGGCTTTTGCAGTTTTTCCAGGAACAAACACGCTTTTGCATTTTAATGCGGCACAAATGAGGCGGCGAGGCGAACCAGGCCATATGGATAATGGTGAATGTGAATGTGAATGTGAGTTGTGAATGCGGCGGATTGGGGTGTGAGCCGAGTGGATACACGCACACACACCGGCTTGTTTCTAGCTAATAAATGTTTTTTTAATGAATAAATCACTCAGCGATAAACATCTGCTTAATAATGTTCATTTAAAGAAGCGAAAACAAAACACACAACCAACAAAGCCGCGCCGAAGAAAGCCAAACTGAGCGGAAAACAAAACACAAAGCCGGCCAGGTTCCAGCACCAATGAGTTGGCGTTGATTTCAGACATTTAACTCTTTGAGCCCAATAGAGAAATTTTGAATGATAGCGCCTAGCAACGCAATCTTTCCCCCAAAGAAAGAGAAATGCCAGCAATAGGATCCCCTTAACTACACCTATGACTTATTGCCAAACTGTCGGCCCAGCCAAAAATATGCCCCTGACAATGTTTCAAAAGTTTGATTAAATTAATTGAGAAATGTAAAAGCTGTGAAAAAATATATCATAACTCCACAATGCAATATGTAAAATATTTTGGAGGAAGTTTTATAAATTTATATTAAATCGGTAGCCCACTGGTTATTTAGAGTTCCTTTGGAACTATTTAAATTTCATTATAAATAATGTGGCCACTTTATCTAAACAATTTTCAATTTAACAACAATAATACACTCTAATTGTTATAATATTTCTTTTTAGACAAATCTAGCCTAGTATGAAATAAAATAAGTCTTTTACAAAGCTTAAAAAAAAAGAATTGCTTAAATGATATGTGTTAAGAAAATTTTACCCTATACCAATTTCTCTTGGGTTTCAAAAAATTTGTTTTTTAAAAATAAATGATACATTTTTAGATTATACAGGTTTAAAAAAATTTGTGTTTTTTTATTTAGTTGTTTTTAGTTAACTATTTAAGGTTGTGTGTTTATTTATTTGATTTTAATTACTCTTTGTAAAGGCTTGTTTGCAGAAAAAGTTCTGAACTTGGCTTTACTATTTACTATTATTTTTCCCGCTGCTGTGCACACCCATGGCCTTGTCTGCTGGCTGTCTGCAAGTGCCACAGAATTTATTTCGTACGTCTTCTTCATGTCCATGTCCAGTTCAAGTTGATGGCGAGCACAGCTGACATATGCGAATAGCTCCGCTCCGATATGAAAATTAATAATTCCCTGGTAGTTTTCGTATGCGGGGCACACGTTTAGAGACCAGACGGACTAGCTACCTGGGAAACGTGTTCTCGTCGAGTTGTCCACTGGGGCAATCATCAATGTCAATTAAATGTTAAAATGTTGGAGGCCATTCCCGGTAGTTCGAGCAGGATGCGGATGACCCAGGAAAATACCACGATGAGTCCGTCGCCGCCCCAAATTCATTACTCCGCCCGCCCACTCTACTCGGGTGAATCCCTATACCAATTCCGATTCCAGACCTTCTCCCACTCCCACTCCCGCCCCGCGGGACATAAATCTACGCCTCCAAATCTACATATTAACGCCAGAGAAGGGGCCACTCAATGCCAACGGACAGCGCCAACGATCACTTACTTTATGATCACTTGAAAACCAATCAAGCACAATAAATAATCGCTCTGCAGCAGGGACAAGCTGCGATATTGAAAATCGCGCACCCAGATGGGCAGCCAAACTGCAGGACTGCGACTCGTACACATTAAATTATATTCACACTTTGGCCCCCAGAAAATGAAATGGTTTTAAATACGGAGGAAAGCCAAACAAGACGGAGATCGCATTGGAGATCAGCAAACAGCCACAGACAGAGCGGAGTACACGCTGAGAAAAGGGGTTGTCTTTTGATATTGTATGGGAAATAAGCAATTTTTTTAGTTTTACTTTATAGCTATAAAAATCATATCATATCATATCAACTTCCTGCCTTTAATATAGATTTTTGACAATATCAACATGTTGTTGGAGCTCTTATACCATTATTAAAAATTTAAAAATCAAGGGTAAATTGAAAAAAAAGTATTAAATATGTTTCACTCAATAACTATAATTATAAAATATAATTTGTTATTAAAAATAAGGTTTTAAGATAACAAGTTTATTAAAATCCTTAAAAAATTCAAAGATGTTCTAAAGTCTTCAGTTTTAGTTTTGTTAAAGGACCTTTTTAGATATTCACTATAAAATATTTTTACACATTTTAAAATATATAACAAGTTCTCGTTTATCTTAATGATCCTACAAAATCCATATTCCGTTGTATTCCCTACCTAATTAAATATAATACATAGTATAATAAATTTTAAAATATGTCTAATACTTCTTAAGGTAAAATTTTTTTATAAAAGTACATTTTTTTGCAGTGCAGAAGGCAGGATGCGTTATGGCTGGACAGCTGGACACTTGGACATGGAAAGAGGTGGGACCGCGGATGGAGAAGAGTCTTGGTCATAAGACCGGGGCCCGGAACGATCTCTGCCTGGACCAGGGTCCGTTTCTGTTTCTTTTGCTGTTCCTGCCCCATGCCTCCGACTGTGGCTCGCTTATCATCATAACAATAATGTTAAAGTGGCAAAATGGCAAACTATGCGCAAAATGCATAAAATTTATAGCCCACTGGCCCAGGCAATGGCCAAACAGATTTGTATTTGTTATTGTATCTGTATCTGTATTATTGGCCAATGTATTTTTTTTCATTTGTGAATTTCACGCTTCCGCTCTTGTATGGATCGCTGGTCAAAAGTTGGGCCCAAAACGAACATGATCACAATGGGACACATGCGGTGGCAGGAGCCGTTTCTGTTGTGCTGGCCAATGGATCAGTGGATCGGCTTCTGTGGGGGATAAGGGTATCTTCAGGTGGGGATCCGAAATCGGGGGTTTTACAGTGAAAGGTCACCTACAATTTTACTGATTTAAGAGTTTTGTTATGTATTTATTACTATTTATTATATGATGCAGATGCAGATAATTTATCAGTTTTATATTAAAAATAAATAAATTTTAAATTAAACTTAATTTGTATTTTATTTGCCATTTCAAATTGCAGACAAAAAAATATGATGATATGAATAAAATTTCACGCAAAAATAGATGATAGTTCATTAAAAAAACATCGCTTTTAAAACTTATATTAGTTAAAAAAACACGAATAATTGACATCATAACAAGTCAAAATAAAAAAAATTTATATAGCTTTTTAAAGTATTGTACTCTATTTACAATAGCTTTTCAGCCTTAACTTTGAGCATTTAAATTTCTTCTAAAATTAGTTTAAGTTGTCCAATTTCTCTCGTCCAACCGCTTTCACCATAACTTCTATAATGGCTTTCCGAAGACTAATGCCAGTTCAATAGCTCTCGCATAGATCCATATTTAGCCGCGGGATATAGTGTATAATTGGTCATCTAAGAGCCACTCCCTTCGCATGCTTGGCGAAATGTAAACAATTAACTGGCAAATGCAAATATGAATGAAATTTTTCCCCACAAGCCAATTACTCAAGGCCCGAATCGGTGGAAAGCGACGAGGAAGTGAGCTGCCAATGAGTGTAAAAAGCCAAACACCTTCAAGCGCATAAATTAAACCGCATGGACAGGTCGGAAAAACCGGGGGAAATTGGGACGGGAAACAGGGGAGTGTATTTTCGGATGCAATCCAGTTTTTTGCTGCAGGCTGGCAAATCGAAGATGGCCAAAAGAAGAAGAGCTGGGCTAGAAGCTAGAATATTGCGGATGAGTGGGCGCTGGCAATTGAGCCAATTGAAAGCCCACAACACGTATACGCCCCGTTGCACTTGACTGGTCATAACGATGGCTTAATAATGTTGATGTTTTCTTTTATTTCATTACCCACACTCCCCCCTATTAAATCGCCTAAACCGCTAGACTAACTAATGAAGCGCACACGCATAACTTAAGACCTACCATTCGACATTTGTTGGGCTTGTTGTGGCATTTCGTATTAATAAAACATCCAAAATAATCAAGCCAACGACGGACAAAAGAGCCAACTAATTTTTGGAAGCGTCCAAAACCCGTTTTTAACACCTCAGGGGTGGAGCCACGCGATTGGTGGAGGGAGGGACCGATCTTACCACAGCCATCACTGAAATCAAGTCACCATAAAATGTAAATATTCTCGTGTTTCGAGAGCGTCGAACATTTCGCTTTGGCGATTAATTAAAGACTCATTAAGAATTTGTTCAACTCGGGCGATTAATTAAAAGGCAGTTAAATGTGAAAGGGGCGAAAACAAAGCGGCCGGTGATTTAAACAATTTAACTAATGTCCATCAAATGACTTAAGACACAAACCTGCCATGAATATATTAGAAATATTTTTCATTTGGACTCACTTAATTAACATTTCGTCTTTAATAAAATAGAAAAATATTTTTTAAAAATTCTACAACAAACATTAAATTATAATCAATAGTAGGGCAAGTAAAATATTAAAATAGTAATCTGCATACTTTTATTAAATACCTAAATAAAAAATGGAATACAAATAATAGGAAAATGTTACATTTGATTTAATTTGAAAAAATTTGAACTCACACTCAATTTCACAAAGATTAAAATTTTGTAAAAAAATCTTTATATCTGTCTATTTTTTAATGCTTTTATGTATAAATCAATCTTCAAGTAATGTATTCTAAATTTGCCAAAATATTTCTATTAATATCACAGCGTTATTACGTGATTGCGTATTAAATCTTTTTTACATTTATTTTAGTACACATACATTTCTTTTTGGAAAATATACCTTCAAACATTGCAATTGGGATGTACCGGACTCTTAAAAAACTGGGGGATGACAAATGCCTTCGTTGGAGCTGTTGATAAATGCCCACGGGTTCGGGGGCTGTTTGAAAAATCGTTTGGCCAAAGATCACGCAACGGGCAAATTGAAACGTCACCAGTCGCAGGCGGCCAAGATTGTTATTGTTGGTCGACTGGTGCCGTTTCTCCATGAATATTAACACATTAAAATGGTAAACGTGGTTGAGTGAAAAATTAACCCAAAGCAGCCGAAATGTAGCTGCGGCTGCAGCGTAAATTATGCAAAGTCATCAAGACCTTATCCAAACATCAATGGCCTGGGAAAAAATTAGCATAAGCCAAGCGTTTCGGCGGAATGAAGAGGAGCTCCTGCCCGAGGGCCAACTGGCGGAAGGGAGGACTCACACACACTGGAAAAATTTGGATTACATTTTTTTAATTCCTTCGAAATTGTAGAACTTTCGTTTACTAAAAATGTTTTAAAATATTTTTTCTTTAATTTTTTTATATAAGCAGTATGTATATTTTTAACTGACCTTTTTAGTTATATACCTAATTATAAGTCAATATAAACATAAATTCAATAATAAATATTAAAATTTAAAAAAATATAAATACTTTAAAACATTTTTCAGAATATATTTTAAAATATTTAAGTTTTGATTTTTCTGTGACATATATAAAATTATTTATCTATAAGTATAAAAATAAAACCGTTTTTCCTAGACAAACAGTAGGAAATAGTCTTTCTACAAAATTTATTTTTAATATTTATATTATTTGGTGTTTTGCTCTCATTCTATTAAGACAAAATTGCTGAATAAATCCAAAATCAAACTCGTTATATTCTATATTTTTAAATATGTTTAATTTTATAGTCATTTTTTTAAATTTAATTTTAGTAACTATTTTTTTCGTGTGCAGGAAGCTCGAGTTAAGGAACAGGGAATGGCCCAAGCATGGCAGGAATGCCGCATTGATGCAGTCACTTTGATAGCGCGACATTAGCAGCAATTTATATGCAAATGCAGCAGCGCAGGGAAGAGAAAAGGAGAATGGGATGCAACGGCGACTACCACAAACTGATTGATGGTCTCATTTCAAAAGATGCCAAAGTGCGTAAGCCAAAATACATGGGATACATCCTGCGATGCAGGGAGATTGGCTGGAGAGCGGGAGTGGGCCATGTTGGGAGCATCATTAATGCGAATCATTAGCGGTGCTCGTTGATAAGATCGGGTGCAAATTATGCAGCAGTCGCAGCGGGAACAAAGCCCTCAAAAATGCATGGACTCCTCCCTTCTGGCCATGATTCATGGCTGTTGCCAAGAGATCCTCAAGGGGCGGTGAGTGCGTAATTTTTAATTGCCAATTAACGTTGCTCCAATAAAGATGTGAAAGCTGCTCGAAAAACTAGAACTTGAAAACCTTCGGCTGTAATTAGAAGGAGGTCCTCAATTAACCTCATAATTTTTGGGCCCGGTAAAACATTACTGTGATGTTGGTGTACACCCCAAATGGTTTTAATATTTTGTATGATTTATTAAGGCCATTAATAGGGAATATTTATTTATTATGCTGAGAGATACTTTTACATTGGAAAATTACTACTTGGTAAAAGCTTAAAATTTAGCTGTATATCATCTTATATAGAAGGTTTTTTTAATGTGTTAGTTTAATTTTATCTATTTATTCTTTTATATGAGCTATCTTATAATTAGAACGCTCGTCTGGGTTCGAACTTTCTTAATATTTATGGTATTTCACTTTTGAATTTCGCGCGCCATATAGTATTTTTATTTTTCAGTATTTGGTATTCAGCAGAGTGTGGCCAGTTGGTGGTAGATTTAAAATGTTCTGTGGCTTAAGGATGGAGTATTGGTATTCAAGGCATAAAACCGCCACTACCCTACTAAACCAGAAGCCCCAAAAATTCACAGCTGACCCTTACGTTTTTTGACACTTACGTTTCGTTACGTGCTGACGACAGCCCAAAAATTGCGCATACGCCTAGTATTTACCAATTACCACAGGAAAAGCCATAAAAGTGTGGAAATGGAACCCAAATAGGCCACAGAAGCCACCAGGGTCAGGATGAGTGCGGAGGAACAGGCAAATCTGCTGCGCGTGCTGATCAACTGTGCGGAGAAGGCGGCCAACATCGCCAGGACATGTCGCTCCAACGAGGAACTTCTGGGACTGCTGGTGCAGGAGAAGAGTGGATCGGAGGCCAACGAGCGGTTCGAGCATGACTTCAAGACCCTGGCCGATGTCCTCATCCAGGAGACAATCAAGCACGAGGTGGGGGCGCTCTTTCCCGCCATGCAGGAGGCAATCCTGGGCGAGGAATCGCCCAACTTCACCAATAAACTGGGCGAAAGTGTCACAATTGCAGTGGGATCCAGTGAGGAGGACACCGCCTCCTGTCTCCAGGCTGTCCTTAGTGGGCACGAAGGCGCCGCTAGTGCCCTGGCCAAAGAGGTGCACCAAGAGGTCAACTTCAGCAGCGAAAAGCTGGGCGAGATTCCCCAACTGCCCGAGGATCTGGACTACGCTAATCTGGGCATCTGGATCGATCCCATTGGTAGGCTTCTACTTGAACTGTTTTTACGGGATATACATATGTATATGGACCAATTTAATCTCATATCAGGATGGGATTCCAGAAGCCTTATAGGCCAGCGTTATATTTCTGAGAGGAACTACATATACGCGTACATTTCAGAACTACATATATTTGTTTATGGCAATGCCAGTTTGTTTATTCCTATTTTTCTGTATAGATACATACATATGTATGTATGTATGTACCTGATTTCACTATTAATCATAACACAGCGGAACACTCAAAATAAAAATAATTATACTAAGAAACTAGATTAGAATATTAGATTTGAGATAAATAGTAAGAAGGCCGTCATCCTTTTTAATCAATGTATAAGAAACAATCTTTAAACTACTATACGTACTTACATATGTTGTTTATAATTTGTTTTTCTGTCTCATCAAAAACTAAAATTCCGTTTATGCTTTGCACCCCGTTTAGATGCCACTGCCGAGTACATTTCGGGCGACACCATGTTCACCGACTTCCCCGGCATTACCTCCACTGGCCTGGACTGCGTCACCGTGTTGATTGGCGTCTATGAACGGGACACCGGAGTGCCGGTAATTGGAGTGGTGGCCCAGCCCTTTGGAGACAAGTTGGAGGAGAACGTGTACAGCTCCTCGATGTTCTGGGGCGTGTGCCTGCCCACGTTACAGGCCCACAACTGCGATTTCGAGGCACGCGACGAGAACCGTCGTTTGGGAATCTTCTCCAGCTCCGAGCAGTCCGACATCCTTCAGCGCTTCCTCGATCTGGGCTACGAGTTTGCCTTTTCTGCTGGTGCGGGCCACAAGGCTTTAAAGGTGATCACCCACGAAGTGGATGTGTATCTGCTCAGCAAGGGATCGACCTTCAAGTGGGACACTTGTGCTCCGCAGGCCATTTTACGAGCCCTCGGCGGCGATGTCCTGGATTACACAGCCAGCGTGGCGGAGCATAAGGCCGTTCCATTAAAGTACCTGATGGAGGACACTGAAACCGACCCTGATTGGAAGCGAAATGCAGGTGGTATCATCTCTGTGCGCAATGTCAATGTTGTGGAGGAGCTGCTAGCCAAACTGTGCGAGCAATGAATATTGTTGTTATTGATGTGTTGTAATCTCATTATTGCTGTTGTAATTGACTTGGTGTAGAATGACTAAGAGTGAGTCGAATTGTAGAGAATAGAAACTTCGGTACAAAAACTATTCCATGAAAATTTATATATGTCATTGAAATTGTTTCGTATAGAAAAATATATGGCTTTATTAAAAAAATTGATTTCCAGTGAACCCAACATGTGTTTTACTAACAACGAAAACCATCTTTTCGATTTTTGTTATTTGAATTTTATTGAGAAAGAAAAGTTTGTCCGCTATTCAATTCTTATGCGACTTTGGTAGTGGTCAATAGGGAATAGTCCAATTATATTTTTCATAATACGATTTCTAAGCTTAAGCTCCTACAATTCGACTCAATCTTGTGAGCTTAAGTTTACAGAATAGTAAAAAATTATAATTGTGAAAATGTGAATGGCATAAGAATGTATTAAATGATCGCCTGGGACCCTGAAGAAAATGTCTTAAAGGAAACTTTTACAAAGAAAACGAATGATAATCAATATCCTGTTCGAGAATACACTTTTGGTAAACACTTAATACTATAAAACATAAGGAATGCGATCCATGTTGTCAGTAACTTGAAGTCGAAACTCGCGTTCAACTAGGCAGTTGGTGTTTTCAGTATGGTCTGCAGATTGGGAATCGTGATGAGACGCGTGTCGGGCTCTGGACCATCCTTAACTTCACATTGGACACCACTCTGGTGGACGAGGAAATGTTGCAAGGCGGCAAAATTCTTCGACTTGTCGAAGCCTGAAATTATAAGATTAATAAGAAGGCTGCATGGCGAATTAAATGTGATTGTATACCATCTATATAGCACTTTGTGGCATAGATGCCCTTCAGCAGATCCTCCGAAATCGGCTTAAGATTTTTCACATCCACATATTCAAAGTTGCCAAAATCACAGTAAAAAATCTTTGCTTTGTTCTCCTTAACTTCCTGGCAAACTCCGCGATACCAGTTTTTGTCTTCGCTGAAGAGCGCCAAGCAAATCTCGCCAACGCTACAAAAAGTAAGGACGTAAAAATATTGTCGAAAAAGCACCATATGTAAACATTTAAGAGATCCTTACTTCGGCACATAACCCGGAACAACGTTGTGATCGCACGCTCCTTGTTTCGTTACCAAATTGAGAAGATTTTGGAAATCCTCGGCCTCCTTTCCGTGCTTAAAGAAGCAGGCGGTGATGTAACCAGTTTGTGTCAAGTCACCAGCGTTTAGGACGATAATGCTGACCTTGTTGCCCACGGGAACCAGATTCTTGGGCATAGCATTGAAAAAGAAGCGTTCGAAAGACTTTTGGCTGCCCCCATTTGTCGAGTCCTCCCGCCTAACAGGAAGAGGAGACTCCGGAGGGGAGAGCGGCAGCGGAGGCAGATCTCTAGCAGCCTCCAGTAGAACTGGTGCCGGTTTCTTGCGTTTCTCCGGCATAGCAACCGGCGATGTTGCCGGAGTTAGAAGAGCCTTTGGCGGAGCAGCATTTTCCTGCACGGGCGTGAACATCAGTGGCAGCATTCGAGTCACCAAAGAGGGCTGATCGCCGGAACTGGAGAGCAGGTCCACAGTCGAGGTACCCTCATCTACCATCTCCAGTTTAAGCATTTCCTCCTGGGCACACAGCTTGTGCAACATCTGGATAGCCGCATTGTTTGCTGGCACGGCTGCATCCGGAATATTGCTTACGGTCTTTAACTGAACGCGCATCAGGCATACGGGAAGATTCTCCAGGAAGCGGCAGGACTTGCGCATCGAAGTCAATTCCACATTTTTGGTGGCACCCGTATCAACGTTCTTTACATTACAGATCCCGTCGTCAATGCTCAATACCTGCAATGAGGAAAGGGTTACTTATACAATCCAAATAGAAAAGAATCACTATCTACTGACCTCGCCCCGGAAGTGTCCAAGTGTCTTTGAGGCAACCAGTACGATGCAGCCAACTGATATCTCGCTGGACTCCTGGATGGGAGTGCACTTCGACTCCAGACGCTTGAAGATCGAAGCATACTGCTTGGTATTCGAAGAGCTTATGTACAGCTCCTTGTAACTAACGACATGGGTGATGAATACGGTGTCATTTTTGTCGATGGGTTCGCGCCAGAACTTGTGGCCTAGGTCAGAAATCTGACCGAGGAACGTGCTCAGCCGGGCCATGCAAATCTGCTCGCCCTTGGCCAGCAAGGCAGCGTTGGCGGCGCGTAACTTTTCCTTGGGTGGTGGGTTATCCAACTTGAACTTAACCGTTAGATCTGCGCCATCAGTCTCAAGCTCTTTCGGAACAGAGTCCTTTAGCTGAGCGGCAAACACTCGGATGGGCAGACCGAGTAGCTCGCTGGGAATGCGACTCAGCTCGGTGGTGACCGAAACTCGTCCCTCATCCATTTCGTAAACCAAGAATGTGGGCGTGGGCTTCACGATGTGATCCAATAGGAAGGCGCGTCGATAGCCGTCCTTGGTGCGGGCGGCCACGAAGAATGTGCATTTCTCTTCGGGAAAGGGTCCCGTGAACGGTTGTCCCGGCTTTCCGGCCAGGCTGGCATTCAAGTCCGTGTTTACGTGGTCCATCACGTTGATCTGGAGAAGAGCCACCTGCGGCTCGTTGTTTGTTGCGCTTTTCTCAAAGACCCGGATTACTTTAACCTCCGGGTTCAGCTGCAGCATCTCCATGGGCAAATTGAGCGGTATGGTCATCTTGGGCTTCATGTGGACGTGGTAAACGCCGGTGTGGGTTTTGGTTCCCAGCAATCGAAGAGTCAAGTTCTTATTGACCTGAACTCCAGTGTTAGTGGGCAATTTCACCCGGAAAGCAAAGGCCTTGAACTCGGCCATCTTGGGCACAACGGAATAGATATCCCGGAAGTGTGTGCCCACCACCAGGCCATAGTCAATCAAGCGTACATCGGCCTCTTCCTTTTGATCGCTGACAGTCAGGACCTGACCGCGGTGAACCTTATTGTCCACATTGATGGCCACCAGGGTGTCCTCCCTCACGTTTTGCATGCGGATCAGCTTCTGGTTCTGCATGCAGCGCTGCATGTTGTCCGTCAAACGCTCCATGCTCTCTACATTGGCCACGTGCACCACCCAGATGGGTCCATCGGTTTCCATGAAGGTCACGCGGCACTCGAAGAACTCCTCGCCTTTTGGCAGCAGGTGATCGCGCCAATTTTCCGAGAGTTCCGGCTCCTGTGGGACGACAGGAATGGGCAGTTCCCCAATGGGCATCGGTGATGGAGTTGGTTTTGGGATCTGGACTGGCGTTTTGGTCGGAGCTTTAGCCAGCGAAACATTAGAGACAGCGGTCTCTAAACTCTTGATGGGATTCGGTGGCTGCTGAAAGGGCCTATAAGCAACCAAGGGCCTGAAAAATGTTGTAAAACATAACAAAATTAAAAATCATAATTTAAGTCGAAATTATTCATTAAATTATTAGTTATGGAGCTGGAATATTTTTTTAGATTGCAGATTTGAATTCAAACTGCATACGAAAGTAGCTTTACCATGCAAAAATAGATTTTAAGCTCAAAATTTAGATCATGCATTCTCGTAGTTTAACATGTGGACAAGAAAAGGGCGCAAAAACATTTTCTGGAATATTCCTAAGCTTGTTTTCAATTGTAATTTTCATTACAATCAATCACACAATCGGACCACTTAAATATGTATGTATATTGACTGAAATTAATTTTGAAATTATAACTATGTTGAAAATATTACATTAAAATAATTCTTTGCTAAATATTTCCCAAAATCTCCATACTTTTGTAAGTTAGAAATTATTGTAAGGATACGTAAGGATTGGTTAAGATCAGAATATACAGAATTCAGATCATTGCAAACTATTTCCCCGCTGTCCCATTTTTCTGACCGCGACTGTAGACACAGCCTTATAAAAAAAGACCATCGCTAGAAGTTTTTTTTTTACCATTTTTTTGCATTTATTAATTTACTCACGGCATGATGATGCAAACGTGCTTGTGCCTCTGCCAATCCAACCTTTGGCATCCTTCCTTGCAATACGGTTCTCCACACCTTTGGCACATCAAGCTGGATGGGTTTCCACAGACTACGCACGACATTTCCTCCATTTTCCGGAATTTTCAATCACAAGTTTTATCGAAAAGTTGGGAAAGAATTAAAACGCACTTCGCAAGAACTTATGAATGAACGGTTAAACGAAAAGGTGGCAAGCGAAAATGGCGGAATAACGGAACTTTTTCCCAGAAACGCCTAATTGTAAAGTTATGCGGGAATTGACGATTTTTAAGCACTTAGAAAGTTATTCACTTTAACTACTGTGTTCCTCTCGATCGGAAGTATTTTTCAAACGAGTCTGCGTTTTACTTTTATTATTTATTTATTTAAATTTCAAGCTTCGGGAAGCACGCGCTTTACCACAGCTAGGGATGTGAAAAATATATACAAATATTTTTTGCATAAAAATAAATATTAATATCGTGATATTTTTCACCAGATATATCGCTGTTATCGCTATTTTCGCCAGAAACGTAAGTGTCAGCAAACGTAAGAGCCACGTAAGTACCACTAAAAGAGGGAGATAGCACCAACGTAAGTGTAAGAACACCACAAACACTGATACTTAGCTTTTGTCAGTGACTATACATTCGATTTATTGTATAACGATGGCTTATTACGTTTTAACACTGAAAATTAAATATGTAAGCAGACTAAGCTTATTTCTTATTTTAAAGAATTAGTTCGTAATAGTAAATAACTATACTATAATATTAAGTCAGATTTTTATTAAATTTTGATTACAATATAACGCAATGATAAACAGATTTGGCTAGTAAATATTTCCTTTGTATTGCAAAGCTGGTAGCTTGTAGCCCATTTTTATCTCCTAAGAGTTACAAATCTTCTATTCATCGGCAATACGTAATATTTTAATTATTATAAATTAAATTATTTAAAATTATTATAGCTATTCTATAGCTATAAATGTAGCTAGTTTTCCGAAGCCAGAGCTGGTCACACCGCTACTACGTTATCGATAATTCCCGCCTCTTCTGGGCATTGAGTGATTTTCGCGAAATATTTGTTTACCAAATAAATATTTTGAAATAAAGAGCTCATAGCGATTCGGGAAGCAAGATGAGTGCCAGCAACAAAGGCGGCTATAAGACGCCGCGGAAGCAGAACCTCAAATCGATCGAAAACTTAACCAACTCCGAAGAATCCGAAGATCTGGACACAGCAATGGTGGAGGAGTCGCAGACCAAGGTCACCAGACGCCGCTCCACCCGCCGTCCAAGTCCCACCAAGAAGTACCAGGCCTACAAGGAGGAAACCCATGGAAAAGAGCAGGAGGAGCGCGTAGTAGTGAATTATGTGGAGATGTCGGATGAGCATAGCAATGAGCCGGAGGATGAGGAAGAAGACGAAGAAAGTGTCGAGGAATCGGAGAATGCAGCCCGCCCCACTTCCAAGGATCTCAATCTCATCCAATCCGAGTACAATGTGGCCGGCACTAGCATGTTTGGATTCAATACGCCCAAGAAACGCGATGCCATGGCCCTAGCCGCCTTAAATGCCACGCCCCGCACGCCTAAGACTCCAAAAACTCCACGATTGGGAGTCAAAACTCCCGACACCAAGCGCAAGAAGTCCACGGATCAGCCAAAGACACCAGCCCATGTGCGCAGCCGTGTCAAGAATCGTGGGTAGTCGTTTTATGGGTCTCATTGCACAATTTATTTTTCTTTAAACTCCTTTAAAATCAAGCAATATACTTAAGTAACTTTGAGCAAATGCGACTTATTTTAACCAATAATATCAATTACTTTAACAACCATTTTACCTTTTCAGATATTGCCAAAATAGTGGCAGACTCGGATGAGGATTTCTCCGCGGACGAGAGCGACTTCCGGCCCAGTGATGAGGACTCCTCCGCGAGCAGCAGTAGCAGCGATGGTGGTCATTCCTCGGACAACGATGCCGCCGATGATGAGCCCCAGACGCCCTGCAAGGCGCGGCGAGTCATTGTGGTGCCCGTTCTGCCCAAGACACCATCGGCAGCTCGTCTCCGTCAATCGGCGAGGGCCAAGAAATCGAATGAGTTTGTGCCCGAGAGCGATGGCTACTTCCAATCGCATGCCAGCAGCAAGATTCTCACTTCGGATCACACTTTGGATCGCTTGAAGAATCCCCGCCTGGCCGCCGATCGTGTGTTCAGTTTGCTGTCCGAAATTAAGCTATCCACGGAGCACGAGGGATCAATCAATGCCATAATGGAAGAGTATCGTTCATACTTTCCCAAGTGGATGTGCATTCTGAACGAGGGCTTTAATATACTGCTGTATGGATTGGGCTCCAAGCGGCAGTTGTTGCAGTCATTCCACCGGGAGGTGTTGGAGAAACAAACTGTGCTGGTGGTGAATGGCTTTTTTCCCAGCCTGACACTCAAGGATGTGCTGGACAGCATCACAAGCGAGATTTTGGATGCAGGCGTTAGTCCTGCCAATCCACATGAAGCGGTGGACATGATTGAGGAAGAGTTCTCCCTCATACCGGAGACACATTTGTTCCTAATTGTCCACAATTTGGATGGAGCGATGTTGCGCAACGTGAAGGCACAGGCGATTCTATCGCGGTTGTCGCGAGTGCCAAACATTCATCTGCTGGCCTCCATCGATCACATTAACACCCCACTGCGTGAGTGTCCCTAAAGCTTTACAATACCGTTACCAATTAACAACTCCTATTTTGCAGTTTGGGACCAAGGAAAGCTGAGCAGCTTCAACTTCTCGTGGTGGGATTGCACAACCATGCTGCCATATACGAATGAAACTGCCTTCGAGAACTCCCTGCTGGTGCAGAATTCCGGCGAATTGGCCCTCTCCTCGATGCGCAGTGTGTTCTCCTCGCTGACGACCAACTCTCGTGGCATCTACATGCTGATTGTCAAGTACCAACTTAAGAATAAGGGCAATGCCACGTACCAGGGCATGCCATTTAGGGATCTGTACTCGAGTTGCCGCGAAGCCTTCTTGGTCAGCTCCGATCTTGCACTGCGTGCCCAGCTCACCGAGTTCCTCGATCACAAACTGGTCAAGTCGAAGCGAAGCGTTGATGGCTCCGAGCAGCTAACCATTCCCATCGATGGCGGACTGCTGCAGCAGTTCCTCGAGGAGCAGGAGAAGAAATAAGCCAGCCACGTAATTTTAGAACATATTAATTTATTATCTAATATTGTTAAATACAATTACAATTTCGCTTTTAAAAATGTCGTGTTGCTGTCACTTGTATTGCCCATTAGTGCAGAGTTTCATTTCGTTCTTTGTTTGTCAATTTCTACACATTTAGATTGGCATGCATAAAAGTTGTCTGTTTACTAGATACACATTTTAGATGGCTAGTTTTGTCTTCCCCAAACTGATTTCGCTCCTATTGCGAGCAGAGCAACCCAAAACTTAACACTCCAAGTGCTCCTCTATTTCGGGGATGACCGCGATTAGACTCAATTAGGATTAGAAGAGGCAAAATAAATATAGCTAAGCAGGCCGAAATTATACAGCTCCCTGACGGTCATCCCGTGCTCCCATTTCCATCCATTCAAAGGCTAATATCGGTTACCTATTACTATACAGACACGCACATACACAGATTAAAGCATTGGACTTGTAACTAGGTAATTGTGCACTCGAAACAAAATGTAATTGCTGCGACTAAGGCTAGTTTATTTACACTTTCTTGATAGCAAATCACATGCGAAGTCAATCGGAAGTACACATACAATGGAAATCGTTCGTAGTTTGCTCCTATCAATATTATTTTACGTTATTGCAAAAAGTTCTACCCTTTCCTGAATACCTGAATTGTACACACCAAGTTTACGATCTGCATTTTCGCATATAAAAAATGTAATCTCGTCTGCGCCGTATTTCATTTATTTAATAGTTAGATAAATTGTTATCACGTTTACTTTACTCGTACTTTTAACCTTCGTTTGTGGGAAAAGTCGAAATGTTCTGAATCAATCAGAAGAGAAACCACCCATGAGAATCTCCCCTTTACAAAATGAATCGATGCATCAGTGGTTTTGGTTTTTTTTTCAGTTTTTATCTGCTTACTATACACAAATTGCTACTGTTTGCTTTTATTTCGACAATGTTTTGTTTGTTTTCATAGTTTTGTACAACAAATTAATTACATTTTGCGCTTAAACAAAGAGAAACACGTTTCTGATTTTAAATACTTAAGAAAAAAAAAGAGAAACTAAAAATTAACGTTACAGGAAAAGAAGTGAATTCAGCGAAGAATGTTGAAATATAGAATATAGAAGACCCAGTAGTAAATAATAAATTTATACATTTTCCTCAATTTCGAAAGGGAGGGCGTGGATTTTGGTGGGTGGGTGCAATTAAACCTTGAATGCTTTGAAAATTGTTCCGAGTTTACATATACACAATATATAAATCAACTTCATTATCATATCCGTATCATTACTCATTTACTCGTTACTCATTAGTCATACTCATCGAATATACATCACAATCAAAGTGTACGCTTTGTAATTATACGCAGTAATCGGTAATCATAATCGTTATAATTATAATAATAATAATAGTTACGCTTTCTCAGTGAATTTCTTTATTTCTTGTTGTATTTACGCCTTCGACTTTTTTTCTTTTACGCTTTACTTTACTTTAAATTTAATTATTTTATTTTAATTTTCCGTTTTTGTTTTTTATGCTCTTTTTTTGTTTGTATTATTAATTGTTTTTTGTTTTTGTTTTTCTTCTTTAATTGCTGCTTTTGTTTCAAGTTGTGTTTTTGTTGTGGACTTAAGATTAAAATTAATTCATAGTTATTACTCGTAAACATATTAATCATAGGTAATATTAAATCAACAAATAAAATACATTTAAAATCAAGTTTTATTAAAGTGAATTAAATTACTTGAAATCGAAACAATAAACGGTACTGCATTTCTGCCATTATCTTTCTGCTGCTGATGTAATTTATTGTGTTTGTAGTATTGCCGTATGCTTTCTTGAGGTTGACCGCCAATCGATCGATCAAATATTTCGCATGCCTGCTGCATCCGATGAAGTTCTCATTTGTATTGCAATTGTTGAATCGATTGTTGGTGCGGGTTTCTTGTTCTAATTGTTGTTGATGCTGTTGTTGTTGTTGTTGTTGCTGTTGTTGGTTGTTGATTGTTGTTGGTGTAAGATTTGCTGCTGTTGTTGTAGTTAATATTATTATTGTTGCTGTGGTTGTTGCATTGTTGTTTCAGCTCATTTTCACGCGTTTCCTTGGTGGTCCAATTGGTGGGATTTGTTGTGTTGCGAGCGCACGAAATGCCTCCGCTATCAAATGTGAATGTGTTGTGATCATATTTTGCCATCCGGAGGTTTCCATCACATCGGTGGCATGACTGTAAATGAGGTAAAGCCGTTGGTTAGTCGACTGGTTCGCTTGGATTTAATAATAATATTAACTTACGTATTTATGAAATCTATCGTTTGTGCTTTCAATTGATCCGCACTGTGGAGATCAGCTAATATTAGTGTTTCGGCTGCTGTTTCTACAGAGAGATTGACGCACAGCGCCTCCTCGCACATCACTTTCAGCTTTTCGAGTGCATACTGCAAATATAATCGATATATTTTATTAATAACTTTGATCAATTTGGGTTTTCTATGGCAGACTTACCTTATCAGCAGCCGCTAGGAGATCATCAGCCATTTTTTCTAGATTGGGCGCCTTGCCCGTGTATATGAATCGCAGCATTTCTTTAAGAACCTCATGATCCACATCGGTTATGGCGACACGATTCAGCTTACGCTCCTCCATCTCATGCTCAAACATGGCCGCAAAGACATCGCTGCGCGCTGTAAACAAAATAGTTTATAAAAATTAATAAAATTGTAATTAAGGGATACATTTATTTTTTTTTAAATCAAAGATATAGTAAGCATTTTAAAGTTCAATCAATGTTAATAAAATAGAAATAAGGATATAAATATATTTACAAAATCAAAAAACATTTTAAAGTTCAATAAAATGGTTAACCAAAAAAATATAATATGTAAATCTACTTCAAAGCAATTCAAAAATGCAGTAATCACCTTTAAGTTCAATCAAATGGTTTAATCAATAACATTTTATATTTAAATATTTTTTCAATAAAAAATTCTAATACACAATGGATACATTTAAAAAAAAATTCATAATGGAGTTCATTTTTAAGTTCAATCGATTGGTTACAACAAAATTAATCATGTAAGTATTTTCTTTAATGTTTGTTCACAGATCTTCGTAAAAAAAAATAGTTTTAATGGCAATTGACGGAACTTGTTTTGGTAATGGATTTATGGTTCGGTGAGTATTTTTCAAGGTGTTGTTTATGTGTTTCCTTACCTGCCAGTATGGCCTTGTGCGCCTGGAACTCTCGACCGCCCACGGAGAGCGTGACGTCGCTGAACTTCTCGTTGTCAAAGAGATTGCCAAGATCCTCGGACAGCTTGCACTCGGGCACTTTGAACTGCACGATGTTGGATTGTCCGGAGATGTTCACGCTGTCCGCCACGACGCTGACCTCACAGAAGATGGTCAGCTTGTCCTCCGGCAGCAGGCCGTTGGCCTCGTCCAGCAGAAAGTCGCGGCGGATGAACTTCTTGAAGCCCCAATCTTTGCCCTGCACAAACGGTAAGCTCTGCGGGAAAAATATTTAATAATATTAGAAAACAGAAATCTCATTGAGTTATTTTTCAAAGCACACATACCTTTGGGATTCCATGGCTTTGGTTTCCTCACGCTTGGCATTCAATATGGAAAATTTGAACTTGGCTCTGACTTCTGATTTATTACACGAAACTAACAGTAAATATAATGAAAGGTAATCCTTGCTCTCTTCATCGAGACCCTTGGGGTTAACCCGTAAACACCTGCATAACAGATAAACAGATCTTTAGTAATCTCTTTATTATTATGTTTAATTTAATTACTCACCATTTCAGTTTGTCATTAGCACCGGCTGAGAATGTGGACGATTTGAGTACTTCACCCATCTCCTCCCGACAAAAACTAAAGTTATTTATGGTCCACATATAACTAAATTTAACCACTTTGACCTAGGGGAGAAAAGAGAGAGATAGGGTTAATTGAATCCGTTGTAAATCGTGTAACAAAGTTCTCCAATTTCCTCCACCTGAGCCACTCAACACACACCTGTACCTTTTCATACACAGCGGAAATGCATTTTTACCGGCTTTACAACAAAATGGATTCAGTTTACAATATTTGTGAAATCCGATCGGTTCGGTTTGGTTCGGCGGCTTGGCTCAGATGGTTAGCAAATCCATAGGAATGCCAAAAACCCATACGGTTATACGCATAGGGATGTGGAAATTTAATCCGTTCGGGGGATTGGGATTGGGATTGGGATTTACCTGCGTATAACACCAGTTCTCGGCGACTGGCGTATTAACTTCCGGCAAGGGCGGCGAGGGTACACGGCTGACCGCCATCGTGCTACTGGATGCGTGCAGGTTCGAGGTGACTCTAGCTGTTTGGCTTGCCTGACATTCGTTCACCGGCAATCTGCAATGATATCAAGGAGAAATAGTTGGGATTAGTTGGGATTATTTGGGGGAAATACATTTTATAAAGATCAAAACAAGTCACAAGTTATAAAGAACTTATTATGGGTACAAGAAATATTAAAAGAAAAAATTTTTTTTTTAAATTTTCTTATAAGTATCTTTATAGATTTGATATAATTTATAATATATTATGTTGAACTCTAGAAAGTTTTTAATTTTTTAATTTACTGATATTTTGTAGATATTTGGTTGGTAGATCTTTTTTACAATTTTTCAAAGTTAATATATGTATAGGGTTAACCACTGGAAATATTAATATTTTTTTATTTATTAAAATATTTTAGATAATTTTGTAGGTAGAACTTCTTATAACTCTTACAGTTTCATATACTGCTTATCAAAAAATATTATAGAAAAGTATAGAACGTCATATTATAATTTTTAGTTCAAAATAATTATAGAAAAGTTTTAGAAACTGGGGTCACCTTGGCTCTTGTATGAGATCCATGATGCTGCGCTCGAATTCAACTTTGACGAAATTGCTGTCGGAATTCGAGTGCCTGGCCAAAAGATTGAGCAGCTTCAACAGCAGCGAGTTCTCCAGCTTGCCGCCCGTTGAGAAACACACACAAAATCACACAGAATAGTTTTTAAACACGATTTACAATTTGGTTCTTAATTTATTTTAGAGTTATTTGCTAGTAAAAACGAGGGACGAGACACAAACGCATGGACAAGACGAAACGAAATGCGCCAAAAAGTGCAGCGTTCATAATGGCTGAAGATATAGTTCGAATTATTCCGTTATTCCGCACAGAAGACACCGATTAACAGAGAATGAGAGATTTATTCCAGATAAAGATAGAGCTTTCGAAGCTTTCAAAAATGCCTCCAGAGATTATCAAGAGCAGCAGTATCAAAAAAAACGTTAACGTTTAAATATATATCACAAGGAAAACACAACCGTTGCGCAGGAGCAGCAAAGGAAAACTGACTGACGGGACCTGGAAAATCTCGGCAGGCAGGAGGATTTAGGAACGCTGCAGATGACAACAAACAATGGACCAGGAAAATGTTGGCCAGGAGTGGAAAATTGACAAACAATGGGTCAGCCGTTGAGGGTGAAGGTGAACGTGAGCCGCTCGCTCACCTTATAAAGGTGCAAAATGGTTGGAAGAGCGGTGCGGGGGGAGGATGGGCAGGAGCAGAAGGATCTGACACACAAAAGCAACAATAACAGTCCTTTTCATGCGTGTTTTCAGTCGCGCAGATGCAGATGGAAGACGGCAAATGGCAGAGGAAGCTGTCTTCTTACACGCAGAGAAAAATATAAGTTATACTACCTAAAATTTGTAATAATAATGAGGGTATTTTCAAGATTCTGGCATTTTTTATACAGTTTTCTATGTAAGGTAATGGATTATAATAATTATTATCATTGAAAGTGTAGAAATATATCATAATAATAATATATAACAATATGATGGTATTTTTCAACGATTTATCTACTGTTTTTGTTTAAGAAATTATCAAATAGAATAAGATTCCCCTTTATAAGGATTTGTATCTTAATTTTTGAGAGTAATATATTAGGTGTTTTTAATATCCTGTTCCCAATGATATGAGTTTCTATAATAGAAATATTACATTCTGTAAATATGATAGGTTATCCACCAAATGATTTTGAAATTTTATAAACATCCATCTATTTCTGAATTAAATAAAACATGATACTGTTTTATAAGGATTTGTTTTTTAATTTTATAAGTCACAAATAAAGTATTTTAATATACTTTTCCTAAAGATATTAGTTTCAATAATAGAGGTTTTACTTTTTGTAAGTATAGAAAGGTATCCATAAAACGATTTCCAAATTTTAAGAACATTAATTAGTAACATCCATCGATTTCTGAATAGTAATAATATCCCCTTTTATAAAGATGTGTAACTTAATTTATGTAAGTAATATATAAAATGTTTTAAATATCCTGTTCCTAATGATATTAGTTTCAATAATAGAGGTTTTACATTCTGTAAATACGATAAGGTATCTACCAAGTGATTTCCAAACTTTAAGGACATCAATTAGCAGAATCCATTGATTTCCGATTTTTGTCCCGTGCACAGACAAGCGTTGAAAAAGTCGGAAAATCTGTGCAAGGCTGCGCCACACGAGCGATTTACAGCTCAGCTCAGCTCGACAAGGTTGAGATTTTCAAGGTGCTGCCCGTTTTCTGCGGCTGCTGGCGATTTGATGGCCATCATCAAATCCAGCTGAAGGACCTTCAATGGGCCTCGTGTGCGTGTGCGAGTGTACGAGTGTGTAACTGTGCTGGAAATGAGTGTGAGCCATCAAAAAAAAATGGTTGACGCAGCTCGTCAAGGTGAACAAACCGTAGACCGCGATTTTAGCACTCGGTAAAGCCGCTTTATTCAATTTTTAGTGAGTGTGCCTTAATGTTAATGACATTGATTTGGCATTGGGGCCTCAAGCTCCCTTCCCCCATCCATCGCCATCCAAGTATACCTATCCATACACCAAGGGCCCAGAGCCAAAATTTTTTTTTGTTTGTATATGACATTGAAAATCATTTGTTTGGCGCCACAAGGCAAATGACAAAATCACACAAGTTGGGGCAAAAGAAGGTTAAGCTTGGGAACGAAAAGCAGTCAGAACTTCATAATCGAATAAAGGCAGCCAAAGGTGGAAGCTATGAGTCATCAGAAACAGTTTCCCAACTATCCAAACAGAAATTATATATGAAAGAAAATATCTTTGTAATTCCAGATGATAGTTTATTGATTGGAGATTGTAATAAAAGTCAAATAACTTTTACTGACTAAGTTGTAATGGTAATTTAAGATGGTAATTTGATTGAAAAATCATATACAATATTCTTTTTTAAGGTTTAAGCCATAACAGTTTGCAAACACAGACCACCCTCTCTAAAATAGTATTAACAATAGTCATAACTCTGTTTAAGGGTTCCATGTAAATAAATTCAAATTGTTTGGCCAACACACACAGCTCGACGTAGATCCCCCATCTCTTCCCAACCTTTCCCTTAGTCATTCCATTAGTTTTGCTTACTTAGCCACCAGAAACCATTAGTTCTGCTGCAGAATATACCCACATACCATGTGAGTGGTCTAAAGGATCCGAGGGCCCAGAGGTCTGAACAAATATCCGCCAGCTGGGACGAGACGAATGCAGTTGGTCATGGATCAAAGGAATCGGAGAAGAATTTCGACACAGAGATAGGTAGAATTCTACTCCCCGGGGGTTCCACCTCCATTTGTGTGGGCTCTTCGATCAAAAAGAACGTGAATTTATGACAAATGAAGGGAGAGCACGCGTTAAAGAAATTTAATAAATCGTTTTAGCCAAGAAAAACTGGTTTACTTTGGACTTGATGGGCAGCTGCTCGTTGGGAAAAAAAATGAAAGACTATGGCTTTAAACCAAAAGAAACGAAAAAAACGAAAGAGTTATATAATTTGCAAGCGACTCGCTTTGGCGCTTTCCACACTTCCGGCAACTTTTCATTAGCATTTAAATGAAATTTGATAAAGGCAGCAACAACAAAAGGCAATAATAAACGAAACGAACAGCGGCTGAAAATGGTGAAAATTTTTCATTTTTTTTTACAACAAATTATCGCATGGCTTTTCACTTGGCGTTTTCACCAACAACAAAAGCAGCAACAAAGGCTCCTTTCACTCGCCGCCTAAACAACAACAAATGAGTTGAGTTGAGTGAAAAAAAAAACGCTTTTCAGTTGTCGCCGTTGTTTTCGAGCCAAAAGGAAACGCTTTTCTTTGCTTTTCTTTTGGTTTTTACATAAATGCGGCGCCGCCGTCGCAAAAACACAGATGCAAAGATACATTTTTTTTGTTTCATCTTTCAGTCGCCGGCGAGGGAATGAAGAAGAAGAAGCCACGGCGGCGGCAGCAATTTAATTTAAATAATGTGAACTTTCATGCCAATGAAAATGATTTCAAAAGAGAAACTCAACCCAGTCCAACTCCCAAAACAAACTCGACAACTTCACTTCCGCTACAAATGCAACGGAGGCAACTTCGGAAAAGCAACTCGAACAACATCTTGAACAACGAAAAACAACAACGATGACACCCACCCAACCCACAAAAAAGAGTTAGGCACACGAAAAAATTAGAGGGGTTAAGGGTTAAGAGGGAGGTAACTATCTATAATGAAGGATCATAATGCTAATCATTTTTAAGGCTTAAAAAGTACCTTAACTAACAAAAATAGAAAATTTTTATGTTTTTAAATAAAAACATTTTGAATTAAGAGTAAAAATAATAAGAAAACTATGTTTATATACAAATAGAAGTTTGGATATTAAAACTAATACCCATAAATTTTCGGTTCCGAAGGGAAACCATCGTATATCATATCATCACATCATATCATATCATCATATGAGCCAAATCATATATCATATTTAACATATCATGAGTAGTAATATAATAAATATTTGGACACCCTATGTAAAATCAATACAAGTATTCTACAGTATTACAAATACTAACTAGAGTTATAACTAAAAATATTAATAAATACAAATACAAGGATCCGAATGAAAACCATTAACCCATATATCATGTTTAACAAATCATAAATATAATAGATAATTAAACACCCCAAGTAAAATTGATACAAATTCTCTACAACTGGCATAACTAACTCCAACTCTATAACTAACAAAGCAAATCCCCAATTTTTAGAGTGTGCTAACCACTCACGACAACTCGAAAATCTTTCTCCAATCTCCCCGTGGAGTGTCAACAGTTTGACGCATATTAATTTTAAAAACTCCCACGCTCAACATTTCTTTCGGTTTCTTCGCTTTGGCTGGGTTTGTTTTCGTTTTGGTTTGGTTTGGTTTGGGTTTTGTTATTTTTTTTCTCTGGTGGGGTTTCGTTTTGGGTCTTTCACTCAAGAGTCGGTCGTCGGTCGTCGGTCGGCGGATTCGATGCGTCGTCCATTTGCCTTTGGAGTTACTTTGTAGTTGGTATTTCTGCGGAGGGAGAGAAAGCTCAGGCCCCCAGCTTGGCGTCTCGCTCTGTCTCGCTCTAGCGCTGTTGCCCTCGCACTCGCACTCGCAGTCTGCAGTTTTGCCTGCAGTTTTTCGTGAAAGTCGATTCGCAGTAGTCGCTGTTGTTGTAGTTGTTGTTATATAAAGCGTACGAAATCATGTAAGTAGAGTGAAATTTGCCTGCTGTATTTCTTTTCTTCGCTGCCTTGTTTGGCCTATGCGATTGTTTTTCGCACTAATGAAAACAATTGAAAGTTGTGGAAAATTATGTTTCCATAATTATACCCTTAAATGATTCGAGTTTTCCAATGCATTGTTTACACTCAACCAATTAATGGATCAATAAACTTTGCTATAAGAGGTGGAAATTAAGGATTATGATTTCTAAGCGTTAAGAATACTATGATATCGTTTTGAGGTTTGTATTTCATAGACGATATGATCTCATTTCGAGAAATCTCCACCGAAAAACCATGTCAATAAAATTGGCGTCCCATTTTCCACGCATAACTTTAATGTTGTTAATTTTTACATAACTGCTGTTGCTTGCTTTTCGGATTTCAAATGCTAATCAACGTGTGTCACACTTTGTGTGGCCAAAAAACTAGGCCGTCACAAGCCAAAACCAATTTGCTACATTTGTTTGTCACTTTTTTTTTTAGGTTTGTTTGGGGATTGCAGCATAAATGAAAGTTTGTGCTTGTGTTAATCACGAATAATAGTGAGGGGAAAACATATTTCGATTACGTAAAAAATAGCGACGGGCAGCATTGGAAATGAGGTGTAACTATTTGGGTGACGGGCGCTGTGCATAAAATTAGCATAGGGAAATCTAGCCAAAGAAATTATAAAGGGGGGAATCCTAAAGAGAAAAATAAACTTTGATTTTAAAAACAAAAAGTACACAGATTTATTTGGTAGTATATATAAGCATTTTTCAAAGAATGCTACAATAATATAAAATTCTTTATATGTATTTCATATAAAAAACCTATCTTTGGTTCGAAATGCTTTTATAAATCAATGAAATATCAGTGATAAAAATAGTTTTTATCAACTATAAACACATTAATTAATTTAAGATTTGAAATGCTTTTATAAATCAATGAAATATCAGTGATAAATATAGTTTTTATCAACTATAAACCCATTTATTAACTATTTTTATCAAAATATTGTTATTGAAAATCCAAGTTTTAAAAGGTTCCAATAGCATATCATTTTTTTTAGTGCGCAGGCGCGTGGGCGTTATAACGCCGACGTCGGCAGCGCAGTCGGCAGCGAGTTTCACCCGAAGCGAAAAGTACGAAAAGCTAAAACCGAATCCCGAAGCTCGAAACGAGAGCAAGTTTGCTGACAGCGGAACGAGACTTTATGTAATCGTAAAAACTTGTTTAGTGACGTAGCTCCAAGTCGAGCTCAAAATATCTCTCTCTCTTAACTACGCTCTTAACTTCTCTTAGCCGAAAGCACGTTGTGGTTTTAGCGCGTGGCTTAAACATACATACAAACATATACACACGAATATATCACTTTTTACCAGCTGCTTTTGTTGGATAATAAATTTTCACAAGCAAACAAGTTTTGCGGGCAGAGCAGAAATGAAATCAATAAATTAATAATAAACCACATGTTGTGTGCCCAATTTTCATTAAAACGTTTTGGGCCAAACTTTTTAGCTTGTTTGCATTTTGCCGCTTTTACCTCTTTCTCTGCACTTTCTAAACAAATTGTGAGCGAGAGAGAAGAAATTGGCTTTCATGCGTTTTCACATTTTGTTTTTGTCGTGCTTTCTTTTTTCTTTCTTTTTTTGTTGTTTTTGTTTTTGTGGCGTTTTGTTGGGATTTCTACTACTTTTTCTTTAGGCGCAAGCGTCGTGATCTTGTTGGCTTAAAAGATCTTCTTTTTTTATTGGCTTAGAAATTCTTGCCTGATTTCTTCGAGAGATCTGTATCTGTTCTAAATAAAATGTGGGTTGAGTGAAAGACTGGGGCGAGATTTTCGGTTTACGATTATTGGGTGAAATGTGCTAAACGAAGTGAAAACTCTGGGACGAGAGTTCAATTATACAAATTTGTATATGTTTTTAGTTGAACAGCAGCCAGGTTAATGAATATAATTTCACTATTTTTGAAAGTTTAACATTTTAAATAATTTATTAAACAAAATGGGGAGACAGCAAAATTGGAAAGTTGCAACACGATCTGTTAATAATTGCTGGAATTCAGGCTTTTTGGGAAAAGGATTTGGCTAGTTAAACGGAAGCCCGAATTGCATAATGTTGCAGCAACATGTTGCCAGGCCATAGAGCAACATGACCAGTAAAAATAAAAATCGAGCCCTTTCACAGAGAAAATCAGTCAAGCAAACTTCCCGTCTCTTCCCATTCGAGCAGATAAAACACAAAAACCGCATAGCGAGACCAAAGGGAAGGCCTCCAGACCCTGTTTTCGGAACGCAGGAAGGGGTTTACGGGTTTGGGGTTACAATCTGGTGCGGAAACGCCTGATGGATCCAAATTTAAAGTTGAAATCAACTTTTTTGAGCACTATTAAGGCTTTAAAAACAAAATTTTTGATGGTAATATGGTAGTTTAAGATGATTTAGGTTTATAAACTTAATCTTTTTATTTTAAATAATGAATATACTTTAATTTCCAGAATTACTGAGGTTAGTAAGCACTTTTTCCTAATAAAGAACTCCTTAAAAAAACCCAATTATTTTCAGAATTATGAATACGTGTTTCTTCTATACACATATGTTTCTTTTAAGTAAGGGTGCCCACGTCATTCGAAAGCCAGCTGATAAAGAGCAGTCCGCAATCAACGGCCCATGACTCAGATTTGCCAGTCGGCGGCGTCTGGGACAAAGAAAATTTTTTGTTCGAAACACTCCGTAGATTATCGGGCAATTTGCAGCAAGGCCAAAGAAAATGAGCAACAAGTGCATGAAATTCAGAACGCAGCCCTAGTGAAAAGTGAATAAGAATAGGGTAAGAAAAAAAACAACATAATAATAATAACAATTACTGGCACATGGTCAAAAGCATTAAGAAAGAAACCAAGCACGAGCCATGGTCTCGATTCTGCAGCTCTCTTCTTCAATGACAAAGCAGCAGTTGTTGTAGATGTTGCTGCTGTGCGGTTGCTGCTGTGCTGTTGCTGCTGCAGCTGTTTGCTGACCCCAAATGACAAAGGTTGGCACGCAAGTCGCCCACGCCCATTAATTAACCGAAAATTGAGAGCCACTCAAACAAAAAACAAGAAAAAAAGATTAAATACAGTAGAGAGAGAGAAACCCCCATCCCTCCATCAGCATTTTGTGTTTACCAAATTGTTATATTTTCTGTTCATCTTTTTGAGGTTAGGCGAACGCCTTTTGGGGTCACCGTGTGAAAGCAGCCACAAGAACGAAAAGGAGAGCATGTCGGTGCGAAAGAGAAAGCCTACACTCGCCGCGAAAGAGACGGCAAGAGATATAGCTGGCTATTAAGGGTGGCTGATATATACTGAGGGAACTTAATTACTTAAGTTCTGTTTATTCGCCCCGGGGAAAAGTTACGACATTTTCCAGTTCTCGATGGGGCGGCAAAGTGTAGTGGTATAGTATAGTATAGTATAACGGATGGTTCAGGGTGATCAATAGAATTAGTAAGCAAATCATCAAGTTTCCACACTAAAGAAACCAATTACTTACGCAAGTAAGGTCATCTGAAAAAACCATCTAGGTTACCCCGAGGTTGCTTGCTAAAACCGAAACGAACCGAAACTACAAGTCATCAAAATTAAATATATACTATATAATATATATATATATATATATGCATATATGTATATGCCGCTTACACCATCATCAAAACTTTTACAAAACAAACTGTTGTTTGTTCGGCGGTTCTGTTTGTTGTGGCCGTAACTCAAGGATGTGACAATGGTTACTCGAAATGCGGCCCAGAACGCAAGTAGTTCAGGGTGCAAAAGGTCCTGGGAATTAAACTGGGTCATCAGCACACTCTGGGCCACACATCTCAAGTGGATTTCGGTTTCCAATTGGAGGGCTAACGATTGTTGACACGGCTTATTGTGGGCCAGTTTGCTATACCAACCAATTACTTGTTGCTAAGCTGGGGCAATTGGAGAGCTCAGTCAGGGGTTATTGAAAAGGTTCTTATAGAGTGTACCTTGAAGAACTCTTTATAACTCAATATATTAAGTTATTATAAAAGCATTTGGTGGTTTTCATGAGGTTTTAGGTCATAAACATTTAGTTTAAAGTGCTTTTTGTTTCTCAACCAATCAGATAAGGCTTTAAAGTTCAACTTTTGTCATTTACTGATCGGCAGACATTCAAGACCACCTACTTATCATACAAATTGTATGCACTACCCATAGCTACTGCTATTTAAAGTAAGTGTAAATGGCTCATATGCACAAATGCCAATGGTTGACATTTAAGTAGCCATAATATTTATGTAAATTTATCTAAGACCTATTCTGTTTCCCCTTAATTACTATCTAAAGGGTCGTTTATAAGCCAATTGGTGTGGTATATTTACCTTTTATCACAGAAATTTGCGGCGGCGTTACAAAATTCCTTAGAATTGGGGCATTTAACTAATAATACTAGGCACAGAGGAGATTGTTGTGGTTGCTGTTGATTGTTGTTGCTGCTGTTGCTGTTGCTGTGGTGTTGATGATGGCTGCTGCTGCTGCTGTTGCTGTGGTGATGGTGTTGCTGCTGCTGCTGCTGCTGTGCAGGATGGGCGCAATTATAGTGTTGCTGTTGTACCGACGATTGCTGATAGGAGGATGACGAGGAGGATGATGACGATGTGGATGCGGAGGATGAGGAGGATGCACTGAGGGGATGGTGATGTTGCTGCTGGTTCAGATGCCGCCTGATGGACTGATTGATGCGATTCGTTATGGAGTTGGTCAGCGCCGAGTGATGGCTATGCAGATGGTGTGATGACGAGGAGGATGATGAGGCGGCCACTGAGGCGGAGGAGGATGATGAGGAGGAGGAGGCGGCTCCGAACAGGCGGCTGGCAATGATGCTGTTGCTGTGGTGATTGCTGCTGTTGCTGCTGCTACTGTTGCCGCCGTTGTAGTGCGTATTGCCCGCACAGGCGCTGCTGCAGTTGTTGGAGGAAATCGCACTGGACGAGGGCGAGGAGGGGGCGGACCGGGTTAGTATGTGTTGCAAGTTGCTGCTGCCGAATGCCGCCTGCAATATGTTGCTGGGTGTTGCCAAATGCTGCGCCAGTGTTGCCGAGCCACTTCTACTGGTTGCTGCCGCTGCAGTTGCTCCACTTTCGTAATTCAGGTGACCCAAATGCTGTTGCAAAACTGAAGGCGCAGCTTGCTGTGTTGTTGCTGTTGCTGCTGGCGTGTGTGGGTGGTGTTGCTGCTGCTGTTGCTGTTGCAGCGACGATCTGCGCAATAATACTGGTGGCGTCGATATCAATTGCTGCAGGCGACTGCAGTTGCCGCTGCTGCTGCTGCTGGGTGCTGCTGCTCCTGTGGCGATTGTTGCTGCTGTCGCAGATGTTGCTGCTACAGATGTTGCTGTTGCCGTTGCAGTTGCAGTTGCAATTTCAGGCCCATTCTGCGGCTCTCCGTTCTCGCAGCAACAATTATCGCTGGTAGCAGGTTGCTGCTGCTGCTGCTCTAAATTCTCATTTTCATAGATTTCATGCACACTTCGCTTTTTCTTGATTTTCACATAGGGCTCAAACATTTTACAATTTTTATTGCAAACACTTCGATAGCACACTCACAAACAAACACTACTTTTTGTATTTCGTTTTCTATTTGTTATAAAATATACAGATTCTCTGGGTTTGTAAAAAATTGCTCAACTTTTTGGGGGGGTGCTTATAAATTTTTCATTTGCACAAATCTCTTTGTTGCCACATGCCGTTTGCTTGGTATTTTAGTTGCCTTACGATTTGTATAATTTTCGAGTGTGTGCTCGATTTTTTGTTTCGAGTAGTATTTGATTGGATTTTTTGTGTTGAATTTTTTCTTTTTTTATGTTATATTTGGTGGGCGACACACGAAGCGAGAGAGAAGGCGAATTGTATCGAATCGAAATCGAAATCGCAGTCGAATCGAGCGAACGAACCGCTCCGCTTGAAAGTCGCGTCGAAAATGAGTCGAAATGAGCTGAAATTTGAAAATACAGAAATTTCCGCCGACTGCGACGCTGACTGCGCTTGCGACGCCTGCTGCGCTGCCCGTTTCACTTCCCACTTCGTTTCATTTCGTTTCGTTTCGCATTGTTTCTCTCTCTGCGTTTCACCATGTAACACACACGCACACCTACACTTTCGCTTGGCTTTGTGTGAGGTCGATGAGCACATATGGAAACGAATGGGAAAGCCCCGGGGGAGGGGGTCGATAAGGAGGTACCCTTTAGGACATTAAAATTTACTATTAAGGTTAGGACTTTTGAATTATTATAAAGGATCGAAGTCCCTAGATCTATATACAATTTTTGTAATAGATCTAGGGACTTTGATCCCTTATAATATCCATTTATAATAAGCTTTTTCTGAAGGTTAATAGTGAACCTTTATTAAAAAATATACAAGTTAGACAAATGGTATAGTGAAATAAGAACAATGTATTGGTCTTTAGTGTTTTATGATACAATGTTTAAACCATTTAACCCGTGTTTGATGCCATTTAGATTCCATTTCTCATAGAATACTTAAGGAAATTGATTCCTAAGACAGTGTCTACTAAAAGTTAAGGAACTAACGTGCTGAAATTGTCTTTCTGTGATTTTTTGGACCTTGAGTTTTGTGTATTAATATACTCTACTTTTACCAAAACTCTACTTCCAATAAGACACCTTCAATTCATAGAACACCTCATTCTATTCTACAAATACTGGGTATCACAAAAGGAAGCAACCGTGTGAGTGAGAGAGAGGGGGAGAGCTAGCGAGAGCGAGAGAACACAGCGACACTGAAAATCGAGCGCAAGTGCAAAGAGCGAGAGAGGGCGAGAGCAAGTCAGAGAGAGTGAGAGGGAGACGGCGTTGAGGGCCAGCTGATAAATGGTTGCGCGTGTGTGGCGCACATTGCGTATACGCGTTTTCAAGTGTGGGTGCGCGTGTGGTCGCAGGACGGAGGTTACTTTTGCCGGCGGTCCTTGGCGTGGCGATAAACGGTAATCACTTGGTCACAGAGGCGGTCCGATCCGGTGAGCCCCCTCCCCTGTGACCACCTAGCCTTCTGCCGCGTCCTTCAAGGGCTTCCTATTTACACACATAGGTACAGACATATGTACATTCCCATACGCACCAGGGCTATCGAAAATGCGGGGCTATGGGAAAGACATCAAGGATTATAGGTACCAATATCTGAAGCCTCCATTTCCATACACTTAAACAAATTTGTGTAGAAACCTTCGTTTTTTGTCCTTGAAAGCTTGAAGAATTATTTACAAACAGCTCATAATGAATGACCTTCTAGATAAACCATTTATAATATGAATCCAAATAAAATATATGACATTTTTAAAGCTAGGAGTTCTTAATTTCCATTTCCATACACTTAAACAAATTTGTGTAGAAACCCTCGTTTTTTGTCCTTGAAAGCTTGAAGAATTATTTGGTATTATACAAAGTGCTCATAGTGAACTACCTTCTAGATAAACCATTTCTAATATGAATCCAAATAAAATATATGAAATTTGTAAAGCTAACAGTTTTCAGAATCAGTTCCTAAAGTTACATATTATAAATATGATAATCTGTTTAATCAAACCCAGATATAGATCTAAGAATCGTTTAATTATTTTAAACTACTTCTTTCTTAAAAACTTTTAACGCCTATTAAAAGAACAAAGTTGATTCAACACCTGAAAAATACAGGAAGTTATTAAGGGACTAAACCAACAAATCCTATTTTTCTCAGTGCATCCTGCCTGTTGTTCCTTCAGGAACAGTTGACATTGGAACGCCCTATCGACGCACATCGCCGGGGAACGTAAGCTGTCGTCCTTTGTCAGCAAATGTTTTTTCCCCATTTTTTGGGTGGCGATGGCACATGGTGCTTGTACTCGGCTTGTTTGTGTATATCCAAATGGGGCGTTGTCGTTGTCGGTGGCATTAGCCATCCAACCACGAGTATATAGGAACCAGCAACACATGTCGCTGGCAGTCGCCCATCATCACAAAACTCTGGCGGGGCCACCCAGCTGCAGATTTTTCTTTCAGCCGGCGCCTCACTCCGCCACTACTCCAAATCCACTTCATCCACTTCCCACTCCTTTATACTCCGATCCATGGCAGGCCGCAGCAGTTTTCCACTTGCAACAATTGCATGTGCAACAGCAACAACTTCTCGTGTGCACTGAGAAGAATTCCCCAAGATTGGAGCACAATTTGAAATTTTAATAAATGTTTCGAGTGTTCGAAGAAGAAATATATAGTATGAAATTTTTCTAAAATTTTGGATTTTCTATCAAATCTAATTTATTACAAATTCTAAATTTAATAGAAGAAGAAGAAATATATAGTATGAAATTACTCTAAAATTTTTGGTTTTCTAGAAACACTAAGTTTCTAATCTAGTATAAATTCTAAATTAAATACACATGCCAAAAGAAAAAAAAATTTTTTATTCGCAAACTTGGATGAAAACGTGGTTACTTTAAAACAAGGAAGAACGCTATAGTCGAGTACCTCGACTATCAGATACCCGTTACTCAGCTAAATAGGGATATGCAAGTAGCAAAGCGAGATTAAAATGCGCCACCTACCGGCGGTATACAGATTTAAGCGTTATGGGCGTTAGAGTGGGCGTGGCAAATTTTTTTTTGGACCAATCGATAGGTATTGACAAGACCAATACATTTCAGTTAAATTTGTTTATCTAGCATGAAAATTGTGGGCGTCACAGGTTTTCGCGGTTTGTGGGCGGTAAAGTGGGCCTGGAAAACTTTTTTTTGGACTAATCGATAGGTATTGATGAGAACAATACATTTCAGTTAAAATTTTTTATCTAGCATGAAAATTGTGGGCGACACAGGTTTTCGCGGTTTGTGGGCGTTAAAGTGGGCGTGGCAAACTTTTTTTTGAGTCAATCGATAGGTATTGATGAGAACAATACATTTCAGTTAAAATTTTCTATCTAGCATCAAAACTGTATGAGCCACAGTTTTGGGCGGTTTGTGGGCGTTAGAGTGGGCGTGGCACTCTACTGAAACAAACTTGCGCTGCGCAGGAATCTCAGGAATCTGCGTGCCTAATCCCAGTATTGTAACTCTCATAGTTTCCGAGATCTCAGCGTTCATACGGACAGACGGACAGACGGACAGACGGACAGACGGACAGACGGACAGACGGACAGACGGACAGACGGACATGGCTAGATCGACTCGGCTAGTGATCCTGATCAAGAATATATATACTTTATGGGGTCGGAAACGCTTCCTTCTGCCTGTTACATACTTTCCGACGAATCTAGTATACCCTTTTACTCTACGAGTAACGGGTATAAAAATATCACATTTTTGTGTGTGTACCAGGCAGTTCATCGATGTGTATGTGCTGACCGCTGTCGTACACTGTACGTGTTGCGGTAGGGATAGAGACGAGCTTTCCCTAAGCCAGCTTAATGGAAGACTGTCGAACGCTGCCATAGAAGCTTCTTTGATATAAAGATGATTGATAATCAATATTTAAAAATCGTAGTACTATTCTGACACCTATTATTTAAAATCATATAAAATATTCCTGCTTCATCCATTCATGAGTAAGACATAAGTTGAATTTTTGTCAGTGCACGTGGGCCAGTGCAACTACACTTCACATGCCATCACTCGGCACATTCGTCTCATTTATGGCGTGCAAATTAGCATAGGGCCAAAAGGTCTTCGTGTGTGTCCTTTAGGGCCACGGCGGCCACACACACAATACATAAAACCCAAGACCCAAGACCAAAGACCAAAGACCATATCCCGTGTCCGGATCGCATCAGTTTCAGCTTCTGTCCGCCTCGCAAATCATGTGTGTGTGTGGCTTGGTAAGTGGTAAGTGAGTGCTTGCCTGCTCATTAGTTAGATGGTCTCGTAGGCATCTCGTCGTAGGCAGTTCAGTTCCTCTGACATTGCCAGAATGTGTGAAAATTGGACAGTAATGCGGCCCTCCTTGTTGTTGTTGCTGGTGTTTGGTACATAAGACCATCACCCTTTGAAGTTGCGACGCTGGAGGTGTTGAAAGTAGCAACTACGATTTGTGGGCGGGGGTCGGCAGCTTGTGAAATTGGTTGGGTAATTGAGTTATGGCCCAAAATTTCAACTAGTTTGGACAGCAATACAATTATGCTTTAAAGTGTCACTGCAGACTTTTTAGAGGTTAAAATGAACAGAGAAATGATTTAGCTAGTTTCAATTTATGATGAAATTCAGCGAAAAGTAATATAAAATAAAAATTCAAGTTCTAGTTCTCATCAGGCAATAACATCTAGGAAATTACCATCAAAGGTTTCCAAAGGTTCATGGACTATTCAATAAATCAAGCAAAATTCCAAGGCGATCTCTCATAAAAAAAATACATTCAAAGGTCTTTTTCATATTTCACTATATGTGTGCTTGCTCGATCATCACGATCAATTTCAAAGTTATCACCGCCCACTCGGCTAATTATGCCACAGTGTCTATATAAGGGGGATATGTCTGTTATGTTAATATTTGATGCCGAATTGCTCATCTTTGCTCAATCAAAGGCCGGCGGAGACGGACGTTCAGCGACCTTTGGGCATTTTTATTTTCGATCCGCCAACTGGAGGCGTTCGGTTCAACTTCCTTTCCATTTTTGCGGAAACATTAAACAATCTCAACTGGTTCACCTTTCCACTTAGTCATTGAATCTTCAATGAGTCTCAATTTCATTGGGACTTTCACATTGCCCAGCTGACCCCTGCTGCTCTTTTCCCTCGCCTATTTATCCTCTCTCTCTATCTTTATCATCAATCGATTTTCAATGGATTTCTGTGTTGTTTTAGGAATAGAAATTTCGCCTAATGCTTTCCAATGTGTATGTTGTGTGTGTTTGGCTGCCTCTGTGTGTAGTATATGGCGATATTGCAAAATGCTCATGCACATGATTTACTTGACACTAATTTCCATAAATAAAACAAAAGTTTAATAACATCGCCCCTGCCGCTTCAATGGGTCGCTGACAATAACCCAATTTTCAATCAAGGCGGGCGCTGTCGTTACCCAGGCACAGTGGTTTCCAGATTTGAATGGGTTTGCAAAAATCTTATCAAAATGATTTTGAGTTGAAGCTAATATTTAAGAAGTTTAGGCGTTTAATCTATGACATTGTGGTAGCTTCTTTAAAATTGAAAATTCGATTTCTAATTTTATTTTTAGAGAATACCACCATCCTCAAGTTTATAATCATCTTTTACCAACATTGCAGTGTGACCATACAATCAAAAATAACAAACATTGAAATTAGATTATTTTTACACAGTGTGACCATGCATCTGTAAATAAGTCTAAAAAAGACAGCCACGTTCCCAGATAATTATAATATTTATTCAACTTTGTGGACTTTGGTAAACCAACAAGCTGTCTAACATTTTATGCAGTCGTATAAAAAACATAGAAGTACCTATTTAACACACTGCTTTGATTGTTTATGGACGATTACTCATTTATGGCCGCATTTTGAGCACGGTGCAACATTGTAATCACCTCAGATGACAAAACTGAAATCGAAGCAATCAAATCTGGAGGCTGCTCTCTCGGCCGATTATTGCGTGGGTCGTTTTTGGTGCGTTGACGAAAGTGTTAATTGATTCGATTGCCCTCGAAGTGAAGTGAGGTGGTTTTAGGGAAGCCCAGAAAGCGTTCGGCTGCACCGATTTAAGCCAGCGATTAGCGTGTTACGAGATGGCTGAATCGAGTTGCATCCGTTAGATGCGAGAAATGTAGTTGTAAAGCTGGCGCGAAGAGATATTGAGATACGGCATCCGAATGGGGGGGAAAAAAAACAACGCTGCCGTGGGATATAACTTCCGTACTCGTGCCGCGGGTGAAACTTTTCGGAGAGCGAGAGAAAGCGACTGCAGGGAAAGAGACGGGACGAGAGCGACTTTTCGTAATCACTTTGCAGCAATTGGCGTTTTGGTTCGGTTTCGGTTTTGTCGGTTTGAACACAACGAGAAATTTACATTTCACATTTTCACAATCTTTTTTATTTTTTATTTTTTTTCTCCTCCTTTCTTCCCCCCTGCGTTGCTCATGTAACAAATGAGTGATTGGAGCAGCTTTCCGCATTTCACACACTCACAGAGGAGCACCGGCGATCATAGAAATCTGCGCTTTGTCGTCATCATTGACATCGTCTTGGCCTGGCTTTTTCGGATTTGCTGCCTTTTCCTCCGCCTTGTTGCTTTCTTTTCGTCGACGGCTCTGGGAGTTAATTGTTTGGGTAAAATCTGTTAAGGGGCCAATTTTGTAAGTGAGATTAATAGGAACGTGGGATGTGGTTGGCTTAAGGCTTTTCGATTTACTGGGATTAACCTGGGATGATTTATTAAGCCTATAAAAAATCGCAATCTTAAGTTACGCTAAAATATATTTATTTACTCAATTTAAAATATTAAACTCAGAGGAAATTTTAGGCTTCATAAAGTCTAACATGATTTATTTCCTAGTTTTTAATTTTGTTATTTGGGAAAAACATCTTAGGGCTGTTCAATCGATAGTGTTCATAGTATTTACCATAAAATCTAGAGAAACTATCCTTCGACGAACATAATATACTATATTTTCTTTCATCTTTTACTCTAGTAATACCCATTATACACTGATTTAACTTCATTTATAGCCCACTTTATACAAGTACCATAAGGAAATACCTACTTGCTTCAGTTAAAGGAGTGATTAGAGGATATTACATCCAACTTATACTATTATTTGGATTTGTTTGGATTAATGATTGCAGCACTTACTCACAATTTCCTTTGGATAAGTCCTCACTAATTGAGTTCGTTTTATGTCCCAACTCAAAGAAACTCGGAAATTGGTCGAAATCTGTGTGATTTGATCGCTTTCGGTTGATTGCTCCGATGTTTTGTAACAGAGATCAACTTTTTTCCGGCCCATTCCCTGTCACGCGCCTATCGAAATCTAGTCCAGTGATAAATCATAAAATGATTTACAATTCGGGTACGCTCCGTTTCGATTTGTATTTGCGTTTGTCTCTCATTTTTTTTCGTAACCCAAAACCAAACCCATTTTGGCCCGGCTTTTATTGGCGGCTAATGGGCAGGGGAAAGAAAAGTGTTGCCAGGCAGTGAGTTTCACTTGGCCTTGGGTCGAATTTTTATTGCCTTTGTGGTTTGGATTATACAATAATTCCGAGATGTCGAAAAGAAGTATTATACAGGTAGTAAGCCAAATGCTGATTGCATTTCCTGTGGTCCAAATGGGATTCTCGGGAAGCAAAGACAAATTGCCCATGTCACAACGTCGTAAAATGTGCAAAAAGTCTTTTAGCATACACAATTTGTCCAGACTCGGGATCATCGCACAATGTATTCGTCAAAAAAAAAACAGAGAAGATGAAAAATAAACAAAGTCGAAGGTAATCCAAACTGGAGACAAAGCGATCATTCAAAGCGAGGCGAAGAACACCCAGGATGGGATTTTGTCAGATCTTATCTGGGGCCTCAAACGAAAATGTCAAAACACCCCATCCCATTCCATTGGGTAATTGTGTGGAAGGTAAATTATGAAACTGTCGTTTCGTTCGGGTTCGATCTTGGCCTGGCTAAAAATGGCATCCGGGCTGTATAATATATAAGGCTGCATACTTATATATATCCCGCTGCTAACCGCAAGAATGGCAAAATGGGCAGAAGTCGTACAAGTGGCTGGAGGAATGGTTCTAAAGATGTGCATCCCACGGCGTTTGTTTACGCTCATTAAACGTGAAAAGGTGCCACCCGAATAGGCAAACTGGACGGGACCTCCGGCCGCGAAACCTTAGCACCTGTAGCTGTAGACCAAGACGAGTCTGCAGAAGAATCTGCCCTGCTCTTCTCTGCGTGTGTGGTCTCTTCGAAGAACAAACAGCCAACCAACAACCACCCCTTTCTCGTTCTCGTCACCATTCTCCATTCTTGGCCGCAAACAATTCTCTAACAATTACGCCTCAATGGCATATAATTCAATCTTCTGCTGCCTTTGCTCTTTTGTCTGATGGATGTGTGATGGATAGCTCCCAAAGAGGAGGGCGGAATGCAAAGAACACACACACACACCACACATTGTCTTAATACCTTATAGCCAGGTGTGGATTGTGTATCTGTATCTGGCCATCTGAATCCGTATCCGTGTATCAGCGGCTAGGCTAATTTGAAGTGCGTGCATCGTGGACTTCGTGTGTGGCCCGAGGACCTGGGATCAGGGAAGAACAGGGAAACTGGGACCACAGTGAATACCCATTCAGTGGGAAATCAATTAAGTGAGCAAGGAAATCTGAAAAGATGTTCTTTGTGTTCAAGGAAGAAAAGGTTTTGTGCTTGCCTTGAAATCTTCAAGAACAAGTAATATTTTTTAACAATTAATCGACTATTAAAATGTTTAAATATTATCGGTAAGAAGAGTACCAATTAAAATTCTTTGTTTTATATATTTTATATTAAGTAGTGACAACACCATATACCATTATTCCCAACCCTAATCAGTTGCATAATTATATTTTACAACTTCTTAGTCTAAACCTATCCATCATCCACTGTAGCCATCGTGCATTGAATTCAAATGCCGACTTCAGAGAGCCTTATAAATCGAAAAAAAAATCCGCCAAGAATTCCTTACCGACTCTTATAAAAATTTCGTGTTTTTTTCCTCTTATTTTCTCGTTTTTAATAATTTAAATAAAAAATGCCACCAAAGTGGTTTCGGGTTATAGCTGGGCAAACATGGCTTATAGTGAAGTGCGAGTATGTGTATACGTTAAGCGCAGACGCAGAGCCTAAACACACTCGTATGGTATATACCATATAGCGTATAGCGATATAAAATACAGGGGAGACGAACAAAGTAAACATGTGAGGCGGCCTCAGTTTTTGACTCTCGAGGAACGAGAACGTCGACGGCTGACGATTCTTGCCACACACGATCAACGAGCGGCGTTGGTGGGCTCTCAAACCCTCGAAAGCCGGGGCCTGGAACCACAGACGTCGCGCTCGGACGGTTCCACAGATCCCAGAACCCAGGGAACTCAGAACCCTGACCAGATACAGTGTTGTCGGCTAAAGATTACAGGAAGCAGGCAAGACAAGCATTTAAATTAGCTAATTAGAGACAAGATTAATTTCGGTTTTTTTGTTATAAATGGATATGATTAATTTTAAGGGGATATGATTAATACAGGATTAGGATTTATTATTATAATCAAGTATCATCCATTTAGCATGGAGTTTGAGTTAATAAAATAATACCATTATACTTAAAATGACAGATCATATGAAGGTAGGATTATTATTAATCACATATTAACCCTTAGATACGGAGACTTATTATTCCTAACTGTTCATAATCAAGTAGCATCCATTTAGCATAGAGATCGTATTAATGAAATCAGTCCATTATATTTAGTTATGATTTTTTATAAAATTTCAGATCATTGTATGGTAGGATTACTCATAGACATTAGATATTAGATTCTAATAAATATTATTATAATCAAGTATCATCCATTTAGCAAAGAGTTTGTTTTAATGATATCAGTTTATCAGAACTAGTTTTGATTTCTTATAAAATTTCTGATCCTTGTAAAGTAGGATTAATTTGTATCATGTTATGATACCCTATCTTAATCTTGAAAACTCTCCACATTTGACTGGAAACGAGCCAAAATATCAACGCTGGCCAAAACCCAGAGAGGCCAAAGAGCCAGGCCAGCTAAGCGGCCAAGAACAAACCTTAAAACTAAAGGCAAAACAAAGCCAACAAGTAGAATCGTTTTGTTTGTCGCAATGACCCCTCCCGTTTTTGTTTGTCTTTTTATGGATTTTATGGCCGTTGCTATTCCGCTTTAATTGTTTTCCCTGGCCCTCAGAACAGTCGTTCCCGTAATCCAAACAGATCAAGTCCAAGGCTTCCTTCGGTTTCCCTTTTTATATTGTTACTGTGCCAGTGCTGCCAGCCATTAAATCCCCTCAGCCTGAAGAAGCTGACCTTTGACACTCGTCTGCGGTTCGCTTGTTTGCCGGGGCGTCGATTAAGGCGGCGGGTAATTAATTTTCCTTTTTTTATTATCATTCTTATTATGGGGCATTTAGCTTGTAATTAGTGTGTAAAATTAGCCACAGGTTGTTGGGTTGTTTGTTTGCTTCTTGGGTGGCTTTTTGTGTAGCCTGAGGAGCTTGGTTAAGTGAATTCGAGATGCTATCAATTTCGTTGGCGACTTCTTGGTAATAAGGCTTGTACTTTGTTTGTTTTCGCTGGAAAGGAGTCCCGGAGACTGAGAAGTTTGTTTATGGGCTCTACTTGAAAGACTAGAGTTTGTTTAAAAGGTTTCCAATTCAAAGTGAAAACAATGTCTAGCCCATAGAAATTCCCAATAATTTATAAACAAATTTATAGAAAGACAACACCTTATCAACTCAAGGCTGTCTTGGAAGTAATCAGAAATTTTAGTTAATAAACCAACTGATTAGAAATTTCCTTGAAGTAATCAAAAGTCGATTTTGGCAAACTGATAGCAATGATAGCCATGACAAATTGTATTCCCAAGGAGAATGTTTCAAGAAAAGAAATGAATAAAAGATGACGAATCACAATATAGAGGCCAGTGAGACTTTTATTAAGAAACGATGGTACTTATATATAAAGTTTGATAAGATTCAGTTCCGAAATCATCGATCTTCAGAAATCCTTCTTCCCACCATCACAAAACTTTCAAATCAGCTGTTGATCAAATAAAGCCAGACCAACGAAAAAAAATGGGAAAAAAGCAAACTGTGAAAAAGAAACGCCAAAAAGCAATCGCCATCGTCAAGGCCCAGTTAAGAGAGTTAACATTACAATGGATGGTACAAAAAAAATCCAAAAATTAAATACAATTTGGGCGTCTGCGTCTGGCGCCCCAAAATGAAGACAAATTGTAAATAAACGTAAATTTTCGAAACGAAAGAGTGAAAACTGTGTGCGGACAAACATTTAGCAGCGGGTTACATAAAGAAAAGGTAAGAAAAGGTTTGAAGAGCCGGCCAGATAGATGGACATTAAAATAAAGTCTGGCAGAAGAGGAGCAAAAAATAAAAAATAACACAAAATGAGGGTTACGCACAATATGCCAAGTTCGGCTTCTGTTGTTGTTGTTGCATGTGTAATTAAGCGAAATTAGGACAATCGCCCCTAAAAAAAAATAAAAAAGAGATGCAAGTTACAATTTTTGTGAGTGTGGAGCCAAGAAAAAGAAAGCCGCGGAAAAAGAGTCGAAAATGCTCGGTCTTCTGGGAGAGTCGTCTTCGGTTATTTGGAGTCTTCGGATTTCAGAGTCTTCGGCTTCGATCAAACTAAGCCAAGTTTTGTTTTTGTGGCTCATTCGTGTTTGCCGCTTATTACGTTTGTTGCTGCTTTTTTTATGTTGTTTTTTATTTTTGCTTTTTCTGCCGCTGTCGTGCCCCCTTTTTTGGGGCCATATGGCGACGCCGACTGCGACTGCGATGCCGGCGACGAGGCTTGCACAAAAAAACGCGTCGCGCTTGTTATGTAATAGGTAACGAACGGCGTCGCTACGTTTTGTCATTTTGCCGTTTTTTTTTTGGATACCCAATACAGTGGGTAGTATTATTTACGGTCCAAGTTGGCCATAAATAGAAGGAAATTTAATTAATTTATGTCCCAGGAACTCGTTTCTATTTTCCATATATTATTAAAGTGTTTTTCAGCATTTTTCATGGCAGTTTCTCAAATATCTAAGAAAATATTTAATGGCCCCCAAAGGGGAAAATAATAATTGTGCATTAAAAAATCTGTTATTCTCTAGGAAAAATACCTTTCAAAAAATATTTACACGTTTTAAAGCAATGTAAAAAAAACGTTTTTAAGGGTACAAGTTTTTTGTTTCAGTATTATATTATTAGTATTTTTATGTTAGTATTTTTAAGGTACTTCTAAAATATACAACATTAAAAAAGTACTATTTATAAATGGCTAGTGTAACTCTATTTTTTTTATCAGCATGACGTTTTTAAAATATTGTCATATTTGTGAAAAATACCTTTAAAAAAATATATTAAAATTTTAAAGCAATGCAAAGAAGACATGTTTAAGGGTACAATTTTTTTGGTTTCAATATTTTTTAAAAAAGTTATTAAATCTTTTAGTATTTTTAAGGTACTTTTTAAATATACAACATTAAAAAAATACTATTTTTAAATGGCTAGTGTAATTCGAATTTTTATCAACATGACGTTTTTAAATTACAATCATATTAAGATTTGAAACTTTAAATGTTTCAATCCAATTTAAAATTTCTTGAGAAAGAGTATTTCCCACTTCGGTCTATCCCAAGCTATCTTTTACTTCTTGTTTATTATTTGTTGCTGTTGGTTTATCGTACATTTTGGTTTCAATTTTTTTGAAGTTACCAAAAAACTGAGCTGGCCAAAAAAGCGAATGCAACTGCAGCTGCAACTGCAACTTCCAGCGGCAACCTCAACTAACTGTGGGCGACTCTCGCGCATTGAAAGATAAAATTGTCCATTTTTTTGTTGTCTTCAGTTTTATTTTTGGCCTCTCTTTTTTTTGGGCTGTGCTTATTTTATAATTTGCTGCGCTTTTTACAGCTCAAGCCATGAAAAAGAGGTGAAACTAATTTTTGGTTTTTTGGTGTGGAAATCCCTCGCAGTGTTTATGTAATGCGGGTATCTTTTCTTTTTATTTGTTTGTTTTAGTTTGTGGGCGCTGCTGTGAAATGTCACTGCTAGAATGAGGAAGAGAAGAGTGCAGCATGTGTGTGCAAATGAGAGGGAAGGCGCTAAGCGGAGTTAAGGGGATAGCTCCACAATTAATTCGATTGCACAACAATCGCACAAACTAAAAGACAATTGAAATTAGAAAGGCCTCTGAGCCGAGCGAATTTAATGTTTGCGGTATTTGAGAAAAAAAATAAAAACAAAAAGAGACCTACAACAAAGGTTGAGCATCGTTTGCTGTGAAAGGTGAAAGGTGTAGATAATCGGGCAGCAGAGAAAAGAGAGTTTTTCGAAGTCGTCGTGTGTGATAGCGGGTGAGATTTGGGTATACAACACACAAATCGCGGGTGGCTTCGATATGTTTCGTTTCCCTCTGTGTCTTTTCGGTTTTAAATATATAAATTTTAGGGTCTTTCTCTTGGTTTTTTTTTCGTTGTTGGTTGGGTGTTACGAATTCGAGTGAAATCGCAGCTCGAAGATGCGGGGGAAAAGTGCATGAATTTGTTTTTTAGGCCACCGATAGTTCCGGCATTTCGGCGCCCTGCCCTCGAGGGAAGTGGGGTCAAAACTTTCGGGCCATCGAGAAATTGATTGGCACAACGAATGGAAATTCAATTTGTAATGGACCAGTGAGAGCGGGACAGCGGGTGGCGTTAATGGTTAGCGTTAACGGTTAAGATAAAGCTGAGCTGCGGATAAATCTCTGTTAGCCAATTGTTATACATAAGCGGTGAAAACTATTAAGAGGGTGTGAATGGTGGGGCATTTGCATAAATTGCATAATTAAAGTGAGCCACTAAAAGTGTTTTTTTTACACCTTGTACGCGGAAGTGTTATACAAATATAACAGTTTGACAAGGAAGTTGATTTTTAGAAAATAATTTAAGTAGTAGTTAAGTAGTATTTAAGACTTAGAGTTGCATAACAATTTTGTACAAAGTTGTATGTTAGAAAAATATTTACCGGGTTAAGTAATATTCAAGATTTAAAGTTGTATAACAGTTTGTATAAAAATTCTGTAATACTGTTATACATATGCAAATATCAAATGACATCGATCAAAAGTAATCTAATTGGAAAGGTGAAAACTCTTTAAAAAAATTTTTTTTCTGGCCCTCACAAATATGCATCTCAAAATAACATTTACTATAACACAAATCAAATGGTGAACAATAGTTCAGAGACACGAATGTTCGTGTCGAAATGTCATGGACCCTTCAACCATTCTCTCCCACACTTGGCACCCACTTTTGGTTAACCCACGCCCCCTAATAACCACTCACTCCATAGAAAAATGTAGTGTATAAAAACCAAACTGCCCGCATTGTTACAAGACCCTCCGGGAACTTTTTGTTTGGCCAGCACATAAATTTCCCTGGCTGAACTTTCAAAACCCAAATGAAATTGTTGTTCAAATGAACAGCGACGATTTGCATTCAACTTTTCTTCGGACTGGCCATTGTTTTTGCATAATTTCCCTGGGAGGAAAGGCAAACAAAAAAAAATAAAATCAGTTCACCTTCCACGACCAGCGATCTGCGATCGTTTTGAGAAAGAAAGTCATTAAGTGAATGGAAGAGACCGAATTAGAGAAGAAGCTGCCGCAGAGCAGCAGTCACAAATTAGCGTTCAAATTAAGTGATTATTATTATTAGCCGCAGATACATTTTCAAAAATGTATCTCAATTTATTGTGTGTGCTTTCTGTTAGCGGCTTATTCAAATGAAAGTTTAAGGGGAGTATGGGAGTATGGGAGTAGTGTAAAATCGGCGCCCACATCGATCTCGGTGTGATACTTTCTAAATGTGCGACCGCGTTGCACAATTTTTCTTCTCCTTTTCAGCTCTCGATTTTTCGGCGGGGTAATTGCAACTGCAACTAATGTGAAATTCAATTTGCTGCCCCAGAAACAACAACAGATGCACTGGGAAAATCTATAGTATTACAAAAAAGCTTTGTACTATTAAAAAATGTGATCCAAAATGTTACAGATGAATATAAAACATACGCGGATTTGAATTTTTTTTCATATCATCCGCAACAAAATTCTGGATCCGCCACTGATATAACCTTTACATTATTAATTCAGATAATAAATATCTTTAAATGTTTTGGATAGTAGGTGGTTTTCTTTTTCTAGAAACAATTAAACTTCCATGTTTTTTCTTAGTCCCTAAGTTTTTTTGGTATTTCAAAAGTGATGATCCATTTACCCTCCATCTAGGACCAATTTCGTTGCGAAAACCTTGCCAATTTGTGACCAATTTCGGTGATATTTCTTTCGGTGTTCAGAAATAAAGATATAGCCTCTACATTATTTATTCAGATATTAAATATAGTTAAATATTTTGGATAGTAGGGGGTTTTCTTTTTCTAGAAACAATTATACTACCATGTTATTTCTTAGATACTAAGTTTTTTAAGTATTTCAAAAGTGATGATCCGTTTACCCTCAATATAGGACCAATTTCGTTGCGAAAACCTTGCCAATTTGTGACCAATTTCGGTGATATTTCTTTCGGTGTTCAGAAATAAAACTTTCCAAGTTGCAAAATTTTCAAAGCGGACGACAAACAAAATTTGTTTAACTTTCCACAGTCGCAGCAGCGGCGGCAAAGTTGGGTTATGTCATAACAGAGGTGAGGTAAGTCGGCAGCAGGGGGCTGAGGGGGCGGGAGAGGTGCGATTTCCCTCAAGTGAAACTGTAAGCTGCGGTTATACATTTTTTTTTTCATCAGTAAATTTTTTTTTTTTTTTTTGGAAAGCCGCAAAAAGGTAAAGTAAAAAAAATGAAGTTGCACAGCCGCCAAAGTTGAAGAAAAAGAGCGCTGGACTATCCGTAGGCCTCTCTTTTTTAATGCGTGGGGACAACCAACAAAAACTACAATAACTACAGCAAAGGCAAAAACAACAATGAAACGAAAACGAAAGTGTGCGCATCCGCAATTAAAATTGTAAACGCGAGAGTTTACAAAAGTGGTAGAAGCGAGGAGGAAACGACACAAAAAATAAAATGGTTGGGTTTTCTGGAAAAAAAAAATATGCCACCAAAATGCGGTCGCTCGTCTGTCAAATTAGAGGCAAAAGTTTTCGAGTGAAAATTTTGACCCAATTTCGGTGGGTTTCGGCCGAAATGCGATTACCTAATGCCGCAGGAGAAGAAGCAACTCAGTCGCGCCCTTGTATTTTATTCGTATCTTTTCTAGGTAAACCTCAAGGCTTAAGCCTTTTTAATCACCATAAAAACATAAAAATTCGCCACACTGAATATTGCATATTGATAGAAAATGTAAATATTTAGGCTCGATAATTTGAGATGCTAAAAATACATAAATGAGGAAATAAAAATGCATATTTTTATGACCTTTATTCTTTTACATAGCATGTTTTTGGCTTGATTAATATGATAAAATGAATCTTAACTTGATTATTACTTTAAGGATAAGCAACTTTAATCTAAAGCATTAATTGTATACCCTTTACCCCCATCACAGATCGAAATAACTCTAGATATTTGGGGCACTCATCGATCGACGCAACTGGTTTGCTTATCGCTCGTTTTTCGGACATTTTTTAGAGTCGTTATAAATGAATAATTGCGCCTGGGCCTATAAAATGGGTCACCCGAGACGAGATCGGATCGGATCGATTCGAATCGACCGAGTTTCCCTTTTGTCTCGCAATGCAGCGTAATCGATTTAAATAAATTATAATTACTCACGCGGAATGGAGAACGTGTGTGTTTTAACTTAAGTGTATCCTTGACTTAAAAAGACCTGGATTTTTAAGTACAAATGCGAGGCCTTTGAGGGAACCCAATTACATACCTGAAACGATAAAAAAGAAGATATAATCCGATTAATATTGATAAAATTTGAGGATAACTTTTGGGATAATAGCCATTTATAACTCCTAAAAATATATGATCCCTTTAAAGTCGGAACTTTGTCACTTTACGCCATTCAGGACCCAAAGATTTATGATCTAGGCATTCAAGAACATCTTTGAGAAGCCCATAAAAATTAATTGAGATAATAAATGTCTTAAGAGACCCTCAATGAATCATAACCCAAATCGTATTCTCAGAATCTCCGCTCAAAGACATTAAAAAACTTTAGACCGAGAATCACCGAAAATCCTTAACAAAGTAAGGAATCCATCAATAATCGCTCGCCGAACCGAATCAAAATGAAACGAACGTTTTGATGGGGCAATACATCGTTAAAAAAAATATGAAATCATTTTGTGACGATGATGATGACGACAAAATGCCAAAGTGAAATTAGCCCAAAGTTGAAATCCATTTAGAAATCTACATGAACTCAAATGTGTGTAAAAAGGTAAGGCAAAAAGGTACAAAAAAAAAGAGATACATTCGAGTTGTGATATTAATCCAGCCATAAATCAATGGCAACAGTCCAGCCAGACATCACACAACACACGTCAAAGTTGACAGGGACCCCTCGCTATAGAGAAAGAGATATAGATACAGCGATATAGGGAAAGGGGAGCAGGGTTGTTTGTCATTTGGGCCTAGGCGTTGGCCCATAGCTGTCCAGTTGTCGTCTATCTTCGTCTCGGGCCTTTGGCTTTTGTCATGTGCGACTTTTAGGGCATCAGGCCCGGTTATGGCTTCCATCTGATCGCCCGATGAGACCCTCTCTCACAGACACACCAGCATTTTCACCGACTTTGGTTAGCCCAAAAACCATCGAAAGTTAAGTTTACTTTGGACATATTGAGGGCCTCATCGCGGCTTAGGCCTATTCGTGTTACTTGGTCCATGGCTTGTTAGACCCTCAGCTTGTTAAGGCTTGTTAGATGATTCCCAGAAGATTATCTCTTGATCTTAAATATTTTCATCTTTTATACAGTTGAATACACATCAAAATACATTTCTTTAAGTAAAAAAACCTTATTTAAAAAAAATGCATTTCTTTATTAAGTAATATATTGTAGATCTTATAAAAATCTATAGAGTTACAGGGAACCTTTTTATAAAATCATTAGTAATCAATAAACAGAGCTCTAAAGAATTTTCAGAAAATAAAAACCAAAAAATTTATTTCAGTTGCATATTCTATTTTGTACAGTATCTTCCAAGTGTGTATATTATATACCTATTTTTTCTATATTTCAATTGATTTTAGTTTCTTTGGTTATACATCTTCAGTTCCCCAAAGAGTATCTACAAATACGTTAATCTCTTGGTTTATTTTCCCACTTTAGCGGCTCGCTTTAAGCATCCAAACAATTCGGGTTGAAACAATAAATAGTCACGCATAATCTCCAAATGGAGGACGCACTGGGCCCAGTTGAAGGCGAAAAGCCCATGTGCCGCTGCTGCTTCTGCTTGGCAAAATGGGAAACTGACGGAATGAGAGACTGACTAACTGGCTAACTGACAAACTGGCCAACTGACGGCAGTTTCACGGCCAGAGACCGGACCCAGACCCCGTTCATATAGGCATAGTTTGGATCGCACAGTGAAAAGCAGCAGCAGCCAGCGATGTTGTATAGTGGCTGTTTGAGTTATTCACACAAATTTCACGCCAATGGAAACAACAACAACAACAGCAACACACTTAGTGCCGGCGATCCGTTGAATGGCCTTTGGAAATGATTTCTGCTTGGCAACAATTGCAAAAGCCATGGCTAAAAACAATTTCAACCGCAGCGAAACATTAGAGCAGCGCAGCCGATGGCGGAGAGAAAATCAGTTTGGAAACAACTGTGACGAAAAACTTGGGAAAACTGTATTGACGGGCGAAATTGGTCACAGATTTGCTGAATGGTCACTAATTGGCATTAAAATTTAATCAACGAGAGCATACAAAATGGAGCAATTAAGTAATGGTTCAAAAAACATCTGCTTTTCTAGTTAATAATATTCTTTTAGTAATACTAATAGGGTGTAGTTCTTATACCAAAAATATCTGTTTTTCTAGTTAATATTTTTTTAAGTACAAAATACCAATAGGGAGTAGTATCTAGTAAATACCTATACCAAAAACTTCTGCTTTTCTAGTTAATAATATTTTTTGAGTAAAAACAATACCAATAATGTGTAGTATCTAGTAAATATCTATTCCAAAAATATCTCCTTTTCTGTTTAATAATATTTTGTAGTAAAAAAAAATACTAAAAAGATGTAGTATTTAATCTTTTGGTATTATTTAATCACAGTTAAATGATAATTGATTTTCTCTAATATATAAATTACTTTCCCAGCTTCCTGATGTTGCTTTCAAGCCTCATTTCCAAACCATTAACAACTTGGAGTGACAGGAGAGGGGCACAAACTATTATTAACTTGGAGTTTGACGCTGGCGACTTTCACGCGCGACTTTAAACGCTGGCAAAACGCATCGCTGCACAAATTTGCATTTGCTTCAAACACACTCAAACACATGCGAATTATATGAAGGCAACCGAAAATGGAAAGCAGCGGCGAAAACTGCAACAACAACAATAACTAACAACTGTCATAAACATAACTCGGGCTCAATTGTTGGTGTTGTTGCTGTGTCTTGGTTTGGTGATATCGCCTGAGCATATCACCGCATAACGATTTCCCAACCCCCAAATTACACGGTGAGAATAAATGTAGTCATAATGTAGTAATGATCACAATCATAGCAACATGATAGATCTTAACCAGATCTATTCGATATCAATTTGAAAATAAAACTAACACTCAGCTCTATAAAGCATTGCAACACAACCGGAAGATTAGTATATTTGAGATCTTAAAGTGGGTTCAAAAAAGGATAAGATATACCAACATAATTAAAATTTCAAACAATTTAGGTTGTCATTTTGTTAATTTTAAAATGGGTTTTAGATTAAATATTATTTTTATTCAATGCATTTTAAGGATGTTTAAAAATAGAAGTGATCGGGGTTGTTCCATAAATCTCTAGAGCTTTAAAATCACCCTAACGATGCCTCATAAATATGATCGGAAGATTAGTATTTTTGTACCTTAAAGTGGGCTCAAAAAATCCTTGAACTTAAGAATGATAAGTTATACCAGCTTTATAAAAATTCCAAACAAATTAGGTTGGCATTTTGTAAATTTTAAACATTGAAAATTATTATATTTATTCAATCCATTTTAAAATCGTTTTAAAATCGAAGTGACCTAAACGACGCCTCAAAATAAGCTTTCGTAAAAAGAAAGTGGTCTTTCTAAATATACGTATATGGATTTAGACCTTTAGAATTTCTTGCAAGGCACCAGAAACGAAAAGCGTAATATAGATAACATTTCCCAAATCAGGTCTAGATATACGTAATTTTTTTCGGTGTACTGCAATATACCATTCACTTGGCTTTTGTCTCCTTTTCTCTCTCCCTCTCTCTCCCTTCCCTATCAGCAACTTTGCATTTTGTTGCTTTTGTTCCGCTGCACAGAAAAAAAAAAACAAAAACGTATGGTGCCTTCTCTATCTGCAACTTTGTCTTTAATGATTTCTCCTTCGAACAAATTTCTTGTTACCTTACTACACCTTGGCTCTCTTTCTCTCGCTTTTTGCCTGCTTTCAATTTTTATGTAATAGTTTATGAGCTGAAACAATACGCCGCTGGCTGCCTATCAGCCTGACGCTTTCTTTGTACCCAAAAACTTCCCCGAAGAAACGCAAAAAGGGGGAATGGGAAAAAGTATCTCGTAGATACCAAGCATCCACATGTGTGCATTGTTGTTGGCATTTTCCTAAGAGGATTTGCAAGGTAATGGCAAGAGCTTTTCCGACATTAAATTGAATGTGTGCGCAGGGTTCTCGCCAAAGGAGGCGAACAATGGGAAATTGGGTTTGGTTATATAAGAGGGATCAATATTAAAATTCAATTTTCATTTAAGTAGTTCCTATATTCATAACATTTTTTATCGTTTTTCAATTAGATCTATAATGGAAACATTTTTATTAAATTAAATATTTTAGTAATTTTCGGGGAAATAGGTTTGTTTGATTTGTTTCACTTTATTATTATTTTTTTAATTTGCAAAAATCTTTTTCCTGCATTAAAGAATTTTTGTTATTGTGTCAGCTCAACGTTCCTTTCTCCCAGGCGATTCCAGAAAACTACCAAAGACCTCAGGGCTCAGAATCAATATTGATTTGGTTTTTCTCCACCAGCAGCACAAGGAAAAAGTTTCCAAAATGAAAATGGCACAGTTTCCCTGACCAAACAACGCGTTTATAGGAAGATGTTACTTTTATTTTCGCCACATTTTCCTCCACTTTTCTCCTGTGCATTTGTGTGAGTGTGTGTCTGAGTTGGGTGAAATTTTTGTGGAGCATCCATTTGGCTTATGGGAAAGTTGCATTTGAATTGGCCAAAAGTGGCCGTGAGGCAGAGAATGTGATCGTAATTGATGAGCAGCAGAGAAGAGGAGAGGGAAAACAGGTCGTTAAATGGTAGTCAGAACAAGGAATACAAAATACGAGGCCATTTCCCATCGTAACAGTTTCCGTTCATGTCTATTTTATTAGCCTGAACATGTTTGGTAAGGTAAGAGTTTAGAAAACTATATGGAATTCGCACTTTAAGCAATTTTATTTATAATTTATCATTTAAGACCTATTGGTATGTAAATTCGTAATATTTTATATAAATTTTTATGAGTAAACATAATCCAAACATCCCCATCATTACAATTCAATTATAGATTTAATCTAAACCCCCAAGTCAAAATAAAAATCAATCAATCATTGACTAAGCTGCTCAATCAATTTTCCACAGCCCATCGGCCAAGTCGGTTGAATTAGGTGTCGTATCCCCTTTAGCCAAATCGCATACCTGGCCCTAATCTCCATTTTGGCCATACAAAATCGCTTGCAACACTCAACACACATACATATTAGTTCGGGTTTTCGGTTGAGTAGGCAGCAAAAAGCACAAACTTTCATATAAGTAGGCGGCGGTGGGCGTGGTCGATGGGCTTAGTTAAGCCAGTTGAACTACTGTAAAAACGATGGCGCCAAGTCAAAGTCGTAAACTTGAACATGACTGCCAAAAGGTATTAATACTCTTCGTGGAAGCATTTGAACATAATGGGGGGTTTTAAAATAAGTATGTTGTTAATGGATAACCAATGGTACATTAAATTGTTTTCGTCCTTGTTTTCAAGCATTCATATAAAGTACGGCAGGATAACACATAAATTAACTTGTATCTAATAGATAAATCAATTTATATTGTTTATATGTTGATATTTTGATTCTAATAAACCATTTTATATGATTTAAGATATTCTACAATATTATATTATATTATAATTGTTCTTCAATCTCAGTAAGGGTATCTAAACTTCTGTAAATAATTATGAATGATTCGGGTTTACCAAGTATTTAGTACCTGCAGCATATGTTAACATAGGTTTTTCATTTACCCCGTTTTATTTTCTTGCAGACTTTTTAAGTAGGTTTATTTTGTGAGTTTGGGGTCTCGTTTGTCTCACGTAGCGCAAAATGTGTGCATTTTAATGATCCAAATTATGGTTACTTTATGGCGTTATTAATAACATTTTGATTGCATCACGTACGCACGCACTGTGGAGTTGCGAAGCGCTTCCTCAGGTTTACCCTCTAGGCCTTAGCAAGAGACCCAAAACGAGAAGTCACACTGAGAAAAAATCAGGTGTTGGAATAAGAAACTATATATGATAAGATAGCTTTTGGTTTTATGCATAGGAAAGATATTATTCTTGGGATAATTTTAAAAAGGAGGTATAGTTGTTACAAATGTTAAAATGGATGGGTTAAAGTGAATCGATATAATGGCTCATATTTGTCGTTTTTTTAAAGTATTGATGTCATCCTTTCCATTCGGTTCTTAATTTATTGAAATGAGGAAATTTTTCATACCTATAATTGAAAGATCTACAAGATATTATAAGATGGAAAACAAAAGCACTTTTAATTTAAATATAATATCAAATATCATTAAATTTGTAATATCTGTATATTGTAAAAATTACATCCCAAAATTTCGTTCTGTGCAGTCCAAGAGTCCAAGACCAAGACCCAGACCAAATCCGATCCGATCCCGGGCTCTTTGGTTGTCAACACTCTTCTTGGAGCTCCGCTCACGTTTCGCATTGCCGGCCACGTAAATGGAAATGGCATGGAAATGGGTGCAAGGTGTGTGTATGCCAGTGTCCGCCGGGGGAAATCGGGTGTTGTGAAGTGCCGGAATACTCCTTGGATTTCGACTGGGCTCTTCCACTCGAAGGGCATCCCAAAATATCGAAAAAGAAGTGAAAAAATAAGTCTCGTTTGCAGCTGTAGAAATCGTGCTGAGCTGCAGCCTTGGCTTCCATGTATTTATGTATTTCTTTTCCCGGTGTCTTATCAATGCTTCATTTTTAGCTTTCGAGTGCCGTTTTCAGTTAATTTTCCGTTTCTGTTATTGAATTTTTACAACTGCCCGAAGTGGGTCAAAGATACAGATACACAGACTACAGACGGTGAGGCTTCAAAAACCACTGGGGCTGCCGACATCGTCACATAATAAAGAGAGCGGCGGCGGCGGCTTCGGTAATTTAACGTTCATTAATGTCTGGCATAATTTTCGGTACTTCTTCTTTTGCGTGCTGCATCGTCTCCATGATGAGGAATGTTTAAGCCAAAAGGTGCCCTCAACAGCGTATAAACCATGGCGACGGCAGCTGCCAAAAGTGGATCGAGTTTTGGGATTGGTGTTGGGGATATTCAGGCGAAAGGGTTGAAGGTTTCCTTAATTATATTTCACAAATTTGGGAGCTATTCCAAAACTATTATAATTTTATTGCTTTCAGACTAAAGTCCTTGGTGGACTCTTCAATATTGCCATGATCAGGCATCACAGTATTGAAAAGACATTTATTTTTGATCAGATAATATTAGTCCTTATGATATTCAGTATAATTTTATTTCGATCTTGGATTTTTTTTGAAAATAATAGTTCTTTTCTGACTGTCATATAGAAAGTTTTAGTTATTTCATAGCTGAACTGTTACGGTCCCTAAAAAATAAATAGTTATCTTTTTTACAATGATATATTTTTGTTGTATCTTTATAGAGAATGTTGTTTTCCTGAATACTTAAGAAAATATATTAAGTATTTGACAAGATAGATTATTAGTTAGATGATTAGGTGATTAAAAGAAACTTTGAAAACATTTTAAAAATTTAATATATTGGATATGTTAATAAAGTTATACCCCCTTTAATTAAAGTTCAACAAACTAACCATTTTCGGTTTACGATTATTCTAATCCCTGAAAGGGTCTTCAATTTGCATTTACATTGGCTGGGCTGCCAAGACAAAGCCGGAACCGGCATTTCTGACGTCATTGACAAACAACCGGCTAAAAACAAAAGAGCACAAAACATAAAAGTAACCAGAGAAAATCCGACTAGAACCTAACCGATGGGAACGGGTTAAGGGAGAACAAGTTGGGCAAGACAAGTACGGAATATAACTCAGACTACCAGTTGCCCATCAGTTAAGGGAACTAAGTTGAACCGAGTGCGATGGGAAATACAATACATATACTATACTACATAGATGTGATACATAGAGTGTCCCGGGGTGGAGGAATCCGAATCGGAATCCGAGGAAGTCACATGGCTCGGCACGGGGCACAACAAAACCTTAGCAAAAACGTGCAAAAAGATATACTCTATGTGGTATAGAAGATGGAGGGGTACGGCGGAGGGTCGTAGCAATCATTCTCAGAGTCGCTCGCTGGCAACCTTGGAAGTTATTTTCAAGGTGTGCACACGCTTCAAACGGAAGACGTGGAGGTAACTCGGCGCTGACAACAAAACCAAACTAGAAGTTGTTCAAATAAAAAGACATATATATATATATATATAAAGTGAAATAACAAGAAGGGGCAGAATCGGCCCATAGCATAGCATAATTTATGGCCAGACACGAGCTGAATTTTGTGAGGGACAAAGGGAGAGATCTGTACATCTGTACATGCAAAAATTCTCTCAAGATACTTTGTACTTTCAGCAGGAGTTGATAAACTTTTACACTATATCCCAAAGAGGTGTCAGCCAACCGAGCATTAGACTATTATTTGTTGTTCATAAATATTGACAGCAATCTCTCGATTCGCATGTGTTATTTGTTATACCCTGAACGAAAAACATTTGAGATTTATGGCTTGGTTTGCAAAGCAATATAATAAAATATTCGCAAATAGTAGTAAAAGTGTATCTTTCAATGTTAGCAGGGGTATGTTCTCGAAGTGCTTTATATGTTGTCAATGTTTTGTACACATAGCTAAGGCCTAGAAAATATTATTTCAATGTTCAATTGAGCTTGGTTCTTATAATAATACAAATATATTTATATATAGTCCCTATATCTATTAACACTGAACAGTTTTAGGGGGTATTTTTCTGTTCGGTTCTGACTTTTCCCAATTTTCTATTTTCTTCAAACGGTTTTTATTTTATTTTGGTGAGTACATTAGTTTGCTCTTTTGCTCTTTTTGTGTTCTTCGCTGGCTCTTTGGTTATTTGCTTCTTTTCGCAGTTTTTTCCCCCCAGTTTTTTTATTGTTTTAACGAACTCAGGTTGTTTTGACCATGAACCCATCATAAGTTTCAAATGGCTCACGCTTTTATTTCATTTCATTATTTTTCCCTCAGTTTGGGCTATGTTTGCTATAGAATGAGTTTCGGGGCTGTGGCTCCTCTCTTCGTGTATTAAAACCGAGTGGGTTCGTTCGCTCATTTTTTTGAGATGTTTATTTAAATGGGCGGACTATTTGAACTTATTTGACTCCGTTTTCCCAAATTCCCACTTACTCCAAAATGTATTCTTGGGCTTATAAATTTGTCATAATTTCGTTGGTTAGACGGCATAATTAACAAGCTCTCCGGCTATTGACCGAGCCAACATTTCGTGACTGTATCTGTATAGTCGAGTATCTGTATCCGAGTATCTGTATCTGCATATCTCTCTGTGACGGCGGTGCGTGTATTTGCTTAGTAATTATAGACCTTAGAAGTCGAATATATAGGTGTCTGACTTGTCCGGGGCATTAAACGAGGCATCGAGTCGGATTTCTCAAGGTTTAGGGCGTTTGTATTCCAAAAATGGGCCCGAGGCTTGGTATAGCCGGCTTTTTTCTTTCTTTTTTTAGCTGCAAGCCAAAATACAATAAAGAAAAAGATGGCCTCTGATGGCCATTAATTTTAAATAAGTTCGGAATTGCCGGACGAAAAGAAAGGGACCAGAAATTTTTTTGCGGGAGATTTTAAGTTGTCAAAATTTGCATAATTTGTATGCCCAAGTGTTGCTTTAAGTTCGAATTAGGTAGTTGATTACGAAGACTGTTACAGTTTATCATGTTTCTATATTTTTTTAGAGGTTCCTACAGTTCTTTGTTTTCATATACTTAGTTTTAGTAGGCCTAACCGCGATTATCTTGTGTCGTAAATATTCATTTCCCATAATTCGGATACCCCTTTTTCTTTCCCATGATTTAACCAACTTTAAGCCTTTTATATAAACCATCATCAGTCATAGATCAAATCATCTGCTTAACCCCATTTACTTACGACGACGCGGGTAAAGTCAATTGTCAACATAAATGTCATCGGATGATAAACATACCTGGAACGACAAGAGTTAAAGGTTTACAACCGATTAATAAAGGTTCATATAGGGGGAGGGGGAAAATCGCGACATGTAAGGGAATATTAAACAACATAAATAACATATTGTACAATGAGACTCAACAGTTTTGCAGCCTTTGCTTGATAAAGATCGCATTGTGCATTGTTTTGTTTTGCTTTTTTTTTGTTTTGTATCTTTTTTTTTGTACACAAAAGGGAGAAGATCCCCGGATGACATGCAGCACCATAACCACCGTGAAGTCAATTGAAGTTGCTCACACACAATGGCAACTGCGAAGGAAGCGAAATTAAATAAAAGCGCAGACATCGACGACGGCTGCAAAAAGCAGATCAACATAAAATGAAAATAAATCAAAAAACGTGGCGTTTTTCTTATAATATTTATGTTTTTTTTTTTGCATAAAAGCAACGGGAACAGCAACGACATCCAACAAGCAAAAAAAAAAGATACAAGAAGTCAGTTGCTTGGTCCGCTGGCTGCTGATGCCGAATGAAACTTTTCACCATTTTGCATAACAATTTGTATCTTTCGGCGGAGCGCGTTAAAGTCATACGGCAAAAAAACGGAGTCAAGGGTCCAACTTTTACTCGTTGCTCAACATTAAATTTTTGCGAGAGGACAGACGGAGAAAAACCATAAAAAGGGATTGGTATGGGGCAGGCAGGAGGTGGGGGTCTCTTCCTCAATAAAGGGGCAACCCTGAGTTTGCAAAAGCCCCTCTGAACTTCCTCCTATTTGGAAACATCCAAAGGATGACTGTATGCCCCTCAGTTCCATCGGTTTTGGATGCCTGCCAAAAGAGCCGAGATACTGCGATACAAAGATACATCCACATAGACGGTGCGTTGCGCAACTTTAGGAAAGTTTAAAGTTCAAATGAATGCAAAGCGGAACTAGAGGTGGGATTTAACTAATTTAATATGTAACGGAAATGGCCAAGCTTAAATTTAAATTTCAAATATACCTTAAAATAAACACGAAAAAAAAACTTACTTAATTTAATTTCGATGATATACCTTTTTTATGACTAAGCCATACGGAACAAAACTAATTTATATCTAAATTAAGAGTTAAGAAAAGGTAATTAAGTAACCTTTCCTTTAAAACTTCTTAATAATATTAATATTATCTATTCCTTGTAAATTCTAGTCTTTGGAAAAAATAAAAATAAATAATTCAAAACCATTTTTAACCCATATATAGTTCTTAGAATAGTTCCAAATATACTTCTTATAGCCATGCTCCACACTGTACATGCTAAATAATGTGTGGAAAAGGCGTAACTCTCCGGAATTAACTCAAACTGTCGACAGACCCGCAAAACGAAAGCATTTGGTCAAAGGGGGAAAAGACTGGAGAACAGGGACATAAAGTGGGTGGATAAAGAGTACCAAAAAAAAAGGGGTTCGGTTCCGACAGAAGGAGATCCCCGGTTGCTGGCACTCGAGTTTCAATTTAAATGCAACTGACATTAAATTTACTACTTTGCCACACTACACGCCACAGATACAACTACTGTGGGAGATGTGTCTGCCAGAAGAAAGAGACGCCACAACAGCGGCAGAAAGAGAGGGCAGCACAAATAGAGGGAGCTGGAGAACAGGATTTGTGTTTGCCGGTGGTTCTGCTGGTTCCACTTCCCTTCTCTTTCTCACCACTACAGAGAAACAAATAAGAACCCTTATCTAAAGTTTTTTCTGACTTCTCGGATAAAGTGCTTCAAGAAATGATCATAACTATCATTAATATTTAATATTCCTGTATCCCAATTTTTGAAAAACGTATTTTTAATAAGATTATTCCAAATATTGTCTGTTTTTTTCCTTTTTTTTATGTAATTTTCAGCTTGTAAATATTTTGAAATTTATTTTAACTATTATGAGGACTTTTTCGCAGTGCATTCAGGCGTTCGCTCCGCAAGTTTTGCAACTAAAGTTGAGACTTTGGGTGCGGTAAATTGGGAGCAGGGAGGGCTGTGAGGTGGTGTGCCTGCACAGACATTGTTGCTGTGTGTCTGTAAAATAAATTTAATGAACTAGCGCAACCATAAAGCTTAACTTATCAAGAATGCCAAACTGCAGGGGAAAGACTCCAACCGAAGTCGAAAACGAAACGAATCGACGTAAAAACGCAGAAAAGAGGGCAAAACTTTAACATATTGCACAGTGGCAGTTGCAATTTATCGATGGGCTTTAATTGGTAATGCTCAGGCTTTGTTTTGCCAAGCCATGAAAGATACATGAAATTGAAAACTAGAAAATAATGTCAACAAAGAGTTTTTACAGGATACAGACCAGACTTTACTAACTTTCCCTATAAAGAAAAAACTCTACAAACTTTAAGAGATCAACACAAGTTTTGTTGAATTTTCCGCAATCAAATATTTTAGTATAAAACTTTTTAAGATAATGATACATTCCCATTCTTTGACCATTAAAAGCAACACAATCTAGTCAATACCATTTGCATAATTCCTTTCTCTTTCTCGAAGCCATAAAATTGGTGAGCCCATTTTCCAAATTTTACGGTCTTTTTATATAGTTTTAAAGCCACTGTTCGACTTTCGGCAATACAAACACACATAAATGCAAACAACCGACACTTTATGGTTAAACTCATTTGACTTGTTGTCCAATTGTGCAATAAACTAACAACGACAAATAATTGTAGAAAATGCAAATTTTTTAGGCAAAAGCACAATACAAAAAGTAAAATGTGCTTGAATTCAAAGAAGTCTAGAAAAACGAAAGCAATATTTTGCGTGAGTCAGGATAGGTTCAGTGAACTAAGCTGTGGGGTATTTTAAAAAAAATAAATTTAAAATTGCACTTTAAAACATTTATTTACAATTAAAATTTAATATGAAAATTTTTACAGCTACCTTTTCTTTTTTTAAACATTTTTATATAATTTACGTCTTTCTTGAAAATATTTTAGTTCCATATATCTGGTCTTTGTCCCTTCTATATTTCTAGGAGGAAAAGTCTGGCCAGACCAGACGCCTTCAATCGTTAATCCATTCATTGGCGAGTGGGTGTCAGTTTCCAGTCAGTTTGAACTTTTCAAATGGAATTTTAAACAAATGAAATCAGTGGCACACTGCAACAGCCACAAAAGATAAAGATAAAGACAAGAGTCTCTGGGACTCTGAATTTGAGTCTCAGTCTGAGTCTGAGTCTGAGGCAATTGAGATGAGAATTGGTTGACAAGACAGCGGTAACAGCAAATACAACAGGGGAGAAACACAACTGTCATTTGTTATTGTCTTTGTCCGTCACTTTGTTAGTCTGCTGCACACTTCACTCCACTCTAGATTGCAGTTTTTATTGCTGGCAATGCACTGGGAGAAATTAAATGGGAGCCAAAGACACCAAAGAAATTAAAGGAATCATAATAAAATAGCATATATTATTATATCTGGGATTATTGCTTATTAAACACAGGTTTAATTTTATTTTACCCTTAATTTTTCTATCAAAAAAAATTAAATACTATTTTTTCACAGCCCTTTTTAATTGTTAAATATTTTTCCCGGATATTAAATTATTTTTTTATCTTTAAAAATAAAGTTAGGAACTTAAATATCATATACATATTTATTTAAATTCATACAAATATTTTGTAATATTTTTTCTAGTGACTTCCAACAACTCCCTAGGCTGACAGCACCCACATTAGTTGGCTCAATAGTTTTGAAGCAGATTTCGTTGCCGTTGGACTTTATGATTTCCATTCATTTAGCGGCAAACAGGAAGAGAAAGTAATGCATTGCAGTGGCTTCAACTTGGTCTCAGTCTCTGAATTCGACTGTGACTTCAGCTTGGAGACTCCGGGGCGCTCTCACTTCATAAATTTACCAGGCAAGGTGTCAAGTCAATGCCAAAGAGCCCGAGAGCTGAGGACGCAGCTGAATCCGATTCCGAATCCGAATCGGAATTCGAAGCTGAAGTTGGAGTTTCGGTTTGGTTTTGGGTTTGGGTTTTGGGCTTGGGTCTGAGTTTTCAGTTTTGAGTTGAGGCTTCGCCAGTTGCTGGCCGCCAAGTGAATGACAGTTGCCACCTTGAAAACGGCTGCCGTTGGTTTTTGTTATTTTCATTTTTTATTTTTATAGCTGCTGCTGTTATCGAGGCTGCTGCTGCTGTTTTCTGCTGTTGCTGCTGCGGCAGCTGTCGTCGGACCAGCGTCAAGCTTTCATTTAACCAAAGTCAGAGGGAGAAAGAGCCAGGCGGTACACAGAAAAACATATTCACAGCCTCATGTTATTTTATGAAAATTGCAAACCAATAAATCTAGAATTAATTCTAAACTTCGAGGTAAGGAAATCATAGGAATTTTAAAAATTATAATAGCATTTTAAAGTTTAACGACCGGAGAAAGAGAGAAAACTAGAACTAGAACTAATAATTCTAGTCTTTCAAGATAAGGAAATCATTAAAATTTAAAAAAAATATAAAAACATTTTATAACTTAACGACAGCTTCTTTAAAAATAAAAATTGTATAAAATAGTTATCGAAATAATATAGAATAAAACGCCATATACATTTTTTTTAAAGTACACTGATAAAAAAATGGAATAGTACATTTAAATATCCGCATATTGAATCAAAAATTTCATATTTCGTATTTAAATTTAATACAAAAAACATTGTATTAAATACGAAACATATTAAATTGCATAGTTTAATACTAAAATATTTAAATCAAAGAAGAGCATATTTAATTTAAATTTGTTTATATTTATTTTTAAAAATATTATATTTATCGTTAATATTTTCAGAATTAAAAAAATCCGTATTTAAATTAAAAATGTTTCATATTAATTTTGAGTATTCAAATTATTTTATTTTAAAGTTTTTAATATTTAAAATAAAAATGTTTGTAATAATAATAAAGAAAGTGTCAATTTGAAAGGGTTTTTCAATGTTTATATCAAATAAAAACACCACAAGAAGATATCTTTTATATTTACGTACAAATTAATTAATTAAAATGTATTTTATTTGTACTATCACATTTAAATATGTTTCATATTTAAATATTAGTTTCTGCCATGTCCGTTTTTAAGTACGATAATATTTAAAATAAATATTTTAAGCTGACTTTAACAAAAAGATTTATTTCATAAACTGTATACTCATGTCCATACATTTGTTCAGACCAAACATTATACATTTTTAAAAACAAATTTATATACATTAAAGTAAATTGACATATGTACATATGTATGTACGTACATATGTAAATGGGCAGAACAAAAACGAAGGCGCTAAGATAATTCTTGGCGGTTTTTTTTTGTTCTATCCTACACACATTCTTTCGCGTTTGCTTTGATCAATGACTCTTCTTCTTGATCACTAAACGACGCGTGTTATTGAAGAGTTGCAGCCGAAGAAGTTGGACGTGTCGGGTCTTTATAAAAGTGAAGTTGGCATACAAATATAAAATTAAACTTGATCGCGCTATCAAAAAATCATGTGAAGTTTCTTTAAATAAATAAGTGTGTATGTTGGCAGCAACATTCAATGCCAAAAAGTACATTTTTCGCGGCATGTCTTTTCTTTAAACTGTATTCGGCCATACATACATATGTATGTACATATGTACAATTGTTTCCGCTTTTTCAACACGGCACGACGCTTGCCATTTCATAATTGCAGCCAAAGAAGTAGGACGTGTCGTATCTTTTTTAAAGTGAAAATAGTCTAAAAATTAATATGTGCATATGTGTGTATAAAAGTTAAATTAAAATTATCAAAAATATTTTACTCGTACTGCGTTTTCCTAGAATACAACAAATTAGCGCGCGCCGTTACACGCATACATATACATACATACATATGCACGTAGAATGTATTAATTATTAAGTGGATTAAAATTTTCGGTTCTCAGAAACGTATGTATGAACATACAATCAAGTGCAGCTACACACACATACATAACACACCGTGCGTTTACCGTTGCTTGGTCGCCAACAAAGTTGAGCGTGCCCTAGCGAACACACACATGTATGTACATTTTCTGCAACACATCTACCCACACACAGCGTGCGTTTACCGTTCCTGGCAAAGTCATAGGTAAGTAAAAAACGTAGAAATAAATACATTTTTAAAAGTAAGAATACGGCAAAGTAGGTTTTAAATTAAATATGTAATACATTTTTTCTATATCATTCCTCGCAGTGGCAAACAAATACATTCTCGAACCAACATACATATATGCCAAATATACAAATTCCAGAACGAAGCATATAAAACTGGATAAAATATTGGAGGTTCCTGTTGAGAATAAAACCGATACTCGGCGTAAGGATGTGAAAACTTTCGATGGAGCTGAGCTTTTGAAAGTATGGCCAAAATATGCTGACTCGCGGGCGCCGGAATTGGTAATTTATAATTTTAGTCAGACTACATTCGGATTTTGTCTTTTTATTTATTTTTTTTGTGCTCTTTTGTTGTTTTCTTTCAGGTCCAAATCTTTAACCATTCATATTTTGATTGATCTCTTTAAAACGAAATCTATAATTTTCTTTTTTATCTTACTATTTATTTCGCAGATAACTTACAAAACTAATTAGTGTTTAGCTATTAAGATAGGTAATACTCTAAGATTGTTTAAAGTACTTTCTTTCGTTTATGAATTGACAACTGTGTATGTAGCGTGTAATGCTCTAGAAGTTAAAACATGCAACCATTTGCAGGCATATGAATGTGGAATAATTAAAAATGTATTAGTTCTTAAAAACATTGAAGAGTTTTCAAGCCATCCAATGCACATGTATGTATGATGTAAATGCTAAAAAATATGTTTTATACAGATCTCTGTAAAATAAATATAAGTGTAACTGTATTATTTGTACCTTCCAGCAAGCCGTAATGAAAAATAAATGTTTAAATAAAATCGAAAAAACAAAAATAAAAGTTGTGTACTAATTTTTTTAGTGTACCAAAAATATTTGAATACTTATCATATTTAATATTATGATTGGCATATTTTGAATAAATATGTCTAGTATTGAATCTTAATACGACTTATATTGAATTTTAATATTTCGGTTATTCATTTAACTATTAAAATTTTAGAATTTAATATGGTTTCTATTTATATTAAACACGTGTACTATTTAATTCAAATTTTAAAAATTTAAAATCAAATAGTCATAATATTAAATAGAAATATGCATTGTATTTAATTTAAATATGGCTTATATTTAACTTAAATATTTAAAATATTAAAATCTATTCCGAAAATATTTAAATTTAATATGGAAAAAAAGGTTAATATGCGCATATTGAAATTTAATAAAAACCGCAATGGATGAAAATCAAAGCGAAAAATATTTGGGTTGAATATGAAATATTTGGATTTACTACGTTTTTTTATCAGTGTAGAATTCTTTTTCGGTAACGTGTCGTATACGTAATATAAAATATTTAAATGGAATAGGTGAAAAGTCTTGTTGATTTTTAAAGTAACACAAGCTATGCAGAGAGCACAAAATTTAAGTATATTAAAAATAAATACATTTTCATTTAAGGAAAAAGTTTTAAGTAGCTTGTCTTAACATTTTAAATTTAAGTAGTGGGTATTTTTAAAGTAACAGAGTTATATAAATCAATACAATTTAATATTACAAATATTTTAAAATGTTTTAGTTTTTATTTTCCACTTTAACATCGGTAATAAAAACATCGTGACACTTTGCCATCCCAAAAATGACTCACACACCCAGTAGTTTATGATGTTTCTTTTTGTTTTGGCTCCGCTGCTTTGCCCTCGCCATGTGTGTGTTTGAAAGCAAATTTCATTTCATTTCTTCATTTGATTTCATTTCGCCGACTGCCACACCAGGCCATCAACTCCCCCCGTCTCAGATACTTTCCTTTACTTTCATTTGAGTGAAAGATACTCGAAGACGCGGCTCCCACTCTTTCTTTTTGTGGCTCTCTGCGAGATGGAAAGAGTGCTCTTTGCGCCGCTGGACGTTTTCATTTTTCAGTGAAAAGGACCAATTTCAATTTCACATCGGCTCGCTTTCAAATATATATATCCACGAGATGCTGTGTAGTTAATTATATGTGCATGGCTATCTGGCAGCTGCATTCGCCGCTTGCCGCTCATTTGTAAAAGTATCTTATAGATAAACAGGAAGTAAAGTGAGTTCCATTGGTCGTGGATGCCGCCGCTTTTTGCGCTGTATTTCATTTTAGTTTTCCTCAACACAAAAATTAACTTTTACCTGCAATACGGTTTTATTTTCACTGTGCAGATTAGCGAAGTTTTTCAAATTGCATTTTCCAATGGGTTTTTCGCCTATTCACAGGTGGGCGTTTTGGCCGAAAAGCGCTGGGAGAAAGGCTACATTTAATAGCTTCATTGTGAGTTGAGTGAGTTGAATGAGGAAAAGTTGGCAAAATTAAATGGCACGTTTGTATACAAAATTTATTGCAATTTCGAATTTAATAAGCAGGTGATTTTAATGTGGCTGCTTATGCAGTATTTAACATCATAACATGTTATAAATGGTTTTGGTTTGGCGAACAGGTGTGTAATTCCGTTTTTCAGGATATAAAATTCAAAGAAAAATAAAAAACAAATTATTAAAAAATAATCAGTATGTAATAAGTAATTTTCTCGACCCTTTTGTCTTGAAGAACAGCAATTTCCTTTCTTCCACTACATTTTCCCACAAACTCATTCAATATTTCTGCTTTTCACCTGAGCTCGCATAATCAGCTTCATCTGCCGCTTACAAGCTAAGTAAATACTTTCTAACAACTATCAAATTTCACAGGCCGGCAAAGTGTTAAATTCTCGACAAGCGATGCAGGCGAAGCGATAGGCGCGGTGGTTAACAAGAATTCCCCATCTCGCTCTATAAGGTGAAAGCGCCAGAGATTAGATGGCATAATTTTCACGCTTTTCCGCTAAAATAAAAAAGGGGGAAAAAAGAAGTGCGCTTCCCTTCAGACCCGCAGCAACTGAAAACTGAGAACTGATTTATTATACAAATTAAAAAAGCGACCACAAAGAGGCAGGGAAAACCTTTAGTAATTAGTGAGAACTTTGCGCCGTGTCATGCAAATGAGGGGAGAGATGGCCGGGCAGAAGGGACGATAGAAAATGATGAACACGAGATCAAAGTGGATAGATAAATATGCTAGAGAAGCGGGGTCCCAAGAGATATAATGGAAGCGATTAGCAACAATAAAAAACAGTTGATGTGCCGGGCAGGCCCGTACTCCGATTATACATATTAAAAAGCCAGAGAGCTGGAAGCGGCCATACAAGTTGAGACGACATTAAGTAGCTACAAGATACACACTCCAAACCGCAGCTCTGCTCTTGAGATACTTTTGGACACGAAGCGGAAACACACTCACACCGCCTCGAAAGAATCGAGGGACGATCAACGAGAAGCGGACAGCGGACAAACGGCAGTGCTGACAACTGAAGAATAAAATAACTAGCTAAACCAAATTTAGTTAAAGATATAAACAAAACATCATGTTATTTGGAAAAAATAACCATTTTTATATAAAAGACAGATATATTGAGACGGCACATATTAATACTCTGACTTTATCTAACAATGTAAAGTTGAAACCATGTAATTTTTTTTTTTTTTCTTAAAAAAAAACCTATTCAAATCCCAAAAATGGTTTCCTTTATTTACCTTCAGATGTGATAAACATATTTAAAAAAATTTTATAAAACTATCTTTCTTATCCTAATGTTTAATCATAGTAACTTATAAAAACGGAAGTTTTGGTACTGGGGCTCGAACTACGGAAGTCTGAAGCTACAAAATAGCCAAATCGGCACCTCTGATATATGGACAAACAGACAGAAGCAGAAGGCACGCCTTTGAGCGACTTAACTCTTTGGCTACATCATAAATTTTTAATGTGAAGATGTGCAGAGAGATGCAGCCACAAAAAGACAGAAGACAGGCGACAGCGTAGCACCAGCGACAACAACAACAAATGGAGACCAGCAGTCGGGATCGCGTATCTTAAAGATACAAATTACAAGCGGTAGACATTGAGATTGAGGCCCCGGCAGCAACAAGAGCAATAAATAAACATCGCCGATATACGGAGGTAGCATGAAAATGATTAAAAGAGCTAAAGACCATGTCTCCGCGGCGTTTCATTCCGCCCCGTTTCAGGGCCAACCGCCAACCGGTGGAACGCAGCGGCAAACGGAACGAGCAATTTATGCAAATGTCGAGGAAGCTGAAACGTGCGAAAGGAAACATACATATAACGCTCGGAATCGCTTAATGCATCCCAAAGTCGGGGGAGCCAAGGGTCTCGGACTCTGTTTCTGTTTCTGTCAGTCTCTGGGGCCTGTCATCATTTTTGTCACGCACATTGCCATTCGAAGGCTTCTCTCTTCGCTGTCGGCTCTTCTGTCACAGAAGACGACTCTTCTGCCGTGTGTGTCTTCAGCTTCTTCATTTTCTACAGCTGCTTAGCTTCTTTGTTTCTCTTTGTTGCTTTGAATGCCGCCTGCCACTCGAATTCAATTTGTTAAGCGTTTAAGCGTGCCGGAACGAAACAAACTGGAATGGAACACCCTAGTGAGGCTACAGTGGAATGAAACTTTAGGTTATGTTGTATACTGTGCGTGTGGCGGCAAATAAGACAAAGAAGTATTCAATTTAAACCCATATGTACTTTGTTTGATAAAACTAGGACTGTTTATGAATTCATTTTATAAGAAATGCCGATGTAAAAGTTTTAAAAGACATTATATGCCTTAATATTTTTCGAGAATTACATCTTTTTCACATGCTTAAAAGGCCCATAAACCACTGTTCGATCAGACGTCCGTTTTCAGCGAGGCACTCATAAATCGCTTGTGCCGTGCTCGGGCTGCTTATGTTGTTACCGCTGACTCTTGTAGGGCTCTCGTGGGCCGGCTGCCTCGTAAGTATCTTTCGGATTTATGCATTGTTTATGTTGAAATCCCAGCGTGGTTATGTCTGGTGCGGCCTGTCTGTCCGACGTCCATTGATTTCAATTATAACCCAGTTTCATTAATGCAGTTTACTTTAACCCCTCTACACCACGGACTGTATGTATATACCTATATATTATATATAGTGCTCTCTTTTCGGCCTTTTAGCTCACTTTTTGAGGTTGGCTTGGCTTGGCTCGCGGTCCGCAATCTCATTGTCAGATAATTATCACTGGGGCGGGTGTGCGTGTGTGTACTTTTGGAAACCCTGACCTGAAACGATATTATTTCTGTTTACTTTTGCTTAGCCTCTGTGTGGACTCTAATGTGCGTTTGTTTCGCGAGCTATTTGCGGCACATTTTCAGTCCAACTTCCCTAGTTCAAATCTTCTGTAACTCAAATAGCATTGAGAAAACTTTTAGACAAAGTTAGTATTTATTTTTTAAATGACATACCACTCAGAAAAGTCTTTTACAATATCCTCTACCTATTTGATCCATTCCCCTTACCCAACCCATTTTTATGGGATTTTCTAACGGATATTGATTGTGGAACATGGAAAATCTACCAACGACATACATGGAAAATCGCTCTGCTATCGAAATCGATATTTGAACAAAGGCAATTACAGATAATGGGTGGTATGGTGGGGGCTGTATCGTTGTTGTGGTCTCTCGCATATAATTACCATTAAATGCACGTGGCGCACTCACAAAACCAATATGAGAGTCTCTCGATATGACACACCCATGCTGGTTTCGTATCCTGTAGAAATCCTGCGAGTGTCTCCTTTTAATATTTTTTTTACCGCTGTTGTTGGAATTTATATATTTTCTGTATTTCGCCCTTTGTGTTCGGAGCATCGACCATGAAAAGTCCAATGATAAACGAGCCCCGACCAACAATAACAACAACCAGCTCGACGAAAATTGTAGTTGATGACCTCAGATAGACACTTTCAAGGATACGACAAAAACGACGTCAGAGAAGGTTGTTGTTGGTGCCGCTCGCATTAACCAAGCAAAGGTTAAAGGTACCAACAACAACAAAAAAACCATCAAAATTACTACCACTGCGACGGGTATTACAAGGTTAGAACGTTGCTCGACACTCAGTTCAGTTCAGTTCGGCTGAGTTCAGTTTGCCTGGGTTTCACTTTGGGTCTGGGCTCGATGTAGTTGGCTGTTCCCATCGCCTGGTGGCCAATGAAATGAAATATCCACAGCCAACCCGAGACAGTCCAAGGGAATAAGCGAATTAAAAAATGAAACAGATGACAAAGGAGGTGGTTTTTAACTGGGGAAGATCAAATACCCTTTCAATAAGATGGTTCCAAAAGGTGTTCCAAAAAAAATGACTTTTTCAAAACTTATTATTAAAAATGTAATATTTTATCTTAAGTATTTGATATTACTCGGAAAATATTTTTAAATATCTTCAATACATAACATACAAAAATCAGGGTATTTTTTAGTTACAAACTTTATTTAATACTGGAAATACTGGAAAATAAATTGTATAGTACAGTTGAAGCATTTTATAGAAACTTCCTTCAAATGATGTTATATATTTATTTTTTGGTATTTTAAAAGTATCTTAGTACTTGGTAAACTGCGAACTCTGTAGGATATATGCCCTTCATACACTGAGGGCAAAAAGTATTGCACCGCGTAAATTACACAAAGAGACCGAGAGGCAAGATAAAAAAGGAAGAGGGATAGAAGACATTGACTAGCAACAGGCGATGGGCAACAACAAAATGAGCGTAATAATAGTTGTAATGAAATAGAAGCGCAACTGTGGGCAGGGCTGTACTTAGCAGGGGGCAAAGGGAATCCCACCAGGGGTATGATTGTATTAATCAAAGGAGGAGGAATCAGCCATATATATGTATAAACATTCAGACAGAGAGAAGAGGAAGGAAAACCATCTGGTGCGATTCAAGCGAATCAAATAATTGTAGTTTGCAAATGGAAATTATAAAGAAGCCAAACAAGACAAAGTGGGAGGTAAAGGGGCGGAACGAAGAAGGAAACAACATCATTTGGGCGTTTCAACATCTAAAGATTGATATACTCTAAGGAAAACACGAAAAATCAACAACAAGATATTATTATCAATCGTTTCTCTTTTGCTAAACCAGAATTTATGGTTTCATGTAGCACTATTAAAGTGTTTATGAGCTAAACTTCCTTGAGATATGCACGATTTAAAGCTATCAATGCTATTATTTAGAATTGCACACATTAGTCGGCAATTAGAACATGTGGCATTGTATTGCATTGATCATAAAAATCTATTAAATCTGTACAGAACCATGTAATTTAAAATCTACTAGAAAGATTTAAGTTCCTAAGCGTCAGCACATATTTCCCCAATGCACTTAGATGTGTAACAGAATTTCGAAATTTAATTCGATACCCCAATGGACTGCAATATAAATCTTTTAAATCAGTTTTATTTCAAAATTCCAGTACAAACGTTACGATAACATTTAGTTTTATGATATTACAACTCGTAACTCAACACATTTCTTGCCATTACCCAATCGCTTTGTTTTCCTTACTTATCAAACGATTTCCATAGCCGAGAGTAATTACATTTCCCAAGTGCTTAATAAAGCACATAGATCGTTTTTGTATATTTTCCCCTGCCAACCACCCACAATTGTTTATTGGGAATGCCATAATTAAAATACTATCGCCGCTTCGTAAGATGAATGTTGTGTATGCTACGCAAATACTATATACGTATACAACCACTTCTAGCAGGCCCGAAAGTGGAGACAAAAAAAATAAATATATATCAGAGCAGCAGAAACAGAGACGGCATCAGTTTTCAGAATTAGGTCAAGTTTCGGTTTTATTACCCCAGCACGAGAGTGTGTGCGTTGAGGGAACTTTACTTCTCCATACTACTCGGCTCATTCGTTCCCCAAGGGAACACACCCTGAGATGCTCTGCATGCGTGTATAATTTCCTTTGATTAAATCATAAAATATGCAAAAATACAAAGCCAGAAAATAAATGTACAACAACAAAAGTTTTTCGGTGCCCAAAAAGGCGGAAACTAGGTCAGAGTTTGGGGCTGGCTGCCCCAAAAAAAAGAAAAACAAGAAGACAAAAACAGAGCAGCAGCAGCAGCCATTCCAGTGAGTTGAGAGTTATTTTGCGGTTGCCAAGCTGTCTCACACGGCGTATGCGTAATATGAGCAATTTCTTGGAAACGATGTTGCCTCCGCCAGATTACAGAAACTAGCTAAAACGAGCCATTGATAAGACTATTTATTTTTAGTCAATCTAAAAATAGCTCATCTAACAACTTAGTACTAGTAAATTACTAGCTTTTTGAGTAAACAAAAATTTACTACTTCAACTACACATGATTTCATATTATTGTTTGCATTAGGTTCGGTTTCTCATCCTCAAGTTAAACTAAAAGTAGGTTTTAAACCTAGAATTAAAAATTTTTAGTTTCAAAGCTACTCTAAGCTTTAGTTTTTAACCATTTATTGTTAACTTAAGATGTGGCCTTCAAATATAAAATATTTTTTAAATACTAAATCCTCTAGATAAAAGGGTTCCAGTAACCATCAGTTATATAACCATCCTAACCATCAGTTATCTAAGGGACAAGAACACGTTGACCATTTGATTTTAAACATATATTTTTAATATTTATGGTCAAACCATCTGATGTACAATTTGATAAAAAATAATTATGCAAAGTAACGATCGAAATACACTTATTTCTCATGTCTAGAGTTAAGTTTCCTTTATAAGGACCTTCTTTTGGACTTTTAAAACCCGCCAGAGGTGCCATATTTCGGCCCACTTGTCCGCACTGCTCCCGAGGCCTAAAAGGTCAAGCTGAAGTAGGATTTAAACCTAGAATTGAAAATTTTAATTTGAAAGCTACTCGAAGCTTAAGTTTTTAACCTTTTATCGTTAGCTTGAGATATGGCCATCAAATATAAAATATTTATTAAACAATAAATCCTCCAGCTAAAATGGTTCCAGTAAAGCCCCTATTCTAACCATCAGTTATCTATATTTTTAATATTTATGGTCGAACCATCAAATGTAAAATTTGATAAAAAAATTATGCAAAGTAACGATCAAAATGCACTTATTTCTCATGTCTAAAGTTAAGTTTCCTATATAACGTTTGACGTTGAAAATCCGCCAGAGGTGCCATATTTCGGCCCACTTGTCCGCACTGCTCCCGAGGCCTAAAAGGTCAAGCTGGTAGCTTCAATCAGCGGCAGCAGATGTAGAGGTAGGTGAGCAGATGAACAGAGGCAGTGGCTGTTTTCAGCATTGAGAGGAGACGAAACGACCCCCGGCAGAAGGCGAGTGGCGGGGCAATTAGCGCGCAATTGACCTACATTGGGGCAACATTAATGGTGTCAATAGTAAACGAGACTGCGACGACAACTCGCTGCCGCTCAGCTCTGCTCGGTTGAGTTTAGTTCAGTTGGGTTGGTTTGGTTTGCTATAGTTCGGCGAGCGAAATACAAAAAAAAAATATAGAAAAAAAAAACTGTTCAATGTTTATGCACGCACACTGAAATATATAGACATAAGTAAACCAAGGGAGCCGCCGCAGCATAAATTCCAAGTGCAATCAGCGTAGGAAAACAAATTACACACTTTTCAAATTATGCCTCACCTTCGGAAAAGTCTGAAACATAATCTGCGCCGAAACGAAAACGAAAACCTTGCTCGACGAATACTTCGATGCAATTATTTCTGTCAGTGTCGCCTTGTGACGTCAGCGCTGTGGGGGCACTAGGAAGCGATCACTTTGCGATTCGTTGAGCTTCGAATGGGGCAAATAGAATAGGGAAATAAAGATAATATTAGCTTTACAATAGCACTCCGCCCTTCAAATGTGCATGGGTGTACCTTGTACTAGATAGGGAAATATATTACAAAGAAAAATGTAACGTTTTTTAGAAGTAAACAAGTTTGTTAAAGAACCATTTATAAGAATAATAGATCGTGCTGATTTACTTGGTATTAATAAAAATGTAAAGGTAAAATGGTAACAGAGAGAATAAATGATGCCTTGGTAACGCTCTAAAATTCCCAACCGGTTTAAGACGCTAATCTTTAATAAACTGTTATTTCTCTATTAATTCGTATTAACAATATAATTGTTTTTACAAGTAGGTCTAAGTTTTTCTAAATATTTATATTTAAGAAAATATGTTCAATTTTTTCAAAGATTTGAATTAAACAAATATTTTTCTTATAAATATTTTTATAAACATTTTTAAAAATAGGTCTAAGTATTTCCAAATATTAATATTAAAAAAAAAATCTTACATCTTTCGAAAGATACGAATTAATCTGTTATTTTTTCTATTTTGCATCTTTAAAAAATAATTAATTTTTATTCAAAATATTAAAAAATTTTACATTTAGGTCTAAGTATTTCCAAATATAAACATTAAAAAAAAAATGTTACATTTTTCGAAAAAAACGAAATATAAAAAAAATGAATTTCAGATCTCTAACTTGTAATTTACAATTTTAAGGCTTTTAGGATATCTGAGATATTCAGAGGAAGGGGAAGAGAACCACTTCAAATGTGGCCTCTAAAATAATGAGTATTTCCCCCAAGTGCGCGAGCATTACAACCAATTCAAGAAACTTGGCCGAAACAATTGAAGGCGTTGCATTTTGTGGCGAGATGCGTGAGATATATCTTTGGCGCTATATTTTTTTTTGGCCTCTGAAGAGACAGGCCCCCACCCTCGGCAGCGACGTCGGCAGAGGTCGGAGCAGAGCAGCTGCGGCGTCGGCAGAGCAGCAGCATGTAAGTTGTACACGATAAATGAGAAATGAGGTTACCTACTTTTTAAGAAGGTCAATACGACCCAAAACAAATGAGCGAGGCAACGCCAGGCAGCGACGTCGGCCGAGGCAGAGGCAGCGGTGGCACAGAGTGGAGAGAGCGAGGCAGCAGCAGCAGCAGCACCAGAGAGACAACGCGTGAGAGAGAGAGGGAACGCGAGAGCCAAAGCTCAGTGACCATGTGAGCAGAGTCGACGTAGACTGCGCTGCCAGCGAAACATACCACAAACATTACAGCAAACGTTTTCAATGAAAACAAAAGTAGTACACACTGAGGCTGACGTCGACGCCGCCGTCGAGGGTGGCAGCGCAGTCGGCGCCGGCAGCGACGCTGACGTCAGCGTTGGCGGCATGTAAGTAGTGTCCAAAGTTGGTGACGAATTCGGGGCTAAGATTTCGATTTCTGTGGCCACATGCGAGGGCGACTGCGCAGCCAGCGCCGCGAGGGCGCGGCCATCATACAGTGAGGAAAATTGGGCTACTCTCTGGAAAATCACTTAAGATATAGAGACTAAGAGGAGTTCAGTTATAGAAGACTTTCATGCATATAGAACTTTATGAAATATCTAGTTTTGAAGAACTAATCAAGCTATAGGGAACTTAGGGTTTATAAAAACTCCATGTTATGTTTGTAAAAAACTAAGAGATATAAAGATTCTGATATTGAGAACTTTCAGTTCTGAAATATCTTGAGTTAAAGAAAACATAGTCATAGAAAACATGAAAGGATTTTAAAATATGATCCTTAAGTTCGCACTTTGGTTTTAAAATGTATCGCTCATACGTACTGTTGTCTTTAATCTAAAGTTTATTTTAACCAAACATAGCTTTTCTGTATTTTAATAATTAAAAAACAAAGTGGGAAGATGCTTATTGTAACCTAAATTGTAACTGGCATATGAGTAAATTTTAAGTTTTCCAAGGTTGCCACACCAGAGTCTACCAAATTTAAGGGTGGGAATAAGATTATATTTTGGTCCTCCAGTTGCCCTCTTAATTGCCCTCAGTATAAGAAAAATTTAGAAGTCAATGTAATGTATTTAAGAAAAATATGCATATAATGTTTTATCAAATACTTGACTTCAAATATTCCAGTACACATATACCTTGGCTGGGAGTTTCTAGAGTTAGGAACCTCTCTCAGAAAAACCAAAAAAAATTTCGTTGAAATCCCAAAAAATTCCAACCTTGGTTGAAAGTCATTTCTGTAAAACTGTGCCTTAACTATAATGTCGTATTAAGGAAATAAACTTCAAAGATATGCAGGATTTGGACAGTTTCTTTGTAAGCAAAAGTTGGCACCTCTGCTGACACCTCCAAAGCGGCCGACCGCTTGTAACGAGGCTAAATCGGAGCAGAGGCAGAGGCAGCGGCGGCAACTGCGACTGCGACGCTTTAGTATCGAGCACGCCGCCAACGCTTTTCAGCTAGCTGCATTTTTGTCGCTGGGCAGAGCTGCCGAAGCTCTGCCGACGCTCTGCTCCGCTGCGTTGTTTTGCTTTTTGCTTTTAGCCTCCACCTCCTTTCGACTGTGTGCATTGTTTCATCGCGTTTTGTTGTAAACATTTCTGTTTGTTGTTTCGCATTCGAATGTTTGAATGCGATTGCGGATTGCGGGCGAGAATGAAGTGCTGTAATTGAGATTAGTGGGCGATTGGGGCGCTTAGCCGAAGCCAAATTAACGGATAAATGAAAGCGGCTAATAAGTGACCTTTTACTTTTTCGATATCTAGATTATAGTAGTGGCTATATTATTTTGTACCCTCTATTCATATCTTCTAATAAAATCTGTTTGATTTTGCAGCCTTCATACCTATCATAATATCTGAATCGTTTAATGTCTAAATGGTTTTATTAGTTCTTTTCAAAATCTGCAAAATATCCACCACAAACCTGAATTCTTTTCATCCTTCAAATCTCAATAAATAAATATCAGGGCCATATTTTAATTTTGGTTCTATCAATAAACACATAACATCTAGCTATAAAATAGTCTCAAAGGCTTATGTTATATTTTGGTCATCTTCTAATAAAATATTATAACTAGAATGAATTAGAATGTCAGAACTACCGCTTATAATGTAATATTAAGATAGTTTTGAGTAGTTCTTGACAAAACTGGGTTGAAAGCTGATTTTGATTCTGTTTCTGCATGAGAATCCATTGCTTTTGCCTCGACCCATATCATAATACCCTTGGTACGGTTAACCAATTAGACTGCCAGTGATAGGCTGTCATAGTATACCTACAGTAGCAACCAATTTTGAATCAATAAGTTAGTTAAGTTCCCTTTCCACCCACAAAAACACACACACACACACACACGTCCCTGTGTTAGCCAGTTTGAAGGCATGAGGGTCAATGATTGTAGCTTCGTTGCGGGTGGCTGACAACAGCAACAACAACCTTAGATACACACGCACACAAATGCGACAACACCCACACAGATACACTTGAATTGTGTCATTGTTATCGGGCGCGGAATCGTGAGTTTTGTGGCATGAACATTGAAATGAAATCATGTCATCGATATAAATATAGAACGAGAATTTTTTTCGGGGCCTTTTCCTCTCTCTCCCAACTTTATCTATCGGAAATGACAAAGTTTGAGGGCCATCCCCTGGCTGAAAATTATGGATTGGCTTATTAGGGAAAACCTTCATTCTCAGTGACCACATCGATTTACCCCAACCCCAATCAATTTGATTAAACCCTGGAACCTTAAAAGCTCTTCAACAGGTTCGACATCGACTCACACAGTCTGTCTGTCAGTCTCAGTGTCACAAAAGCGACAAACTCAAAGAACCTTGGATGCCAAACGGCATATTGAATGTGTCAAATCAAGATATTGAGAAATATTTGGGAAATGTCATGTTTTTAGACGGTGAAATTCCTTATATAAGCCAATTAAGGGGTTACATTAAGTGATATTACTAAATTGATTTGTTTGGTATCAAAGACCTTATGGAATTCAACGAATTTTCGACAAATTAATTAAACGCTATGAAATAACTTGAAATTTCATAGAAATGAAAAAGATACAGTTTTGAAATAAGTTTTTTTAAACATGTTCTTATTATATCGACAAAATTGTTCATTACACATCTATTACATCTATTGTAATAGTTTCAAGGAATTTTAATATTGGTGATTAATATTTTGTATACAGAGAGAAGTATCCAAGAACATTGTTCTTGAATATAGAACATTGTTCATGAATTGGAAAAATTGTTCTTAAATTGAGAACATGGTTCTTTTATTGACAACTTTCGTTCTTAAAATCCGTGTAAGTACATTTTGGTATCAATATAAGAAATTGAGAGAAGAGAAAAGTTTAAATGAGTTTATTTAACTTTTTAATAAGTATACCCTAACGACTGAACTAATAGTTTAATTTTTAATACCTAAATACCGCCATTTCAACTTGATTCGGCGAAATAAAAACATTTTCAACTTAAAAATGTCTTTATATTTTTAATAACACTTTCAACTCAGATGAGAATGTCAGAATTTTCTCTGTGTATAATCTCTTGAATAATTGATCCGATTAGTTAAATAATATTTTAAAATTTGATAACATTATGTAGTAAAATTAGTATTCGATATTGATTAACATGAGGAAGTGCAATATGGTTATGGAAATCAGTAATTCCACATTTCTACTGACTACTAGCCAACTTAAATTGCCCTCATATGTTGATCCCGCAAAGGTTTTCACATTGAAATATTATCAAATGTAATTACGCAAAATCATAGAGCAAAACGACCTTATCGCACAAATTGAAACAGCAACCACAATAGCAAAACGCTTTTGTAACCCATGATTACAACAAACAAACAAGCACACATACACACACACACAATCGAAGGCAGAGGCATGTAATTGTAATTACAAATGGAAACACCTTCGCACAAAATAGAAAAAAAGAGTACACATCAACTACAAAAAGCTAGCACACACTTCCTCATAGACAATAAAAAAAAATAGCTACAACTACAAGGGAAATAAACCGTTACAAAAACAAAACATAAACAAAGTGGGAGAGAGATTACTATAGTGCATATGTGTGCCCTTCTTCTTATTCTACCGCTCCCTCTCTCACTCCCCCTCGTGGCAAATTCACCTTCGGTCAAATGAATTAAAATGAATTAGCACGAGGCTTGCATGCTCTTTCTACCTCTCCCTCTCTCTCTTTCTGGGAGAGAAAGATCACTCAAAATAGTCGTCTACTTTCTCTCTGTAAATAGTGAAAATCGGACTTCCAATGTTAAAGACATTTCGAAATCCGAATCCGTGAAAGTAAAACACACAAGGGTCAATTTCTCATCTCCCTCACTCCACCACCCACAAGCCTTTAATGGGTAATTTATCCATGTCTGTCTCTTTCTCTCTCTGAAAAAAGTTTTCAACTCACAATTACGGCCATTTCTACACAGTAAAAATAGATATTTACAAAATAAAGATAATATTTTGATGTGTGAATAGTTTTAAATTGCAGCAAAGGTCTTAACTTGTATTAAATCAACCATAATAGGTAAGAGTGCAGGTTCAAGTACCACCTCTCACTGATGATTTTTTTATTTTTTCAGTTTAATATCAATTTTAAACTCTAAAAACAAATACATGTATATGTTTAAAATACTAAAAATTGGTTTTTAAAGTCTTTGAATTAATCGAATTATCTATATTTTTTCTTCACTTTTATTAAAACAATTTTAATAGGTTAGAGTGTAGGTTCAGTACCACCTCTCACCGATGATATCTTTAATGTTTCAGGTTAACATCAATTTTAAATTTTAAAAACAAATACAATGTTTAAAATACAAAAAATTCGTTTCATATTAATCGAATTATGTATATTTTTCCTGTTTTATTCTCCAAACGTTTTCCCCATTATTTTCCCGTATTTCATTACACTCTATGAAAGCGAGGGGTCAGGCGATATTTATCTGCCATACGGTTTGCACTTGACTATAACGGTAATTACATCTAGGCACGGCATTGCCCCTGAATTTTAATGCAATGCACACACACGAGCGCATCAAATGTTGCACATTTCGTTTGATTGTTTCCTCGATTTCGCGCATTCGCCTTGCTATTTGTTATTGCTGATGTATTTTTCATAGCTTAACGGTAATCACTATTTGCGACGACATTGAATTCTCGTTACTACCGTGGGCATCACTAATTGATCCGTAAAGATCGTCAAGTCCTATGGGAGATTTAAGATTTCCTAATGGGTTTTAAGCAGACCATACATCCATTATGAAACTAAAGGATCGTTGAATAAGAGTTGTATACTAGTTAAGTAAGGACAATACAATAGAAATTACCAAAGAGCTTTATCTTATTTCGTAATAAGACAGGAAAATAATATAATATAATATAATATTAAAGATTTCCTAATGGGTTTAAAGCAGTCCATACAACCATTATGAAACTAAAGGATCGTTGAATAAGAGTTGTATACTTGTTAAGCAAGGACAATACAATAGAAATTACCAAAGAGTTTTATCTTATTTCGTGATAGGACAGGAAACTAATATAGTATAATATAATATTAAAGATTTCCTAATGGGTTTTAGGCAGTCCATACAACCATTATGAAACTAAAGGATCGTTGAATAAGAGTTCTATACTTGTTAGGTAAGGACAATACAATATATATTACCAAAGAGTTTTATCTTATTTCGTGATAAGACAAGAAAATAATATAATATTAAAGATTTCCATTGGGTTTTAAGCAGTCCATACAACCATTATGAAACGAAAGAATCGTTGAACAAGAGTTGTATACTTGTTAAGTAAGGATAATACAATAGAAATTACCAAAGAGTTTTATCTTATTTCGCGATAAGACAAGAAAATACTATAACTGCATTTGGTATAATCTTATCTAACGAAAATTGCTGTTAACTGTCAGAGATTTACACTTCAAGTAGATTTTAAATTATCTTATATGTCATTACGTCATTATGGGAGATTAAAGATTCCTTAATCTTTTAGGCAGACCATACAACCATTATGAAACTAAAGGCTCGTTAAATAAGAGTTTTATACTAGTTAAGTAAGGACAATACAATTGAAATTACCAAAGAGTTTTATCTTTTATGTTTTTTCTTACCTGGCTAGAGCCATTCTAACATGAGAGAGCCCTCCAAGAGGCAACGCCAGGGTATCCACTTTGAAGGTTTTCTTCTACAACTTCCCACACGGAACTCAAAGGGAAAATCAAAACTTGTGCTTTGATTTCTCCGACTTGCTAATACTTTTATTACTTGATTTTTCTTATGATATTATAAATATTTCTTGTTTTTGGCACTTAATGGAATATTTTTTAAGAGGTCTTGACTTATTTGTAGCACATTAACGTCATTTTGATTTGTAATTCAAAGAAGATCTGGTTAGGTTTGAGATACATTTAGTTAGGTATAACTAACAACGACAGTACGCCTTGAAATATGCAACGTTTTTTGTCAAACCCTTTTGCGAACAAAGAAAAACGCGATAAGTTTAAATGAAAAGAACACCGGGAAATTTGATCACATTCAATTGTGAGACGAACGTGGTTGACCATATAACGACCAGTTTCTGTACAACCCGTCGCATACGTGATATTTGCACGCGAAATTATCAAAAAAGCCAAAAGGCACACAAATATTATCGCGTCTCTCTCACTCACTCACTCACACAGCGAAAGAGAAGGGTGAAAAAACCAGCGTACAATGTTCAATGCCAAATCAAAATAAAAATAAAGCCAGCAACAAAAGATACTGAAAAAAACATCGAAAAAAAACAAAATAAATATGAGTGATTCAAGTTATCAGCAGAATTCGGTGTGATAAGCCAAATTAAACAAAGACTTTTGTGTAGCGATAGCCCTATCTCTCTCACTCGCCCACTCATCAGCGGTTGCACTTGTCTCTTTCTTGGCAACATTTGCACATGGCTCTCGCTAGCCGGCATTAAAAAACGCTCAGCCTCGGCCAATAAGTAACGAAATCAATAAATACAAAAATGCGAAAGAAAAAGCGAAGAGAAGGCAGCAGCGCTTCCGCAGCTGGCCGGCAAAATAATCAGTGCAAAAGCAGCTTTGGAGGTCACCACTGACGCCCCAAGACGCGGCTAGAAGAAGAGAAGAATCTTCTGCTGCAAGAAGAGACTCTCCAAAAACTACACTCAACAAATAAGAAACAAATCCAATATGAGAGCATGACGGATGGAGAAACTAACGAGCAAAAAAAAAAACTAAAACAAAAACCACACACTAAATTCCATTCCATAGTCATGAACGTACAAGGTTCTTCCTATATCACTCGATTCCACTTTTATACATACAAAAAACAATATAGAAAAAAAAGTAAAGCAAAACCAAAAAAAAAAGCTCTCAACCTGCGCAAGTGAAAAAGCTACCATTTTGTCTTTGCAAACTCAGAAAAAAGCTGCGCCGGCGTTTGCTCGCTGACCTCAGCTGCTTGTTTGTCCGTAAGAGCAAGCGAGATGGCTGCCACAAAGGAGCGAGAGGGCAAACAAAGTTCTCTCATTTATAAACAATAAACAAAAATATTGGACAGGGGGCGGAGGGAGGGCAGCACATGTTTTTAATTGAACTGAACGGACAAACAGAGCTTTTTGCAAGTCGAAACATGTGTAGTACACCAGAGCTAGCCTTCTCTTTCTAGCTCTTTTCAAAATGTCAATGCTATTTCGGTTTGTTTTTTTTCTGAAACCACTTTTTCTGCCCGTCTGGCAACGCTGATGCTCGAAAAGCTTTGCTTTTTTTTTAAACAAATACAAATTAATATAATTTTAATCAAATTCGAAAAATGTGAGATTTGCGTCACAATCAATAGAAGGAGACAGTGGTCTATATGCAGGGGTGTGTTAGAAAGAGAGCGGCCACAATAGAAAGAAAGAGAGAGCGCAAGCCTGTGTGCCGGGTGTTAAAAAGCCGACTCTACCCAAAGATATAGAAAAAGTTGCCTTGCTTTTCAGCTTCTTTGCTCGCTTTATTCTCGAGTTTCAAGCTTGAGGTTGGTTTGATTTCCATATAGCTGTGTATATAGCCTAAAACATTTCGAAGGGCGTTAGATTGAGATTGAGGAAGTTGTTAAGGCCTGTCACTGTCGTTGTTTTAGTTGTTTTTGTTGCGAAAGCTCTTTTGTCATTCACTTTGTGGGTTTAATTGCGCGTGTTTTTGAACTCTAAAAGTGTTTAATACATTTTTAAGTTTACGACTTTAAGATTAAGGTCACTCGTTTAAAACCGTGCGATATTAAGGAAAGTAAACGTTTTTTGTCAACTACAGAAATTCTAGAAACACTTTGGTTACGCCTGGGCATTTACCGTTGCGAATTGTGGGTGTTAAATGGGAAAATCGGTTAGCAACACAGATGTGAATTATTTTTCCGTGAAAATCACACACAAACTACTACTCGCTACGCGCAGCAGCTGACGAATGAAGCTTTTTTCTTAATATATATTTTTTGTTTTGCGTTTGTTTTGCTCTTGCCGGAAAGCTTTGAATAGAGAGAACCGGAGCTTTGGAGACCAGCATTTATAGAGAGCGAAGAACCACAAACTTAAGATTGTTATATATAAATAGTTACGAAGAGATAAGATACTGTAAATAGTTAGGATTGTTTGGTTTTTAAAGAGAAAACTTACAAGAAATTATAGTATTGTTAATGTTGTGGAAAATTCCCGGTGAAGGTGTTCAAAAGAGTTTGTTGAGAAATATAGTTCTTTGGCTTTTTTCATAAGGAAAAAAATATGAAACTAGTATTTTTTAATTATTAAAAATATATCTTTGCATACTTTTAGGCATCTAGTAAAGTGATTTCCAATCAGATAATTCAACAAGAATTTTCAATAAGATATAATATTGGGACAGATAAAGAACCGCGGATTTCTTGGGACCAATGATTTTATATTTTATTGGATTGTGTAAGTATTAAAATACCAATTTTATAAATTTACCTATATCGCATTTTCGAATACTGAAAGCACCCAGATTTAGCTAACAAAAAGCCAAGTTATCAACACTTTGGAGAACCAAGACGAAAGCTCAGAGCGGCATGTTTGATGGCGGTGGCTGTTGGCTCTCAAGGCCCTTATCAAGGCTATTTACAGGGGAGCAAGTCAGCAGCTTATCAGATAGAGATGGAGAGAAAGCTAATCCCCAAGAATTAATGACTTAATAATTGCCGCTGCCGCTTTTCAATTGAAACCAATGTTTAGCACTGACCGCTCAAGTGATCCCAAACTAATTGCAGAGATCTTGCGAAGAAACTCACCTTGTTTATGTTATTACTGCTGTTCCTTCCTGTAATTTACAAGCCGAAGCCAAGCAAGTTGAGATATCTGGAAAAAAGGCAAGAAATTCATTAATGTTGACAATTATATATTAATTAAATTAACGATGTTAATAAATATATGTATAAATAAAATAAACTCGTTTTCATCTGGTTTTGATTGGTAGCTAAACAGTAGCAGGCAAAACAATAGGAACACTGTATGCTAAAAGATATCATATTAAAAAAATATATACAATTTCTTTAAATATTTTTGTTAAATTTCTCTTTATTTTACATAGACAATTGTTAAAATACGAAGATTAATTTTAGTCTATTTACTTTTGTATCACCCTGCAGTGCATATTTTGTATTTTTAAAATTATTTACATACACCCGGCGAACTCCAAAAACAAAAATCCCCATATAAAAAACAGAAATACACGAATCGGTTCAACGTCTTTGACTTTGTATGCCGCATACAGTTGTTGTCTTTATATTATTGTTGTATTTATTGTTGTTTCCATTGTGTTGGGTTGCTTACATACTTAACCAAAGTCGTTGCCACTCGCTGCACAAAAACAACAACAGCAGCGTATTACTTTGACAGCACAAAGTTCTCAAGTGAACAACCTGAACATCGGGGAGCGCTGCCATAAACGTCAAAGTCAACAAAGCGGGTCAAAACAGGCAAGCGGAAAGTTTTGGGGCGGAGAGAGTTGAGCTATATGTAGGATACATGCAAGTCACAGGTTCTTCAGAAAACGGGGATAGCCCCTGGGCCTAGGTCAACTCGGTTTGGGCCACCCAAAACTTTATCAATTTGGCTAAATTCTTGATAAGCAAACCTGTTATTCTGCTTCATTAAGAATATTAAAATCACTCAAAAGAATGAGTTGCGATTATATTAATTTGAACAAGTCTTTTAATAGAAATCTTTTAAGGCCAAAATCAAGTTACGTAATATCTTGAATAACATAGTATTCAATCCAAACAATGAGTTGGCATTATATTAATGTAAACAAAAATTCAATATGATATGTTTTTGTTTACTATATTAAGGCCAAAATAAATAACAAATCATCTTTATCCAGTTGATAAAATTTACATAGTAAATGATGCTAAAAATATAATAATGTTACTAAGCACGTGAGGAAAAATTAGAGAACTAAACTAATGCATTTATCAAAACAATATTCTGACAATCATTATCTACAATTAAAAGGTTCTAATACAAATACAACGTAATTGTTTCAAGCACTCAAGTGGAAACAGCCACCATAATTTTCGAGCTAATAAATATACGTATAGAGGTTTATCAAGGGGCGATTTGTCGTATCGCCAATTCAGAGTTGCCTACGGAGCCCAAACAAAATATTACCGGCAAGTATTATAATGCTCGGTCTGCCACTTTTCAGCGAATGTGAGGAGCTTTTAAATCGCCCAGTCATACTGAGCAGGCACTATAAGAAACTCAGTCCGAGGGATCTTTCGGGCAAACAGACCGACCTACCTTTAAAGAAATAGACTGTCTCAAGTGCTTTTGTTTCTTGCCAAACAAAAAGATAAGGTAATACCCCGGCTGAATGGCGAAATTCAGAGATTGGTAGAAGTCTCAAACGAAATTTAGTTTCGATTTAGCCCGCTAGAAGTGCAGACGAAAAAAATAGGGTCGAAATGATTGGAATTTATCTACTGATCGGTGTAGTATCATTGATATATGTCTACCTCAAGTGGACATTTAGCTACTGGGATCGAAAGGGTTTCCCCTCCACGGGAGTGAGCATCCCATTTGGTGCTATGGAAGCCGTAGCCAAGGGAAAACGATCTTTCGGACTGGCCGTCTACGATATGTACCGATTGACAAAGGAACCGGTGGTTGGATTGTATCTTACTTTGAGACCAGCTCTTCTGATTAGGGATGCTCAACTATCTCGCGATATGGTGACCAAGGATTTTGCCAGTTTTCATGATCGCGGAGTTTATGTCGATGAGGAAAACGACCCCATGTCAGCGGGTTTGTTTCAATTGGAAGGAACTAGTTGGAGAACTTTACGTGCCAAACTGACGCCTTCTTTTACGTCGGGTAAACTAAAGGCCATGTTTGAAACCTCCGATTCCATTGGAGATAAGTTAGTAGCCAATATTAAGGCTCAACTGCCCCAGGGAGGCAACAAGGAATTCGACATTAAGAAACTAATGTCAACGTAAGTTCAAGGAAGAGGGAAACTTGATTATGTTAAATTGATAACATCCCTCTATAAAGATAAGCCTTAACATAAGGGTAATAATGAGTATAAAACCATAATAAATTCTTGTTTAAAATGTGTATACTCTCATACGTTTAACCCTTATCGGATATACATATAACGGATAATGATCTTTATAATTCATCCAATAGCTATGCCATCGATATTATTGGCTCGACTATTTTCGGACTTAATGTTGATAGCTTCGCCGATCCTAATAATGAGTTTGTGGCTATTAGCAAGAAGCTCAACCGTAAGACCTTTACGGATATTCTTCGTATAGCAGCTCTATTTCTTTATCCTGGGTAAGATAAATAAAAAACTTTTCTCTTTTTTCACTAAACCTTAACTATATTACACACAGGTTGGAAAAGTTATTTGTGAGAATTGGTTGGAAGGTCGAAGCAGCGGAACTGATGCGCGAACTAGCTCATCGAACTGTCGATTTTAGGGAAAAGAACAATATAGTGCGTAAGGACTTGCTGCAACTCCTTTTGCAACTTCGCAATCAGGGAAAGATTAACACTGATGATACTAATTGGTCAGCGGAGAGTACCAAAAATGGTGTGAAATCGATGTCAAAGGATGTCATTGCCGGTCAGCTGTTCCTATTCTATGCAGCTGGATTTGAGACGACAGCGGCTACAGCATCCTTCACTCTGTACGAGCTCTCTCAAAATCCAGAGGTCATGGAAAAGGCGAAGGAGGATGTGCGTAGAGCTATAGAAAATCAAGGCGGAAAGCTGACCTATGATGCTATATCGGATATGAAGTATCTAGAGGCCTGTATCTTAGGTAAGTTTGAAGTAAACTTATGCCACATATGTTATAATCCTTTTATGGAACTTACAGAGACCACTAGAAAATACCCCGCACTTCCATTCCTGAACAGAATTTGCACTCAGGATTATCCTGTGCCCGATAGCAAACTAGTAATCAAGAAGGGCACTCCTGTTTTAATATCTCTACTAGGAATGCATCTCGATTCCGAGTATTTCCCCGATCCGCTTAGTTATCAACCAGAACGCTATCTGGAGGAGAACAAAGACTTTAACCAAGCGGCCTATATGCCTTTTGGTGAGGGACCCAGAATGTGCATAGGTAAAAAGCAAAAAATATATTAATCTGGTAATTATAGAATCTTATCTTAATCTAAAAAACTTTGTGGTTTTACAGGCGCCCGCATGGGAAAGGTGAATGTCAAGATTGCGATTGCTAAGGTTTTATCAAATTTTGATGTGGAGATGCGCAAGGAGAAGAGTGAACTTGAATTCGATATTAATGGAGCCTCGCTCAGGCCCAAGCATGGAGTTCCCATACGTCTCTCCCTCAAGAAGTAGAACCATTCTCAGATGAGAACACCAAAACAAACAAAAAAAAGAAGAATTTAATAATCAACATTAGAAAGTCATTACAATTTTAAGCCCGATATCATCTGCCAAAAAACATGAGACTTTTGTATGTATTTGTTGTTAGTTTTTGTAAGCGTTTAAAAATAAAGAAATATATTAAAGGAACGAGTTTATATTCGGATTATTATCAGTTAACAGAAATTTAGACTTAATAATCATTTGTAAATCTACCAAGTATTAATGGTTTATATTTGTTTAATGATTTTCCACGGACTATCAGGTAGATTTTTATACCCGTTACTCGTAGAGTAAAAGGGTATACTAGATTCGTCGGAAAGTATGTAACAGGCAGAAGGAAGCGTTTCCGACCCCATAAAGTATATATATTCTTGATCAGGATCACTAGCCGAGTCGATCTAGCCATGTCCGTCTGTCCGTCTGTCCGTCTGTCCGGATGAACGCTGAGATCTCGGAAACTATGGGAGCTAGGCTATTGAGATTTGGCGTGCAGATTCCTGAGCTTCCTACGCAGCGCAAGTTTGTTTCAGTAGACTGCCACGCCCACTCCAACGCCCACAAACCGCCCAACACTGTGGCTCCTACAGTTTTGATGCTAGATAGAAAATTTTAACTGAAATGTAATGTTCTCATCAATACCTATCGATTGACCCAAAAAAAAATTTGCCACGCCCACTTAAACGCCCACAAACCGCAAAACCCTGTGACGCCCACAATTTTCATGCTAGATAAAAAATTTTAACTGAAATGTATTGGTCTCGTCAATACCTATCGATTGATCCAAAAAAAATTTGCCACGCCCACTTTAACGCCCACAAACCGCAAAACCCTGTGACGCCCACAATTTTCATGCTAGATAAAAAATTTTAACTGAAATGTATTGGTCTCGTCAATACCTATCGATTGATCCAAAAAAAAATTTGCCATGCCCACTCTAACGCCCATAACGCTTAAATCTGTATACCGCCGGTAGGTGGCGCATTTTAATCTCGCTTTGCTGCTTGCATATCTCCATTTAGCTGAGTAACGGGTATCTGATAGTCGAGGTACTCGACTATAGCGTTCTCCCTTGTTTGAAGATGTATCCGACGGATGGACGCGTATGATTCATAAACCGCTACTTATGACCATATTTAGGTTAAGCAAAGGCACAAACAACAAACGAATTTGTCTAGGTTAAATACTTTTTAATTACACCAATTTCTGTCTATTTCATAAGCTTTGTATGTCTACAATCTGTAGATAGATTTTATAGTACCACATCCATTTTCTTCAATTTTTGTTGTCTATATACACAATTAATAATGTTTTTCTACAAACTGCGTTCTATAAGTAAATGACATAGGCGTCAATACGGATTCCAAAGATTTAAGTCACACACGACTATTCATGTAAAATGAGTTTATAAAACAAACAAAATAGTTTGCTCATCCGTGTTAAATAAAGAGGTGCAACAAAGGCGGACATTTTGACAATTTGTTCACAAAGTTTCAACTAATTAACAAGTGTATAGTTCCTTTGTTCAACTATTTCATCAAATTCGGTCATATAAAATAATCTGAAAATCAATCCAAATAATCTCTTGGATTTCTACAACAATGTTGAGGGAGTTAATATTTTTTCGACATAATACTTGATAAAGAACATTATATGGGACCAAGTTCTAGTAAATGTGTATTTATAAGAAACATTGTTTAAAATAATCTATTATGACCCACAATTTACAGCTTTGATTACAACCAACACTTAGTTCACTACATTTTCTTAGGTGTGTCCGCACGTAAAGCTTCTATATATAGATACGTAGTACGTTCTGAGGTTATATGTAACAATTTGCTCTATCATTATCAAGATGCGATCTATCGTATAGCCATTGCAGTGTTGTCTACCTTCCTCACAGTCCTACCTAACTACAGTGACTGAAAATATACTAATGCTTAAACGGCAAATTGTTGTCCCCTGCAGAGAACTTTTAAATCGCCTTGTCACACTGACTAGACACTATATATATAGTACTCAATCGGAGGGATTTCTAGGCAAACAGGCAAACTGACCGACCTACCTCTAAAGGAATCGCTTGCCTAGAGTGTTATTTGTGTACGTCCAAACCTAAAGAAGATAAGGTAATCTGTCTGTTCATATGGCGAAATTGTTTGACACACGCGGCGATTGGGAGAGTTCCCTAACGACTATAAATTGTCGGTCGGCTACGACCGGTTAGTTGCGATTCAGACCGCTAGAAGTTCGGACAGAGAGTGAACAAAATATAACCATAATGATCGGAATATATCTATTGATTGGTGCGGTCACATTACTATATGTCTACCTTAAGTGGACATTTAGCTACTGGGATCGAAAGGGTTTCCCCTCAACGGGGGTGAGCATTCCTTTCGGCGCTATGGAAGCCGTAGCCAAGGGAAAACGATCTTTCGGATTGGCCATCTACGACATGTATCAATCGACAAAGGAACCGGTGATTGGATTGTACCTCACCTTGAGACCTGCTCTTTTGATCAGAGATGCCCAACTGGCCTACGATGTGCTGACCAAGGACTTTGCCAGTTTCCATGATCGTGGAGTTTATGTGGACGAGAAAAACGATCCGATGTCAGCGAGCTTGTTCCAAATGGAGGGCTCCAGCTGGAAGGGGCTACGAACCAAACTAACTCCCTCGTTTACCTCCGGAAAACTTAAGGCTATGTTCGAGACCTCCGATTCCGTTGGTGATAAGTTAATAGCCAGCATGAAGGCTCAACTTCCTGAAACGGGAAGCAAGGAGCTGGAGCTCAAGAAACTTATGGCAACGTAAGTCAAAAATTCGTACTTGATAATAACTTTGTAAGATAATACATCAAATAGTACTTACTATTACTAATATTTAATCAACGAATCAACTACTTGAAATTCTTTAGTTTATTTGACTCTATTCATTACCGCATCAAAAGACAAGTTTATTTGTCTAAAGATCTTCCGTATACACGATTCGAATTCAAATTCCGAATAACATGTGCTACCTTTAAATGTATATGTAGAATTCTCCTAAATACGTAATTTATAACCGCTAATAATTGTTAACTGACTTATCTTATCTAATAGATAACTAATACTGCACTTTATATTCCTCCCCCAGGTATGCCATCGATATTATTGCCACGACTATTTTTGGCCTTGATATTGACAGCTTTGCAGATCCCAACAATGAATTCCAGGCCATTAGCAAAAAAGTTAATCGTAATAACTTTGAAGATATTGTTCGAGGAGCAGCTAGTTTCCTGTATCCCGGGTAAGATTAAAGGATTTTTTAAGTCTCGTCAAATGATTAAAAAATATACAATCTCTCATAGCCTGGAGAAGTTCTTTGTGAGGATCGGCTGGAAACAAGAGGCCACAGAAAGGATGCGAGAGTTGTCCAACAGGACCGTCGACCTTAGAGAGGAAAACAATATAGTTCGCAAGGACTTGCTGCAACTCCTTCTGCAACTGCGGAATCAGGGAAAGGTCAACACAGATGATACTGTTTGGTCGGCGGAGAGTACCAAAAATGGAGTGAAATCAATGTCTAAGGATTTGATTGCCGGTCAGCTGTTTCTGTTCTACATTGCGGGCTATGAAACGACAGCCTCCACAACATCCTTCACTCTGTACGAACTCACTCAAAATCCGGAAGTGATGGAAAAAGCGAAAGAGGATGTGCGCAAAGCTATCGAAAACCACGGCGGAAAGCTGACCTACGATGCCATATCAGACATGAAGTACCTGGAGGCCTGTATTCTCGGTGAGTTTTGACAAGAATTAGCAATCCTTTAAAAATAAAGAGACCTGACCTTCAGACAAAAGCATTTCATATTAGTCTGACAAAAATTATTCTTAACGAACACTTTTTTTTAATGTTCTTACAGAAACTGCTCGCAAATATCCTGCTCTTCCATTGCTAAACAGGATCTGCACTCAGGACTACCCTGTGCCCGATAGCAAACTAGTAATCAAGAAGGGCACACCTATCATAATCTCTCTTTTCGGAATGCATCGGGATCCCGAGAACTTCCCCGATCCGCTCAGCTACCAACCAGAACGCTATCTCCAGGATAGCAAAAACTATAACCATGCGGCCTATATGCCTTTCGGGGAAGGGCCTAGGATGTGCATCGGTAAGAAAAAATTTCGATAAAAGAGATAAAATAGAAAGTAGTTAGTTAGTTGGTTTTACATTATATGTTATCAAAACAATTGGTAACCGAGCTCTATTTAGCTGTGCTTCTTTAAAAGCTTTAGAAGTACATTTTTAAGATTATATTTTGGTACTTTTTTCCTATACAGAAGATTAGGAATTTGAAATTTTCCTATAGCCAAGAACTTAAGTTCGATTAACACATTTGAACGTTTTACGATTTTCAATCCAAAACATTGTTTTTAAAATCCTATTTCATCACTTTGTATATCTTAAAGCTGGATTTTACTTCATAGACTAGGTCTTAGAGAATCCTTCCTGAAAACTAACGCATTTCTTTCTATATTTCAGGCGCCCGCATGGGAAAGGTGAATGTGAAGATAGCGATTGCCAAGGTTTTGTCGAATTTCGATCTGGAGATCCGCAAGGAAAAGACTGAGATTGAGTTCGGAGTCAATGGAGTGCCGCTGATGCCAAAGTCCGGGGTTCCCGTGCGCCTGTCCCTCAAGAAGTAGAGCCTAGTCTAGCATTTAAACTATGTAAACCTTATAATAAACCTGCAATATGTATAGAAAATATGGACAAACATTTCAATTGGATGCACTTTTCTCTCCCTCTCCCTCTCTCACACACACACACATGCACCCGCGTACGCACCTTTGTAAATGTAAATAGTTTTTGTTCTCTGCTTTACATAAGTCGCCCTATTTACTCGACATTGGGGGGACTTGAAGTAAAACTTGGGTGGTCAGCTGCACTTGATTCTCCCAATTGCCGGGAAATGCACTTTTTCCAGCTATGACAACACAATATGGCCGAAAAAATACTCTTTCACTTTTTCCAGGCCAAGTTGTGTGAACTGCGCCACACACACGCACACAAACACACGCGCACGCACTGGGGGACACGCACACTGTCGCACTCGCGGCGATGACGTTTTTGTGGCCGCAATGCACTCAATTAACGGGCCTTTTCGCGGCTAATTCGACTGCACTCGTTCGGCGGCGACCCTTGGCTATTACTTTGCAAATTTCCAAGTAAATACGACGAATTTGGCGAATCAGCGAATCACTCGCTTCCCATGCTGCGGCACACACTCACACGCTACCACCCACACGGACGCATGCATATGTTTGACGTTGGTGATCTGGCAACGCTGCGGCAATGCAACTCTGGCTGGCTATCTGGCGGGATCGGCTGTTAATCGACAAATATTTCATAGCTAACTAGAGATAAATAATCACATTTGGTTAATTAAAAACTGTTTTTAAAACATCATAATTAGCTATAATTCCAATCGTTATTTGGTTTATCATGTAACCAATCAGAGTTGTTAAAACTTGCATTTAAAAAATGATAGTCTAGTGATAATACGTTTTTTTTTTAATTTAGAAGTGAGTATTTTTTTAACCGGAGCAGTTTTCTTGCTTTAATCTTAAAGAGGTTTATTTTAAACGAAGTGTAGCTTTGTTTTAAGGAATACAGAAGCATACCTACGTTGAACCATTACGCTCTAAATATTTAGTAGCTAATGCTATCACTATTTAGCTATTAAAACTAGCTATTTTCTGTCACCCCCACAGCTGAATGCAGCCCTGTTCGTGATTTTCCTTCGATTGGGTGGCAGCACCCTTGTTTTTCTCTGCTGATGAAAAAGTTGGGAAAATAAAATCAATTAAATTAAAACTGCAGTGAAAACATTGTTCTCAGTGAAAGTGCGGGTGAACCGTATAGAAGGAAAACATAGTTTTTCAAGGGACTTCAAGTGAAAAGACCCCGAGCACAGCAGGCGTACGTGTGTGTTCGTGCGTAGTCCGTAAACGTCACACGCAAACGAGGCTCACGCACACATATAAAGAGAGCGGAGCCCGACTATTTACTTTGATCACCACGTACTAACTAGTTAATACTAGTAATTACGGATTCGGACGACATGGATGGCAACAAGGACGAGGCCCAGCGGTGCATCGACTTCGCGGTCCAGGCACTCGCCGAGGGCAAAATCGAAAAGGCCGAGAAGTTCCTGCTGAAGGCGGAGAAACTCTTCCCCACGGACAATGCTAAAAGTAAGGATAACGGATTTTGGGTCTAGAAAACCCTTACTTACATGGCCAGTGCACCCAGTTTTTCTTGGCAAGCCTCTTTCTTGTAATGCTTTTAAAGCGGTTATCTTTCGGGTTCGGTCTTATCTATAAAAACAACAAGAATATGTTTGTTTTCCCGAACCAGTCGTTGATTAGCTATCGAAAACGGTGTTCCGATTTTAATCTAACCAGATATTAAACTCCTAAGTGCGTAATAAAGGGCCAACTGTCACCTGTAAAATTGACATAATTTTACTAGTTGTCCCGATAGCATGAGAATGGTACTACGTATTAGTGTTGCACAATAGGAAAGTCAATCCATCCAGTTTAAGTCAATAACCTACAATACTAGAGATTTTAGTATTACTCAACCAAGAAACATCTTATAATTTGTAGTAAATTTCAATAATAAAGTTTAACAATGATTAATATAGATTTAACCAGCATAATGCAATGACCTTTGACCTAATGACATATTTCATTAACACTCTTTAGAGCTACTGGCCCAGGTGAAGAGCACCCCGGGAAGCGGAAGCAATGGCAAATCTCGTCCAGCGGCTGCGAGCGATGAGAAAGACAGCGGTCCTAGAAAACGTGTGAACTCCGATTCACGTTCCAATGCACCAGATTACACCAATGATCAATTGGAGGCTGTACGAAAGGTCAAGAAGTAAGTGCCATACCATCTAAGAGATTTCTATTAGATCTGTATTTTTTTATGAGGTTTTCCCGAATTCTTTTATTTATATTGTTAATTACTCTTCTTCAGATGCAAGGACTACTATGAAGTTTTGGGCGTGAGCAAAACGGCAACGGACTCTGAGGTCAAGAAGGCCTACAAGAAGCTAGCTCTGCAATTGCATCCGGACAAGAACAAGGCTCCCGGTGCGGTGGAGGCTTTTAAAGCACTAGGCAATGCTGCTGGTGTCCTTACAGACGCCGAGAAGCGCAAGAACTACGACCTGTATGGCATTAATGAGTCGCACAGTGGACACGGAAATAATGGTGGTCACCATGGCCATGGCCAATACTACAACAACGAGTATGGATATTCCCGCGGTTTCCAGGCTGATATCAGTGCCGAAGAGCTCTTCAACATGTTCTTCAACGGCGGATTCCCACAGCAGAATGTCTATATGCGGCAGCAGCGTCGTCGTCATCAGGCTCGCGAGGAACGGGAGGTAAGGGCTAAAGTCAAGAAACCTAAGCTTTGGACCTTGACTTTACTGCAACTTTTTGGTTTGAGCCTCGAAGATAAAACTTTACTTTTCTTTCTATTTTCCAGGGCAACAACTCTTCAGCTTTGATCAACTTGCTCCCCATCTTGCTGCTCATTGGACTCTCCATGATGTCGTCCTTCTTTATCTCGGACCCCATGTACAGCCTGACGCCCTCTCAGTAAATAATGCCTTTTAGCCACCAAAATGCAGTACTAATTATGTTTGCCCTTTAACCCTTAGTAAATATTCTGTGAAGCGTGAGACGAACGCCCTGAAGATACCATACTATGTCAAGGACAACTTCTATTCAGAGTATCAGGGCTCGGTGGCCCGATTAGAGGAATCCGTTGAAGAGGACTTTGTCAATCATCTGAAACACTCTTGCAGTCGAGAGCGGAATTATCGTAAGTAAAGCGAGTGAACTTCATAAAACCGAAGTTTAAAAAAAAACCTTATTTCAGGCGACTCAATGCTGGCCAAGGCGCGCACCTTTGGCGATCGGGACCTGTACAGAAAGGCGCAGAACATCAATACGCCTTCCTGCGAGAATCTGCAAAAGTATTTAATCACATAATTTAGTTAATGCTACTACACGAAATCCTACTTCCTATACCCCATTTTAAACCTTAACTGGGTTGTAGTCTCTACATAATTTGCTTTAGTTGTTATAAATGAATTTCATTGTCTGTTTTGTTTCTTAATTTATATGTCTATTCAACTACCTTCCCTCTCTCCCCCTCACAAAACGAATTGGAACGAAACGCATAGACATGCTATGAGAGATCAGGTTTTCCCTAATAATGTTTGGTAGCATGATCGGTCGATCAACATTATTATTTCGATAGAGCAATCGGCAATATGTGAGAGCGAAGCAAACGCAACTGCCAAAAAGTCATATTTACGAGTATAAGTGGAGGGCCGAGACGAAGGACTATTGTTTTTTCATTTAGAAATCGGATAACTATAAATATAAATTATACAAGGATACGCATGATCACATATTGATAGTAAAATTGTCAACGGTTTTTTCTTAAGGACACGATTGCATGGGCAGTGGCGATACTCTAAATAAAATTGCAAGTTATTACATCAAAAATAAAATCCTTTTAAAAAGGAAAACAACTTGTTTCCGTTGTGGGCTTAAAAGTTTGTTTGTTTTTCTTCGCTAGAGTTTATAAATGTACAAATAAAGCAGTGTTACGCTACATAAAAGAAACAGACGGCGGTTAGTCCTCCAGGTCCTCCAAGCACCTCAGTTGCTGATGATGGCTTCCAAGGCGGCCACCACGTCGCCGCTCTGCTCGCGGAGCACTTTCTCGGCCTGCGCCTTGCTAACTAGCAGCTCGTTCATCTGAAGCGGAAGGAAAATGTGGAAATCATTACTTTGGCTGATCAGAAGGAGGATAAAGGTCAGATTGGATCCTGACATTCTTTGTTTTATAATCTATTCTATTAAGTATGATAGGGATGGAAAATAATAAAATGCAAAATTTTTCAGGAGCTCAACGCATTTAGTTTAAGATTTATGGATGAAAATCAATGCTGGAAAATTGGTCAACAAATATTTTAACTATGACAATATTGTTCTATTCAACAAGTACTGGAAGTTCTTGGACAAAGGATCTACATTTGCAAAATAAGTATACCATAGCCTGTGTGGTGGAAAAGTACCCCACGTAAGTCTTTGGATATTTTTTGAAAATGTTTGAGTTACAATAGAACACATTTTAAAGATAATCCCTATATCAAATTAAACTCGGTGAACCTTGTGGTTACTTACAATCAGTTCAATGTCCTCCTTTTTGACTTGGACCTTTTGGAGCTCCTTTTCCTTGGCTACTCGCAGTTCGTTCTCCTTGTTTCGCTGGTTGCCAAATTGTTCCACGGCCTGTAAGTATAAATAAAAGTTAGTATGATGTATTTTATATTCTTTTGTTTATATACTATGTTCTTACGCTGGATATATTGGCCGCGGAGATCTCTTTTTCCTCGGCATAATCCGTAACACGTTCCAAATCTAGGGATAATATAAGATATACCTGAGTTATATTTCTGGAGATTAGGCTAAGGTCAACTGCCGGTAATTTTTCCACAGAGGAAGAGTTCTCAAAACCCATGGTTAACAACTTAAGATCAATTTAAAATTTAAGAAGTTTTAAGCGCCAAAAATGTGTGGGCGCTGCAATACATGATATTTCGCCCACAGTTGACTCCTTTTTTTTGCATTTTTTGGGGTAGGGTTGAGGGCAACTAAAAATATTTACCTGCGGCGCCGTCGTCATGCCGTTTCACATCGGATTTCTTTTGTTTTTGATCCTGCTCATCCTCCTCCACCTCTTCTCTACCATTAATTTCTTCAGCTTCCGTCATTTTCGTCTGTTTTATTTAATAAACTATCAGAAATTTTACGTTTTGTTCGGCACCTCGTGCGAATAGAGATGGCCAGCCAGCGATGACACTATCGATGGGATCTAGTTTGTAATCGATTATTTATTATTTTATATTTTACTTAATTTAAACTTTTATTTATAATTTATATATTTCAAAATGTTATATTTTCAATAAAAATCAGTGCATTGATTAAACACAAATGATTTGATTTGTATCTAAAATAAAAAACAGCGTTGCCACCTGGTTGCCTTTTAGTCGAAGTTCGGCAGCCCTGTTTCTTAAGGCGCCAAGTTTGAAAATCTTGCTTAATATTTGTACATTTACAACCAAAGGAATAGCAATATCATCAGAATGCTGAGAAAAATTGTCATTTTGTGGGCAACAACTTTTAAGCCCTTAATTTTGACAAGAAAACAAGAGCCTGAAATGTGAAAGAAACATTTATGTTTTTGGGAAAAATTTAGCCCCTTTAAAAGTTTTATAAAAGTAAATTAATTCTAGAATGTCTCAAAACAAGTGTGAGACTAAAATAACATTGCCGGAATCTTTTTTAAACTAAATAACTAGTTTTATATATAATTTATTCAAATTGAAATACGTCAATGTTTTTGTTAATTGAATTTAAAGACGAAGTTTGTGTGTCAAACCGCAAAACTAATTAAAAACGTCTCGCACATGAAACGTAAGTAACTGCTTTTGGCGTTTTTCTCGTTTCTTTTGCACATTCCAATTTTTGTGTTGCGGTCAAAATGTTAATTATAAGTTTGATGCCCGGCTATAATTAGATTTTGCAACAGCAGAGACATGAATACTTTTCATCCGACATCCTTTTTTTCCTAGTCTCCTGGCGGGGGTCCTCTGTGTCCATGTGTGTGTCACTGTGTCCTGTTGACATAATCGTTTGCCATCATGATTAATTTAATTGTCACTTTGACGTAAGGACACTCACAGTTCCTCCTTCTTGCTGGCTTTGCTTGGGTTGAAAATCAAGATTAATTAGCATCCATGACCATGGGCGGTCAACATCATTTGTTAGGGGGTGTGCGTGTGTGCAAGTGGGGGGTGCGATGGGGGTGCGATGGGGGTCAAAGGATGAGCAAAAAAGGGGGCATCCACGGGGAGGCAACATATGTGCACTGCATTTAATTCGATTTTATTTCGGCAGCAGTGGGTTTTTTCGACCGAATTTCGCATGCAGAGCGCGAGTGATAGGAAAATAAAAAGAAAAGTGGAGCACGGAAATTCTGGTTCTTCAAGAGCTGAGTTATTGATACCCTGTAAAGATTGGGATGATATTTTTGTCTTTAATACAATTACATCCTGTTACATTATGAGTAATTTGTGGGGGTATATTTTGAACAAAAAGTATAAGTTTAATATCAAAAACAATTTATACATCGAAAACAATTTTACTAGAAAATATATTTTAGATAATAGGTCCAAGTTCCATACTTATCCTAAAATTTAATGAATTTTTGTAATTAAACATTTCTGGGAGTAAATAGTATAAATTTAATATTAAAAAAAATTGTAACAGGTAAAACAACTTTACTAGAAAATACATTTTAAATAATAAGATCAATTTTTATACTAATCCTAAAATTTAATTGATTTTAGTAATCAAAATATTAAACATTTCTGGGAGTAAATAGTATAAATTTAATATTAAAAAAAATGGTAACAGTTAAAACAGATTTACTAGAAAATACATTTTAAATAGTTAGATATATTTCTATACCAATCCTAAAATTTTATTGATTTTTGTAATCAAAATATTTAAAAAAAAATCAAAAAAAAAATGGTCTAAGCAGTGTAAGGACCAGTTTAAATAATGATCCCTAAATTTAATTTATTTTTTTAAACAAAACCTGAAAGGATTATAAAGTCTTAAAAAATTAAAAAAAATAATAACTAATATTTAAGTTTCTAGACATTACATAAAACTGAAAAACCCTTTAAAAAGAGTATTCAAAAAGGGAACATGAGTTTTGTTTACCGCAGAATCTCAGCTTAAACGCAGCATATGTGATTGGCAGCAACAGGCGTTGCATTGTCAGCCCTCTCCGCTTTTCCCACCCAACTTCTTCCCATTTTTCCCACCCAACTCCCACAATTTTTTCGTTGGTCTTGCGTTTGCCAATTTGAAATTAAATTATGGTGCTAATTAGCGCAGCACATAAATTAAGTCAGCAATTTCGGTTGGCATTGTGGTTGGCAATGGCAAATTGAGCGTTGCATATCTACAGGGGCATCCTGTTTCCGTATCCGCAAGTGTGTGTTGGGTGTTGGCATCCAAAAATTCACACAGTAAATTCTTTTTCCATTTTTTTCGGGGGTAAATTCGCTTGCGTGACGTAATTTAACTTGCATTGTCTTCTCGAAGGGCAAAAATTTGTGTCGATTTTGTTGTTTCTGGTGGTTACTTTTACACTCGATTTTATTGTTTCTTTTTTCTGTTTGCTTGTGGTTTATGTTTTTTTTTCGCTTGGGTTTTTAAGTGTGCGATACAGATATAAAGATAGGAAAGACGACACGCCATAAATGTGTTATTAGGATTGTGTAATAATTTAAAACCCAAGAAATGTTGACAAATGTGAGGATTTTAGTGCTAAGATGATTTAAAATTTAAAGTTTTATTTTTAAAATGCTGCTATATGAAAAATAAATGAGAACCGTGGGATGTTCTGGCGCTATATTATAGCTACTTATTTGTATTGTTGGTACATTTTCCCAACTAATTTTATATAATTTTCTGACGAATTTCAATGCAATGTGTACTTCTATCAATTTATTTCTTTATTGTAAGACATAGAATTTACTTATCTTTTAAGTTTTCTTACATATCCTTTAAATGTAAATTTGGTGATTATTATTTTTACATCCTGAGCGATGCTTGTCTGTATATTTCTGATGTCGAAAATCAAATTAATTCAAAGACTTGGCATTGAACGTGTGTTCAATCCGACTCAAACCTCCACCAAAAATCATCACTCCTGTTGGCTCAATGAAACCACACTTCCTGCTCCATTTTGGGGATTCCCTTCATGAACTGAATGCACAATGCAATTGACTGCACACACAGCAGCGGTCAAAGTATTAGCATTGAGTTTAAAATATTTATATTTATATAATATATATATTTATATTTATTTTTTAATATTAAAGGAATACAAGAAAAGTGTTTGCACCATAGACCATTAAATATTTAAAATTTTTTTTACTTATAGTTAAAATAGAGGTGCTTGGTACCATAAAGAATGTTTTTAAATATGCCTGCAATTTTAATTTGCTCTAAGATTTTTCTTGTCCTAGATATTCGACTTCTTCTGTTTAATATGCATTTCTCTGCATGGGTTTTCAGGATGCCATGGCCCAGGTCGTCTGTGCCAAATGACATTGGGCTGTGGCATCCGTGGCCAGTCAATAAATAAATTAGCATAGCAAATAAATTAAGAAAATGCAATTTTCAAGAACTGTTGCACAGACGAACGCGTTCAGCTCCTGCAACCCTAAAAATATCCATTGAAATGCCAATTCAAGGACGGTCTTTAAATTTCGGTTCAGTTTTCCAGCGACGAACGTTGCCGTTTCTGGCTCATTGCATGCATAATTGGCTAGCAAACTCAATTACGCTAATAACACTCGAAAGCCCGGCTCAAATCTAGTGTGTGTCCTTAAATATTTATGTCTATGGGTGAGCGCTTGACTGACGCCACCAGAAATTATCCTTCTAGCAACCAAAACCAAACCAATTCAACTCAATTCGACTGAAGAAAAATCGAAGATGGAGGCAAATAATTGAGCCATTGAAGGCGCTCCAATGGTCAGCAAAAGTTCCGACTGTAACAGATAGCGAAGTAGGAAAAACTTGCTCCTTGCAAGGATATATTTAGTTTGGGTACCGGGGTACCGGGTTCATCCTTGAGGTGGAGAGGGTCCTTCCGAGTTCGTATGGCGAAGGCGACCCATTGACGACCTTTATCGGGGTGTACATAAACCATAATCGCAATTGGCAAGTGGTCGCCACTCGAGGAAGCATCCTTTTGGCTATTGTCATGCTTCACAGGATGGACATACAGCCACCGATTTACTGGCATACACGCACAAACGTTACAGAGAGAAAAAAAGGTTTATTTTACTTTTAAATATTAAGCAATATAGTTGGAACTTTTCAAAAACGCAAAAATGTTTATTTTAATAAACGTTAATGATTTATGCAATACACCTTTATCGTTGGACTTTTTATATATCTCTCAAGAAATAACATCTGCTTAAAGAGTTTCTTATAAAAAGTGTGTCTTTTGAAATTTCTACTAATATTATTATACGTCTTTTTTTTATCAATTACAGGAAGAAGTTATATGTTTAAAAAGAGTTAGAGGTTGGATTTACTACATACAAAAAAGGATTCGCACTGTATTTTAGAAATTCGTAAACTCCTAATGAACTTGTTTTTTAATTAAGTAAATTTTTTAAAAAATACATTTTCAAATTTATAAAAATATGTCAAATTATTTTTAAGTATATTTATAAGTAAGTTTATAAAATATGTCTGTTCAAAAAGAGTTTTAAACAACCTATATTTATTTTTAATAAAAGTTTTTAAAAACCTATATTTATTTTTAAAACATTTTTATTGGCTTCTTAACCACTACTTTTCCTTTCCAATTTATTGGACTTATTGATGCTACCTATACCATTTTTTCTGAGTGCACTTTCTGGCTCTGGGCATTGGCCAGTTTGGAACGCATCGAACGGAAGCCGCTGCTCATTCATTTAAAACTTGTCTGCAAGTTGCCAAGTTGCGCTCTTCCTCTGCCAATCCGCTGGAAGAAGGTGCAAGCCCTCGAGTTTGTCTGTCGCAAAGTTCCTCATCCGCCCACTTTTCACCCAACCCACTGCCCCCTGCCATCGCCCCCCTGCCATAATGTATCCCTGACATTTTGCAACTTTTGCGTTTAACAATTTCGCTTCCTTCCGCTGGCTAAACGGCGCCAGGTTGTCGTGGAAATTTGTTTTAATCGTCATCTTTGCCATCTACGTAAGCGTTTTCCCAGCCCCCACAAACATTTTCCACCTCCCACCGCCTCAAGGGTTCGTTGACAGTAACTCCTTTCGGTTATCGATGGCCTGTTCAATATTTTATTAGTGTCGATAGGCGAAACGACTCCGAACATCCTTTATACCTACCTACCTTTCGACTGACTGAGTTGGCCTTTGCCTTTTCTTCGTTTCCTTGTAATCTGTTTTTTCTTGTTGGTTTTCGGTCTTATCTCAATAAATTTTTATTTGGCAGTAGGTTAGTTTGCCGGCTTTGTTTCATTTCTAGTGTCTGTTAACATTTACATGGGTTACCTTTATGGATTGCTGAGAAGGTACTTAACCTATAGGCAGACAATTGACCGCCTAGAAGATTAATGGCATTTGGGAATGGGGAAAGAATTTTTCAATAAATCTGTGTAAGGTCATGGGAGAAATTCGTAATAAATTTGTTTTTGGTAAATAAAGCAAAAGTAAATTATCGTAAGATTTGTGGCTTAGATAACCTTAAAAATATTTAGGATGTGAAGGTTGTAGATATTTTAAAAGTTTCTTATGAGGTATAAATAACTTGTAACTAAATAAATTATAATTAAATTCAAAATTAAAAGTACAATTAAAATAAAAATAAAATTTATAATAATTTTTTATTCTGTGTCTATTTTTGAAAAGGAAAAAAACTATAAAAAAGAGATATTCCATAAAAGATTTAAGTAGCCTCTTAAAAAAGTATCTTAATAACAATGGAGAGTCATCCAATATGTTACACTGTTATTTTATGCATTTTTCCTCTGCCACCTAGTTTTACCTTCACAAAAACGAAAACCACCAAAACGCAAGTATCCATCGAAAAAGTTGCGATAAGCTCGAAGAACTTTTGCAGACCGAGAGTGCATAAACATTCGCAGCACTTCTTATCAATAGGGATATAACAACATAACCCTTACGTTCGAAGGGGAGTGCGTATTTTCGTAGACTTTATAACCGGCAAACACTAAAACTGTCTGCCATTGTGTCATGCATTTAACTCTAAACGTTATTATTGTCGCCTGACAGTCTCCGCCAATTTGGCATAATGTGTAATATTTCTTTTTTATAACCGAACTACGCATCCGCCTTCAGCCACCGCGCACTTAAGGTGTACCAAGTGGAAGCGAGAGAGGGTTACAAAAGTGGAGTGAGACGGGGAACTAAGTGTACAACCATATATCCTGGGTGGGTGGTAAGGATAATAAAGGATAAATGGCACTGCATACTTCTCAGCGGAGCCCTATTCCATTATCCGACCAATTGAGTGATGGACCCAGGAATACTTATTTTATAATTATTATAATATGATCTAAGTTACTTACATGTCAGTACCTAAAGTTTTAAACTGTGTTTGGTTTGTATTATTGCTTAATATAGATTTTATAGATTGAATAAAAACGGAATATTATATAATATTATATATTATAAAAAAAGATTGGTACTAATATATAATTATTTACAAATAAATTAATCTGTCCTTTAAACTTCCAACATTTCCATTCATATATTTCTGGAGTATAACATACTTCTACCAACCATTTTTCCAGGGTATTTGGAGAGTGTGTAAATCAATGAACACATCCGGACTTCCGCCTAATATATAACATTATATATAATTTCCATACAAATTATTCTTTATTTCTTCTTTACAACTTCGTAAAGGGTTGTTTTATTATTATTCCACTTCCATTTCGGGGAAAAAATGTTGAAAAACTTGTTCCTTCGTTCTACTCAATCAATTTTATGTGCTCACCATCCAAAAATGTTTGCCGAAATCAAAAGCGAAAAAAAAGTGAAAGAAATCTTCAAAAGTTAATTTTTCGCCTGAATGTTACTAATTAGAAGTGCGGTAGCCAGACCTTTGTCGAAAATAGGGGAGAGGTGTGAGATGGGGCTACACTAGGAAAAAAATCTAACACTTTTTATATTAATAAAAAGAACTCAAAAAAATTCGAACCCCTTAATATTTTTGCGGTTAAATACAGGGAATATTGTAGACAATATATGTTGTTTCTAATATTTTTCCGAACTGGATGAAAATTTGTAGGTAAACAAAGGTTTGTAAAATTATAATTTATAAAGACGTTTATTTAAAGCTTTACAATTAATATTTTTGTGATGACTTATAAAGAGATAACCCCATTTTGATAATAAAATGCTACCCAGAGTAACTGGTCTTGCCGAAATAAATAAATGTTAAAAAATTTTATTTCTCCCAGTGCATTTCGAGAATCCAAAGGCAAGAAGGCGAAAACGAGCAGGCGAAAAAATCCATCAAATGTCTATACATCATTTTAACAATCAATCAACTTGAGCACAGTTAATCCACACGAATCGTGTTACATGCGGCCAAGGGGCGTGGATGGGTGATTTGAGAGGGGGTTCGAGGCAGAGGGGTCAGCTCTACTCGAGCTGACTTGAGCCAAACTGGAAATCTTGTATATTAATCAGTCTATTAGACACGATTTGTTCCACTGTCCTCCACATGGCGTGGCGATTATTCAATCAGCTCTCCATCGACCCTCACAGTGGGTCGCCCATTTGACCCAAACGACCAGAAGGAGTCGAACCCCTTACCAACAGTTTTTCGGTAGCCCTTTGTTTGCTGCGTGGGTGAAAGCCGTGTACCTCATGTCTGCCCTTTTTTATTGCCCTGGGCTCTGTGAATTTGAGGCCTTTTTGTGTTACGACCTTGAAAATTAGGAACAGGTGAATTTTTATGCCTACCAGGGTGATTGAAATCGCAGCAAAGGCATTACATAACTTGTTTTTGAGTTTGAATGAATGAGATAGCATGTTAAAAGTAAAAGTATTTACTCATTCATTTTTATTAGGTCATCTAAAATACCAGATTATTTATTAAAAACAAGAACAAATTTTTAATATTTTTTCGATGGAATTTTACTAATTAATTCATTAATTTTTTCTGTTCATTTTTTATTTTATTAGGTCATTATTTAGCATATTAAAAGTAAGAGTATTTACTCATTCATTTCTATTAGGTCATCATTTTGTATGTCTCTAAAATACTAGATTATTTTTTATAAACAATTACGTTGTTTAATAATTTTTTGATAGACTCTTGTTTATTTACTCATTAATTTTTTCTTTTCATTTTTTATTCGGTCATCATTTATTTATCGCTCTTAAATACTATACTATTAATTTAAAATTAGAGACTTATGTATTTTTAATTTAATTTTCGCAAAGGACTTATAAAAATGGGTGTGAATATAAAACACGTGGGTTTATTGTTAAGAAATCCATCAAACATATGAGTTTTTGAGCTTAATATCCTTGCTTTATGAAATCGTCAAATAACCATATGACAGTCAACAGAAGTCAACCCCTTGGTTGTTTGTGGCATTAAATACGCTCCCATTTGACCATAAACAATCGACACTAAACATAATCCAAGACTCATTATATTTCAATTCGATTCTCATCATGGTAAAATAAGAAGTCTGGGTAGTTTCCCTTTTAAATGTCCGAGTGTGGACATCAGAGGCTGCCCATCTAACCGTACTGATCCATTTATGACAGCTTCTCCAATGAAAATTTTCGCTCATATCGTAAAGTTTGTGTGTGCTGCTTTTTTATGAACCCGCTGCAAAATGGCCAGCGATAGAAAAGGCATCAAATTTGATGGCGTCTATGGGAAAGTTGATGCGACTTCGCCTCTAGTGGGAGTGAAGATGGAATATTCGCCAAAATGTTTGAGACTGGCCAAAAGGGCTTTAAAGGCGAAGGGTTAGCGCTGCTCGGAACATAAAAATGAAAGACAAGCTCAATTGAGCAGCATTTGCATATTGAAGTGACTTGAACAGAGTTGACGCAAGGCGACTTGAATCGCTCTGCACAAAAGATACATTGAAGATGGGGTCGGGGAAAAAAAGATAGTGACTTAACATATCCCTGAACCCTTAACCTCAACTATGCACTGTAAAGAAATTGTAGTTTTTCTTTGAATGTGTTACTAAAATAAAAACATTTATTATAGTAAAATAAAACCATGACATTTTACTACACAAAATTAAATTAATAAAAACATAAAACCAAAAATTTAAAAAAAAATTCAATACGATAAAACTAAACTTCTTTCGTATAAGTGGATCTTAAAAGAGTTTATTTACAGATCTTTTCTGACAAAATTGGTTCTTTGATTTTACATCTAAAGTTAAAGACCTGGGAAAAATATTCTCTTTTTTGTCAAAATTCTGTTTGTATGTCATATATATATTCCATTGAGGAATATTTTTAATTACATATTTGTTAACCTCTTTTGATTTAAAAAAAAAAAATTAAAGCCTTCAATAAATTAATGTTATTTTTAAAAAATATTTTTTAAAAAAATAGAGCTTTTACTGCAGTTCAATAATTCCTCCTAGTACGAATTAGTAAATAATACAATGGTATAGTCATCAAAAATATATAAATTTGTTCTTTTTTTTCAGTGTCTCAGTCGCAATATTCCAATTGTGAGGAAATGCAGAACCCTCAAGGATAACGCTCTATGTATGACTTATGGCGCTTTCTGTAGCCACCCACAGCCCTTCGAGTGCAGCCAGGACAATTCAATTTCATCATTACCAGCCCCCCTCCCACTGCCGCCCATTTTGCAACCCCCTCTATTGCCAAAACCCCCCTACAACCACCCCATCCCCATCCATGCAGCACGTCAGCTGTTTGATGGCGCCGCGTTGCGCACTCGCAAAGATTTATTTTTATCGCCTACCATTCCAATTCAATCCAATTCATTTCGCTTGGCTTTCCATCTCTCCCATGATTCTTTTTTTTAAGATTTTGATTTTTTGCCACAAGTGCGCAGGGGCGGGGGGTAACAATTGTGGAAACATTTGTTTGCCATTCCTCCAGCCGCGCCATTTTCATCAGGACAAAGTGAAGATGCCTCGGCGGCTTTGGCTCTTGGCTTTATGGCCAATTGGGTTAAGCCATAGATATAGATGAGGACATAAGCGGGAGGTTGAAATCAGAATCATATATATGCCTAGCCGCACATCAGGCAGCCAAAATATATTGATATACGACCCCAGCCAAGTAACCAAAAGGTATAAAAAACTTAAAAGTGCCCAGAGACAAAAGCTGCCAAAAGGCCATGGTTACCATTTAAGACTTGAATTTGAATAAATTAATTCTAGAGATATTATTTAAAAAAATGTTTTTAGGTATGTTCTATTAACAAAAAAATAACTTACTCAATCGAATAATATTAAAAAATAAAAAAAAAATTTTAATAAGAATATACTCAGTTATATTATTTATATATCACTTTACAATTTGGGTAAGTTATTTGTATTTATAATTATGGTGATTAATTTTAATGCGTATCAAATTAAGAAAAGCTAAACATTAACCTTTTTCACATTACGACATCGAGTTTTAAAAGTGATTAATAATGAAAGTAAAATCTGATGCCAAATATTCCATTACGTTTATCACACATTTGTTATTAATACTCAAGTTAAAAAAAAAATCATGAGCGCAAAAAAAATTCCATTCGACGAGGATGGGATTCGAACCCACGCGTGCAGAGCACATTGGATTAGCAGTCCAACGCCTTAACCTCTCGGCCACCTCGTCACTTTCTTTTCGACGAAATTCTAGACCTTTTTGTACGCTTACCCCGTTTAAACACTTTCTTTACTGTGCTCTACCAGCTATCTATCTATCTGTATCTGAAGAAGTGAGTGAATGCGCGAATAAGAGTTGATTATGAGCGGAAATTTTCTTATCTAATTTTAGAACTGGGACAGAGTCGCAGCCTTCGCTCGGATGATAACTGGTTTCAGCTCGAATCTGGAGTGAATGTCTTACTCCAGCTGCGTTTGCTCAGGCCTTATATAGTTTATGGTTAGATAATGAATAAATTAGGTGCCAACAATGGTCGGTGAAGACTCAGAACGAAAGGCCTTATAGAACCTTAAAAAATGAAAGTAATTATGACAATTGATCTGCTTAATTATTTAATATTTTACGGCTTATTAGCAAATTTAAAAAAAAATGTGAATGATACCAACATTTATTTGTCAAAAGACCTACAGAAAAACTGGAAATGAATATATTCTTAATATTACTACCTTTCATTAGCACAAACCAACTCATTATTGGACAACTTATACGTTTTTAAAAGCCAATATAGCTCCTGCAAATGGCCTAAAACCAAACCTCTTCCTTAAAAAGGTTCCTTGAACCGCTGCCAAAAGGCAACCACAATTCCGACTCATCAGAGGAATCAATTTAAATTAATTTTTACGAGCGGTAAACTGGAAAGTTCCCACCTCCTCAGTAACTCCCTCTGCAGAACCGAAACTTTGTAAAATCGTATTAAGTCATAAAAGATATTGCGTGAAGAGCGGGACCAGAAAGGACCAAAGGGAAGGATAAAAGAAATTGACTTTGACGCATTTACGACGGAGGGAGGCGCGTGTATAGTTTTACGATCATTGCCTGGGGTCGTTTTCGCCCCACCCCAACTCCGACTATCGGGTTAACCGAGCATAAAATCTTCGAAAGGCGTCGGCGGCAGCGACTTAAATGGTTTTACGACCCCAAAAACAAGGGGGTACGGGTTCGGGCATGACCATAAAAGTCAGCATAAGCGCCAAAAAGAGTTTTGATGGATGTCGTGTGAAGGCGTTGTCAGGTTTATGGATACGTATCTGGATCTGCAAGTACGGGGGCACTGCCAGTTGCTAATTGAGCATAAATCAGTGATGCTAAAAATGTTTGTTACTGGGAATTTATTGCCTTCAGATACTTTGCGCACTCTGAAATTCTTTCGCGCTCCATCCTCTTTCGAATTTGCACAACTTTCCTAATACAAATTGCATCGACACTGAAGCGGAAATTGCACAGAAAAGAGAAAAACAGAAGGGAGTGATAGAGTCAAGAGTTACCACTTAAAGGTACCCATTACTTAGAATTTTAGAATTTTTTTTGTATTATTATTTGGAAAATTTTGAAGATTTGTAAGGGTTAGTATTAAAAAACTTTACGGGGGGCATGCAAAAACTCTACATCCTAAAACTACTATCTTTCGGACTTGGGGATCCCGAGGTCCATTCAATAACAAAGTAACTTTATTGATGAGATGGATAGATTATCATTTCCTGAAACACAGATTACCCCAAAACCCATCGACACGGTACTAAAACTAGCCAAAGGCCGACGACAAAGTGGTCAACATGCCACAAACTTTTTTGTTAGTTATCCCTTTGCCAATCGCGGGTGGCAAAGTTCCATGCTCTGCAGAATTCTTTTCCAACATTTTTAAACAATTTAGCGCAAGAATTAAAAATCGCCAACGCCGCGCAACGTGGAAAACTTTTCATCGCAACGCAGGACAAAAAAACTAAAAAAAAAAAAGGAACTCGTCGAAGAGCGAAAACTTTTGTACGCAAAGTTTGTCGGGTTATAAATTATACTCTCGAGGGGAAAATCCTAGGGAAATGGGGGCCGCACAGCACCTTTGGCATACTGCTGGGGACGGTTTTTTTTAAGCCGATTTTCATCTTTCGTTTTCGGGTTTTTCCTTTTGCCATTGGCAGCACCGTAGACTTTTGGCGCCAACGGGTTTGACTTGTACAAATTGCTGTGTCGACCGGCAAAAATACACACACACTCTTCGACGCACCCGCACGCACAGGAAAAAGGGGAAAATCTGGGTTCTTGTCGTCGTCCTGGCAATGTCTTTTTTGGAATACCCTTCTTGAATAGGGTATACATGTCATAGGATTTATAATATTTAAGGACTCAGAAATGTGAATTATCAAAATTTTTATGTACCTTGTATCCTTTTTTGGAATACCCTACCTAATAAGGGTATAAGTTTCATCATCACCTATTTTTCACACACCCTTATTTATGCTTTTTCGTATTGTTATAAGATCTGGATATTACTTAGATTATTTTACATCTAGTAATTTTTTTAATTTTTTAATTAAAATAAAGTTTTGTTTCTGTTACCCAATAAAATCAGGACGTATGTTTATATTTTTTTGTCTTACTTATTTTTGGGTAATTTAAAAAAAAGTCATGATACATAAAAAAAATTTCGTAAAAGTACAGTTTTAAGTTATAATATTAATCATTTTAATGATTCATCGTTTTGTACTGAAAAACGTATCCTATTAAGAATGGTATCATTCTACATTTTATCTTAAACAGTACTTTTCGTCATATTAAAAAACCAAGAAATTACTACATACATCATTATTTATTTCTTAATCATTATTTTATTTCTTAAATGGCATGTGATGAATACAATTTTTACTTCAAATCTCTTAGTTGCATATAACTTTAATCATAAAGCTTAATTGCTTACTCAGCAAGTGAAATTCATTATTTTTCATTTCTCACTATGTTAAAAGAGTATTCAAAAGTCGTTGGGATACGAGACAGTCAGTGATGCCTTGTCCGTTTTATACCTTTTGGCCTGGCCTTTGGCACTAATGGATTATCTAAGCCTTTTAGTGGCTATTGGTTGGCTTGGCAATTGTTCCAGGGCTTTAGGTCGTGGGAGCCAGACTTCTAAGGGGGATGGGAAAAGGGCCGCGAAAATGGTGAAGGAAATATCCATCGACAGCTGTGTTGGCAAAATCTTGGCAAAGGGCAATCGCATTTGAATAGTTGGAATACCACATCTTCATTCCCCTACCTCTACCACGAAGTCTCTTTGGGTCATCATTTCATATGTAAATGCTTTACATTTTAATCGCTTCATTATACCGGGAAAGGTTCCACGATATGTCCATAAATTATGTTTATGGAATGACTAGTTTCAATTTATGGATCAACTAATCAATATTAATGTCTTCCTGAATGCCTTAAATCTGCGGGTCCAAGCTAAGCAGATTATCGTGTACAAGGGTTCTGACTATAGAGTATGACCTAATCAAAGTTTTTAGAAAAACGGATAGGCTTAAGTATTTATTTCGAGAAGCGAACTGAAAGGGATTTAAAAAAAGGTATCTATAGTCTATTTTAGAATGCTTTATAAAATTTATTTTAGATATTCCTTTAGGACAAGTCATGTTTAAGTTTATAGGTAATTCAGATAGAATATAAACTTAAATACTAAGCCCTATCTATAGTAAGCAATAAAAAAGACTTAATCTCTGAAAGAAATTCCTTTCGCTTGTCTCATTCAAAGTTTCTTTCCAGATACGGGGGGAATTCAAGAATGCCCGCCCGTGGATATCGCAAAGTTGTTGCAGTGCATTCAACTTCATTCATGACATGATTTATGCACTTCCAATCCAATCAAGAAGTGCCCCAGACTCGTACTTTTGCATGCACTTATAAGTATAGTACTGGACTTACCTCAGCCAGCGAGAGAGATCATTCATTTCAGGGCAACGCCAGACGGTTGCGATATCAGTGGAGCGCCAGACACAAACCGGCACATATACGTATATGTATAGGCGATATGACCAGAACTTGCATCTATAATTGGAACAAAGGAGCTCGGCTGAGTTAAGCCGAGCTGAGACGAGAACTCGAGCTGATCAGAACCAAGAAACAATTCATATTTCCGCATGCCCCTGCACTAAGTTTCAATTGCGGTTGCAATTGCAATGCAATTTCATTCCCTGGCAACAAGCAAATGGGCAGAAAACCTACACAAACACTGCCATAATCGTGTCCACAAATATAGAAGCGCAATCAGCAAGGCCGAGTTGCTCAAGCAATTTCCATGCCACCCACTTCCCCACTCAAACTTTTCGCCTACATATCACAAACTTTCGTGCTCCACCTTCTTTTTCCTCCCCATACATATAGTATATACGTATAGCTTTCTCTATCTGTGTGCTAGTGATGATAATGCAAATGAACGAAACAAGGAATTTTCCAATGGCAGCCAATTCAATGGAGGCTGGTTCAATAAAGCCATCAAAAGTGCAAACAACTGTTTGTACAGTGGGTGCTAGGGAGGAAGTTATTTAAAGGGTTTCCGAATAATTTGAGAACTTAAATGCATTTTTTGAATACTCAAATTTTAAAACAAACATAAACCATTCTTAGGATCAATGTAATAAAAATATTACACAGTGAGAAGTATCTAGGAACATTGTTCTTGAATAGAGAACATTGTTCTTGAATTGAGAATATTGTTCTTGAATTGAGAACATTCGTTCTTAAAAACCGTGTAAGTACATCTTGGTATCATTATAAGAACGAAATGGTGAGAAGAGAAAAGTTAAATTGAGTTTATTTAACAACTTTTTGTTAAGTATACACTAAGGACTGAACTAATAGTTTATTTGTACATACAATGTACTTAAATACCGCTAATTCAACTTGATTCGAGCAAAATAAAAACATTTTCAACTTAAAAATGTCGTTCTAATTTTAAGAACATTTTTAACTCAGATGAGAACGTCAGAATTTTCTCTGTGTTTATATTATACATTCTTAAATCAACTCTTTAGTTTCTGAAACTTTATACCAGAACATAAGTTTGTTCAAACTCCATTTGTATAATCATTTTAAACAACACCAAGTAGTCAAAAAGAACTTGAAAGTATTAACCATGTTATCACCCAACTTAGGCAGTTTCCACTGTCTGGCCAATAAGTTGATAACAGTGATAAGGAAGCCAAGCAAATCTTATCTATATGTGCATATGTATACATGTCATGCCTTGGGAATAAAAGCCTGGCACGACCACCCTCTTAACTTCTGGGTCATGTCACAGCTTCTGATGACGTCGATTGTCTGCCCCCTTATTACTTTCATGACTTGAATTCTGCGAGGGGAAGCACAGGGAAATATTACCAAAATGCTTTAACCTAATTGGAGAAGTTCATGGAGCTAAAGACCTCATTGTATTAAAGATATTAACAGATATACTTTTATTTTATTATTATTTCATTATTATTAATACCTTACATTTTAATATTTTAATGTATTTCAACATCACTTAACTCTTAAAATAATACTTATATAGCTAAATTATAATATTTCCTAGGGAACACCACAAAAATTCCAATATCTGTATTACTTCCACTGATCCTTCCTTATTTGACATGCCTTCTCCCTTTGTTATACCAATTACACAATACCAATCAGCACAAGCAAATGGAAAGTACTGTGTGACATTTACCCCCTGGTTTTAGGGAAAAATGCTTTTGGGGGAAGACTCAGACCGCAGAACAAAGTGTTTAATTAACAGGTTTTATAATGACCTAAATGGGTCAACAGTTCGCAAACTGTTGAGCATAATTTTCTTAATGGATGCATGGAATGGACAATGATGATAATGCTAAGGATATGGTTGGTAATGTTGTGGTTTCGGTTTCGAGGGGTCCAGCAACTTGTTGATATGGCAGCGCCCCTATGGGTATCATTGTGAGTTATATAATACGGTTGTGTTACCCTGCTATTGTCTGGAGTATTAAGTAATTAAGGGTCAGCCTTAAAGAATTAATATACATAGTAGATAAATTGTTGTACTTATTAAATACTTTCTGACATGAGCCACCCTAATACCTTCACCCATATTTGTCAGTAAGTACAGATGTGTACTGTAATTAAAGACCACAACCATGCGAAACTGAAAGAACGCCAAAGGAAGTGTCAGATGAGCTCAGGCTTAACTGGTGACCCCGATTACAATGGGCCTACAAATAAAAAGCGTTTGTGCGTGGGTATGTAAGTACCTTTTTTATTATGTACACGTGTAATATATGCGTACAATATGGTAATGGACCATTACCGTTTGTCACCCACTTACGCCCCCCACCCCAACGCCCATGGGTATTTGGATATGTACCACCAAGGACGCGGATCCTAACAACCACCGAACAAAAAGCCCGACGGTAAATAAATCTAGGGAGCAGCTGAAAAGCCCGACGGAGGACGAAGGTTTCTGGGAGGGAGAAAGAGATGGGGTTTCGGTTTCCGGGATTCCAAAGGGGGGTTCCAAAAGAATGAGTTCGGAACTAGGTTCCCATCCAACCAGGAGGCTCGTCCTAAGATCCCCAGCCAGTCGGCAATTAAGCGACCAACTAACCCAACTGGCTGACGACCTATTGGAACCGAGCACATCCTGCGCAGAATCCGAAAGTGCTGTTATCCAACGGCCACACCCACTGCTTTTCCTTTTCGGTGGGCGGGGAGCAGTTTCACATTAACCAGAAGCGTTAACATTGCATCGGGGAATCGAATTCCTTTTCCTCTCCCAAGGAAAATAAGTGTGTCAGAGGAAAAGCGTTTTTCCTTTACCTGCCGAAGACGAGTGCTATCTCTTTCGATTTCAGAGGGAGTAAGCGGGATGGCAAGTGTTTGAACTGGGGGTTGAGTCAGCAAACCCAAAAGAAAAGTCAAGAAAAGCCGAAGTTTGAAAAGTTTGTCGTTTAACGTAAGACGAAGGACGAAAGGACTTGTGGTGAGAGAAAGTTTGTTCACGAAGTGAAGAGAGATATTGTATTGGTATGTGTGAGAGAATCAGAGAGAGTTTGTGGATAGTAAGTCCTGCTAAGTATGAATCCAACAAGTGGCCAAGGATAAAGAGACCTTAGATTGAGTGCATAGGGTGGACAAACTAGTGGATTGTATCGAGGATCAGCTAAAAAGTTGGGGGTAAATAAATTAGGGTCACAGGAATTATATCAAAAGAAGGTTGGTATAGATTTTAATATTAGGAATACAGGCCCCTAAATTCTTTAAAAAAATATGTAAATAATTAAATAACTGTATTTATGGTTCGTGTTAAGCGAAAACTTTTAGATTTCTAAAATTAAATATTATTTTAACATTAAATTTAACAAGCTGTAAAAATGCATTTGCTTAAGAGGTAATTAAATTAAGGACTACAGGATATTTATCAAATGAAGGTTGGTATAGATGTTGATGTTAAGAACACAGTTCTCTAATATTCTTTAAAACATATAACTAAAAAAAAAACTTGATTTATTGTTAGTTTTAAACAAAAACTATAAGATTTCTTAAAATGTATTTTATTTTGGTTGAACAACATTCAATTAAAAATACATACAGAATTTTATTTATACGTAAATATACAAAAATAATATTTTTTGTGATATACCCACTAAAAATAAAAAACCTAGCACCTGTCACAATATTTAAATTCTAAACTAAGACTAATCAAACTGTGGTATTGTTTATAATGATTATTTAGTTTTCCCTATACCATTTAGAAGATGTTTACTAAATTTGAAAAGCTTGGTCTGTGTATGTTTTATCTTTCATAGTTGGCCAGTATTTACTGAGCCATAGAGTTAAGCCAAAAGTTATAACTGAGAGGCAAATATTTTTCTCTTTTTATAACCGCCCCCTCTCAACTCTTTTTTTTAGGCAGGTGAGTCTGCTCTTTCGTTATACTCTTAGTTTTACAAAACTCAAAAAAAAGAACGCCCCACCAAAAGCTCAAACTTTTAAATGATTTTCTTCTTTTAGACACGCGGTCGTATGTTCTTTTTGCCTAAAGTTTTTTCTGTTCTCTTTTTTATTATAATCTTTTATTATAGTTTTGGTTTCTGTTTTTTGTTTGTTTCTTCTTTTATATTTATTGTAAGAATTTGTTAACGACGCAATAGCCACCACGTTTTTCGATGATTGTGTGTGTGAGTGAGAACATGTGTGTGTGTGCTTTGGGGCGGGGGGCATTCTACCCATGTATTGGTGGCATTTTATAGCCCACATTAGGTAAGGTTAGGTTTTTAATTCTGTTTTCGTTTTTCGACTTCTGCCACAAAAATATGTTCTGGTTCCGCTTTCGTCTGTGAATTTTTGCAGATTTTCTGTTTTCGCTCCATTGGATCTTAATTCTCTGGCAATTCTTCAACATCCCTCGTATGACTCTTCCCTCTTTCCAAGCCCCCCAATTCTTCACTCTGTTTTGTTTACATAAACCCCGCGAGTTTTTTTCTCTTTTTTTATTTAGCTGGCATTTGTTTCCGCTTTTCTATGGATCTGCTTTCCCGCCTCTTTCTAACTGGTTTTGCCCCAACCGACGCTTTCAAATATTTTCGCGCACCATGTGGTTTTCCTCAATTCTTCTCTTTGTTACACTGTTAAACTTTTTCCCTGGGAAAAATTAAGAAAATGGCTAAAAATTACAAAGGTTTCAATAAGTTTTTGAACTACCAAATTTGCATAGTAAAAGTTTAGAGTTTCTTATCTCGAATTCCTCCTTAAAAATAAACTTAAACATATTCTGACTCCTATATTGATCATATTATGCAATAATAGACCATGAGGCAAATGGAAAAACCCTTTTAAAGAAGAAAAAAAAAATATATAACCAAAATTGATTCTAAATTAATTTTTTAAACAATTTTTGTTTGCACCATATGTCACTTTTGAAGAATTAGTTTAAAAATGTTTTTAAAATTTGTTATTTTAGGACTGATTCAGAATACAATATTCATAAAAAATGTTTATTTCTTGACTCAGGATGCAAAAAATTCCAGTTTTGGAATCTTCAAAGAGTGATCTGATCAATTTCGCTCAGTGTATCTACTCTTTTTGCGGTCATCCCTGGTATATTTATGCTCCCCACTCTGTATATGTTTCGTTGGCGTTTGTGCTTTTTGCCTATTTATTTCGCTCTACGCCTTGTCTATGTGATTCGCTACGTTCCGTTTCGTTCCGTTCTTCTGAACTTGAGAGACCACGTGGTGTGGATCGCATTGTATCTCTCAGATATTGTATCTCGAATCTGGTATCTGGCTTCAGGAAGTGCTCCATCGCATTTACATGTGCGCCGCTCTCTCGCGCGCTCACCAGCATATTTGCATATTTACATACGGCACCGCCCCGACCCGCCCCCTTTCTTTGCGCCACCGATTCCGCCCCCTTGGCATTAACACATTCTCACAGTTTAAAAAAAAATACAAATTATTATGATCAATATGATTTTACATATCATTTTGGGATAGACAACAGAACTTAGGAGCTTTAAGAATATTTTATAATATCTTAAATAGAAATATATTTAAATTTGTTTTTAAATTATAAATAAACCATCATTTCCTTACGAAAGACAGATGCTTTATGCCATTTTAGATCTTTATAAATATTGTATCTCCATCAAATAGCATGAGAAACTGAAATATCACTTAGATATCGAACTGATTTTTTCCCGTGCACTTGATTCAGTTCCGTCAATCTAAGTCGCACTTCTATCAGGAATTCTCTAAACAGATCGCTAAAAAGATCTGAGAAGAGGGGCTGTGAGCAGGTATGGGTGTGTATCTGTGTTGCGTCAGTTCTCCCTCCTCGAAAGTCGTGCGCTTTTGCGGCTGCATCAATTACGTCGTTAAATTAATCAGTTTGCCTTAATCTCAATAAATTAGAGATAACGCTTAAGCGATATTTTTGCATTTTAAATGCCACACGCTACCGGGGGGAAGTCGAACCGGTACAGTTATTGGAAATGGGTCCAGTACTACGACACCCAGAGAGCCTGAGCCTTCACATGGCTGTCCAAAGTGTTTCTTGAAATTAGGGGCGCCACTGAAGGGGGTTTTTATTTCTATCCCAAAAACTATATACTCGAAAAATATTATATTTTTATATTTCTTTTAAATCTTCCCAAAAATGTGAGCTACTTTTTCTAACAATCCCATGATTCCAATAAAACTTAATAGAGTGTGATTAATATTTTTATATTATTTCAACAAACATTGACTGGTATATCCTTTAAGTAATTTTCAATAATAATTTTAGAGATTTATTTTAAAATGTTATGAAAATAGGGGAGGGTATATGATCCCTATTGTATTCACATCTTGGCTACGCCTCTGCTAGAGAATTCCATGTGGCCACATTAGGGGGCTCGCTTTTGACAAACACATGCTCATATAAGCATAATTCCGCCTGCCAGTGTGTTGGTGGAGAGTCTCTTTTTTAAAGTCTTGATAGCGCCCATCAACATCAACATGCGACTTCGACAGCAACACCAACGTCACAAAATCTTGTTTCAACCGAAAGCAGTAGCACACAAATACCGTTTCGGCCACAGTTGATCAAGCGATTATTGGGAAGTTTCCAGTATTAAGTCACCATTTCGCAATGCTTTAATAGAGGGTGATACGATATGGTGATAAAGAAAGGGGTTGGCCAAAAAAGTAAGAACATGACGTGACACAGTTTTTAATCTATTTTAAGTAACTACATTATATTTCAAGGAAAAACAAATTTTCTTTTGATCTTTTAAAAAGATTTTGAACTCTTGTCATTATTATATCATAGGTTCGATTTTTATCTTGTAGAATTGTTGAATTGTTAAATCATTCAACTGATTCATTTTTTATAGGGTCTATAATAAAGTTATTACACTAAGAACCCAATTAAGGGAGCCACTGATGTGAATATTCATAATATTCATTACATAATATCATATGGTTATATATATACCCTATTTTTTGACTTTCTAGTTCGAGTTCTCTACAGCCGAATGGTTTCGGCTAGGAATCCCCGTTTCTACCATCGATGCAAACAAGTTAGGAAAACAATCGTGTTTCGTACTCCCTCGCACCATCTCACTCTTGCAGGGCTCTCTACAAATTCTTAAGTTAACAAATTGTTAGTAACAGTATTCAAATTTCCAAACGAAACACACACACATTACCAAAGTCTGGCTGGTAAACAAACATCGGGCGAGTCAACTGGAGCCCAAGTTTGAGACCAGCCACCGCTATAATATACCACCCCCGCTATAACCCCTTCGATCTATACCGCATACCAACACAGTCGAGACATTAAAACAGAAATTATAATTTTTTGAAGGCCAAGCGTGAGTAGAGCCACTCGGATCGGATTGACTCGATTTGGATCGCTTGATTTTACTTCGGATCGGCTTAGCTTCCATCGCCTAGTGTTAATGCCTGAGAAGAGGGTGGCATTTATGAACTTGTCACACGATTTAACAAGTACTCTTCAGATAAATGTAATTGTTTTTAGAGAAATGAGTATATAATTTAATAATAATACAGGTAAAGTTCTACATTTATTCATTATTAAATTGAGCTGTACATCTGGGCGAATACGTGATTTTAACAGCCTCCAACACAAGAGTAATATTTAGGATATGCTTATTTTTGACTTTGCTAACGATTTCATAAAATCTTATTAAATTAATTTGTTAAAATATTCCCCGATTTTACTTCTTTAAGGAAAGTGCTTTATTTTAAATAAGTAAATAATAATATTAAAATTCTTGAAATTTAAATGAACCATCTTTACTAAAGGATCTATAAAAGGTGTACTTAAGGAGTAGTTTTCAAAAATGCACCACATTTTCTTGTTTTAAAAAGTTTTAAAACCTTTGGGGTTATTTTGAGATTGGAGAAACTCAAGTATCCGAAAATCAGAGAGGGCGTTACTCTTCAAAATTTTAATGAAATACCTTTAACAAAGGATCTATAAAATCGAACCTAAAAAGTGGTTCTCAAAAATGGACCACATTTTCTGGTTTTAAAAAGTTTTAAAGGCTTTTGGACGTTTTGAGATTGTTAAAACTCAAGTATCCCAATATCAGAGAGGGAGTTATTGTAGGAACCTCCTTCATTTCTGTCACTCTGGCGCCCAAAAGCTTCGTTCGAGATTTGGCGCGCAGTTTGAAACCTGAGTTAGTGCCTTGCGTGTCCAGTTTGTCGAATTTGGATGTGATTACGAGACGGCGACGACAGTTTACCATTTACCATTCGCCACGCGCCAACGCAAATGAAACGCTTTTATTCCAGTCTTTTTTTTTGGAACTCGCAATTATGGTCAAGTATTGGCTGGCGATAGTTGAAACGTTTGTGTAATTTAGATGGAATTTTTGAGGAGTGGGCGGCCTATTGAGACACTGATCGAGTGGTTCTAATAGGCTTTTATCTGATCACTTCAATGAATAAATTTGTGGTGAGCATTACAATTAATTTGCAAGACCAGTTAACACATCATTTACACGACTTTTATATTGGGGGGTGATTTATAAACCAGTCCCAGATGGAACTTACCTATACCAACGAGTCACTTATCAAACTTAAGCCATCTTCATAACATTGTAAAATATAACTATTCCCTGTCTTATCTCCTTGTTATTCTCGCATTCCAAAAACCCTCTGTATACAAACAGAATTTTTATTGTTTCTCGAGACTTTGTAGACAATTAGTCTTTGGGGCTTATTCTAAAAGCGTTGACGGATAAAAGTAGCTGAAGTTTTAACAATTATCCGTAAAACACTAAATACTTTAAACTGAGATTTAACTACTCCTTTACTTTTATTAATATGTATGAAAATGATTTTCTTAACCGAACAAAATTATGAAGAACTAAAATTTATTTAACTCTATAGATCTTATAGGTAAAATATTTTAGTAAGGAAACATAACCCACTTAAAGGAAGGACATTTTTTTCAGGATCCCATAATCGCAGGGATGCAGCTTAAGTTCCCACAATTTCTTCCAATGGGACATCGTCTTCTAATCCGCCTTCGAAACGATGCGATCGGACTTAAAGTTTGGACGATCCATAAACTGCTGGGGTCCGGCCTCTAGGCGTCTAGACTTCATTAGCCGTGTAATGTTGCGGAATTTATGTGGCAGGCACATTAAAAAAACACCGATACACACTCGCATGGACGTGAACGTATGTACATATATACAGATATCGGGTCTAGGCAAAAACAGAAAATATAAAACTGGTACCGGGAGGGGTTTATTTTTGGGGTTGGGGCGCGGGGACTTTGGTAATAAAATACATGCTACCAAAAAGCTCGCATACCATCAGAGATGCGGGGTATTTTTGAATCCATGTTCCATATGCACAATTGTGCATTGCTGGCATTATCAGTAGAATGCAATTTCGGGAAATTTTCCATCACATCACGAGACAATGAACGCAAGAAAGAGAGGGACTGACATACAGAGAGAGAGAGAGAGAAAGAGCGGGCAATCGCGAGATAACAGCTGCCTTATCAGCAATACCGCCCGCCCGACCACCCCACCCAAAACACCCATTCACCACCCACCCGTCCCACTCGCCGCCCCCTTTTCCCCAATCTCTCAGAATTTCGAGTTCAGAGCAGCGCGACCGAAATGAAAAGAAACAATTTAAATTCCAAATGTATAAAATAGGTAAACTATGGCTTTTATTTATTGATATTGAGCGAGCACAGAAGCGGGTAAGACTGTAGAAATTGCACAAGAAAATGTTTTTGTTCGGGAAAAGTAATCTTGAAATTTATCATTCCCTTACTATGTTTATAGTTCTGGGGAATGTATTATGCATTTGATGTTTCACTGCTGTTTGGAAAAAAGTTTTGAAGTCATAATAATTTCTTGCTAAATAAGTATTAAAAGTGTGCTGAGTCTTCCCAAAAATGCCCTTTGAACTTTAAATAGTTCAGTATTTTAATTTTCTATTTTATATTTTATATTAATGTCTACTTCTCTTATTTATTAAAATAATATCTTTGAACTTTAAATAGTCAAATTTTTTAATTTTCCATTATATATGATTGTCTACTTCTGATTCTTCTACTTCTTTGAACGTTAAATAGTTCAATATTTTAATTTTCTTTTATATATTAATGCCCTTTTCTATTATTTATTAAAATAATATTTCAAGCTATTCATAATGTTTATTTTGTTATATTTTTTGCCTTACTGAAAATAACAGCCCCAGGAATTTTTCATTTAAATCCAAAAACACCCACTTTTGGGGTTAGGGTTTCCTCAAAAAAAATCTTTCCTAAAAAACTAAGTGATCTATCAGATACAAATTTAAGATACAAAAGTCCACAAGATACAAAAAAATTAAATGATCTTCCCTGTTCTAATTTTTACTTCCGAAAGAATCACAGGGATTCAAATTTCCCTGTTGTTACCCTGAGCTTCTAAAAAAATTCTCACGGAACCTTTCCGCCAAGCATTTGAATTTAAAGTCCGCCAGCAAGATACAGAATTGTTTTAAAATACTTCGTGATATCTTTATATTCAAATGATATTTTTATCAAATTCGTTGATGTTTAATCTTCATAATTAAATCATCAGAATTTAAATTAATTGGATATTTGATTTATTATTAATTAGTTTGTTGTTGCACCTGTAAATTCTAACCTTTGCAATTTTTGCAAGTCCGCAGCTCTTCTATTTGACACCAAAAGGGAATTTCCTATGAAAATTACCCAGCACAAGGGAAGTTTTATAAAGTTAAAGGAAAATCTAAATGAAATCTGGTTTGTACATTTTGAATTTAATAACAAATAATATTGAAAAGAGAAACAAAAAAGATCGCAGATATATAAGTAACTATTAGATGTTAATAATATATTAGAAACAAGACAATCTTTATTAAATGTAAATAATTTTTGGAAATTTATTCAAATTGTAGCATGTTTTAAATATAATATGTTGAAGTAAACACCCCACTAATTTTTTGTCCCCAACTGTGTCACAAAGACTTCTCCCCCGAGTGGAATCCAATTGGAACCCAAGAGCAAGCTCTCTCTCTCTTTGGGAGTCGGCAAACACACACACACACAGGCAGACCGCCTTTTTCTTTTTGCGCCGCCGAAACGAACGCTTTTACGAAGGCGACGGCGACGGCGAATCAGTTGTCAGTTCGCATCCAATCCAACTAGAAAGCAGTTAACGAGCAGTCTGTGTTTTTTCGCTTGCGGTTAAAAGCCACGAGGTCGTTCATCGTTTTCCTTTTCAGCACTAAGCTGTGCCAAAGAGAACCCACAAAATCCAAAACCAGTGATCTGCCAAACCCCGAAAAACGTTAGACCCAAAAAACCTTATTTCTAAAACGCAAAAAACCGAAAAAAAAAGTGAAAACAAAAATGTTTCGATAACAAAACATGTGAATATGTGCGGAACTCAAAACTAAAACGTAGAAAGAACGCGTTCGTAAGATTTTCGTATATTCGCTATATAAAACACAAGAGGAAAGCTGAAAAACGTATTATATAGACTTATAGCGATGCTTGGATGATCTTCGTCGCAGTCACGTTGTACATACATACATACATACATACATACGAATACGAATACATATGTGCTCGGCTATATACCATTTACGCACACTACTACTACACCACTAGCCGAATAAGCGAATTGGAGTAAGCTCCGAAACGTGTTTATATTAAAATTTTTTACCCATTTGAACTTTAAACAACTTTTCGACTGCGCCGCTCGGTTTTCATTGAATTCTCATACGAATTCCAATTAAGTGTTGTGTGTGCGCACAATTGGCATGAATTGATGACGTGACGTGATCGCGCGGTTTCGCTCTCCACTCTCTTCGGCACACACACACATAGCACAAGCATCACTCTCTTGATTCGCGCCCCTCTCTTCGCGCTCTTTTTGTATTTGTTTATTTTTATTGTTGTTATATATATATTCTAATTTAACGTTTTTACAATCGTCTCCAGCTTAAGCAAAAAAAAAAAAAACCGCCGCCCAACAACAACAGCATATTTTGTAATCCCTCCCAGTCTATGAGTGTGTGTGTGTGTGAGCAGCAATCTAAAAAATATATTTAAATAATCACACTACAAAATCAAGAAACCCACACAAGTTTTGCTCAAAACAACAACATACCCACAAACAAAACAAGTGCAAAATAACAAGGAAAATAAGTAAAACAGTGTTAGTTAACAGCAATAACAACAAGAATTGGCGATCAACAAATTCCACCGGCAAAATCAACAAATTCTTAAATCGCAGTCAACAAGGAGCAACGATTTCCCATTGCTAACTTTTGGCGGGTAAATATTAATAACAATCACTAATAGGTTTACTTGAACAATGAAACATTGTCGTTCTGGTTTTCCTGTCTTTTTAATGGGTTCCTAGAAGTCTTAGTTTCAGTTCTTTTTTCCAAATTTTATGAGACTAGAAATAACTCAATAGTTTAGTATCGGTTTAAAAAGGAAAATAGTTGCTATAAATATAAATTTTAAAATACTAAATTAATACTTAAAACTATCCGATCTATGGAACCAAGACTAAAAATGAATGTACTAGAAATGAATGTACTTTTCTCCAGACTAAAACATTATTTAAAAAAATGTTTGTTTAATAGAAATATTAGTGAGTTAAGTTAAATTTTACCACTGTCAGTAATTGAAAAGTAAATCGACTAAGAATCTATTAAAAATAAAGTTAGTATTACTTTTAGACCCATTAAGTACCCTTTTTCTAGTTCGCATGTTAAAGTACAAGTAAGTTTTAATATCTAAACTTTTCAAACCTACTTTTAATGCCCTACGATAAGGTTTGACATGGATTAATGTGGTTGTACTAACCTAAGTTAGTTCTTATAGTTTGAACATATGGATTTACCCCAGTAATTTTTTCGAGGAAATACTAATCTATTCCAAATTTGAACACTATATACATAGGTGAATATAGAGCGGAATCCTTAGTGTCCCAGTAATTCACAATCGTTTCACTTTCAAGATCAAAACACCAGAACCATAAAGCTCGGTCACGTTCCGCGCTCCAGTGCTTTCAATAGATGATCTTTCGGTTCGTGTGGGCTTTGATTAGTCCGTTTTGGTGTGTTACTTTGCTCGAGAGTGGGCTGTGGAGATCTTAATTAGAGCACTGCTGATAATGGCTCTAAAAATAGAACCCCAGCGCCACACTGATAGCAGAAGTTGAAGCGTGTGTCGTTTGTGTAGAGCCCGCTGTCGCTCCTCATTTCTTTCTGTGTTTGCTCCCCCGATTTTCGTATTCGACTAACGAAGGCCGATTTTATTGCTATTTTGCCCGAGATTCATATATATATGTACGCACCTCGCACACCAGACCTATATCTATGTTTTTAAAATAATTTTCAACCTTATTTTCGACATCAGTATTGACATTGAAATGTGATTAGGCTTAATTTTCATAAATGGGTTGATTCGGCACTCGGTTGGCCGGTTGTCGAAAACACTTTTTTCACGTTTCCAGTTCCAGATAAGGCTTTTATCTATCCGCTATATTCCAAGGTACAGCAGCTGATGGCCCAAAAAGTATACATATATGTATTAATATTCGTATGTGATAGTGGCTTTTATCATATCTTGAGTGTTTGCTAGCCACATTGGTGGAACGTGCCAGGTGATAACAAGAAAGTGTGCAAAAGTTTGTCCAAAAAGCTGTAATTGGAGCGAAGAAATCGGGAAGTAATTCATAAAGGGAGTAAATTTTGGAGAAGAGGCTGTACTGTCGAAATGATAGTGGATTTGGGAGTAATTATGAGTTGTGAATGGTTCAAGAATAGATATTTACGCATTATTTGGGATTGCTTGTAGTATGTATTTCAAACAGAATCTAAAGTAGCTACTATCAAAATAATTAAAGTATCTTAACATGCAATAGATCCATATCATTTCTTGGTATAGATTATTTAACATTCCTTTAATTTAGTTTGATTTTCCCGTTGACCCCAAAACGTTAGTAATGCAAATAGATTGCGTTTGCATTGCGGATGATGAAGTCAGATGATCGCATCGAAGTTTTCCATGCGTCAGTTGTCTCAGCTGTCAGTCGAAGATCGCCGTTTGGGGGCTCTACGTTCTTGGGTGACTTCTCCATCCATCGATTCGCATCGAATCGAATCGAATCGTTTGCTCTTTAATTATTGTAATGAATTCTATAAACATTGCACGGGGCTTTTGCCTTCATTTGCATTCGCATTCGCTGCATTCTGAACTATTGCACATTGCCTGGTCGGGCCTCTCCTTCTCTATATAGAGAATATATACTTCTCTACTTCTCTATGTCGGCCTAGTAGCGCGTGATTCTCTCGCAGATCCACGTGCCGCCAGAAAACTGCACTTCCAATAAGCTTTTATTTGAATAAGCTTCCGCGATAATTGACTTAATAAATTATTAAATATTAACAGCGTAGAAAAACCAGAATGCAATGACTGACACCTCCTTGTGCATTTTTCTAATGGAAAAGTAATAGGAAATCATACAAAGTAGTTGGGAAAGTCTAGTTAAAGTGCCGAAGAATTCTGAATACCCAGGATCTTTAAGTGAATATATAATATTCTTGGGATATTATAGTTATAAGAATGGTCTAGTCCTGCATAGACCATTTCCCAACCATCATAAACTGACTTAAAATGGTATACAAGAAGAAAAATAAAGTTAAATACAAATAATGTGAGATAGAGCGCAGATTGAAAGTGTCGCAAAAAAAGATTTGTTGTCCAAGGTTTATGCTTGGCATTGTCAAGGGGTTACGCTGGGGGTGGGGTCTTTTGAGGTCTGGGAAATTGGAGAGGGTTGCGATAAGCTCCCGCCACAGCGAGAAAGAGATATGTACGTATATGGATAGAGACAGTGGCAAGCGAGTGGTTCGGGAAGAGCTCCACATGGCAACAGTTGCTCTGGCGGGGAATGCATAAATGTGATGTGCATTGCTTTCGCTCCAGCTCTTTATCGCTCCTTTATCTTTTGGTTTGCGTGATAAGAACGCACTCGGGGCAAAGCGACAGCCCAAAGTGTCAAAAGGGAATTAGGAGTATTAAATAGAGTTCACTGGTTGACTGGCAATGCTGTAAGTCTTCAAAGTGAAGATTCTAACTAAGAAAGGGAAAGTATAACAATAAACAACAATAAAAAAAAATGTTTTAGAATATACACTTCCAGTAAACTTTAAAAATGTTTGGTTTACAAACATCTTAACTTTAATATTTCCCATGTTTTACTTTATTTAAGTGTAAAGTACATTACAGTATTTTGTTAGTTTACCACCAAATCATGAGATTTTAACCATTCTTAAAAATATAGTTTTCAAGATACGGCAGATCTACTTTGGTAAAGCAATATTAAAAGAAACGTTAACCGGAAGATTAAAGCAGCTTTGATTTTCAAATCTCTTTAATTCTAGAGCCCTACAACTTACGTACTTTTGTAATCCAAAGGCAATGCTCAAATCTTTTCTAAACCTAAGATTTAACCTGAAGTTATAGGAGCAGTATCATTTCAAGCACAGTTCCTATCCAATTAAATATAAAGAGGTCCCCTTAACAAGCCGAACACGCCGCTCTCACGTTGAAGTGCTTTATCAGCAGGTTAGTCCATGACGAAGTTGATATTGCAGAGTATAATTCACTTTCGAAGCAAAGGTCGTTCGGTTTTATGGAGGGTGACAAAGCACACACTCAGAGAGACCCCGGCACACCGGAATGGCCGACAAGTGAGCTCGATGCGGCCTCGTCATCGTCATTATGATCATTATGGGGTCGCGAGGTACTTGAGATCGTGGGCCTGGAACCGAACCTGGGGCTATGGGATTGATGTCGTAGTCGTCGTCGCCGTCGTCGTCGTCTTCATCTCAACGTCGGCTCATTAGGCAGGGCAGACCGGACCAGATCGGTGCAGACCATACCAGTTGCTCTCCGTACGAATATCTCCACACCGACGACCAGCTGTCAGTCTTGCTTTTTATTTTCTCTGTTTTCGGTTTTTTTATATTTTATTTTCCTTTTTTTTTGGGCCGAGCATCGGGCTTTTTCTCGCATTGACTTACTTTGCTTTATAATCCTGTTTGACGGGTTGTGCTGGGGAGTAGATCTCTTTTACTTCCACATTGCTGAACCCGGTCATGTGCGAGGGGCAGGTACACTGCGGAGAACCGGGGAGGTGAGAGGACTGCCCATACCTGAGATTCAGGGGCACTACGGTCCAGTTTAGTCTCATGCATAAAAAATCACATGGAGTTGCTCGAGGGTTTCAGCGGACAGAGCATCTGGCGGACACTTTTGAGGCCGGCTTTGTGATCTTTACAGCTCTGCTCCTACTGATAAGCCCAGAATTCCCAGGGACGTAGGAAAAGGTTGGTTCGTCTATAATGACTGGCAACAAATTTAAAAGGAAAGTAAAAAGTTTTAACCAGAACACTTGGAATTCTCAAATGGACTGAGAACCGTAATAGGGCAGCAAAAATATTTGAAATTTAAGAAAGTTATAGATTATCTATTTAAAATGGATTTTATGATATGTAAGTAAATGTAATTTGACTACCTGTCCACTGTTTCCATTATAAAAGCAATAACCAAAACTTGTAGTAATTTAGATCTTAAAACCTGTAATATTATAAATAATACATTTAAATACTATTTTTCATGGAGTGGCTTACGTATTCGTAGTACTGTAACTTTTATAATTAAAAGTAAAATGGTACCACCCCTTTGAAATACATCAAATCTACGCCCCTGAAGCTGTGAATTCTGTCCTTATCATTTGATCTTCGAGGCCAAGTCTATCCGGAACAGCTGTTCAATGTTTTAGCCCCAGCTAGGATTATTTTAGGGCTCTACTAGCTGATAGTCGAACTGTTTTCTGTACACCCTCTAGAAGTGGGAAATAATACTCATACGCATATAGAATCAAACGGAACACATGAGAAAAGTAGGAGAGCGAACTATTGAAAGGCATTACGTAACAAGTGTGGGTTTATTTTTGTTTGGTTCGCTCTGTTGATCTTTCTTTATTTCTTTTTTCCCTTTTCATTCCTTTCTTTCTTCGTACTGATTCTGCCTTAATTTTTTATTATATCTTTTTATTGCCGTCTTTATTTAGTTTGCTTTGCCTTTGTTTTGCTTTTTTATTATTATTTTTAAAGATCTGTTTTTGCTTCGGTTTTTTGTTTTCTGCACTCGCTTTCGTTTGACTTTTGGCTCTATTATTATAGACCAAAAATATATATATAACTACATATCTATATTCCTGAGGACCCCCACGTTTATCGGCATATATCTAGTTATAGAATTTCTCAACTTGTTGCGCGTCCCATCGTCACACCCCCTGAAAAAAGTGGACCACCTGAAGATTTTAACCTAGCGGAAATTTTGACATTGCTTGTTCGTGACATTGAAAAAGCGTGGAATGCCGAGGGAATTTTTGGGTACGCTCCCCCTGAATTTCCTGAAACCATTGTGTAATATTTGAAAATATACAGAAGATTTTCGTAGCCAATTTCCACCTCCCACGCCGGGTTCTTTGAGGCTGATTTATGCTATCTGCTCAGTTTGAGGAAAGAGCCAAACAAATGCGATTTTGAATCACTCTATAAATTTCGCTGTGATAATAAGCCTTTTGCGTTGTTTGGTTTTTTCATTAGAATATTATCTTGTTATCTAGCTAGTATTTTATTAACATAATCTAACAACCTCCAGCCGTGTTCCATTGATCTCCCCTTTAATATCGTTTGGATCAAAGAAAAACACCTACGCAAATTTGCGTCACTGGCTTTAGAAAAAACAAAATTAACTCTAATCTGATGTAATAAAAAATATGTTTGTCGAGAACCTGTCTTTAATCCCGACCACTCAAACGACTTATATAGTCAGCTGTGACGCAGCAGATCAAAAGGAAATCGCATTGGGCTATAGATTGAGTAGAGCTATATTTTTTTTTCTTCTGAGACGTATTGTCTTGTTATTGTTTACATTTTCTATGCTTTTCTATTTTTCTTGTGTTTTTGTTTTGCTTTTTTTCCCTGGTTATTTTCATTTAATGACGTGGGCTTGAATATTATTAAATGTTATTGCATATTATTAAGTGTTTCACTCCCGACTTTGCGACGCAATTTCTCTTGGTTAAAATTTAAAAAAATAGATTAAATTTAAGTGCAAAATGCAAATGCTTAGTTACTCAAAATAGTTGGCAGCCGGCACGAAGAGGCGGCAATTAAAATTTTACACTATTTTGAAAAGCAATGCATTATGGACTAAGTAGATACTCTGTACTCTTTAAAATGGGTTCTTTGGTCTTTTCATTTAAAAAGGAGCTTTAAGTAATATCAACTAGCAAAAATATTGATATTTGCATTAAAGTTGAGTGGAATACAGAGGCAAAAAAAAGATAAAGACTACTTTTTGAAATATAGTCAAGGGAATTTTCTTTATATGATATGCCAACTATAAACTTTTTAATTTAACGGGACTGAAAACAAAAAGTATTGAAATCGGTAATATGAAACTCTGAAGTTAAGAAAGGGGGAGGAGGGAAGAGAAAGCGATGATATTGTGACCCCAAACCCGAATCAATGAACTTTGCGGCAACTCGGAATGCCTCTCCCGAAAATTCCAGATACATTTATGTGTTTATATAGCGAATATATGAGTCGATCATGTCTGGATTTAAAGTTACTAATAGTTTCCTTTCGCTGTATGGGTGTATTTCTGGGTTTCTTTTTTGACAACCTCATTATATTTGCTTTGATTTTTGTTGTAGCCAGTGGCTTAGGTCAGGTTGGAATGTTTCGGTTAGTTGTTTTGCCGCCTGGGTTTTTTTTTTCTTTTCCACTGGGGGCACTTGAGTGCGACTCATTCGCATTCGCAATTGCCATTATTTGCGGCCATAAACCTTTCGCCGGGAAGATATTATGCAATGACAAACGGAGACGCGCGACCTTATCTAAATAATTTCGTTATTTAAATACATAAAACCAGCAGAACACATGAGATGTTTTTGAAAATTTCGTAGAACCAAAAAATAATGAGGTGACGTTCGGAATTTGGGAATGCTCTCAGGTAGGCAAATGTTTAGGTAGCGAATGAATGAACTTCCGTGTTCTCAAGGTAGTTCTTTGCTATCGATGCTGAATTCTCTTTCTTTCCCCTTTTTCTCACTCTCCCAATCTTTATTTCTCTCTTTGGCGAACTGAAAAAAATAAAAGTTGTATAAAAAGCTGAATAAAATGCCTCGTACGATCCACTCACACAGATACTCGCTGTGGTTTCTGCGTATTTGTGAGTTGAATTTTAATTCAGTTACGCGCTACGCACACTTTTCAATTTGTTTACAATTTCAGGTTGAAGAGAGTAAAAATGAGCTTTTGGCGCTCTTTTGAGGAGAGTCTAAAATTTAAAAAAATTTATAAAGCGTGTTGATTAGGTTTTAAAAATAATTGTCTGTTTATTTTAAGTTCAAAATTGCATCAGACTTTTGCTATTATCAGGCTATAATATCTCTATGAATATTAAGAATTAACATTTGACTTTGTGAAAGAAATTTTTACTTGAAATAGCTATTCACGTTCCTACTTTAGGATTCTAGGGGTTATTGTTAAAATATCTTTTATATTTATACCTATTTTTGGTTAAATTGCACCAGACAATTGCCATCAAACATAGAGCGATGCTCGTCAGGCTTCAATGACTTATCAGTTCCCTCATTCCAGACAGAGTCAATAGACCTTTACATATATTCAAACAGATTAAGTGAAAGAGAAAGAGAGACTTACCCCGGATTTGTCACACTTTTCATAATATAAAACCGCGTTTTGGTAATAATTATAACTTTCCTTGTCGCCGCGCTAATTGAAAATCATTTTCATTGCCCCCCCCCCCCCCCATTCAATTTGTGTGCTAAATTTAGTCGTAAAGGCATTTATAGATTTTATTAAAACTAATTGATTCCCATTCCTAAGCAACAATAACAAAAATCTGGAGCATTGGAATGCAAGGAAAATGTATGGAGGCTTTTAAACAAGATCATAACCTACATACATTATCGTATTCGCTCTTTTCCTTGACTCTGCTGATAACGCTCTCTTACTTCCATCTAAGAGCTTTTTCTCTAGGGGTATGAGTTTAGATTTCCATGGAATAAATAAACAACCAAAAATTATATAAATTTTTAAATGCTATCGCTTAATTCAATTGTGGTGTGAGGTTTTCTTGCCAATAACTTAAGAACTTGAAAACTATAAAAAAGGTTTGCAATAAATCAAGCACAATTGAATTATTATAACAACTCAGAATAACTGAATAATATTTCTAACGTTTTATTAAACAGCTTATAGACATAACCGGAAATCTTTAGATAATTGAACATCAAAAATAATTTATTTCTTTTTTTTGAAGGAAAGTGATTGTAATATGCATCAGCTCTAACCTAAAATGTGATTAATTTAATCGGCAATTGTAAAATCGATTGTCAATTAGTTGAACGATCCAAGATCATTTGGAAATCGTTTTTTCCCCATTTTCAAGCACGAAAACAATCAAAATGTAATTTTGAACGAAATGCTTGACAGAGAGATGAGATGATTGACAAAATTTCAGGAGAATACTATAGTAATTTCAATTCAAGGTTAATCATAGTCAAAAATACATACATAGATATTATGAACATTTAATTTTCTATTTCTTTTTTACAAATTCGTAGCAATGAGAAAAATTACATGTGTAGTCAATTTTTCAAAACATAACACTACATAGTAATGTCAATATTTCGATTAGCCAGTGATGTTTTCATAATTTTTTTTAATATTTTGAAAAATATTTTTTTGAACTATGTAACTTAAATATTTCCATTTATTTTTTTTAGGAAACAACTGATCGCGAAGCTCACCAATAGGCTTCGATTTTTTTTGGGCTGGCGAGGAGAACTTGAAGAGCCGCAAAGCTGCAACTGCACAACGACCTACTCTACCCCATGATGGACGGCTTCGCGCAGGACTGGCCCACGTTGACCCACACAGACAACGGGCTGGCCATGGACCAGCTGGGGGGCGACCTACCCCTGGACGTGGGTTTCGAGCCCCAGACCCGAGCCCGATCCAACACATGGCCCTGTCCGCGCCCCGAGAACTTCGTGGAGCCCGCCGACGAGTTGGACAGTACAAAGGCCAGCAATCAGCAGTTGGCCCCAGGAGGTAGGTTCTCATCCACAGAGATCATATACGTAAATGTTTTATAGAAATCCCATACAAAGTAGAGGGATAATCAAGTAAAAGGCGCCTGAGTTAGATGTAGAAACTTGAATTTTCGCCAACTTTTGTTGTGGGCCATATAGGCTTACGAAAAACCCGATTTCCATTGGGACTCCTTTTTTAATTTCTAAATTTCTTATATTAAACCTATTATAACCCATAGTAAATTCTTAGAAATATACATAAATTAAATACGTAGTTTAAAAATGTAAAATTCAGCCTAATAATCATTAGTTAATTTTTCTCTGTGCACTTTCTCTTTTCCTCCCCCAATTAAAATAATGTTTTATTTTTCTTAATATCCCAAAAAACAGACTCACAGCAGGCTATACAAAATGCGAATGCAGCCAAGAAAAACTCATCGCGTCGCAATGCATGGGGAAATCTATCCTATGCGGATCTCATCACGCATGCCATTGGATCGGCCACCGACAAACGACTGACTCTGAGCCAGATTTACGAGTGGATGGTCCAGAATGTGCCATACTTCAAGGACAAGGGCGATTCGAATAGCAGTGCCGGCTGGAAGGTAAGTTTTGGTTAAACTTTGTTAATTTCCATTTAAATTATCTTTTTTGGGGTTTCATCAAGAAAATTTAGTTTACGGCAGTTCTTATAGATGGATATAAGACTGAGATGAATTTTTGAGTTTACACTTCGAATGGAATTTTATCAAGATTCTAAAAAATAATTATGATAAAATGTATCAAAAAAATATGGAACGAATAATAACAGGAAATGTAACATTCTTAAAATATTAATCATTCCATTTCAAAGATTCCTTTTGAGTTGTAAAAAGGTCTTTTAAGAAAATATATCACAATTAAGAACATTTTTCTAAGCCTCACTTTAGAGGACTTTCCCTTGTCCACATATATCTTAATCGTCTTTTCCGAACCCCAAACTCCATCATCTATTTGTGTTGTTTAGGTTTATTTTTTTGGGAGCTTTCAACGTTTTTCCCACAATGCTTGTTGGCTTTCAAATAACAATTTCATTCACATTTCGCAGAGCAAATGGTCAAGTTCATGGCCAAGTCAGTCAAAATGGAGTGAGAGTGAAGATAAAGTGGAGCTTGTGTTTGGCTTTCATATTTTGCGGTCGTCTTTCGCTATTATTATGCAATCGTCAGTCTTCAAAGTTTTTTTTTCCTGTACCCATTTGCATTGCTTTTTTGTTTTTAACTTATTTGGTTAGTGTGTGAAATGTTTGTATAGTGCTGCTGGCATCACATTTCTCCCCGTCTCTGCTGAAATACCACTTTTTTTTTATTTTTGCAGAGTTTTTGCAATTAATGCGCTTTTATCTTCGGATCGTTTTTCGTTTTGTTTACATCCCAGCATACGTAAATAAATAGACGCGTGCACAATCACATGCATGGGTACATGCGTAAATCATGCCACATTTTCATTCATATTCAGATACCGGTTCCCCCATATCATCTTCCTCCCCGAAACCGCTTTATTTCACTATTCCCCAGTTTTAATGGGCTTAGGTATTTTTGTAGGGTTTCCTGGAAATCCATTTGGGCTTATGTAAGCTATCCCAGGGGGATCAAGTTAACGCATTCATATTTTATTTAATTTACTAGAGCTCTATGTTTCCCCTCTTTTTTTAAGTCTGTTAATTATTGTTTTTATTTTTTCGTACTGATAACATTTGCTTACATAGCCAGTAATCGAGTATTTTGTGTATTTATAGTATACGGTTCTTTTTTTGCAAGTTATCAATAATCGCTGAAGTTCATTGACATTTACCTCAATTGGGTTCTTTTTTTAGGGGGTACAAATAACCAATCACTTGTGAAATTAATGAGGGAGATTTTAGGCTAGACTCACAGGAAGCAAGACATATGGGTTGGAATTTCTCTGATAGCTCTTCCTAGAACTCCTTTTCGCCTCGAGATCGTCTGGGTATACGTGATCCGCCCCATAAATCATTCGTTCCACTCATATTTCTTGGATAATGCAGTGCGTCATTCACGTGATTGTTTTCTTTATCATTTTCGCTGATACTTCAATGCAAACGGGTGCCTATCCGTCAATTTTTGTTGGTTTTTTAGCACCTCACTGTGATAAAAGTCCAACGGCTGTTGAAGAATGCGCTGCGCTGGCTACGAAGAAATCGAAGACGGTTCTTCCACTTGATACCCGAAACTTTATTTTGCGCAGACTGCGCGCTTCCAGCGAATTTCAGTTTGTTTTTGTTTTGAGTACATTTTTTCTTAGGGCTGTGAACTAATATTGGCATTATTTATATTAATGGTGTTGTTTATAATTGTTGTTGATGGTCGTTTTCCTTTTTTGCCGGTTTCACGGAAGTAGTTGCTTCGAGATTTGCCACTGCTTTGGGTTTTTTAGTGATTACGAATGGAATAACAATCACCGTGATAAAGAAATTTATTCGCGCGTCGTAGAAAAGGTTATTTGAGCTTAGAGAGTACTTCTAGGAACTTTGTGAAAAACGTAAACAAAACTGCAATCATTGCAGTTTTTAAGGGGAAAAAGGTAAGGAATGAAGGAGAAAGACTTTTATAATGAAAATGGATCCTCAAAATGGGTTCCTTAAAAATTGGTTCCATTACTGTAAAACTATTTCATTCATTTCATATAATACAATTATTAAATGGTCTTTCTTTTACAAATAAGGTAAACAAAATGCAATCAATGCTGTTTTTAAGGGAAATAAAGGTGAAAAATTTAGAATCATGATTTAAACATAGACTTCTTATATAACAAATTGGGTTCCATTACTGTAAAACTGTTTATTAATTTTATATAGCACAATTATTAAGATGGTCTTCCTTCCTTACTTAAAATTTTAACAGTTTTATAACAAAACATGCCATTTCTTATATCATGTTAATAGGGTCATGTTTTAAGCCAAGACGTCTTCTATTAAAAATGGGTTCCATTACCGTAAAACTATTTAATCCCTTTAATAAAACATAATTATTGAATTGTTCTTTCTTTTTTAAATGATAATCCTAATCGTTTTATAATAATATATACTTTCCTGGTAATATTTCTCTTTCTATTTGCTTTAATAATCTCCCACACAAATGTGGTCTTAACTTATTATTAGATTTTTCCGGTTCCCCTATTGAAAGGAAGAGTTCCCTGCACATTCCTTTATGAAGTTTTATGGCATTTGCTAATTTATGCAACACGTTGCCGCGTTCTACCTGACACTTGCTTCCTTTTTCCCAGTCTTCACGACTCGTATCTCCTTTTTTTTGTTCCACAGAGCTTCCTCTTCGAATAGTCGTCATAATAATAAAGAACGAAACGAGCGAAACACTCAAATGACATTTGTGGAATTTTAAATTTGCCACTCGACGGGCTGCACTGCAAAGGCTTCTTGCTCCGGTGGTTGGATGTTGGTGGTTGTGTCACTTGGCGATGGTGGATCGGTGGTTCGGTGGTTCGGTGGTTTGGGGGTTTGGGGGTTTCGGTGGCTCGTGTCTTCATCATCGAGAACTCATCCTCGTGCCTTTGGCGTTTTGGCCATTGAACCGCTGCCAAGTATTTCTTTCTGTTGCTCCTTTTATCAATTTATTTTTGCCTGCACGAAATGTTATTTTTATTCTTTTTATATTTGCCTCTTTTAATTGGCAGCGAACCGCAGCGTTTATAAATATATTTTTTGGCCCCAACATTTTCGTGGCTTTTTTTCACGCGCCCCGAACTCGTCGCGCTTTGGCAATTATGTTTGGAAATTTTTGTAATTTATGGGGCCTTCTTAGGTGGCATCCCACTATTTACGATGGGCGAGAATACGTTTCCTGATCGTATTGGGGCAGGCGTGAGGTATTTTTTCACGGAAAATCACACTAGTAAATTAAATTTATTTCAAAGATACAAAGATACATTTTTTATGGATTCCATTTAATCTTTATCCAGATTCAGCTGACATCATTGCGACCTTCTGCGGTGGAAAGTTCCCGATTTAACTCGATTGCTTGTAATCTGAAAGATAACCACGTGTACCAATATTGTGTAATATCTGAACAATGCAGGACTTGCATATTGTCCAGCCCGCTGGGTAACCTTTGTTAACTTTGGCCTTATCAATGGGGTCTTATCAAGACAATGGCCTTGCCAACAATGCGCCAGAAAGTAGAAGAGCCCCCAAAGTCGCTTGGCGAAATGCGCATTACTCACTCTGTCACTCGATTGACCAGTGCAAGCTCTTCAAATAGGTTGAAACAATATAAATATGCAATCAACGAGGAAAACTAACGATAGGAAAGGCACATCTTGCGTAATCAATTTGACACTTGACAGCGCACTTTTGCATCCCCCCCCCTGAAATTTTCTCTGTGTTCGAAGCTATATAGTCTCCCCCTAGTTTTTCTTATTTTTCCCCATATTTTCTCTAACCTATTCACGCTTGTTTAGTCTCGCATTAAGTATACGCATTGTTGGCCTGTTTGCGTTTTATTTTGTTTTTTCGCGGCGCATTTCATTTGGTGTAAAGTGCATATAAGTGTAAAATCAAAACAATAACACGGCGATATAAGTGTTTTTTTTTTCAACTTGTTTCAATGATTATTTTAATTTGATTTGGCAGGGGCGTTGAAATGAGACGTGCAAATACTGGAAATAATCAAATTCGGCCGAAAAACCAAATGGCACTGCGAGTCGAGAACGCAGGCGAGAAAAAGTAAAAAAAAAAGAACGAGATCAGCACTCTAAGATTGCCGAGCACATAATATTCGTTTATAAATAAGCATTAACCTTGCTCGCACCAGACCATGCCGAGCTATTTGGCGTATTTATTTCTATTATTTGCATGCAACTCTCAGTCGGTGTGGCCCCACTTACTGTACTATATGCCGCACCGGCAACTGCGTAGTACTAATTTGCCCTGCCGGCCAGAACACGCCCCCTTTTTTTCAGTGTTTTTTTTTGTTAAATATATTTTTTTTACCCTGCTGATAGCGACGGAGGCGACACGGAAGCAGCCGCGCCCTCGCTTTTCGTCACCATAGTTTGTTCTCTAAAAACAATTATATGTATGAGCAATGGGGGCTCGAATCTACAGCTTTTTATAATCCCTTCTAGTCGTAATACCCATTACTCAACATTCTAGCGCGTAAAACGATTATTCGATTGGATCATTCAGTTTATTACCTTATATATATTTCTCTCGATATAATGGCATTTATATAACATCTTAATGGATCAGGGCATCGTAAAAATTGTTTGCTATCGTATAATACGAAGTGGAGAATTTATTCTTGAATAACAGGCTGCCTAACTGCGCAATAATAATTTATAATATTTAATTGAGACCACTTGATATTTCAAAACATTCTTTGGTTATAAATAGACTTAAACGATTTCAAATCGTACGTAATGAATATTTTATGGTTCTTAAATTTATAGTTTCTAATTTAAGATCCAGAATGATTAATGTCAGGCCTTACAAAATATTCCTAATGTTTTCTAAATATTAACCTCAGAAAAACATTGTTTACATTTATTTATTAACTCGTTACTTTTGTTACGATCTCTGTCACCTTCAATGATTTATCTCTGGGCATACCAAATATTTCCGATATTGCGCACAAAGTTCCTGAGATATGAGGTCCTAAAACATGACCTCGTCGTAAAAAAACGCTCGCAAATCATTAGTCAATCATGTGTATATGGTAAATGTCTGGCCTGTCTAGATCGTAATTGTGGTGCTATTAATTATGCTGCACTTACAGCGCGCACTCGGCTTTTCGTTGTGTGAGGTTAGTGTGCAATTTGCCGAGCGTTTTTACTGCGCCACGCCGGCAGTTGTTGTACTAATTAACACCACCACCGCACCGCTGCCGCCACACAACAAATTCGCCTCCGGGTTGTAAAATTCAAAATACTCACATCGTCACAGCCCACATGCAAATATGTATCTCTATGGACGAATTTTATGCTTTTTGCTTAGAATTTTACGAGTTGAACACGAACCAGTCGGAATGCAAGTGGCAGTCAGTCGGGCATGGCCATAGACAAAGTCTGGCATTGCCAAGTGTCTGGCCATGGGATCTATGTAGTACACTCTGATCCTCGGGCCTATAAAATACATACAAAAAAAAAAAAACCCTTCCATCGAGAACTTTATGGTCTTGTAAGAGGAGAATACAAACATTTAATGCCACACTTTCTGGTTTCTGCTGCGCTGCCTACAAATTATGACTTTCAAGAATATACAATTAATCTTTATTAGTATTTTCTGAATGCTTTCGCCATATAAATATCAAAGTTTGTCATTTTAATGAACTTCTTTGTTTGCCCGCTTTCTATTATTACTGCTCGAAGCATTTATAATAATCGAGAAAGAATAAATACTGCAGGCCAATCAAGGCAGCGCAAATCAAACTGGTTCCGTCTCAAAGCCAAACAAAAAATCGAATAAAAAAATATTGCAAATTATTTATTGAGAAATTATCTCATGTGGGGCCGGGGCACCATAAAAAAAACGCCACTCGTCGCCTGACTTTTTCAGCGCAGAAGCCAGAGTCCAGTCTCTGGGCCTCAATAAATATGCAATAATCATAAGAAATAAGCCATAAAGTCAACCAAACCGATGAGGTTGTCCCGCTCCAAAGGCGATAAAAGTAAGACAAAAGACAGCAAAAAAGTAGATCTAAGAATGTCTTGGCTACGGCTGATGATCGAGTTTGTGGTGCCCTGGAAAATAATTGAGATACAATAAAATAAGATATAAAAAATAAAAATGTTGGGTTATTTCATTGGATCTTACAAATATTAAATGGGTATATTTATATCTATAGATTATAATAATAATATATTACATAATAGATAATAATCTATTGTTTTAAGAGTATAGAAGATTATTAAAGGTTAAATGGATTCATAATTTATAGTCAAGTTTGTAAGCCCTGAAAAATAGTTCAGATAAAGGATGATAACAGCATTGATTTATAACCATAAGTCCTTAGTACATTTGGCGTTATTTTTATTATTTTTTAGTAAAGAAGTTTGTTAAGAAATAAAATGAAAATAATAAGGTCAAAGTAATTCAAATCTTTTGTACCTCTTTTTATTATAGGCAATATCTAGACTTAAGCCACCATGATAACCTATCTGTAGATAATAAAACATAATATTTTTTCTTTCCTTAAAACTTTGGTTATTGAAGACTGCAGTCTAGTGGGCGGTTTTTAAACCAAGGAACTCACGATGACATTTCCAAATCCCATTGATTGTCGCTCAAAGACCACTTGCTGAAGTTCCGCCCACATTTATCACTCGATTTTGGGATGGGGCAGACTATTCATGTCCAGTTAATGGCCAAATGGGGGGCGGGGAATCGGAAGGAAGGAAGCAAACTAATGGGGCGGCCACACTAGATCGTAAATAAAGTTTGGTGCAAATTATTTGCCTGCTTCCTTGGGTCAAGGAGAAATCCCCCTTAAAGCATGGGCAATGGAAATCGTTATTTAATTTGTTGCGCGACTCTTTAAGCCTTGCCTGCCCCAAAATCCGCACACATAATCAATCAGGAAAACTAAGTATTATCAACCAGCCACGAGGGCTTTTCATGTATCCTTCTTTTTTTTGTCGTACTTAATGAGTCTCACTCTGAGCTTCATAAACTTTGCCTGGAAATGGCCAGCAGCAGACAAACACATTTATGAACTTGGCTCCAATTTTCGTTGCATACTTTTTTGGGGCAATGTCCTCGCCCGCGCAAAGTAACCACACAATCTATATATATATGGGGACATATAGAAATTGCACATCATTTGGCCCGATTTCGTTGGCGGAGTGCAATTGCTAAAGTTTGTGTTGGTCTTTTGTTAGTTTCTAGCTTCGGTTAGAGCTCAATTGCTTATACTTCAGAGTACTCTATCGAAAAAAGGGAATACTGTAGTTCAAATTAAATGATAAGCTGATCCTTAAATATAAATATATTAGAGTTCTTCAATTATCAGATATATCTTTTTTTATATTTATTAAAATATTATGTTAGAATATTTTTAAAATATTGTAAGGCTTTCCAATTATTTATATCCTTTAACTTGTATATGGTTCTTAAGCAGAAGAGTATTTCTTAGTCAGTTTTGAACAGATATTCTATCCCTAAATTCATTTCTTTGATATTCTTTGTCGTTGCGAATAAAACGCGACACTTATGGACTGCTTATAAAACGCTCTTCTATGCAGACAGACAGCTCTACCAAGGACTGGGGTCTTTGAATGAGTCTTTCTACACAAGGATTTTGTGCTTAAAGTTGCTCAGGTGAAATTCAATCGAACCGCCACAGGAAGACCTTGCATATATTTTTTGTCATTTGATTTCCGCTTCCGTTTGGCACGCAGGCGCCAACGTGTCCTGCGATTAATCGTCTTTGGCGGCTTTGTCACAGAATCTTTTTCTATATCATCCCCAACCATGGTATTCATAAAAGTTTGCCAAAAAAAAGAAACAAGAACTAAAGCCCAAAAACGAAATTGAAACAGACGAAACTGAGTTGTAGAAAGAGAAAACTTTTGCCATTCCATATCATATCATCACATCATCATTGCGATGATAATGCCGCCTGTTTTATGTGTTCACATATCTTTACAATACTGGCAAAGTGTGGGAGTATGGCATGGGGTTGTATCAGTTCTAGGTCTCATGTCTATGGCACTTTTATTTAGTTTGCCAGAGTTTGAAATTCATCTGGCTTGTTTGCTGCCTTGCAAATGTGTTTTTGATACGGAAATTGTTTAAATATTGATTTTAGATGGGCTTTAAAGGGGTCAACTGAGGAGTGTAGCAGTTTTTTTACCATTTCCCATAGCTGTTTAATAAGTTTAGCTTATATAATACCAAAAGTGTCAGTTAATTCGAATTTAAGAGTTCTTTTGATTGATGGTCGTAACAGTGCTCTACTTTTCATATCCCATCGATTAGGCGGGATTTAGAATTTGGTCTAGGTCATTACTGGGTCATTATCTAATCAATTACGTTTGCCATTAGGCTCTATCAATTTTGGTAATTGCCCAGCGTCTGGCCACACTTAAATCTTTGCACACGCGCCAGAAATCACTCGGTATCCAATCAATACAACGATCGTGATACGTTTCCAAATGGATTTCTAAATCGCTTGCCATTTAATGGCAACTGTCAATGATCTTTTGGGGTAAACATTGTCGAATATCGTCTGTTGCCATCTTGGTAAGCTGGAATTGTTTAAACAATTAATTAGTCTTGGGTAAACAGATTGCAGACACTCCTGAGACCAGAGCCCCAACCAGATCCCCATCATCATAAATTTTCCCTGCCCGATTTGTTTAGTCTTTGGCCCACTCTGAGCAAAAGTGTTTACAAATTGGCTGGGCCAGTCGAACAAAATGTTTTGCTCAAACAATTAAGGCAGCGCAAAAAATCTGAAACCAAACTTACTGGTCTGTATGAGGATGATTTTTTATACGCGGTTATTGGAGAGTTCAAGGGTGTATATACCATATACGGCTAACGAATGTATGACGTCTTTGATTGATCCATTGGATTTCGAATTGTAATATTGATCTGATTCATCAGGTTTACTGCATATTTTCTGCCCACTGAAAGTGATTGTTACAGATCAACACCTTTGCAAATCAATAAAATCGAAATGGTTTCCGCAGTATTTTGAATTTTAGCATTTTTATTGGGTAATGCAGTCATTCAAGCCAGCGCATTGAATTCCTTGAACGGGTTAAATTAATCAAGGAATTTTATTAATTTATTTTATTTTTTATTTGAGGGTATCTTGACGTTGACACTCTAAACCATTTACCGTGCTGACTGCTTTTTGCCTTATTTTTTCGGTATTAAATTTTAACTGCCCAACCTGGTCGGCAGCAATTAGCCGAATGAATGGGGGGCGGTGAGGTGGTAACTGTTTGCAGGGAACTGAACTGAACGTTCGGCTAGAGAGAGTGTCGTTTCAAAAATTTATATCTCAATTTCACATCTAAATGCGAATAATCTTTTTTTTTCTATGCCTCTGTGTGTGTTATGTCCATTGAGTGCTATGGGTTCATTTGATTTGTGTGTGAGAATGCTGCAGCTGTTTGGCATTGGGCCGCGAGTTCTCCGCTTAACCCGCCCCAACCTTTCCCCATCCTTTTTTTCTAGAGACTAACCGTTTACCATAAGCCGATATAGATCTAGCTCTTTTTTCGTACTTTGTTTGATTTTTTGGTTATTTTTAGCCACAAAACATTTGAGTTGCGGGCTGCAAAGTGGCCTTATTCGAGTTGAAATAGACCAAATAATTGAGATTAAAAGATAAGTTAGTATATAAATAGATCTCAGACCATCTTTAATACTGGGTGCCACTTGATAGGTTAAAAAGTACCATAAATTGTCTTAAATATTTAAAAATAAAAATAATTGAGATTTAGTATGATGTATTATATTTAATCATTTTGAACGTAACCAAAAAAAAGATTCCAAATATTTAAAAATGTAATGTAATAATGTTGATTTAAAGATGGTTTTCTTAGAGTTTTTGTACCTTTAAGTTGCAATCTGGAACCTTTGAAACCCACTTGCTACGAATATTGAGGATGACCCAGTTAGCGCCACATGTCGCGATTCCGCTCCTTCACAAGCCGCTCAAATGGCCCAATGAAATATGCATATTTGATACGAGATGACAGCGTATCTTGGGATACGAAGAGGGGTTGCAGGGGAGGCCAAGAACCCGGACTGATAAAGCCTCAAGTCACCCTCACCCCAGAGGAAAAATGGGAATGCTCATATACGAGCTGGCAGATTTAATATATTTTAGTGCTACCCCCGCTTCCTGTTGTACGCCTATCTCCCCCTGCCCAATTACTCATATAAATTATAAAGAAATGAATCAGGGCCCTAGAATCCACAGCCATAAATAAAAGTTTTGCTGTAATAATTGTAATTGGTCAATGGGAAACTTTAACTACGAATTTTCCACCCATCGATTTTGGGTCACTAGTGAGTTCCTAGCAACTCAATTTGGTTTAGTTTCTTGTGATTCACGCTCGATGCACATTAATTGTACACAATAAGGATACACATATCCTTGACTACGAAATGTATGAAATTTCCATTTCTTTTCTGGATATTTGCTCATTTAGCGCTCCAAGTGAATTCAATGGAAGCCCAGTTTTTTCGATTGCTTTTCCTGCGTTTGCCATGGATGCGAATTGTGGAGCGAGGCGATGAGGTGACCCACATATAAGTTCACATGCACTGAAAAAAAGAAAAAAATGATTAAATTATAAAGTGTGTTAATGTTTTGGAAAGAATAATGTGCTTTCCTGATTTTAACCATGAAAATCGATAATATTTAATACTTATTTTATATATGTTTTTTTTGCAGTGCAAATCATATTTCCACATAATGCAGCTCCTTGGTAACCACTTTGTAGACCATATATCTGGTCGGCATGTGGCCGCTGTCGCCGAATCGCGCATATATCTCTCTCGATTTAATAGGCCCAATTAGTTAGATGAATTGTGAATGTTCTGAATGCTCTCGCGTTCTTTGGGCTTTTTTCTCTGGCCAAGATTTAAGTTTATGAATATTCAATGAAGTGTGTGCCATAAATTATGAATGCCATTTGTTTGCATTTCGCCTTGATTTAATGGCCTTGAGCGGGTAGGCCTAAAACACACCCCTCTTTGCTTTTTCTTAAAGATTTAGCGATGCTTTAAAGTAAATTTATTCAGCATAAACTTAGGGATTCTGTGGAAAATTCCTAAATTATATGCCACATGAAACTATATTCAAGATTTATGGAAAATTTCTTATTTAGAGGACAAAATATTTATTTGATTTTTCTATACTGATTAGATGACCTTTTTCCACCTTCCATTCCTCTTTATTACAAGTAAATACTTCGCTTTCCATACCAAAAATAATTTCTCATTACTCACCCACCCACACAACCAATGACATCCTGTTCCTGGGCGGAAGTTGGTTGGATAATTCCGCAATCTGGCCATTAGCATAATCAGAACGTTTGCCAAGAAAAAGAAAATGTTTGAAAATCCTAGAATTGGAGAGGGTAAGGGGATAGACGCCTCAGACGCCGGCAGCGCACTTAAACATTTAAATAAAAATGATAACTTTATGCGAAGGGGGTAAAATTAGATGTGGGGGCCAAACCAAAAATGTCATTACAGGACTATCTGGACGGCAGACGCAACAGAGCCAGCTTCCACTGACGCCAAGTAAAAGTTTTCCCCAAAAAAAAAAGAATAAAATAGTAAAGCAAATCCAGAAAAGTATTAGAAGGTCCATGGGGTCGGGGGCTGTTGCTCCTGTCTGCGAACAGGTTTCGTCGTCAGGCGGGCGTCTGACAGACCCCAAAACTACCCCATCCGCCCCCTAATTCCCCACCACCCACTCACATGTCCTGGCAACGGTGATAAATGGCGCCAATGTGCCGCCTGAAGTCGCGACGCGTCGCAATCGCTTTTTCGGTGCCTTTTTGAAGGGATGCGGGGAGTCTCCACAAAGAAAAATTAGAAAACAAATATCTAATGTATTTTATACCAAAATTTAAAGTAATAGAATAATTTAGGCTAGGATTAAAATTATCGCTGTCACTTAGAAAATATATTATAATATGTAATCATAAGTAAAGAATTTGGTTTTCGCTTTTCGGTGCTTTTCAAGGGATGCGCGGGGTTCTCCATAAAGAAAAATTAGAAATATAAATATCTAAGGTTCTTTATACCAAAATTTAAATAATACAATATTTAAGGTTAAAGCTAAAAACTTGTTTGATTTTACTTAGAAAATATATTATAATAAACTATCATCACCAGTAATGAATTGGGTTTCAAACCACTTTAGGAAATATTCTTCGCATTAAGTATATATTTTTAAGTAAATAAGAATGTACTTAAACTTAAAAAAATATTACTTAATATTTTCAGAAAGTCTAAAAGTCTTAAACATTTATTTTCAATTTTTAAAAGTGATTAAATGCTTAAGGTTTTAATTTCCTAACTTGATACTAAGTTTTTGGGATATTTATTATTTATATAATATTGTATAACATTTTCTCCTGGTGTGTGTGAGTTTTAGGGGTGGAATCTGCGGCAAGTTGCCTTTTACAGTTAGTTTAGTTTTGTAATGCTCCATTTAGCCGGCTGCCAATGTACCCATCCTGATTTTCTTTTTCTGATACAGATACCTTCACCAAAAAAAGAAAAACCTAACTGATGACAAATCCACACTAAACGTGTTTGATTCTATTTGTTTCTGGCATTTCGCAATTTTTTTCCCGCACCCGATGACATGTAATTGTCGTTGCTCTGTTCTCCTTTTTTTCACCTAGACAGGATTGGGAGTTATTTGATGGGGACTTGGGATTGGGAATGGGGTTGTGTGTAGACGCTGTCGATTCGCTGTCATTACGCTGCTTACACGCGGTTATTTATGACAATTGTTGGAAAATATGAATTGACAGCGAGGACGAGGACGACGGCGACAGGCGACGAGGTCTAGTGAAGACATCTTCCAATTAGAGAGTGGAGAACATACTACAGATATGTGTGTTCCTTCGTTCTGGTTCTGCGAGCCATAAAAATGTCGACAGACAATTGAATGGCACAAGCCGGCGAAAGGAAACGCAGTTTTGCCCTACCAACCCCAAGCAATTGCTTACAAATCGTTACATCAGCGCAATGGGGATTTGCAAATTTTGCAATTCTTTTATTTTATTCTATTGGTGTCTTTTTCCTCCAAAAAAAAAAAAATGAATAGAAGAATATACTTTTCTAAATGCGTCTCCTTCGAATCTGGCATCTCGTTACAGAACTCCATACGTCACAATCTGTCGCTGCACAACCGCTTTATGAGGGTTCAAAACGAGGGCACCGGCAAGTCCTCCTGGTGGATGCTGAACCCGGAGGCCAAGCCCGGCAAGTCGGTCCGCCGCCGTGCCGCCTCCATGGAGACGTCGCGGTACGAGAAGCGCCGCGGCAGGGCCAAGAAGCGGGTGGAGGCACTGCGTCAGGCGGGCGTTGTGGGCCTCAACGATGCCACGCCCTCGCCCAGCAGCAGCGTCAGCGAGGGGCTGGACCACTTCCCCGAGAGTCCGCTCCACAGGTAACTATCAACTGCGATGAGTATTGTAGAGTATGTTAGAGTACTTAACTTAGTATAGCTAGTTAACTGCTTAGTCTTTTATTAATTCTTAATATATATTCTTAGATGCTTTATCTTGGCACAAATTCCTTATAAAAGAAAATTCTTGAAGTTAGTCTGTTGATCTTTGGTATCCCTAGCTTGAAGAAAGAGTTAGAGCACTTAACTTAGTATAGCTAGTTTACAGCTTAGCTTTTTATTAATTCTTTATATATATTCTTAGCTGCTTTATCTTGGCACAAATTCTTTATAATACTCTTAATCCGGAAGAAAATTGTTGAAGTTAGTCTGTTGATATATTGGTATCCCTAGCTTGAAGAAGGAGTTAGAGTACTTAACTTAGTATAGCTGGTTAACTGCTTAGCCTTTTATTAACTCTTTATATATATTCTTAGATGCTTTATCTTGGCACAATTTCTAATAACTCTTTCAATCCACAAGAAAATTGTTGAAGTTGGTCTGTTGATACTTTGGTATCTACTAGCTTGAAGAAAGTTCTGATAGGAAAAGTCTATAATATGTAAATTGTAAACAACCGCTTTAAATGCCCCCAAAAATATAAGTTTAATAAAGTTTATAATTTATTGCAACAAAGTCAAGCTTAAGTTCCCTTAGGTTTAGATTAAACAACACTTCTTCAAATCTAGTATAGAAAACAAAGCATGGTACTTTATGTGTAGATATAAGCTTTTTAGTAATTTTATACAATTTTCTTACAATATTTAAGCTAGTGCTTATAGAGCATGACATTAAGCATTTATTTTTCTTAAAGATTTTTAGCAAACAGTGCTTAAGCTTCAATTATGTGATTGATTGATTGATTGGCCTGTTTATAGAGTTCTTGATCTCATTTCCCTTGTCCCCGGACTCTCTAGTCTTGTCTACATATAAGTTTGTCCTTTACAATAATTCTTTGGTTATTTTATTTATATAAGTTATTTTATTCGATTTTTATTTATTGGTTTCCAACTTGTTTTCTTCTTATTTATTTTTATCTGCGATGATGAAGTGGCGGTGGCTTCCAGTTGTCGCCCGACTTCCGGCAGCGCGCCTCATCCAATGCCAGTTCCTGCGGACGCCTGAGTCCCATTAGGGCGCAGGATCTCGAGCCCGATTGGGGATTCCCCGTCGACTACCAGAACACGACGATGACGCAGGCCCACGCCCAGGCCCTCGAGGAGCTGACGGGTTCCATAGCGGACGAGCTGACGCTGTGCACCCAGCAGCAGCAGCAAGGGTCAGTTCTCGATGGCTGTTAACCTCAGTTTACATATATATGTCACACACCCACCTTATGTTGTTTAATATTATTTCTTGCATGCTGAACAAAAAAATAACGAAAATGAAAAACCTAACTAGCTTGAGCTTAGCATGTTCCATGATTTTGAATTTTTCTAATCATAATCTTAACAACAGATCTATAAAGTCACCTTCTCTTCTCGTTCTTGCCACCCAACGATCGTACGGCTGGAGCAGGTTCAGCGCCGCCTCGGGACTCCCCTCGCAGCCCCCGCCCCCGCCCTACCAGCCGCCGCAGCATCAGCAGGCGCAGCAGCAGCAGCAGTCGCCCTACGCCCTCAACGGCCCCGCCCCCACCGGCTACAACACGCTGCAGCCGCAGTCGCAGTGCCTGCTGCACCGCTCCCTCAACTGCAGCTGCCTGCACAATGCAAGAGATGTGAGTAAAATGGGATAGTAGCTATAGATCAGATCAAATAATAATGGGTTATTAGAACTTGAACTAAGAAGTTCCATTAAAAATAGAACAACATTTCAATTAAGTAGTACTAACAACAATAAATGTTGGAAAACTTTATACTTAATAATAACAATACTTAATAAAAGTAACTAAATTTAATTAATTAATACCAGAAGATATCCAGGAACCATATATGTTAATTTGTTCTGAAAGTATCTTAAAAGCAGATACATGGGATACGTATTATACGTATTGTTGAATAGATCAAATAATAATGGGTTAATAGAACTTGAACTAAGAAATTCTATTAAAAATAGAAAATGGAAGAGTATTTGTTGAACAGATCAAATAATAATGGGTTCATTAGAACGTAAACTAAGAAGTTCCATTAAAAATAGAACAACATTTCAATTAAGTAGTGCTAACAACAATAAAGGTTGAACAAATTTATGCTCAATAACAATAATAGTCATTAAATTTAATTAAGTATTGCCAGATAATATCCGCCACCATAAATGATAAATTCTTTCAATTACATCTAAAACCCATTGTGATTTCTACTTTCAAAAGGTTTAGAAATAAGTCGAATTAAAAAGAAAACATAACTATATTTATTCTTTTCCTTAAGTAAAGTCCGTAAAATCAGATTAATGGGAAAAAATATTAAACAAAAGTCGTAAAAGGGGTTCAAAAAATAAATGTATAAAAATTATTCATATATAAGTTCAGTTAACTTCATATTTATTAAGTACAATATGTTATATGTTACTCAGATAGGCTATTGTTTTAAATTTAAAAACTATTTTATAATAGAATCAGTACTTGTTTACTCGATAACATATCGAACAGAGAGGTGCCTCGAAATCGATAATCACGGCCATCTATATATAACATCAATTTGGAAAGCCATAAATCATAGATCAGATAATGATTTGTAATATTGTAACTCCGTTCATTTCTATAATCAAAGGTTGGTTTTTTCCATCACTTATATATTAATAAATCAGATTAAAATAGGCTATAACATAATAGCATAATAGTTATAAACATAAATAAGAAATTAAAATGGTCTTATCGGATTACTACATTTTTCAACTAGTTCATATTTGATTTGTGATTAAGGGAAAACATTAATAATTTTATAAATATAAATAATCATTTAAATGACAAGTACACTGTTACAAAACAAGATTTTAAAAATATTTTTCAAGAATTTTGACTGTTATTTTTGACTGATTTAAATCTCAAATTTACAGGGTCTCTCGCCGAACTCAGTAACCACAACAATGTCGCCCGCCTATCCAAACAGCGAGCCCTCCTCGGACTCCCTGAACACGTACAGCAACGTACAGCTCGATGGTCAGGCGGACTCTTCGGTCCTGTTGGTGCAACAGCAACAGCAGCAGCAGCAACAACTGTCCGCCAACCTGGAAGGTAATGAATGCCGATCGAATGCTCCTTACTTCTTATCTATACCTCTATCCTGCTTATCTTCCCTCTAACCGTCTGCTGTCTGAAACTCCATCCATCTCGATGCGATATGTTAGATAATAACTGCGCCTCTACTTTGATAGGACAATGCCTGGAGGTGCTGAACAACGAGGCGCAACCGATAGACGAATTTAATCTGGAGAACTTTCCCGTGGGGAATCTGGAGTGCAATGTCGAAGAGGTATGATATAAAATAGTTATGATACATTCGATCGACAACTTATAAAAGTACTTGCTTTCAAAATATTTTGAACTTAGAATGAAAAGTTTTATAGATCTTATAGATCTTTGTACGGGTTAATATAAAATTCCATAAATGTAGCTATCAATTAGTTACTTTTATTATTTAAATAATTTTTTAAAAATGATATAATATTAATATTTGTATATATTTAAACAGCTGCTGCAGCAGGAGATGAGCTATGACGGTCTGCTGGACATCAACATCCCGCTGGCCACGGTCAATACGAACTTGGTCAACAGCAGCAGTGCGGCCCTGAACATCAGCAACCTCAGCAACCTTAGTAGCAATTCCGGCAGCAGTCTCAGTCTAAATCAGCTGCAGGCCCAGCTGCAACAGCAACACCAGCAGCAACAGCAACAGCAGCAGCAACAACAGCAACTGCAGCAACAGCAACACCAGCAACATCAACAACACCAGCAACATCAGCAACAGTTGCTGCTGAATAACAATAACAACAGCAGCAGCAGCCTGGAATTGGCAACACAAACGGCTAGCACAAATCTAAATGCTCGAGTGCAGTACTCGCAGCCCAGTGTGGTGACCTCGCCACCCTCTTGGGTCCACTAGATAATGGTCTATGGTCCGATCTTTAGTCGGTAGTCGTCGTTGTGTGTGTGCGTGTGTGTTGTTTGTGTCGCCAATGGAACGCTTTAAACGCTAATTCTAAGAACCATAGTGTAAAGAGTTGTAAGCAGCCGCAGATGGATGGGAAACTACGGAAACGGAAACGGATGCGGGTAATCGGTGTCGTAATCGGTTACGCAGCAGCTGCAGGATCAGTGAGCAGTAAGCAGGAGCCGCAGCTGGACCGCCACTAAAAAGTTTACAAAGTGAGTTTTAAAACGAAAAAAGATATATAAATTATAGTAATCCTTAATTATTACATCAGATTTCTTGATAGTGATGTTGATATCAGAATTCATAATACAAATACAAAATACATTAAAGGTCTTTCAAGTGGCATTTGTACTAAAACTTAAATTAGTTATCTTTGTATAAGTTTTTATACCATATTAGTTTCTTATAGAGCTCAAAGGCATCAAAGATGTTCTGCAAAATGTCATATATATATTTTTCTTACTGTTTACCGCGCTGGTCGCTTTCAATTAACATCATCAGTCCTAAAAGCCATTCAATGTGACAGCATAAATTATGCTAATAATATCGTTTCAAGGCGTACATTTTATGAATATGTAAAATATGTGAAAAAGTGTCTCAGACCGGAACCACTCCCTCATTTCCTAAGAGATTTTCAGTTTCTTTCCCTTCCCGTTTTTTTTAAACTGCGATTTCGTGTCCTGTTTATATACAAATCGTCTTCACTTGACTTCACTTCCACCCATGAATCTTTTATGGACATTCTCCTCGTGTATTTCTTTTTCTTGGCCCTGGAATTTGTACTTATTATGTGATTTTTTTTTGTCTGCTGCTACTTGAGGGCAATTACACGCGTTCAATTATCATAATACATTGTCAAGAGAGCAACAAACAAAATGAATTGAAGACGGAAGAGGAATTGCTTTAAGTCCTTTTCAATTTGAGCGCTTTTAAAGTGAGAGGTTGCCGCGCGCGGAGCTCACTCAAATTATGGCAAATTAAGTCAATTTACCTAAGCCATAAAATATGTAAGAGCCACTTTGCTACCTTGGCAGGCCAGGACGAAGGATACGTGTGGTCCGGTGGTCCGGTGTTTCGTGCTGGGCTTTCCAAGTGTCCTTTCCCATTTTCCGCGCTAATTTGACCGGCCAAGCATGGCAAAGCCAAGGGAAAATAGCCCGAAGGCATCTCAAACCGCGGCGCAAATTCGTCAAGGCAACTCCCCCCGATTTGGCCGGTGTCCTTTTTGGGCCAGGACGACCATGGCGTCCGAAAGCAAATGCTGAAAAATTAATTACGTCCTTAGGGTGACTTATGCATGCCACCGATATCTGACCCAACTCCCGAGACCGTCGATTTCTCGGCTCACCTGAGGGCCACGTGGGCAAACGTGGGCGGTGGTTGTGAGGGGGTGCGGCTCAAATCAAGCGTGTTAAACGCTGCTAATATTGAAAAATTACGCTGACTTGGCAGGTGGTATTTCAGGTGGGTGAGGTTGTTTAATGTCAGAGATTTAAGATAGAAACTCGACAGTGTTTGATGAACAGTTTTGATGCTAAGTAATGTTCAATGAGAAATTTTTAATATATTGTGTTATTATTAAAGAAATACATATTTGTAGCTTACAAGTTATTAAGTATTTAAAACTAATAGATACCACATTGCACTTTGTTAATAAATTTATTTAAATTTAATTACCAACAGTTCTTATAAAAAAATCTATTCTAAATCAACCCCTTCTAAAGAAATGTATTTTTAAACATTAAAAATTATACATTTTTAAAATCGTCTATTTTTTTTAAATCTTTATTATTATTGGACAGTTAGCAAAGACTTTTCTTCTTAAAATATTCATTTCTGTTAATTAACCCAAGGAAATATTTTATTCTCAAGTTTTTCAAAGGTTAAAAGCCCTTTTAAATTATGATCCATTTGGTTCTTATCTGATTTATAAAATATTTGAAATTTGTTACGTTCGAAAATAACTTATCTAGTATCTCAATTACTCCAATGCTGATCCAGAAGTTTGTGATTCCACTTAACATTCCTCCGGCTTCGCTCCCATTTTTTTATTTCAATGTCACGACTGGCGACTGTCACCGCGCATTTTTGCTTTGTGCCAAACTTCATCGAGCAAAAAAAAAAGGTCCTGTGGGTAAGTGATGGGGGATAAACCTTTGTCCTGCGCGTACCCACACACAAATTGAATTCCACACTAAGTTTTGCTGTAAGCCAACAATTAGAAAACAGCAAAGCGACCAGAAAAAAGAAATACCAATGGCAAAGAAAGAAGGACCAAGTTGCGAGAGGACCAAGTTGTTACTTTGTCAAGTTTGGCGCCAATCGCATGACGTGCTAATAAAATAAAATTGCCAAGTTGTAGAGAGGCGACAAAAAAAGAAATAGAATGAAGAAATGATTTCGAAATTTATGCCAAGTGCAAACTTTTGTGTTTGCCGGGGGTTTTCTTCGCCGCCTCCGCTTCATTTGAGTGAATAATTTGAATTGCATCAGCTTCAGCAGCGGATTTCCATTTCTTTCACTTTTCATAATTCACCCAACTGACAGCAGCTAGAAATTCTTTTCTTATTATGCTAATTTCTTAAAGTTGCCTGCAAGGGCGCCTTCCCCCTGTAGGCATATATTGCATATTTAATAGGAATATTATATAAAAATATTGTAACTTTAAGCCAGGGCTGGTGGTTCCCTTATTAGCCAGGAGCGTCACATGCCACTCAATAAGTTGCCGCAACATCTGCCCAGGAGGTTGACTATAAAACGCTGAAATGTTGTAAATTGAGACGGGGAACTTAAGGGAGAGGGGGCGAAATCACATCATCGTCCGCAGATTGACTGACTTGACACATCATAAAGTCACACTCAAATTATGGCTGCAGATGGTTGTGCCACCGTGGGGCATGCTCCCAAACCTCAGTTCTGTTTAAACACTCTAAAAATTAGGGATTCTAAAAGAAATTTAAATAAAAATTGCAAAACCATGAGTGTTCTTTTCTTTTACACTTTATTAGCTTTAGATGAAGTTCCCTTTTGATACTTTTATAAGTTAACACAAATTAAAATTAGATAATTATTTCATAAAAATACGTTATCAATTATATTCTCTTCTATTAAATATTTTAAAAATAATTTATAGTTACTTCGTGTTATACTTTTATCAAATTTTATAGGGCAGTTAATTATGATCATATTATTATAGAAAATCGTCTTTTTAAATCGATTTTCAACGATTTTTTTTTAAACGATATTAGTTTTAGAATGAGAAATACTCAATATATATATATTTTTTTTCTTATTTTCAATGATCAAGATGTTTTTCCAGTGCATATTTAACGGGGGTGCAGGTTGGTTGCCCTGGTGAAACCGCGCGTGAAACACAAAGGCATTTTCAGGCAATTTATTAGTTGACAAAAAGAAGGAAACAAAAAAAAAGCCAAAAGGAGCAGAAAAATGGGGAAAAATGTGCGGCTTCGTTGACGCGGCCTATGGTTCAGAGATGCCTTGGCAACCAGATTCGAGGGCTAACAGCCACAGGACCTTAACTTCACAGGACCACAACTTTCGCTTAGGTGTTGAAACTTGTCCGCAACTCGCTGAATTATTCAGAGAGTGAAAACTTTTTTCCGGCTCACATTTGATTAAATTTTAATGCCACTGCATCATTAATAAATTCCCAGCGGGGTACGCAAGGAAGTGGAGTTTGAATAAATTGAATTAGCGACAGGATTTGTCCGGCGGGAGCTAATCCCCGCAGATTGTTTGACAAACTTTGGACAGGTTTGGCCGGCTCGAAGCAAAGTGTCAAAACTAATTGTCCAAGTGCTGGCAAAAGGCAGAGGAGAATTCCGCCCTAGTATCCTGCATAGGATCGGCATTGAAATGAAAATTTCATTATCCTGGCGGCAGCGGGAAATCAATTTGTCAGCATGGGGAATCAAATGCGCTCCTCGCGACTTCAAAATACAAATTGTCAGCAATTTAATAACATTTAAGCTGCCAACGGCGGCCACAATGATAAGCGAGGTTAGACATCCACACATATATATTTACAGAAGGTCCTGTTCGAAAAGGTCCTTGTGGCAACAAACCGCATTTACACTCACTTAACTCAACACGATGCGGAGGTCGCTTTCCATGGCTTTTCCCCCGGCCAGAGAGCAGGGAAAACAATTGCCAGGAAGCAAGGGAAAACTGAAAACGGCTTGTGTACAAGCTGCTTAAGGTCCTTAAGGACCCTCACACACACACACACACACTGGCACGCACGTTCAAACAAATAAAGCTCTGCGAGCGGTTTAAACACTTGTTGCATGGACAAAGGATAATGACGTGACAGGAGCTAGCACTCACACAGGAACATCCACAAGCACACGCACCTTGCCATACACAGAAACATAATTTTAAGGGATATTTTCGAAAACAAATTCCTAAAAAATGTTTGTTCTGAAATATCAAAATAAAACACAAGTTAATGCTTCTGGATTTAAACCTCTTCTCCAATTTTTAAAAATATAACCTAGATTTTCTCAAAAATTCTATAAATCGATTGTTAATGATATTCAATGAACTACAAATATTCTCCAAATGTTTTAAAATACTTCTACAAGTTCCAAACAAATGTTTGTAACTGAGATATGAAAGACTTCCCAGATATTCTGAATTTTAAGTTTCTTATAATATATTTTGAAAACTATGAGGTATACTAAAAATTGGTTTCTTCGATTTTTAAAAAAATCTGTTCGTAATTTTTTGGAAGACCATTTTTTATTCAAACCAAAAATTAAAATAGAAATAGATTTATTTTCTAAGAACTATAAATGTTATTATTATAAATAATACATTTTTTAAGTTTAAAAACATGTACAGTTTAAAGTGCTCATTTTTTCTCTGTGTAAGTAATAAAGCAAACAGGCAGCGCGTTTTGTAATAAACTGCAAGGCAGCCGGAAGGAATGGCTTGGCCGGAAGACCCGGAAAAGGGCAAAGACGACAAGGACACCTGGTGGCTTCTTGTCCTGCCAATCCGTCCGTGAAAGGCACTGCAAATATGCCTCGGGAGATGGGGTGGCATCTAATCACATGCCCCGGCATACAGTCCTCAATCATACACTGGCTCACAAAAAATTTAATGCCTCCAAGGAGTGGCGGCCATAAACCGCTCATAAGTAGGCTTCACACTTCTTTCCCCCGGTTTCTGGTCCTTCGAGCCGGGTGCCGCATAAAATTCAATTGCAGGCCATAAAAACTGCGCGTGATCTACATACACAATATAATTTAAAGCTGTAACTAATAAAATTGTCAGCGATAAGCGAGGAGCTTTGATTTTTATGTTTTCAGCAAAAGCGAATTTATTGGGGCTGTGAGGCTAAAATCTTATTTTAAATGTTTAGCCCGTCGTTTTTATGGCATAATTCTGGCCGTTTGTAGTTTGTCCTTTGCTGAAATTTGCATAAAAATTGCCAGATAAGAAGGAGGAGAAAGTGTCGAGTGCTCTATCTCCATCCCATCACCCAACTTATGAATATTTCTGTCAAGTGTCAAAAGCTATTAGACCCCGAAAAAAAATATCTGAATAAATTAGCCACTTGGGAGGAGGCTGTCTTGGTCATTGTGGGAATAGGCTGATTGTCCTTTTATAAAGTGTTGATGTGGGGCTGATTTACTCAAAATGGGGATGCTTACTACATAGATTTCATAAAATATAAACTTACTAAACTTTTCTTGTTCTCTTCTCGTTTCAGGATAAATCTGGTCGCTTCTAATCTAACATACATACAATACATATACATAGATATATAATTACAAATATATAGTTATGCATTACACATAGAAACGAAGCATACAAATAATACCAATTAATCACCAATAATTAGATGCTACAATTAGTGAAATTCTCTGTGGCAGTGCAAAAACAACTTTGACCACCTAATGAAGGGAAATTTGAATTGAATTGAAAACACGGTTTAGTTATTAAGTTCAACTTTGTACATATTAATTTTAATAACCTTGACGTAATGAAAATCACAAATAATAATACTACTACTGATAATACAAATACAAAAAAACAAACAAGCGTAAAACGTAAACTAAATGTTTGATAAATAAATGGAAAAATATCGTTAACCAGCTATCGAGGTAAACAGAAAATGAGAAAATGGCAAAGAAACCGAAAGCAAAAGAAATTAGCACAATTATGTAATAATTTATGCTTAATTAATGTATTTAATTGAAAATCTAATTGTAACTGTATATTTTTTCTATAAAGAGCAAAGAAAACCCTTAAAGAAGAATTAAACTTGTGTAAAAATTATGCTTAAGATTCGCAATGATATACGTAATGAATTCTCCGATTAGTTAGCACACATCAGATCAGCTCGGCTTATAAAAAAAACCTTTTGTTACATGAATATGCCAACACCCATATGTAGATCGTACACGTTAAAACCAATTGAATGTAATACATTAAAATTCAAATATTAGTAAATGTAAATGTTGATAGGCAAAATAGAAATACAAATTTATAACAGAACATACCCGCAAAACTCAAAACCCAAGCAGAAGTAGTAGCATAAAATAATAAGCAAATACATGCGCATCATTGTGTACTATTATGGGCTAAATGTTAATTATTAACTAGATTGTACAATTCAAATGTAGTTCATACTATTTAAAATGCAAAAACGGAGTGAAGATGAATAAACTGATGATTCAATATAAGAAACAAGATCTTATTGTTTATAATTTTCCTCTTTAAAATTATGATTTACATTGGAAAGTGGTAATAAGCAGAAGAAACATTGAAGAATCCAACAGCTTTAATTATAGATTCTTATAATTCCCAAGTGATTATTCTACGGCAGGAAGCTTAAGTACCCGTTTCTTCTGAGGTTCAACTCCTCCACATAAATGCCAAACGTGACCTTGCCAAAAAAAATAACATATGTTATTACATTAGAGAGTGTATTTTTTAGTCGATCGTACAAGCATTATTCGTCACAAAAGGCGATATCAGAACTTATGTATGTTGATGGTGCGTGATCGCCACGATCCCTTACCTCGCTATGAGGTGTTTGTTTGATTTCAGAAGTTTTTGTTATACCCTTGCAGAAGGTATAAAAATTTCAGTCAAAGTTTGCAACACAGTGAAGAATATATATTCTTGATCAGCATCACTAGACGAGTCAATCTAGCCATGTCCGTCTGTCCGTTTCTGCGCAAACAAGTCTCCGTTTTGAAGCTATCCGGATGAAATCTTTTCAAAAGTCGTATTTCTACTTCTACTTCCACTTCTACTCTTGGAAATATCATATTTTTTAATATGACTCTACACTATTGTCTCAAGACGAGGGTTTGATGACGTCCTCGTGACCAGTGATCGCCAGATTTTACTTCTAAGAGAGAAGTTGCAGTGCTGAGACTTATTCCCGTTTATCGAAATGTTCTATCGATTCGCCCATTCGCCATACGGGCCAAAAAGTTTTGGGTGATTTGAGTCGCTTCAATCGATAAGTGGAGTTGCAATGATGGCTGTATTATCAGCATATGTAGCCAAGAGAGTCCTGGTTTCTAGGTACGGCAGGTCAAGAACGCTACCCTGAGGTACGCCAGCTCGAATGCATCTGATAGACGACCTTTCGCCTATCACATCCACCATAAAATTTCGTTCTAATAGATACGATTTCACGAGAAGATATTGTGCAGTAGGCAGTTTAGTTTTTAACTTAAACAGCAACCATCGTGCCTCACGCGATCAAAAGCGTCTTTGACATCAAGAAGACTGCTGAACTGTACTGCTTATTTTCGAAAGCTCCAAGGACGTGCTGCGTTACCAGATAGGCTTGCTCTGAACACCAAGCACCCAAGACAAAATCTTTAAATGTCAATTGATAAGTGTGGGTGAAAATGACACTACAATTGATCCCAATAATTTGATCCTAAATAATATGAAAAGTATACTACATTGTATGAAAATTACCATTTGACCCTAAATAGTGTCATTTCGGCACAACCGTGGATACTTGATACCGTAAAAGTTTTTTTCATTGGTTAAAGTTGGGTATCATATGGTTTGAACTAAACACCCCGGAGAACGTTGTGCGATAGACCAATGTAAGGTGTCTGTATCTGATGCGAAAGGTCCCCGGCTTAAATACGCGTCGATTTTTAAGAAAATATCTAACATTTCCTTAACAATGAAGTTGTATTTAAGAAAGAGAAAAATAAGTTTGTCACGAGCGGGACTCGAACCCGTAACCCTCAGTTCGTACATCAAAAGCAATGCGCTAGCACTCTGAGCCACGCCTACACTTTTTACCCAGCGGCAAAACGCTTTTTTGTGAAAAAAAATGATCTTATATAGGGTGACTTCCAGTTACAATCCCATTAGAGTAGGTCCAGAGAGCATGTAGCCTAGTGGGCAAGGCGTGCACCTTGCAGCCGAGAGGCACCCAGGTTCAGAAACGGGAATTTGAAATTGAAAATCTTGTTGCGATCAGAGACGATCAAAGCAAATTTAAAAGTCTACTATATATAGTAGAAGACAATTCTAACGCTCTTGGTGCGCTTCACTGGTTACGATCCCCATTATAGCAGACTTTCAATTCTTCGGCTAAATATAGTAGTTGTCTTCGCACACTCTCTGCTGCGCTTCGTCACTACAGCCGTCCACAGTTGATACAAGCCATTTGCGAAGCGGATTGCCTCCATTCTTCGGTATGAAGACCATTCATTGCGACGCAGAATGAAACGCGTACTGCTAAAAAATCGTCGAATGCGATCTATTAAAATTAAACATGCCGAACCCATGGACGTGGATAGTTGTGATCCTATCGAACCCCATGGAAGTTGATGTTGAGTCGGATACTCAAGCTGGTCAGAATATACCTCATCGTCGAATCGAAATATCGCTGTCTGTTGCAATTGTGATGAATTAATTAATTTTAACTGTGTACTGTGTAAAAAGTACATTACATTACTTTACATCTTACACTACATTTTATCTTGCATGTACAATTTTAGGAAAGTACATTACATTTACATTACATTTTACACTACATTTTATCTTGCATGTAAAATTTTTAAAACGTAAGTGTAACGTTACATCTTACTCTACATTTTATCTTACATGTAAAATCGACAATCGAGTTGCCAACTACGTTTACAATGCCAAAATAAGGCGCCATCTGTCGGTAGGTGCTAACAACAAGTTCGTATGCACTGAAAGAAAGTTTTAACAATGATAATCAAATTCCAATAGATTCATTAAATTAATTTTTGTTAAATAATATAGTAATAAATTAAATTTATGTTATATTTATGTTATTATATTTAAAATATATGTTCACTACATGCTTTGAATAATTTCCTAAAAGAAGTACATTAAATGTTAATTGAAAAGCTGAACAATTCTAACTTCCGAGTTGAACAGTAAAGATACATCACTTCCCCAATAGCTGCCACTTCCAGTCATTCCGTATGCGAAGTGATATGTCAACAAAGACTTGAAACGCATTTAGGATTTCCTAAATACGTACAGTTTCCTCCACTTTTCTCTCCATTTCAACGGAGAGCAGCAACTGATTGACCGTTGGAGCAGCTACTCAAAAAAGGCCGGAAACTTTCAATTCTGCAGCATTGTGTAAAGTTTTTCAAGCCAGACAAACCGGCCGGGGCAGTAGTTTTCATCTATTTGGGCTCAGCTTTCGGTTTCGATATCAGTCAGTTGCATTTCAAGCTTCGAACGCTGCGGTCTAAGTCTAACACACCTATCCAAAAACAAGTAAATCTACAAATAAAATTTAAGCCTGTCATTCTGAACCGTGCGTGGAATTTCTAATTTTCATAGACAGTACTATATTACAAACTAGTTTTTAAAGAAATTTATCTATACAGAACAAAGTAGAGTTCACACAAGTATGATATCATTTTTTCATTTTCTTCAGTTTGTCACGATCAATTTCTTTTAATGTATAAATCGTTATATCGATGTAAACAGTATTCTTTGTGTATCACGTTTCCGTACAATACTCGATTTCGGTTTCAATTCGTCTTGTTTTGTTGTGTTCTCAGTTTCGTTGGAAGCTAGACTTTCTAAATGCTAATTGGATTGAACTTAAAAGTGGGCGCGTCATACTCTACAAGTCATCAACTTCCTGGATCTGTTGAACAATGGGGAACGCGTAGTTAATTCTTAAATGGTTAAACTAAATTGAAGCGTCATTTTGGAAGTGCCTTGCATATTAAATGAGAAGACTTTTTGTTTAACATTTCAGACAGGGCCACTATCTACAAATATAATATCACAAGTCAATTTCAAACAGAAATTAAAGCTCTCTGTTTTATGACGGTTGATTTTTTATATGTATGTTCATATGGTGCCATTTGCATTTTAAGTACTCTTATTTGATTAGGTCATAGAAAAACTATTTGCAAATCTTTTTATGGGCCCTAGACTTTGTAGATACTTGATCATTTGGCATTAGACTGTCAGTAAGATCGCACCTTTGTTGGCTTTTGGCAAAAATGGGAAATCTAAGGTCGAAACTGTGTGAAAAATTCGTGTTTATTAGCTTAGTCTAAAGTACTATTTCTTGGAAAAAATAATAAGGAGTGAAACGATCAGATTGAATAATAAGAACTCATACTCCAAGCAGTTTTCCTCTCAATACAATTTCTTTAAGATAGTTATTTTTTTATCAATGAGTATGGTTTCACTTTCCTTCTAACTAAAAAGTAAACAAAAACATTTACATGTAAGTGTTAATGGATATGGCCCGTAATCGTTAATTGTCTGCAATTCTTGATGTAATTAAACGCGATAAAAATGGGCAGTACTCAATTAAGCCCGTGATTCAGCAGTCGTCGTTGATTTTATACATATAAAGAAACATGCGATGGGATCGGGGGCTCAGTTGCCGATCGTCGTCCGTAGCTTAAAGTACTAAAGTAGCTCCCGAGAGCTCCGCGTAAAGAAGTGGAAGCCTAACTATCTACTCAAATTGAAGGCAATTGCCAGGAAAACCGGTAAATTAGCAGATAACTAAGTTTTCCCACTGTGATTGACTCTAACAAGGGAGTAAACAGAATTCTCAACAAGCAAAGTGATCTGTCTTAAAAAGCATAGAAACGTGTCAGCTAGTTTGACAGCCAACTGTAAGATTTGCATCTCCAACAAAAGTTGCCTTTGGCTGACTGCTGGCCAAGTTGTAATTGCCAACTTTGCGTCTCGGATTGTTTGGTGACTTTAGTGATGTGATTTTAAGTCAAGGTCGATCTTTCGTTTTATTTTTTTCGTGTTGCTCCAACTGGACCAACTGCAACCGGTTTTCGACCACAAAACAGGCCTGTTATCAAACAGGCCAAAGCTTTTAACCCCGCCTAGCACGGATCCAAATTAGTTGACCAGCAATTAGCGACCTCTCGTTAAATTTGTCTCACTTTTCTTACAATTAGCCACATCTACAGAATGAAGCTGAGCTCGGGATTGTTTTTGATCTGCGCCGCCTTGATTAGCTACACGTCGGCCACGGATGTCGGACCATGCCCAAATGTAAGTATCTATCGGGTTATATGTACTCCAGATAAAATAGTATTAAGCCCAAAAAAAAATGTCATGAACTGCTAAATATAAAAATGATTACTTTCGAATTACCTGATGGAAGCTTAGTGAATTTATAGCCCTTTTTTTGAAGATAAATCTATTTAAAGACAAGCTCTTATCAAGTATTACTCTCGGACTACCTGTATTAAAGCTTTTTGAATTTATGGTCTTTTAATTTAAAAAAAAGACTTATTTAAAGACAAACTCGTTTGTAAACAAATGAATTATAAGCATAATTTAAAATTTATGTTTTCTTCTCTTTGCTATAACGTTTATGAATAATGATTATCAAAAATCATACTAAACTATTTTAGAACATTTTCAAATATAAATAAACTATAAGTATAAATAACATTTTGTTTATGTAGATATATTTTTTATATATTTGTTTAACTTTAAAAAACAACATCTTTTAAGTTTTTATTAAGGTGAACGTAAACGGTTTTTAAATTTTTGACTCTTGTATTTAATTATGTAAATAATTTTATTGCTTTCCTAAACAAGTTTACATATATATTATATGAAGTATATGAAAAACAAAAGCTTTATAGTTGTACCAAATACTTGCAATTTTTTTTTGAATTTTTATTTCTCTAGAAGTAAATGAAATATTTAAATAATTTATTCTTTTTGAAAGAAGTTAAAACATCCATACATATCCATATAAATCACGCATACGCAGTGTGGTGGAAGAACTAAACTCTATAAAATTATATATTTATTTTATTTTATATTTAATTTTCCCACTCTTTTTTCAGCCAAATCCAAGGCGCTGGGAGCCGGCGAGGTGTCCATCTCGAACTGCCCGAAGAGCAAGTGCATCCTGAAGCGCAACACGGAGGCCAGCATCGAGATGAAGATCCGCCGGAGCGTGACTTCCAGGAGCTGACCTCCGACATCCAGGGCATCATCCTGGACGTGCCCCTGCCCTTCCCAGGATACTACGGCACCAGTGCCTGTCCGCACATCTACGACGAGGCCGGCGAGAAGAAGGTGGGCTGCCCCCTGAAGGCCGGTCAGGTGTACACCTACAAGAACAGCTTCAAGATCCTGCCCGTCTATCCCACCGTCAGTTTGGAGATCCACTGGGGACTGGGCGACAAGAATGGGGATGCGGCCTGCTTCCAAATACCCGCCAAAATCAAGGCTTAGAAATGAGAACCATAAGAGTGCACTCAATGTTAGCTTTTATTAGTGGTAAATCTTAAGATCGTATCTGCATATGCTTAGTTAGGGATTAAGTACGGTTAAGAGAACGAAAACGAAGCCGGCCATTATTGCGGCATCCAGCCAGTGACGCAATATGGCCAAAGGATTCCACTGATCTGCTTGGTAAATCTAATAATAAAAAAAACCACAACGAATTCTACATTTTAAGTGAACGCTCTTTGATCTCTTTGCCTTGTTTAATTAGTTTAAATTTAGAATTTTTAATTGATGTCCGGCATGCAATGGATCGCGTGTGATAAATATCTTTCAATTTCGCTTTTCTCTATGTGGGTGTTGTTCTTCTTCTTCTTCTGGCTTAGCTAGCGTGTTATCTGCATAATTTCAATTTGGCATTGCGATGGGAAACGTTCACTTTGTGAGTTCGTAAACTGTATTCTCGTTATCGGCATCGATTTGAGCCTGCAGCGCCTGTTGCAACTTCCGCCAACTTTCGGCGGCGGCATCATACTGGCCGCCCCTGCCACGCCCCTGCTGCTGCTGATCCTGCAACTGCCTCAATTGGTAGCGATGCTGCCGCATCAACTGGGTCCACTTAGGCCATTCCGGGGCGATCCTCTGGCTCTCGACGAGGTAGAAGGACTGGAGCTGCCAGGGGTATGTTGACGGCACTATTCGTATTCGCAATGGTGTTGCTGTCTTCATCGTTGGTGTCATCTGGGTTGTTCTGGTTGTTGTTACTGTTATACAGTTGCTCTGCCACGCTATCAATCGCAAAGGAATTGGGACCAGGGTGCTGAAAATTAAAAGGTAATATACATATTAACCACTGCCCATGAGCTAGGGGAATTGATCTGTATAGGGATTTTATGGTATCACAAGGGGCCCACTGTGGCCTAAGTGGGGGGTGTTTTAATCCCCAACCATACAAAACTACCTATCTAGCTATAGATACTAATAATTCTGTTTAAAACATTTTAAACTATGATCCAAAAAACATTTTTTAATGTATCAAGTTTTAACTTGTAAAAAGTAATGTAATAAAACAAGGAAGAACGCTATAGTCGAGTACCTCGACTATCAGATACCCGTTACTCAGCTAAATAGAGATATGCAAGCAGCAAAGCGAGATTAAATGCGCCACCTACCGGCGGTATACAGATTTAAGCGTTATGGGCGTTAGAGTGGGCGTGGAAAATTTTTTTTTAACCAATCGATAGGTATTGACGAGACCAATACATTTCAGTTAAAATTTTTTTATCTTGCATGAAAATTGTGGGCGTCACAGGTTTTCGCGGTTTGTGGGCGTTAAAGTGGGCGTGGCAAACTTTTTTTGGGTCAATCGATAGGTATTGATGAGAACAATACATTTCAGTTAAAATTTTTATTCTAGCATCAAAACTGTAGGAGCCACAGTTTTGGGCGGTTTGTGGGCGTTAGAGTGGGCGTGGCAAACTTTTTTTTGGGTCAATCGATAGGTATTGATGAGAATAATACATTTCAGTTAAAATTTTTATTCTAGCATCAAAACTGTAGGAGCCACAGTTTTGGGCGGTTTGTGGGCGTTAGAGTGGGCGTGGCACTGTGCTGAAACAAACTTGCGCTGCGTAAGAAGCTCAGGAATCTGCACGCCAAATCTCAATAGCCTAGCTCCCATAGTTTCCGAGATCTCAGCGTTCATCCGGACAGACGGACAGACGGACAGACGGACAGACGGACAGACGGACAGACGGACAGACGGACATGGCTAGATCGACTCGGCTAGTGATCCTGATCAAGAATATATATACTTTATGGGGTCGGAAACGCTTCCTTCTGCCTGTTACATACTTTCCGACGAATCTAGTATACCCTTTTACTCTACGAGTAACGGGTATAATTAGAGCACGAAGAATATTACAAATAAACCTTTACCACTTACTTTAGAGGATATCTTTTTGTCAAAAATTAAACATTCCAAAGTTTGAAAAGAATTAGTCGAATTACTAAAGTTCCTAAAATCTACATGAGAGTATTAAAACACGAAAATAAATGAATGTGAAAAATATGGAATTGATTGGAATTGTTTGTTGTTTTTGATGGTTATCTATTGAATAATTAAAAATACCAATAATACCTAACCTTATCCAAATTAAAAAAATACTTTTTTTTTGAATTTAAACAACTTGTTTTTATAATATATGTACAAATAATAAGTAAAAAAGAAAAAAAGGAAAAAAAATTGACAACTTTGAAAAAAAAAAATTATTTCGCTTCTGAAAATTTTATAACAACTTTAAAGCACTTTACCACAGTATGTAAGGTAAAAAAAACCATGGTTCATTAATAAATAGATTTTTTAACCCGTTTAGTAGATTAATATTAAATATATCTGTGATGTTATTTTCTTCTTACCTGTTTAGCATCTATTTCTGCCTTGCCACCGGATCGCTTGCCATGAGCTGCAGAATACATAAAAACAAGTCATAAGCATGAGCGTGTTGTGATGAACTGCTTCTGTCAAAGCTCAACAGGCCAACACTTACCTCCCCAACAAGAATGTCCGTATTCCAGGCAGGAACCTGAAAGCATGCAACATTTTTTCCAATTTAATATAAATCATCATCAGTTGCCACACAGCACTAAGACTCTGTGCCCGTAAATTTGCTAGGAAATGAGCCAGGAGCTATGCACAGCCACCATTTTCTTAGTTTCGACCACCCGGCGTGCCTAACTCACGCTTTAAAACTTTCTCTTTTCTGCTTTCTTCTAGCCTTTCACCTGCAGCCTTTTTCTTTTGATGCTTCTACTTGGGATGCTACTTTCCCTCTAAAAAGCACATGTTTATTGTGTGCTTGGCTGCTAATGTCGCGACCCATGATAAATGCGGCCATTACAGAACTCATATGCCAAGCCAGAGTGGGTTGACTAATGCACTCAGCCAGAGGGTTTTGGAAAATGTAAAGAGTAGGTAGTGGGCGAAAATAACCATTTCTTCTATATATAGTATCTTATAGGGTCACCAGGGTTTAAAATCACTTTTAAATTTATTTTGGAGTCAAAAGTATGCAACAAAATATTTTAATCTCATAAATACAAAAAATCATTAAAAAGTTGACTGTTATTTTCGTTGCATTCTTTTAAGCTCCTATTTTTTTATAAATTATAAATTGAAAAACAAATATTCTAATTTCAGGAATATTAATGGCTTGGAAAATGTAAGATAGTGAGCGAAAATAAGCCATTTCGTCTCTACTATACTAAAGTTCTATAATCACTTTTGAATGTAATTAAGGTATCTAAAATATGCTACAAAATATTTTAAAATCTAAAATATAATGAAATCATTCAAAAAACAAGTATCCTAAATTTGTTGCATACTTTAAGCACCTATAATTTTAAAATAATTTATTTATAAGTAATGAAATAATATGATCTTTAGGTTCCATTTTATTCAAAATTCAAGATTTCATACACGAACGTTGCACAACATTTCATCCCACTTTCTGATTTAAAGATCTTATTTTTCCCAGCTTAGTTGAGTAGCTTCGTATCACCCTGCAGGTCCAACCTGTGGCTGTTCATAATGCTTATACAACGTCCTTGACGCCACTCGTGCATTGTGATTGTGTGCCAAAAAAAGAACCTGGAAGAGGTGGCGACGCAGAACTAATCACACAAATGGACGGCAACGCATCACCATGAAAGGAGCACATGGAGCAGGAGGACTCAGCTGGGACAGGACTTTCGCAAGGGGATGTGAATACGCTTTGCGCAACTGACAGATCTGCAACAAAGAGCAGGAGTTACGGCAAGTAGCAACAAGTTCCATGACGCAGATGGGCCAAAGGTTTGGAGGAGGGGCATTGGCGTTTGCATAAGCCAAGATAAGTGTATATTGGGTATATTATTCGCCGCCTGGCCAGACGACTCCATCATGCCTGGGCCGGCTGTTGCTACCCTGGCCATATATCAAACCCGTAATCATTTGTCAATTACTTAAACCGTGGATTAATTGTTGCCGGGCGGCCACGAACCCAAACCCATACAATCGTGCATATGGCAACCACACTTGTTGACAGGCATGGCGGCATGGCCATCAGAGATAGCGATTCCCACATCGAGGCCTTTTGGGGTCGCCGCATCGAAGGGCTGTCATTAAATGGGGGACTCTCATTTAACCGCCCTCTTCAGTGGAATCCACATTGCCCCACCGCCACCCACGCCCCTATTTTAGAGATACCTAATTAACTTGACCAGCGCATTTTAATAGCCACATCCTTGATCTTGGCCAGCGTTGGCGTCTCCACTTCTGAATAATGTTTTTTTTAATGGTCTTAAAGTGTGGCGCAATTTGCCTGGAAACCCCACTTAATGGGGTGCTGCTATCTGAGTTTTGCCCAATTTTTTGTTCAGGGGAACCCCCCAGCACAAAGTAATTGTGACAATGTTTAATGTGTCATTAAAGAGGTGATTTATTTTTTTTCTGTTAGATATATAATTATTTTGTGCTAACTTTGCACTATAATATAAAAATTTGTGGAAGATGATTTAATAGTAAAGATCTTTAAAAACTATTGAAAATATATTATTTATTATGATTTAATAGCAAAGATCTTTAAAACTATAGAAAAATATATTATTTTTTTAATATATTATTTGAGGAATTTAGATATAATAATTTTGTGAAAGTTTAAATTTTTCTAATTTATTTAAAAAGAACCATATATTAAAAGCACTTATAACTATAATGATCAAACAATTGTTAATAACTATTTGATAACCATTTGAGAATTTTACTCTTTTATTGAGTTGAAAAGTTATGTTAAACTAGCTCAATTCAGAAACTCTTTATCAAATTCTGCTAACAAATGCAATCTATATATTTTGAAAAAACAGCCTCCTGTTGTAGACTCCATATCGCTTTTTGACCTGAACCTAACCCAATTCGCATTTATCCAAAAAAAATTCCGCAGCTGGAAGCCTGTTCTTTTGGTCATGCCCATCTTATAGGAATCAGGGAGCGGAGGGAATCACCCACAACTGCATGCCTGCAGGCGGCACAGCTTGACAGGTTCACACGTTCAGTTCGGTCTTCTATTTTTCCGCTGACGCTCTTTCCACAACTCCGTGGGTTTCCATAGTACGTGAATTTCCATTACCACCGTGTCACGAGTGACGCTTTTCACAGTGATGTACAGGAAAAAATACATAATGATTGGATGATTCTAACACTTAAGAAATTAACTATCAACCTATTTTTTACATATATTTCATATACTTTTTCTTTAAGAAAATCAAAAACAAATTCAAATCAAATTCAATACCTATGCATTATAAAAAAAGTAACCAATATATTGTCAAAATTCCAAAAACCTATTAATTGATGCCTATTTTATAACATTGTTGTTGTTTTCGAACACCAAAATCATATAAAATAATTTCTTTCCGTGTGATTGTTGTTCGGCACGCAGTTTGGATTAATTTACGATGGCAATCGAAAGCGTTAAAAGCGTTCAGGGAGAGTGGGTCCGAAGGGCGAAAGCGAGCCCCTGATCTCACCGACCCACTGCGTAACCCCGATTTCCCCATTTCCACCTGTTAACCTGCATTCGCAGTGAGTAAGGAAAATACGTAGAAAAAATCCCAAAAAAGGGAAGCCGCCGAACAAGCGAGCAAACAAAGGCGTATCAACAGGAAAATGTGCATAAAACTCCAACTGATAAAGCGGATTAGGAGCGTAAATGGAAAAAGCGGAGGGGGGATCGGAAAGTGGGAATTGGAGTTTTCCCAGATGACCATGATATTGGTAACACGTATTACCAGTTAGTTAATCAGCTAGTAGTTTGGTATTTTTATAGCCTAGATAGGCCACCAAATTCTTGCAACTATGACTAAGCGAAACATTCAATTTCATCACCAGTTAATGCCTAAAAGTATGCAAGTGTTTTCGATTTTTTTTTTAAAGCAAAACTTTAGTAACTTTTGAATGGGATTCAATACATTTCTTATAGCATTTTGAAACTAATTATAAACTATATTAGGGAATCCGTTTAATTATCCACATAAATCAAGAAACTGTTAAATATTTAAAGAGATTTATACAAACAATGGGTTTTAAAGTTTTTAAGTAAAAAAAAACGAATGTTTTAAATACATCTAATAGCCCAACTTATTCTTAACATTATTATGACCCATTCTATATTTATCAAATCTTGAGTTTAATGTGAATTTACAATGCTTTTAATAACAAAACATAAAAACAAACATGCCGTGAATTAAAAATCATTATTCGTTTTTAATGGTATATGTTTAGGATCAGAAAAATCTCTACATTTCAGAAACATTTTCAAGACCTATTCCTTGCGAAGTCCAAATCACCCTTAGAACAAAAAAACATAAGAAAAATGACCCAACGTTTTAAAAATTCAAATCTATTTTGAGACTATCGATATTCTTGTTTTTTTTATAAAGAGTGAATTTACTAATTAATTTTATCTAAAAAAAACGATCGAAAAATAGTACTATTTAGAGAACTTACTTAAAAACAGATTCCAAAATACAGAAAAATTACCTAGTTTTACTGACCTACCCCTTTATATTAATGTTTTCTTGCATAGAAGTACATTTTGACGGGTATATAAAGATAATTTAAAATTTCATTTGTATCTCAAAAAACAAACCATCGGAAAAACGCAATTTCTAAGATACTTACTTACAAACTGTTTCCCAAATTCAAAAAATATTTCCTACAGTCTTAATGACCAAACGCTTTGAGGTTTTAAAGTTTAAGTATAAATAAACCACTCTTACTCTATTTAAAGAATATATTTTCGAGGTATTTTTACCTGACACGAGGGCAAAGAGCGCCACCAACACCACCAAAGTCCAACTGCACTTGCTGTACCACATTTTTCGATAGAATTTATTTAGCAATCTGCACGCAAATTGTTCGACGTCAGTTATAATTTTCGTTCGCAGCGAACAGTTTTGGAACTTTTAGACAACTTTTTCAGAACCGAAAGTTTGCACAGAATCGCAGGACTTTCCACTTGCCACTTGTTGATCAGAGTCAGGTGCCAACCTTTTCGAATTGCCAACAAACTGCGGTCGGCCAGCGGCTTTTATAGCTTAGAAGACCGGAACCCACCGCACACTTACCGTTAGCCCGCCGCAGAGATAACGGGACAGCCAATACGAACGGTACAGCCGAGCACGGAGACTCCTGCACGAAGAAATCCGAGCAGAGCCGAAGCGATCCATCTGCCAATGAGCTGTTAGACGGAGGCTCCCACGCAACAGGCTGCCGAGTGGGTGGGGTGGGAGGTGGGGCAGGTGTTTGGGCGGAGGATTACGGTACAGTGGGTGGCATTTGGCACGGCATTGTGTGGGTGCAACAGTTACGTATTCAGGGGGATTCCATAAGGAAGTGCTTTACTTAAAGTTAAAACACATCTTGACACTTTTTATTGGGCAAGCACTGGGACACTTTTTTTGGTGTTCCTTAGAGGTAACTCTCACGTAACTCCTACCGCCACCCCCCCTGTCTACACCACTGACTGAAAGCAAAAAGCTTTTTAGAATGGGTTACTCATAACAGTGGGTTGGCCTTCCCATGGTAGCAAAGTTCATTTTGTGGCTAACGGCGGGCTTAACTTTTAATTCCAGTGCAACTTGCTTGAACAAAATTTCAATGCGATTGAGATTTTTAAATCTTAAGTTATATTGTAAGCCAAAGAAATAATAAGGTTAAAGGTTCCAGTTAAAATAATTTACTATCAGATTCCGAAAATAATTATTCTTATTTATTTTAGAAGGCCTACTACGATTTTTCTTTTTTAATGACGTTTTTAGACCTTGTAGTTAGTGTTACTTCGGACATTTGTAAGCGTCCTAGTAGTCTTATAGAAAAAACTCAAATACACAAAATAGTAAAATCCCTGTTCCAAGTATAATTGACATCTAGTTTAATATAAAATAAATGCAAATACATTTTTGTCTTTAATCTTGATCTATATAATACCGTTCTCAGCCCCCTTTTATAACCCATAAAAAGTCTACTTTTCATACACAAACGCACCTGAACAAAGGTTTATTTGGTCTGTCCTTACATGAAATTGTGAGTGTGCAGAAATAGCGATTGGAGCGACTTGTTAGCTTATTGTAGTTGAATGATAGTTGTAGTGTACATTGAGAGCTACCAAATAGAACATTTCATTATAATCATTTAGTTTCGAACGCAATCCGGAAGCAAAATGCAGAGTCTGCACCGGGATAGAAGTGTTGGCGGTAGCATTGTCAGTGGTGGTGAGGTGTTGACGGGTTTATGGCAGCATTATCGTGTTGGTCTAGTCATTGTTTTCAGAGTAGGATGTGTGGAATATGTTGTCCCATCTGCGAGGTTACTCCAGCTTGGCCAGGATGTCGCTCTCCCGGAACAGCACATACTCGCGCTTGTCGTCCATGTCGACCTTGGTGCCTCCGTACTTGGGCAGCAGGACGCGATCGCCCTCCTTGACGCCGACGGACAAGTGGCCAGCTCCGCAGGATTGCGGGCACCGGGTCCGACGGCCACCACCAAGCCCTGCATCTCCTTGGGCACCGATCCTCCGGAGCAGAATACCCCGGCAGTGGTCGTCTTCACCTCGAAGCGCTGGATCAGGATGCGGTCCAGCATGGGAATCACCTTCTTAATCATGTTGGACATGATACTGGAATGAAAATATTGTCGATGTTTTGTTGTACTTTCACTTATCACATTCACAGTTACCGTTTTTAAAATGTTACACGTTTTCAGTTTTTATTAAGTTTTTTTTTTACAATTTTTTTCTATTTTTTGGAGACGATGTGTTTCCTTCGCTTCCCAGTAGTTGACTGAGGAATATGGGGTCGGGTCAAACCTAATACGACTGGCAGTAGAAGTCAAGGCTATAGTGATTCAAGTACATGGATAACTTTAAAAGGCCACTATGATCGTACGAATTTTAGTGCTAACTTATGTATTTTAAATGCATAAAACATAGAAATAGAAACCTGAATATAAACTAAAGTACCTAAGGCATTTTATAATCTGCAATCCAATTTATAATACAAATAATTTTATTGGACATAAAATGTATTATCTAAATATCATTAAATTTATTGTAAGTATACTTCGAAACTTGAAATATTAACCAACAAATTATCTTTTCATAAAAATAGAAGTAAAGTACTTAATACCTTTTACAATCTACAAACCAATTTCATTTATCTAAAATCGATCATATTTATTGTAGGTATACTTCAAAACTTAAAATATTAACCGACAAATTACCTTGCTTTAAATATAATCGTAAAGTACTTGAAACTTGTTATACTCTGCAAACAAATTCGTAATATAAATAATTTTAATTACTATAATATTTATAATAAAATAATTTAATAATTTAATATTAATATATAAAATATTAAATATTTATTGTTGGTATACTTAAAAAAAAAATATTAATATTTTATCTTCCTAAAAATATCATAACTTATAGTTAGTAAGCACAAAGAATGTAAGGTTCTAATTAAGTGTATCGCTCAGCTATATAAATGAATAAAAAGATGTTTTTAAAACAAGCACATACACCTTTCAAGTTCTCGGCAACACTGCGTATGCTTATTTTTCTCGTCTAGCCGGCTTAAATTAACCTCAGCACGTGAATCACGAGTCGTGGCCGTCAAATTAAATTCTCCTAATTAAGAACAGAGCGAAAACCGCAAAAGCAAAGCCAGCAGACTTAATAAAAATTGGAGCTGGCGCCAGAACAGGGTCCACTCTAGCGACGATTTTCTCTTTTTCGTTTCTGCTGCTCTGATTAATTTCCCACACTGCAGTCAGCGCCACCTGTTGGCAGCTTGTCTCATCAAAAAGTGGGGAAGGGGTTGGGGCTTTCCCTTCCTGCTTGTGTGTGTGGCTTCCTTCCTTGTGCGTACGTGCTGGTCTATTGGTGTGTGTGAGTGGGTGATTGTCTAAACTTTTGGCGTGTTAAACGCTATTTTCTGTGGCTTTCCCATTTTCATCACATTGTTTTAATATTCCCTGTACATACAGCGCACGTGGGTATATTATATGGAAAGGGAATTCTTTTGGAAGTCATGAACTTATTTTGTAAAATTGTTCAAGGTCAAACCTTTAAAAAATAAATGCCAAAGAATCCAATGTGAAAAAGAGCTTATATAAGATAAATGCAGTAACTTTTCTTTAAAATCATACGATTATGACTACTTACGGAACATTGTACATTGCTTTTGGTAAAGTTGGGAAAGGGGTTATATATTTAATTCATATTTTCATTATTAAATAGGGTTCTTAACATTTTTATGTCATGATAAGTTTGGAAGCGGAATAATTTTTTCAAAAGGCACAATATTTTAAATTTTAAAAGTATCAAAGGAAAGAAACAAAATAAAAATTTTGGTTCGTTAATAAAATTCAAAGTAAAAACCTATTAAAATGTTATCCTGTTTTATATAGTTTTTACTGAATTAGTATAAATATATAAACCATATCTTAAATTTGAATCAAAAAAATGTAAGCCATTTTATAACTGAAAACTTCTGGCAAGAGTTTAATTGAATATTTATTTCTTAATTATTTAGTACGGGGTATCCAAGTTGATAGTCTTACTTAGGTTTTCACTTAGCTCACCCATTTGGCTTTTTTCGCTATGCCTTCCTCGCCCGATTTGCTCGTAAATCACAAACTTCATAATTTCTACGTCACTTTGCGGACGTGTGTGTGTGTCCGCGTACGTGTACGTGGCTTTTGCTCCTCTGCCGGTTGTTTTGAGCCAATTCTTTTTTTGGCCTTTACGTGACGTTGGCAGAACAAATCGCTTTTTTTTAGCCATCTGACTTGTTTGCTCCTTTATGGCCCGCTGCGCTTTGGACTTTGACGCATTTGCGTCGTTTTAATGCGGGCCCGGGTGTTCATTTAGCCAATCCTTCTTGCAGTTTCTGTGAATTGGTGAACTTGGCCAGGGCTCCATTTGGCTGATTGCATTTTCATAACAATTTGCCGGATTACTAATGCGCCACGTTGTCCCTGCATTTGCATGACCTTGAACCTGGCGTCGCCACCTCATTAGAATTTCATTTGTAGTCAACAGGGCACTGACGACAGTCCCGCAATCGATAAAAACCCAAATGTATTTTATGGCCAAATTACAATCTCACTAGAGTGAATCCTTAGAAAGATACGGAAAGTAAGCGGGCGCGGAATATGCTAAGCTTTATTTGCAGCCATGGGAATAATTTTAATACAGCAAGTTCATCCTTTAAGGTATCCCTAGGATGTATACACAATATACACATAAATATCTGGTTAGCAAACGAACTTGGTCCGTCATTTGAATTAAGTTGGATACTGAATATAGTTCATTTAAAATCTTATGCTAAGGGTATTTGGAGTTTCACAGTTTGGAATACAAAATAGAGAATATTTTTTTAATTATACTAATTACATATACACTTTAAAAGCACATCTTTGTTACACTTTGGTATTTTTGTGAAACTTTTTTGTATCTAATCCTCTAAGTAGTTAAAATTGCATATAGTATTTTCATAATAGAATCCTACATTTCATTGGGTTTAGTTTTCTTGTTTTGTTTTTACTCGCAAGTTGCTTTCCTATATTTAAGTGGTGGGCGTTCACGAATTAAGTGTTACAAATATTATTAAATTATAGACACCTCAGGCTTATTTATGAGTAAATCCCCTGAGGCCTGACCAAAGTTTAGCTTAAAGAGCGCCATAGCATGGGTGAAAAGTTCTACTGCACTTAAACTAAATAATTCTGAATACTTGAAAGACTAGATTCAGCTGCGATAATCGCGGCTGAATGAATGAAAAACTTAATGTTTAAGAGAGTGCGGGCTTGTGATTAACTTCTAATTGCCAAATGCAAATGAATGCAAAAGCAGTTTAAACTAAACGCTTTGGTAGCAGCAGCAGCAATAGCAGTGGAACCCTAACGACGACAAATAACTGGCTTAAACAGAATTCAAATAAATTAGCATCAGGAAGCCGCACGAGAGAGCCAAGCCGAGTGCTTCAGTTGACTTGTTCGTTGATCATGGCGTACTGGGAGGCGACTGTTGGCCTGTTCACCGGATTCTACATGCATATAGAGAGCGAATTAATATTGGATATACCCCCTGATTATAGGGGCACCTGCCTGCATTACCGGCTGTTTCGGCTGCTCCGCCGACTCGATGGAGACGCGCTGCGTCTGGCTGGAGTTGGTCAGGGCCCTCCTCAAACGACGGGATTCCATGTTGGTCCGCGAGGTCAGCGAGCCCTTGGACGCCTTCTTGCCGAAAAGCACGGCCTGAAAGGAAATCGGTTAGTGATGTGTAGGTCCTTGAAAATACTATCTTAAGTAGTGTGGAAAAAAAACAGCAGACACAGATATATTTTATATCAGTATTCTACTTAACATTATAATACTTTGATATAACACTCAATGCGAATGATTTGATAATCCAATACACTTTAATAAAAGATCTGCTTATCTCATACGCTCTAAAATCATTTTAAAAATAAATGATCTGTTAATCTGTTAAACTTTAAAGTACTTTAAAGTAAATTACATAAATTGACATCTTATCTAACAAACTTTTAAACCATTTTGAAGAAATATAAAATGTGGCTTTAAAATCTAAATGGTTATCTTTAATAAAAGTTTAATTAATTTCAATAAATTACTTGATATATAAATCAATATAAACGATCTCTTTATATAGTAAACTTTGAAATACATCAAAATGTTAATCAATATAATATTTGATTATCTAATAAACTTTAAATGACTATTTTAAATGCATTAGGCCAATAATATCAAGTCGTTATCTTGCTGATCCTAACAAATCTGTGCCATTAACCTTAGTAATAAAATATTTCCATAATAAAACATTATTTTACTCACCTTGAAGGCCTCCCGGAACTTGTGGCTCATGATGTTGTACAGCAGCGGGTTGATGCAGGTGGACAGGTAGTAGAGGACCCCGGAGATATAGGTCATCACCGTGTAGACAAACTCGTGCTGCTCCCGCAGCTTGGCCCCCCGTGCAGGGGCGTAGATGGCAATCAGTCGCTGCGCGTGGAAGGGGGCCCAGCACAAGAAGAAGCACACCACCACGGCCACTGGTGGGGGTAAAAAAGGGGGTTGGGCAATAAAGGATGTGAGGGATAAAAATGGGGAAGACACAGTGGGAGACACAGATAAAGAGTCAACGATTATATTTTTCGGTAATCGCAATTGTCATCATAAATGGCGAGTGCCAAAATGACAAACGCTATAAATTGGCTGCAGACGGGTTGATTAGCCCCGCTTAGGGCATATGGTCAAAAAGTCGTCATACACTCAGGAAAAGTTCAAATACGGAAATTAAGATGTTTATAATTCAATACTAAATAATACAAAATATCTACGAAAAGCTTTAGAATTTCTAGAAATTTTTAAGAAATTTGTATATAAATTGAACTACATTCAAATTTTTAGTAATATATTTGTTATTATAAAAACTACAAACACAGAATTATAGTTCCTCTATATCTCAATTTAGATATACAAGTTTGGGGACCATTTGATATATCAATTAAATAATGAAATTTAAAATTACACGGAACTCTATAGGTATTATGGAACAGTAAATTTAAAGGTCCCAAAGTATTTATAAAACTAAATTACATCTAGGAAAACTTTAAAATGTTAGTTCCCTTACATCTATAATGAAATATGTTCAGTAACGGTTTTATAAGTTCCTTTTGAAATTAGTAAAACTCAAGAAACTTTAATATACTGTCTCTACAGATTTTCCTCAGTGCACTCTATCTACTCATATATCATTATGATAATTACCTAGCATCCTGAGCACACGCCGGGTGCCATAGTGATTGAGCCGACCTCTCACCGAGCTGAGTTGCGCCCCAGAGCCGCCCACTGCAGCTGCTCCTCCTCCTCCACCTCCCCCATTGAGATTCACAGCGGTACTGGATCCAGCATAGCGGTACAGGATCGTATCGCTGGGCACGCTCTTCAGCTGCTGGCGACGGGCCACCGAAGCAGGACCCTCCACCAAAGTAGACCGATACAGGTGCACACCGATGAGCAGATACAACACCAGGATGATGGACATCGGGGCCAGGAAGAAGATGAAGGTGGACAGCTGGAACGAGTGCTTCACTATGACCCGCACTATGGTGCACTGCTCGACGCCCGAATAGAGCTCGATTCCGAACTGGGCAGCCTGTGGAATAGCCGTTACCACGGCCATAATCCAAACCAGGACAATTATCCGGATGGCTCGACTCAGTTTACTCATGGCCTGGCCCAAAAACGGATGACAAATGGCTATGTACCGCTCCACCGTAAACGCAGTAATCGTGAGCACTGTGGCATTGGCCGATGTTTCCGCCAAAAGACCCCGTCCAATGCAGATGTACTCCCCGAAAATGTACGGATACTTGGACCAAATGAAGGCCACCTCCTGTGGGACTCCCGAGAGCAGGAGTAGGAAGTCCGAAATGGCCAGCGAGAAGAGATAGTAATTGGTGGCCGTGTGCATCGATCGGTTCTTCTTGATCACAATGCAGGTGCTGATGTTGCCCACCACGCCGCTGATGAAGATCAGGGAGTAGACCACCGTGACGGGTATCACGATCGCCAGCGGATCGCGTGGCGGTCCAAGAACATGGCTCACATTGCCAGCGGACATAGCGCCGGCCGCCTGGTATATTTCCCCTTTTGTTTTCACAAAATTTCCACTAGCAGCGCTAAATTCCACTGCCGTTTAACTGCGGCTCCGGCTCGGTGTCCCCTCAACTATGCTAATTATAATAATTTATTGGAGGCGACAGGGAGGGACTGGACCCGGAGACGGGAGTTGGGAGTCGCGCTTCTCGATTCTAGATACTGATATTCTCGATTTTATATTCTCGACTGGCACGCAAACGCACCAAATTACCGACGAGGGTCGAGATCCGAAATCCGTAATTCGAACGTGGTTGTTCTAGGGGGCCCGGCAGTTCTATAACTTATTGAACTAACTTTGATTCTAATTTCGATTCTGTTTCCCGAGAGCAGCTGCAACCGCACTCCAGCGCGCTCCAAACTTATCTGATAAGCCGCGGCGACAGTTCATTCAGATTTGTATCTGTATCTGAAAGCCAGCTGCGAAGCGTCGCTGTTTTTCCCTCACATGAATGCGGAAGGTGAACGACATGTGTGTAACGACCGAGCGAGTGTCCGGCGAACGTGTCGGGCCAATTAAATCTTTGCAACTGGAGATATCTTGATGGGTATCGCCTATGCTGGGGACGAACACACAAAAGTTTTTGAGTACAACGCAAATTCTGGATAATTAAAACGGCTAATTAACAAGAACTTTTAATTATGTTTGTCTTGGCCCATTTATAAAACACTTAGTTCTCTTTTGCGACTTTGACAAGCAAATAACTTTAAATAAACCCCGATAATGTAAGCAAAACATCACCGAATTAAATAGCAAAACGTAATGCAATAAAAATTTGGGTTAATGGAAGGCAACTGTGCGTATGAGTAATGCCGAGATTTTCTAAGTTTCGTTAGTGCAATGGAGTCTTTTGTTGAGTTAGGAACAGTTAAAATTTCAACAACAAAAATATAAATATAAATAAATTGTTTCTTAAAAATATAAACATATGTAATACTTAATATTTATAGTGAGAACTATATGGTATATAAAATGTAAGCCCTTTTATCAACCCTAAAAAGACGATATGGGGCTATAAATATTAGGGGTCTTCACATTAATATCAATTTAATGACACCCTCTTACAAAATGTCGCGCACCTTTCCGTCTTATTTACGGATCCCTCTCGGGCCGCAGTCGTGTGTGTACTTTGGCAACAATATTTCACAGTGGCTATGGAGCAGCAACGTTGGCTCGGGACATTAGCCACTGTGCGCCAACAACAACAGCGGGCCCACTAACTTGGCCGAATGCGTTCGCGTTCGAGTCTCAAGACAGCTCGGGACTTTTAGTTGCTCCACGCCGTCGACGAGTGACATTCTCTATGGCCACATAATATTTTCATTCATTTGTTTCGTTTCGTTTAGCACCGGCAAACGCTAAGTGTGCCCACCCCAACCCCCCCTCAGGTAGCCTATCACGACCCCCTCCCCCCTAAGTTATTGGCCACAACCCGGCACACGCCCCTTGATGGGTGTCAAAGTGCGTGCAATGCCTCTGGAATTTGGCACGAGTCGAATGGTTTTCCCACTCGAAAAGCTTTTTGCCTGCACCTCACGCTTCGATGAGCCGGAAAGCTTTTCCGCCCACTGCTCGTCGAGTATATGGAGGAAAAGCGGTGAAAAGCGAAGAAAAGCCCATCAATCAAAGTCGCTGGCTGATGTGGGTGAAGGATGAAAGCTCAAGGGCTGCACTGCCAAGGGAATTCTGGGTCCTAAAAATAGGTAGGGCACCCCACAGTCACAATATTTAATCATAAATATGACAAGCAAAATAAACAAAAAACTGTTGGTTTTTTAAATTCGATTGCATTTGTGTTTAGTTGAAACCAATACACTCATTTTGACATTTAAATATTCTGATTTTTATTAGGTTTCTTCAAAAGAAGCTGAATATCGTTTATATGTAGCATACTTCTTAAAATAATCCCTTTTAAGGGATTTTATATCGTTTACGTTTCGATTAGCTTATAACACATGCAACATTTATTAAATGTTTAAAAGTTGATTACGTAAAGTTCTTCAAAAGAATATATTCCAAAAGTTCCATTCTGTCTTATCGGTGAAGTCTGTCTTCCCGTATACCTAAATCGTACGATTTCATTTAAAACTTTTCTCAAAACTGTTTTTACACCTATGGATTAAAAGATATCTGAAAATGGGTGGTTATATTTGAACATCAACTTATTCTAACAGCCTCTTTTCGCCAACTCGTCCCTTTTATCAACCGAAGTCAGTTATTATAGATAATCTTGAAAAATTCTAGACACTCAGATTAGTATATTGACTTGAACAACACTCAAAGTATTATTATTGTTTCGTTTCTCAACCACATTTACGTTGGTATATAGAAATGCAAGCTCTACGGGCTGTTATTATGGCCGTGGTTTAAGTATATGATAAGTCTATGAAAAAAGTCTTCGCTTGTCGGTATTGCTTGATTAATTAAAATTAAAAATTATACTATGAACTTTCAAGATACTTTCAGAATCAATTAGTTGTGCTTGATAAATCATTCATTAATGAAATGTTCTGATTACTTTGGGTGGGTGGAGTTCTTGTACTTTGATATTTGGCTTCTGTTCTGACTGATCCTGAAGTAGCAATCGGATGTGGTTTTAAAAAATGTAAGTATCACCCATAAAGTTTTTACCCACTGTTTACTGGGCCTAAAATAATATCCTTAGGGATAAATCAATATACGTTTTTCGCTAAGCGCAACCTAAATCACGATCTCGATAATCTCCGTCTCGTCGTCATCAAACTGGTCTTCGTCCCCGCTCCCCCAATCGTTGTGGGGAGTGTTCCGGCTCCGTCAGTGGATGTACCTCTCCTGCTATAGAAGGACCTGCTTCATTTGTGGTCTCTGTGCCTCGAGGATCCGCTGGGCCTGCTCATGATCCATTCCGTCAATGGAGCAGGCAATCAGTTCCACTAGATTGTGTCCATGGGCGAGGATGTGATGGATCGATTGTAGGGTCAGCTTGGTGCAGTTGCTCAAGTTGAGGATTCTCAAACGCTTCAGATTGCTTACAATACTCAGCACAGTCTCATCATCCACAGTCATGCAGCTGGACACACATAGGGACTCCAGAGATGGACAATTCTTGGTCACAGCCTCAAAACCAGCTGATGTCAGTCGAGTGCAATAGCCCAGAGAAAGGGCTCGCAGTTCTGGCAACTTTAGGCCTTCTTTTAAAGCACTATCTGTGAGGTTGCGACAGCCCCGCAGGTTTAGCTCCTTCAATCCGCGCAAGCGACTTATGGGATACGGGGTCTCGCCATAGCCAATCAATCCTTGATCTGTGATCTTCACGCAGTAATCGATGTTAAGGTTTCGCAACTTCAATTGGTATCTGTAAATAAAGATTGTTTAGCATTTGTTTTATTGAATTGGGAAATTTAAGGGTGTATTATTCTCACTGGCAAATAGTGGCCATGGTGCGATCTGTCACCGCTTGGCGGCAATTATCCAAACTAAGGCGTCGCAGATTGGGAAGCCTCTCCAGCAGCTGACACATGGAGCTCTCATCCAAAAATATGGTTTCCTCCAGGTGCAGCTCCTGCAGGGTATAGTTCATACTGCCGGCCAGTCCCTGAACCAGACCCATTCCCGTCAACTCCCTGCAGTAGGCCATGGTCAAGGCCTCCAACTGACCACTCAGCTGCTTTAATGCGTCGATACAATTGACGTTGAGTTGCACACAGAACATAAGATCCAGCACCTTCAAGGTTTTCTGCCACTTGCCGGCTATATAGAGAGCAGTTCGTTGGTCAGCGATAGCATTCCGGTTAAATCCAACTGACGAATTGGTGCTGATTCTGGTACGGCTCTTAGGACGGCTTCCAGCAGAACCAATGGCAATTGCCGGACAGCTTAAGAGTGCGTAGATTGTGCATAGTTTCGAAGGCCTGGCACCACTCCCGAGTGTCGATACCCGGCGAGCAGCTGAAGAAGATGTCCACGCAGACCAGAGTGTCCGCATGATCCCTTAGGACATCCAGCAGGGCGCTCTCGTTGTTCCTCCTGAACTCGAACTGCAGATGACGCAGCTGCACCTTGTTCTCCTTGCGACGCAACTGCAGCAACATCAGCAGCTTCAACGAGGAGTCCAGACTGACGCCATCGCATTCGAAGCCCACCAGGTGGGCAAACTGCTTCATATCCAGCCATCCACTGCCTTCAAGTGCTGATCATCCATGGAACTGGTGGTGGCTATGGTCAGCACCTTCAGATTGGGCAACTTGCCATCCAAATTCCGGAAAACAGGAGCATGGCGCACTTGCAGATGCTTCACCTCGTGACCCACGAGACGCAGAAAGTTCTCCAATTGGCAGCACTGGCGCAGATTTCGCAGCTCAATCCGCTCGAAGCTCAAGTAGCAGTTCTTTCCCTTGGCATGTTTGTGGATTGCCTCCAGATTATGCTGCGTCACTATCACCTTACCCTTCTCCATGAAGCGGCGTCGGTGGACCAGATCTCGACATCGCCAGGAGACCATGCGAAATTGCTGCAGATCGTTGTAGGAGAGATAGGACATGATCTCTAGCCACATCTCATTGGGCAGCTGTTCGATGGCCGCCTTTGGGTGATCCTGCTCCTTATCCGAGTCCTTTTTCTCCGGCGTGAGTGGCGGGGTGGGTGGGGACGCGATTGTGCGGGCCAGAACCAGCAGGGGATTCATGTTTAACTCTATTCTATTGGGAGCCTGCAAATAAACAATTTCGTTAGATATTAAATCGAATTTAAATAATCCTTTTATTAAGTCATAAAATAAAGCATTTCACTGAGAAACATTCACAGAAGTGTTTATTTGCAATGACCTATGTTATAACTGAATACAATCTATTCTACAAAACCATTTTCAAATACTTAAGTACAGGAGCCCCTTTTAATGAGCGATAACGAATTTTTACTACCAACTTCTTACGAAAATTTTATTGTACCATAGTAACGATAGATCCTCCCCTTTGAAGGTTCGATGCACTTGACCACCTGTTCTTCGGCCGGTAAAGTTTGGTTGCCAAGGTTAATTCGGTTTTCCACCACTACCTCTTTCTACCCCCCATTGCTAACAAAATTCCGGAAAACACTCACCTGAGCGTAGCTGCAGCTCAGCCTCTCGAAAAGCCTTTTCTCACGACGCTGACTCGGTTTTCCACTCGTTATCAGACTATTACCCATGCAGCAACTCTATTAAATCTTGACCTTTTGTTGAGTATTTCTTTGAACTGCCTTTTTGGAGTTGTTTTGTCTTTGTCTTGATTAGATTGTCAAATTTATTAGCTGTTTATTTATGCTGTCTACATGAAGTGCCTTAAGTTGTATGATTAGTTTTCCTATTTTATTTGTTCGTTGATTTGTTCTTACTTCAATATAATATGTATAGCATATGTATGGTAATGAACTTGTTTTTGATTTATGTTATTAGTTTTTCCGGTTTTCCTTTTGAATTGGTGCGTTGATTGGTTCTCACTTTAATCGGTTATTCGGTAATCACATTAGATAGACATTTTTCAGGGCTGATTGGCACAATATTTGTTGGTATTTTGGCATTCTAAAAAAATGATTTTGCAGCTACAGAACTGCGTAGGGCTATTGATTCCGTGATTTGTGCGGTTGAACGATTGAATTTTCTTTTGGGTTTAGCTGCCGACAATCATCGCGTTAGTTGTGAAATATTTGAATTAGATTTTCAATTATTTTCAGTGATTTTCTACTCCAATTCGACAGCAACCTGCTGCCGCTGGTCGGGTTACAAAATCCAAATGCGAACGGAAAACAAACTTCTCACAGCTGTGTATCTGTATCTTATGACGAAAACCGCTCGTCCAGGGCCGCAGATACGTTTCCAGATACATTTTATATACAGATACTTCTGCGTAGATAATTTCACTTAACACGCATGCCCTCTCTCTCCGCTCCTCTCTCTAAGGGCTCTCCTCTCCCTTGCTCTTCGATTTGTTTATGTTTGTCGCCGCCGCCGCTTGTGACCCACATACGAAAAAAATAACAAAAACCTTCGGGGGCGCCCTTGATTTTGGAGAGGGGAGAGCCAAAAGTGGGAAAATAAGAGAGCAAAAGAGAGCGCAAAGTGGAAATTATGTTTCGGTGAGTGCCACTGAAACTCACCCCCGTTTTGCGCAGTGCAGGCAGCGCACATATTACGAAATACACTAGGGGCATTCACTGAACACGGCAATTAGTTTCCCTTAAGTACAGTCGACCTCCAAGGCAGACGGAATAAGTTTTAAAATGTTTAACAAAATAGGTCGAATTTTAAAACTGTCAGTTAGAAAATAAAATTTATAGTTTATATATAATATAAATTTTTTTAAAAATCAATCAAATGCAAAACCAATTTAAATAAAAGTTAAATGGTTTATATAAGGGCTATTAACTTTTTAAAATCAGTCAAAAATGTTAACATCAATTTAAAAAAGTTTTTCTTAAACATCAACACAAAAATGTTTTCTAATATATGTTCTAATATATGTTTCTCAATTTTCCGCACATGTGAAAAGGAATTTATTTTCGTTACATCAGCCTAAGTAAAATTTACTAAATGTTTTTCGTCATGCATACATTATTTTGATAATCTTAGTATTTTAAAAGAGTGCTAATTATATATAAAATAAATTTAATGTATAAATAAATTATATAAATAACAAAAATAGCATGTCGATTTTTAATTCCCGGTTGCAATTTTGTGCAATTAAATCAACACTTGCTGAGCAAATAGCACAAGTAGCAATCAACATTAGCAAGAGCTCAACCTGTAATTCTGAAGGGCTGGTGAGATATGGGAGTAATTATAATCAATTGTGTGATTGCACTGAAATTAAAATAATTCTAGATTCATTTTAAAGTTCAGACAGCCCATCAAAATTTCAATTAAAGCTGCGACCTGCGATTATAACTAATGGCATTCAAAACTTATGTATACCTTAAACTGTTTGTTCTATCAATTGTCCATTTGTAGGCATATTAAAAATAAACAACCAAAAGTAACTTAAAATAAAATTCTAAATAAAAAACGTTTTTTGATATAAAATCGTTAAGGTAAAATAATAAATAATTTACAAAGTGTAGTAGACTTTTCCAGTAGTAAATTTTCTGCGATCCGGAAACCAATAATTAATCCAAGGTGGTAGGACCCTGGCAATTACATCCATAATTATCCAGCGTAACTTGCCATATATAAGAAGCTCTGTCTGCGAAATCCACAAAAAAAGTGAGGTAATTCACATGAAGACAACGGAAATAAAGGAACCCTTTCGGATGGAGGACTTCCTGCGGCCGCAGTTATTTCAGAAGCTGGCTAGGATGGTTCATTTCCAGTGGCTAGAAATCCGGAGGACAACAGCATGGTGAACGCCTCCATGTGGCCCTTTTGGCTGTCGGCAATCCTCAATATCATGTTCTTTTTTTCAATGGTTGGGATATCATAGGTCATCTCTGGCTAGGCCGACCTACCAATCAAATCCTCCGTACTTAGCATCACCATTTACTTCTCCATCAGGGGACTAATGCTTTCCTAAAACGAAACGAAATTGTGGAGTTTGTCAATGACTTGGATCGTGAGTGTCCACGCGACTTAGCAGCCAGTTGGACATGCAAATGGATCGGACATACAGCTACTTTTGGAAGCGCTATCGCATTGTCCAGATCTACGCCCATGTGGGTGGTTTGGCGTTCTGTTTGATGCCGATGGCTCTATTTCTCTTGACCCATGAGGGGAAAGGATACCTGTTGCCCAGCACGAACAACTTCTTGGGGTTGGCTGCCATTGGGACTGCGAAAGGACCCCAAATTCTACTTTTTGTTTGGATTTTCGACTTTTCTTGTACTACTTGCGGTGTCTCCTTCTTCATAACCTTTGACAACCTGTTCAATGTGATGCAGGGACACTTGCTCATGCACCTGAACCACCTCGCCCGTCAGTTCTCGGCCCTTGATCCCCGCCAGAGTTTGACCAACGAGGAGCAGTTCTTTTCGGATCTCAGAGTGTTAGTTCAAAGACAACAGCTCCTTAATGACTTGTGCGGCAGGTACATTTTATTTCAATCTATAATTAAAAAGAAAAAATGTTTAATACTTTTAATGATACTATTTACCCGATTAAATTAAAAATACCAGCCTTTCAGGTACAATGAAATCTTCAAAGTGGCTTTCCTGGTAAGCAACTTTGTGGGCGCCGGTTCCCTCTGCTTCTACCTTTTTGTGCTGTCGGAAACATCCGATGTGGTGATCATAGCCCAATTTATATTACCCACTCTTGTCCTTGTGGTCTTCACTTTTGAGATCTGCTTCCGTGGCACGCAACTGGAGGAGGCGGTGAGTCAGATTGGAGCCCATCATAATAGCAATCATTATTTCTGATTAACAGTCGGAGGGACTGGAATCGTCGCTATGTCTCCAGGAATGGTATTTGGGAAGCCAGCGGTACCGAAAGTTCTATCTACTCTGGATGCAATATAGCCAGCGGACACAGAAACTGGCCGCCTTTGGCCTCATCGAAGTGAACATGGTGCACTTCACAGAAGTTAGTTAGTTTTAAATGGCATTACAATTTTTACTGCATTATTTATTTGAATTTCAGATCATGCAGCTGGCCTATAGACTTTTCACGTTCCTTAAGTCTCATTAGTTAGATTTTGTACTTTTATATTATTATTATGTTATTCACCCAATTGCTTAAATTGATTTGAAATAAACAAAACCGTTTTTGCTTTGCTCTTTTAGCAGTTTTATTTAAGTAATAAAATACAGTAGTGAAAAATATACTTTAAAATTCAAATCACACTTTTAAAGCATTTTAACAAAAATAAGAGATTATAACGTTTAGCGAAATTAAGAAATGGATACAATGTTGTAAACTTTACATACTTCGCGAGCGGTAATTTTTCTTCAAGTTAGCTCTACTAGATTTTTGAAGATGTTATGTCTCATTAAAAATACCAAATTATTTCTGAACTTTAAAAAAAAAAGATTTATCTACTTTATAACCATGAACTTATTTACGCTATTATCATCAAAAAGCGTTATAAATTCGAAAAAAAAGTAATTAAAGATCGACGCCTTCTTAATTATTAGAATGGTGGATTGATAAGCAACGTTGCTCGTATTTCTTCACGGAGAGGAGATAGAAACAAGTTGAAGAGTGTCCAGTAACACTATTTTTTTTGGTGGACTTAAAGGCACACCCTATGCACTTGTAGGGCTTGTGCTCCTGCTGACAAGTGGCGATGTGAGAACTAAAATCTCTTTTGTTGGCCTTAACGTTCAAGCAGTGAGGGCACCTTAATTTTGACTTTTTCGGTTTCAGATCGTCGTTTTTTGGGTCGATCAGATAATCTTGCAGTTCTTTGGCGCAAGGTGTGCACATGACTACTACACGTGGTTGTGGTATTGGCCCACAGTAGTCTCTACTTTGGGTGGTCCAGATCGTGTGGAGAAGAATTGTTTTCTAAGAACAAACTTAGCTTTTGCTGCGGATTTTGGAAGGTTTCAGTGGATTCCATTTGGCATTTTAATGGATTATTAGGTGAAACCAAATAAGTCTGATTTGTAGTGTTTTTCAAAGAGCTGTCGAGAGATTGCTTTGCCGGGACCAAGCATAGCTTCTTTGGCGGATTTTCCACGGTATCTGTGCATTTCCTTGGTCGTTTTAGGGGATTATTTGTGGTAATTGCCGGAAGATCAGTGACTTTCGTTGGGACACTTTGGTACAGCTGATTTTGAGAACCACCAGGTGCTTCAGTAAACTCCCTTGAATTGGTTAAGTTTTTCCCAAACGAATTTTCCTCTGGACTTTTATCTACACTAGATGAGGCACTTAGGTCCAATGGACGACCTGGGGATACCTGGGTGGTCACACCTGGTTTCATGGAGTCTAGAAACGGCGGATGGTAATTATTGGCATTATTGGCAAATTTAAGTACTCACCTATTTCAGCCGGATTTTCAGGAGCTTCGAAGGCCTTGAGCTTATTACGCTTGACCAACTTACAGGTGCTCTTGCAGATAACCATGTTTCCGTAGTTAGTCAAATCATCGATCTGCAGCAGTTCCGAGTTACAAAGGCATTTGTGGAGCACCAAAACTCCGCGATTTATGAAGGATTTTAATTTAAGAGTTGGCGGATTGGCTTCCCCTTGGCATTTGCGCGTCGTCAAAATCCCGTAATTGGTCACATATTCCGTGTTCATCATCTGATGATCGTTTCGTCCTCTGCAGTGGCATTCGCGCACGGAAATAATTCCATAATTTGAAACGTTTGCTTGCTCCATCTTATTTTATTTTGCCAAAATAACACGAGGTAAGTCAACCATTTTTCCAGAGTTGCCGCAGTCCTTGCAGACCGATAAGCAAGACCGATTACAAATTCCGATACTAGCACAGTGTTGTGCAAGTCAAAATTCAATAAAATGAATTTAAAATTGTTCTTATTCCGTTTTTTATTTAGTATTATACAAACATTACCACAATACATTATACAGTAATTAGTAAAAATTAAAAGCCTTTAATCGTAAACCCCCATATAAAAAAAGGACTCAATAAATACGATTTGAACACTAATGTGAAACAAGATAAACTCAACTGTGCCAAATAGTATTTGGTTCATTGTTTTGATTCTTGGAAACTTAAAACAATGTCAACCGATCCAATATAGTGTTTTAAAAAATAAATATATATTTTTAATACAATTTTTAAATAAATAAATAAAAATGCATTACTTAAAAATATTAAAGTTAAAAGTTTTTTATTTTCCTCACAAAAGTTAGATTTTGATGTTAGGAATTAGTTTAGTTCTCTATGCCCGGGTCGGATCAGAACGTTCAAGTCGTTCTGCCATTCCTGATCTTTATTATTTAAAGGAATCTTTTCGTAGATGTAGCAAGTTGCCTGTTTAATTTATTTTAAAAAATTGAGCTCGCTGACTTCCTTACGACTTTAATTGGCTGATTAAATTCAGCAAGCAGAGAACGCTTTGCAGATTTTACTTGTGTAAACTTGACTTAGTTGTTGAGTAGATTTCAACATATTTTGGGACAATAAATCAGTTGAAGGAAACATCTCCTTATCTTGAATCTTGAGCGTGGAGAATTCTTTACTGGAGACACCAATAGTTTCGAATTAGTGTTCTTGTCCAATGTAAAAGCTACTCTTGTTTCCAAAGTATTGTTGATCAGTGAGGATACAAAAGACTGCATTTTTTCCGAAAATTTAAATTTTTTAAAGTGTGAAGTGTTTTGGGAGAAGTTGATCCTTGTTTTTGCTCTAATTGTGGTTTGTCTGAGTAAACAACCGAAGGATGTTTTTGTGGATTTTCCTGAGAATCGAACGATTCAGAGCTCCTCTTCTGTGGTACTGGAGATGTCGCAACAGGTTTCATATTCTTATAAAAAATTGGACGTGGCTTTAACACTAATTTCGAATAATTATGTTCTGTAGGCATTTTATGGATATCTTTTTGGTGGAATCCGCTTGGAGAAACGAGAGCTTTGACTTTCCTGATTTGGCAACAGCTGTCGCTTCCGGTAAGTGAGGATTTTTTACCTTGATCCAAGACCCAAAATATTGATTATTATTCAGGGAAACTGAAGATGCCATAGGTGCCTTCGGGAGTATTTTAAAAAATTGGTTATTGGTAGCAATGTTTCGCGATTTTATCTGCTGCTGGGTTGTTGACTGTGGAATAATTCGAATCTGCACTTTCGAACTATTGGTTTTGAAGCTTTGAATTTCATTGGTTTTGGGCTCTGCATCATTGATCGATTTTCCGGCGATTTTACGATAGATTCCACTTTCTGTGGGTTAAAAATATAGGTTTTTTATATATTAGCTGCTGCTTATTAAGTTGGCTCACCTGACGTGTGGCTGCATTTTCTTGAGACGTGAAAGATTCCGCCTTTCTCTTTAGGAGGATTGGATTGCTACCGGGCTGCTCATGATTTTCCTTGTTCATCACAGAATTATCTGCGGTTGTTGATTTTGGGAAGTATGACCATTGTCCGATAGTTTCGGAAGATTTTCCAAAATTCTACAAGATGCACATAGTCTTCGATTGGAGATAGTTTTTGGTTGACCTAAAGGAGATATTTCCACAGGTCTAGGCAAGGAGGCATCTTGGTCTCGCGGGTGCAGATATGAGATGGCAATCGCTGAGTTTTGTGGTGGCCTTGGGCTAACGACTTCATGGGACCCATTCGACTTCTGATGAGTCAGCGAATTTGGGGTAGTAGCCATAGTGGCCTGATGCCCCGTATTCCCAGCATAATGCAATCTCTGCGGGGAGATTTGTTCGGGAGCTTTTTGACTGCACGTTGACTTACAGTTTACTATAGTTCCATAGTTATTTAGTTCGTATATTGTCAAAAGCTCGGAATTGCAGCTGCATTTATGCCAGATAAACCAGCCGAAATTGTTGAACGTTTTTAACCTCAATTGCGGATCCGCATTTCCAGTGCACTTCCGGGACACCAAAACTTCGTGGTTTGAGATCCATTGCCTGCCCGTCATCTGATCGTGACTATCGTCACCTGGATCGCAGCGGCATTGGCGGTTAAAAATTGTCCAAGTTGTTAAACATTTTCGGTCAATTCTTAAATACGCAGGAAATCGCAATAATTTTCGCAGTCAGCCAGGGTTGCCAAGTCATTAAGCAGAGTCGTCAGAACTATCGATTTCAGTGTTGCATACTAACATTATAATCTGCCTTTTGATAACAGCTTTCTTAAAATCGAATTTGAAACTTTATTATTATGGCTATATTTATTTAACATTTAAAAAAATTAGCTAAAACCCACTATTTTTTATTTAAGTTCTATATAACTGGGTGTTTTTCTTTTTTGAGAATTAGAAGCATTTAAGTTGTAAAGCATTTCTTTTTAAAGAAATCCGATTTGATAGCTTTACATTGATAACATGTTTTAATAATAAAACATGTCGATTCAACAATTTTTTTAACAAAAAGCTAGTCACAAATGGCTATAAGGGTTCAATTTAACGGACTGAAAATCCATAATGTTGTTAACTTCCATTTAAAATGTATTCCCAAAAGTAAAACCTACTTCAATTGATTGGAGAGGATGCAAAGTAAATCAATTCCAGGCTGTTTTGCTTGTATTTCAAAGTTCAGTTTATATCTTGGACTTCAAAAAGGATCATGATATCACCGCGACGAGTGCTTCAATTAGGATTTATTTGGTTTTGCTCATTAAATGGGATCACCACGTTTTATATCTCCTCGGAAGGTTACGTCGGTCCCGCTTTCTAACCTGCTATCGGTTAATTCATAATTTTCTGGTGATCATACGGACGATTAAGTTCCTTATGGACTTTTGGCACTTCTGTGCTGATTCCTTCGAGGAATCCCCGCTAGTGAGGCTGGCTGCCATCACATATTTCGGTCTTGTTTTCCTATCTCTGATCAGTTGCATGAGTTGTGCCCATCGGCGTCAGGACCGAATTTGTAAAATGATTATAAAACTTAAGAATATAGAGGCGATGAACAAGTCCCGGGGCTTCAGGGTACCCAAAAACCAGAAGCGATTCCTAATATTCTCTTGGTAACCGTGACTCTTCTGCTGATTCTTCGACTCGGCATCCATGCGCCTTGAATGTCAGTAGATTTTTAAGAGGAAACCACAATCCCTGCAACTGCTTCCTGTCCGAGTGCATGATCTTTGCCACAAACTCTTTGGCCTTTGGCTCATGATGGAGATCTGTCGGAACTGGTGGCGACTGCAGTCGGGCCTGGAGATATTGATCCTGGATCCGAAGCCTTTTCCGGATCAGTTTTGGCGTCTGCGAGATCTGCAAGCCATGTTCCAGTCGCTGATCGATATGACCGATGAGGTTTGCTTGGTTTTAGGTTAGTAACAAAATCAGTTAATGCATAGCTTACTAATAAAATACTAATATGGTGGTAATTAGCGATAAATAAAACTGGTTAGGGATCAATCAAAAACAAAATATCTTAACATTTTAAATATTTAAAAAAAACTTTCCTTTTAGGTTCGTGTTTCTCTGCTACTTGATGCGGAATGTTGGAGTGGCATACGGGTCGGATATATGTTGGTTCGCGTTTGCCTCGGTCACAGTGCCATTGAATCGGAACTGGAGTACCTGCAGATGGTATTTATCACCTGCATACAGCCGTTGTTCTTTTCACTGATGATGAATTCCTTAACGCACACCACGGACTCCCTATTGGAGACCACGAAAGCTGTGATCATCTGGATCGAAGTGTAAGAATTATCGCAAGTCTTGGGTTGATTTGGAACTCAACATCCTTGCTTTCCCAGATGGAATGGTTCTCCTTGCAACTGGCGGAACAGCACACTTATGTTAGATCTTTGGAACTTATAGCATGAACAGAAGATTGGCTTCGACGGATGCTCGGTTATCCTATTACATGTTATTATATGGTACAATGTGAATACAGTTCGATGTTTTAGTACCAAATGTTAAAGTTGTTATTTACCCACCCAGAACTTTTAAAATTTACATACTCCAAAAATTCATTTGAATATTATATATACTCCGATTTATAAATATACTTTTATATAACTTTAAGCTGTCTCTTTGATTTATTGATACGTTTGCGGATACATACTGAAGTGCGTGGGATGGTAAGTTATAATACAATAAGTAAATTTGAGCAGACGATCGCATCCCCTTCCTAGTAATCCTAATCCTTAGTAACAACTATTCCTGAGCACCTTCCTCTCCTTAGCCGTTGTCAGTCCTACGGCTGTGGATGGGTGTTCCTGGCCAGCCGTATCGAAGGTCGCCGAGGTCCTCCGGCAGGAACAGTCGCCGTGGAAAGTCGGGGCAGACGCGGATTGACGGGCGGACCCATGACCCGGTCCACGGGATCCATTTGGTTATCAATGTGGGGTAGCGGTGAGGCCGGCGACCACTCCGAACTGGAACTGGAGCCGGGTGAGTCGGATCTAAAAGCAGATAGGACCATACATTTTATAAATTTTTTGTCAGCTTGTAATACACAACAATGGGTACTTTTGTGTTTAGATATAATATCTATAATGAATAACGATCATCCTTACCCCGCTGTATAGATGGGCGGAAGTTTCCTCTCGTAGTTGCTGGTGCTTGGCGTGACCACTCCCGCATGGATCTCTTGCTGGTAAAGCCCGTAGAGCTCACGCAGTTCGTCGGGCAGGTCCACATTGCCCTCTTCGATGAGCCGCCTCTGGGAGCTGATGATGTCCTCGCAGAGGCGACGCTGCCGCTCTGCCCGGAGCAACTGGAGGTCACGGCGACGCAGCTCCGCCTGGCGAGCCAATCGCTCGGCCTGCAGGGACACCTTATCCGCCTCCAACTCATGCACCCTGCAGAGAAGGGCCAGAAGTTCGCGCTCCTCGTCGCTGCTGATGCGCTCTGGAAGCTCCTGGAGAGGAAAATAGGATGATTATCTATCAAGGAAACCACTGCATCTAGTTAAGACACACATCCTCCAGTTTCACCCCCTTCTGACGACACTGCTCCAGCTCGTGCTCCGTTCTCTCTCGGATTTCTTTGTAGCGCCGAGTTTCCTTCTCAATGGCGGCCAGCTCTCCCCAGGCATTCTTCAGGGCCACAGATCCCTCGGATTCAATGTCTGCAGGAGAAACAGGAAGTAAAATTAGTACAATTCATAACACTTATACTAATACACTACCTTAAATAATAAATATTTTCTTTCTAAAAATATCATTGAACTTGTAAACTTAAACAAGGAAGAACGCTATAGTCGAGTACCTCGACTATCAGATACCCGTTACTCAGCTATATGGAGATATGCAAGCAGCAAAGCGAGATTAAAATGCGCCACCTACCGGAGGTATACAGATTTAAGCGTTATGGGCGTTAAAGTGGGCGTGGCAAACTTTTTTTTGGGTCAATCGATAGGTATTGGTGAGAACAATACATTTCAGTTAAAATTTTTATTCTAGCATCAAAACTGTAGGAGCCACAGTTTTGGGCGGTTTGTGGGCGTTAGAGTGGGCGTGGCAGTCTACTGAAACAAACTTGCGCTGCGTAAGAAGCTCAGGAATCTGCACGCCAAATCTCAATAGCCTAGCTCCCATAGTTTCCGAGATCTCAGCGTTCATCCGGACGGACAGACAGACGGACAGACGGACATGGCTAGATCGACTCGGCTAGTGATCCTGATCAAGAATATATATACTTTGTGGGGTCGGAAACGCTTCCTTCTGCCTGTTACATACTTTCCGACGAATCTAGTATACCTTTTACTCTACGAGTAACGGGTATAAATATATTGTTGCATTCTTTAAGACACTTCAAACGACACTCAAAAGTGATTTCAAAATCCTAACTAATTAAATTTAAATATGCAATTCTTAAATTTTACAATTATAATTAGTTCTACGATTTCTTTTAAGAATGAAATACTCAAAGCATCTAATATTTTTTACTTTTCCTCAAATATTTTCATAAAAATCATGTAATTTAAATTGCATTTATATATTAAATACGAATTTTTAAGTTCAAAATGCCATTATTATTATAATGTTAGTGTTATATAACATTCAACACCCACCATCATCGCCCATGGCGTCATATAGTTTTCCTATGCGTCCTTGCCAGTGGGAGATGATCATGTGCTGGCGCTCTGCATCCAGTTCCAGGCCCAGGAGATGACTCTCGGCCTCGAGAAGCTTCCGTCGCAGCTTCATTTGCTGCTTAAAGGTAAGAACGATCTGTTCGCGCAGGTAGCGCAGTTCCGTCTTGCGCTGTTCGTCCTGTTCCTGGCCAGCCTCGGGTCCTGCTCCAGGTCCTGCTCCTGAACCGCCTGCAGATACCGCGGCTGCTGCCTTGGCCGCTGCTGCAGCTGCTCCACTTCGAGGCCTTTCGGTAAGCATCTTGGTGCGCAGACGCGACACCTCATCGCGTAATTCCGAGACAAGACTCTGGTAGTGCTTGGTGGGAAAGTCCTTGAACTCATCGATGTACACGGAGTTCTGCAGCTTGGTGGTGATGCTGTTGGCCCGATCCGCGTAGACCAGGGTATTCTTCGTCTCATCCCGGTGCTTGCTTTCGGGGGCAACGTGGGCAATCATCACGGTCTTGCAGCGACCACTCAGCGCCTCCTTGAGCAGCCTGGTCAGCTTCGAGTCCCGGTAGTTGACATATCTTGCTCCGCCGGACAATCCATTGATTACATTGCCAAGAGCTAACAAACTGCGGTTGATGTGCGCCCCCTCCTGCAGTCGTTTACCTCGATTCTTGGTCTTCTTGGCCCGCTCCGATCCAGCCAGATCGGTGAGGAAGAGCCGTCCTTGCTTGGTGCCCAGCGGAGTCCTGGCCTGGACCATGATGCTCAGCAGGGCATGACTCCGGGACGAGGTCTGATTGGCGGCCGTGGGCTCCATGGTCCTCGCCTTGTTTCCCTTGAGCAACAGGCTCACAACCTCCTTTCTGCTGGAAGTGGTAATCTCCGAGAGACCCGCCACAGTGATGCGCTGGCCACGATGATCCTCTCGAAGCTCCAAAGGGCCACCCGGATTCAAGAGATCCCTTATCAGCTCGTTGTATATCTCCAAGTAGGATATGGATACCCGACAGGAATCAGCTTCCGCTGACTCGATGTGACTGAAAATATCCTCAATGGCGCGGACCATTAGTCCAATGTCCTGACTGCTCACATCCGTGGAATCACAGGAAGCGGTGGGCGGGGCACGGTCGGAAGTCTGCGGTTTCTTGCGCGGCACAGGCCCCAGCATGGTATGCGTCTTGCCAGAACCCGTGGCTCCATAGGCAAAGACGGCTGCATTCAAACCATTGAGGACATCCCTTACCAATGGAGCTGTGGTGGTCTTGTACACCTGCTCCTGGCTGTCGTTCTCCCGAAAAACATGATCGTATGAGTACTGCCGCGGACGACTCTTTCCGCCGTCATCGTAGAGGAGGGATCCGCCGGACACGACCTCAATGCAACGCTCCGAGGCTTCCATGCTGGGTCTAACTCGAACAGCCACCTGGGTGAGAAACCATTTGGTCATTAGACTTGGATAAGAACTCTTTAAATTAACAAGGGGATCTCATAGGGTAATATTGTGTATAGAAAAATTAATATATGTCCTAGAATTCTGATTGTGATCATCAGAATTGAACAAAATGTTAGCATTAGGAGTTGTTCTGTAAAAAATTACTGTTTTTGATTATAAATTGGATTACTTGAAAGGAGGAGGGTCAAAATCGAAAAAATTATGATATATGGGCTCCTTATCCTGCTACGTCTAGATACAATTTGTTTAGGTCCCATATTACGCTAAAAGTAGGGTTTAATCTCTACCTTTCCAGGAGTTTAATAGATTCAATTGTAAAGTTTAATTTATTTGTGAAATACGAGACTGGAAAAACGGGCCTTAAAAACTTTAACTTATGTGTTTACCTAAATTAGTTGCCTTTAAGAGTTATGGCCATATGACACTAGACTAAAAACTTTTTAAATATCATGGAAACCTAGCAATCCTGTAAGCATTGATGTTTTGATATCATACATATATAAATTTAAAAAAAATGTTATGTGGCAAGGTCTGTTTCAAGCTGACTGGAGTTTGTCAAAATTTAAGGAAGTGTCATGTGGCCATAGGTTAGTTATCTTCCCGTTTAAGCACCCTGAATATGTACTCACCACTAGTCGCTCCTCCTGGGGCGCCTGGGCGGTGGCTATGGTTCGTCCTTGGGAGGAGTTGCTGCCCCCGCTGCTGCCCGACCAGCTGCTCGCTCCGGCACTGGCCGCCATCTCTCCGATCGTCCGGGATATGGATATATACTATATGACTAGTCCTAGGTCCTTGGTTGGACACGTGGCGCCTGAACTGGCTGATGACCTGACCTGGACAAGACCATTACAAATCGTGTCAATTTGTTGTCAACAATCGTAAAAACGCCATCAGTGCGGGAAACACCCAACGAACTCCTAATGGATTTGTGAATTTGCGCGGCAAGGTCTCGCCACTTTTATGGGGCGATTTCTAGAGGTCCCGAGGGTCTTGTTTACCTGTGGCTCAAGGAGCTGACTCCCTATAACTTCTTGTGGCGTGAGCCATAAATCAAGCCGTGAACTTGAACACCGAAAAGAGTCCCTGCGTGTTTTCGCATGCAAATCAAATGGAGCAGTTCGATGGTCCTCGAGAGGGTACTGTACCCTTAGTGGAAACCCTGATAAGCCTATGAACCTTCAGGGGTTCAAACTTAAGGACATTCTATAAGGGAGTAAAACTATAAATGCCTTATGACGGTTTTTAAATGTCGAGCCATTGAGGAAATCGGAATATTCATTCGAATAATTAACTTTGAATTGGTTTTAAAGTATATTTTGACCAATAGGTAGTATTTCTTTAACTATTTTAGACAACATGAAATGACTTTTCACATTGACCAATAAATAAAAACTCTTTAAAGTTTTAAATGGGACAACGTTTAAATGAAAATGTCGCCTAAAATAGAACCATCACCCCATACACGCTAATCCATAATCCATGTCCATATGCCTGGTGACCTCTGACTCCAACGCCTGTCACCTCCGAAACCTCCGATCCTAAAGCCCAGGAACCAACTGTCGATTCCCCAAACGCATAATTAATTTCATTTTCCTAAGAGCTGCTCAATTATAAAACGTGCGACTCATTGAATAGCAAGGGGTTGCATTATTAAATTTAATTCCACGTTTCCATTCAGGTGCCATGAATATGTGATGGAACAGCCCACAACAAAAAGGACCAAGCCTCCGCGACACTTTCTCCTCAAATATGTACACAAATTACAGGCCTCCAATGTCAACAAAGATGGGTGTTCAAATTGAGTGATTGGGAGGTACTCTATGCACGGAAAAAAATCGTACTCCTTGATATTATAATTTAATGGTAACAAAAAGCAATATATTATGAGGTCCTAAGGTAAAGAGGAAAATAAACCAACTTTGGAACTTTTTTATAAACTGGTTAGATTTGCATTCATTTAAAGACACGTAAGCAGATTTGGTCGTTTTATCTTCATCTTTCAAAAATCCGTATATATTTAAAGTTAATCCTTATAATGGTCTAAATACATATTTTTATCCGTTTTAATAATTTAATGGTAAAAAAAGCCAAATATTATGAGGACCAAAGGTTAGGTTAGGAACTTTTTTATAGACTGGTTAGTTTTGCATTAATTTAAAGACACATATAAGCCTTTGATCATTTTTTCTTAATCTTTTAAAAATCCGTATATCTTTAAGGTTTATCATTATAATGGTAAATACATACTTTAATTTGTTTTAATAGCTTAGCAAGAGTTTTCCTACTTTCTTTCCTTAAAAAATTCCATAACAGTTAATTTGATAATGTCTGAAAATCGATTGGAGCACTTTAATGAGCACCTCCCCCAGGCAGCACCCAATTAAGCCCGATCCGAACCACCACCCCCTTCGAACCGAGGAGAGCTCAACACTTTTGCCAGTTGTGGTTTCGTATTCCAGTGCTGGCTTTTGCTTTTGTCGTTTATTGAATTTGTGTAAATTGCCAGCAGACACGACACGAAAGTGGACAGGACTTCTGTGGAACCCCAACCCGATGTGGGTCGACTGGGTGGTGGTTCGGGTGGTTGGATGACTGGATAGTTGGATAGTGGGGTGGTGCAGTAACAGTGGCTCACTGACTTTTGTCTTCGGCTGTTGTCGCACGTCGACTGTTAATGTTTTTAATGCTTTGGTATTCCATGTTTTGATTTGCCGGCTAGTGAACCCCATTAGGGAGTTACGGGGGGTTCTCATTGGAGGATTGGCTTTTGTTTGTCCAGGCACATGGTGGTCTGTTTGGAGCTCATTAGCGGAAATCTGGAGCGAGAATTGGGCCATTTAGGGTGGGGAAAATGGAGTGCCGCCTATGAATTAGACCTTTGAAAGGTTTTTTAGGGGAAAGCCCCTAATTATTTTGGTAAGGGTGCTTGGAAAAGACCTATAACTCCAAACATGACTAAGTAATAACACGTGTGACAGACTCTTAATCGGTAATGAGTTTGTTTTTCGATACAGGACAGGCCGGCAAATGATAAGGAATCACTTGTGGCAGTGGCAATGGCCATTGACAAAGAGGATTCCAGAATAAACAAAACCTTTCGATAGGGATCTCGATAAAACAAAGACCTCTGAAGCTTTGACAAATCGTTATAGGAAAGTCCAGTTTTCTTTATACGAACCCACCCTAAAACGAGGTCGAAAAATAAATAAATGATTAATAAAGTGCCTTTTTCATTTGCTATCCAGAATTTGAATATTTAATTTCTTTATAAGTGGGAGAGCTTATCGATGAACAAGTATTCTTTATTACTTAGAAATTGCAATATGGTTAGGAAGTCGTCATTAAAATTGTTTTTCCCAGTAATAATTAAAGTTCAAATAATCTTTAAAAATATACTTATTTTCAGCTTTAAAATTCTAAACCCCTAGTTTTGTTTCCTGAAATTTGTAGATTTTAGCTCCAAATGTTTTTGGCTTTACGAATGTTATGTTATGTATAGTTTTATTAGTTAAGCAGAAAAAAATCCTGTCATGCTAACAAATCCTAAGTAAGGTAAACGCCAGAAAGCAGGACTGTAATTACCCCTTGCAACATTGCGTATACGCAGTGGTGGTGATTGATGGCTCTTGTGACCTGGAGACGGCTTAATTACCCACAGCCATTTCCCCGGGGCACACACTCGCCGGGTTTATTTTTAGAGAACCATCAAGCCGAGTGACCAGCCCCTCGATATGCACCCAAAGTGACGTCATTTTTTAATAGTTTGACTGCGCTGCAAGTGCAAAACTTTTAACCTTCATGGGGTTTTTCAAATTAACGCGTTTTGGGAAAGTTGTGCGTGTCACGAAACTCTGGGAATTTCGACACTAAGTGGGCCAACTTGTCCGCATTGACGACTCGAATTGTTTTCGCCATAAACAAAGTGGCCAGTGGCCTCAATCCTGACATGAAATAATGTAATATTTTACACTTGGCCAGCAAGTAAATCCGGCTCCAAGTAGGTCAATTAAATGCGGTGCCCGCAGAGAGAAGCCACCCCGAATCTCGACTTCATTTCGATTATGTAAAACAAACATTTGATAAAAACTTTTCAAGCACCTCTGCAGCGCGGCTCACTTACAAATAGTTTTGTTTTGCACTTTATACGGTTGGAAAACTTTCCGGACACGCCACTCGCCGAAAAAATGTTTAAAGCCCAAAACCGGAAGCGCTGGGTCGCCGAGAACTGCGAGAAATATCCGAAACAAAAGCGGTTTGTAGAACCATTCGCGTCGACGTACCAAACTCAACTGAAGGGTCCGACTCGGCCTGGTCAGAAAATAACGAAATTATAGGCATGTCCATGCCCAGGGTGGTATGGGTCGTAGATGGTGGTATGTGGGTGGTGGTCCGACTCCTGGCACGGCACAATCAATTTTTGTTGCTGGCGCGTTTTTACTACGGCATTGTTGAAATGCTAATGCGCCATTTTGCATACATTTCTGGCGAGTTTCACCTGCCGCTGGCCAGTTGTGGGCCAAATAGTTGGCCCAAAGTGCCGCCAAAGATGCCGTATCCAAGCCGTTGAGGTCCACTCTAATAATTGTCCACAAATAAAGGTATTTCCCAACTCTATAGTTGAGCGGCCCCGAAAAGTGGGCAACGATTTAGCACATTTTATGCAAATCATGCAGCACTCCAGTTTTTTGGCATTTCCGCCACGTCAACTCCTTGAAGCCTGATAATAAATTCAAATCCAAAAGCAAATGAAATAATGAAAGCTCCACATATCACCACGAAAGCATTAAATTACCTGATGCAGAGTTATGGAAAAGTTTTCTAGGACGAGACATTGATTCGAAATCGTTTTGTGGGGCACAGCACGTCGATTATGATGGATTGATTGATTGACTGACTGAGTGTTGGCATTTGTAAATATCCCAGTCATCCATTACACGCTTGGAAATTTGCATTCAAAATTTCGAATTTGAATTTGGCAGGCCACCGAGACGGAGCCTTGCCCCAATTACGGATTTTTACTGACATCCGGCTCGGCTCACGAGAAGGTCAACGCAAATTACACGGTCATAGAACAAGGACTTGAGGTTTAGTAATTGAAATTTTTATTAGCTATTATTTTTTACCATATAGAGCGTGTGTGTAATTGTATTGTATAATTTTAATTTGATTCCGTTGCTGGCAATTCCATTTTAACTAAACGTTCGCAAAAAAAGTAATCGTTGCGGTTCGTAAAAGTGCAAACAAAAGTTCCAACTGGCCAATACTTAAGTATTAAATGCTAACTGAAATTTATATAACCTACATTATTGCTGGGGGAGTAAGGTGTTGATAGGTGTGGGTAGTATAGGTGTATAATAGCCGGGAATAACCAAGCGCAAGGCAAACAGAAATCGCTTGACAAAACAGTGAGCAAATATTTAAAGTAATTGGACTGGAGGCGTTGGGGGTCAGGACTGAATTCGTCTACGTCTGTGGAACAATTTTAGAATATCGCGTAAGTTATTTACGGGCTTCCGCCATCGCCTCACCCCTCGATGCATCGTTTTCGGCTACTAGAGTGTAAATAGGTTTAGTGGGACAGCAAGCGTGATACTGAGCCCCTGGACCCTGTGTGTGTGCTCGTTTATATTAGACTAAATGCAATTGGCTGATGCTAATGGAATTCTCTTCGCTTTCTCTGGCCTGCTGTGCTTGTGTAGATGTGTAATTGTATAATTGTCCTTATCAATATGCTCAAAATGTTATCGTCATTGTCAACTGAGCCTGTTGCGGTCCTCAGTTGTCCCCATAACCGCCCTCGATAACTGAAACGAAATCGTGGGGTTCTTGAGAAGCATCGGAGGACTGGAACAGACCAGATAATGCAGATTATTGTAATGGTTGGCATGTTTAGAATATCGCGGCGAGGCTTAGACACAGGGCTCTACGTAATTGCCCGGAAACAGGCCGGTCACACCGTCCATGACGCCCTCCCACCAGCCGTCATCGTTCTTCTTGAGCACGTACAGCACCGAGCTCTCCTGGAAACTGAGCTCATCGTCCTTGTCGGCATAATAGTCGTAAATGGCTACCACTGAAATAATAATCGAAATTAGAAAGGATTTTCTTTTGCAAATGGCTGGGACTTTTGAACTTACCCTTCTCAATGAAATTCTTGGGCACCCAGCCGGGTAAATTCTGGTCCTCGGGCACTATGGGCGCCAGCTGCGGTCCCGTCGAGGTGCGTGGTCGTCCGAAGTCCTGGTGCTCATCCTCCGGCGGCGGCGGAGGCGGCAAGGGCGGCGACTGGGAGCCGGGACGAGCAAAGTTCAAGCTGAAATGGTTTCTTTGGAAAAATAAATGGTTAATATACTAATTTTGTTACGGATTTCACGGGGTTATAAGCAGTTAAGTGCCAGACTTTCACAACACGAATTAAATATACAATTTTGTAAATTGAAACTGTGTATAACCCTTTGATAAATAGATAAGCATGCAATTACCGATTTGGATTCCTGGGTTTGCATAGAGAACATGAAATGAGTTATATATACACAGAAAAAGAGATGCGGATGTAAGAAACATACCTGTTGATGTTGCGTCCCAGGGTGTGCATGCCAATGTGACTCTGCTCAGTCATCTCGTGCTGCGACACCGTCAGCGGCGAAGGTGGAGCTGCTGGAGATTGAAAACGGGATTATTAGCCATGCATTTTTGCGGGAAAACATCTTAACTAACGTGGCATGCTGCTCCGATCGTCGTACGTAGTGGGTGGCGGTGGGGGCAGCGATTGCATCATGCCCGCGGATGGCAGGTTCACATGGGTGGCTATCTGCTGGCTGGGCGGCATCGGCAGTGCACTGTACCCAGCAGCTCGTTCGTTGCCCGCCGCCCCACCGCCGTGGTGGTGGTGGTCATCGTGGAAGAGGCCGTCGACATGCGCTTCGGATGACCAATCGGATAGTTGGGGGCGTAGTGCGAGGGCACCTGGGTGGATTGACCACAGGCGGAGTGCGATACTCCCGCGAGCTTTTGCCCAGAGTCCCGTATTGCTGACCGACTTGCCCAGGGTGCCGGTGTTTCCAGCCCGCGACATCTGCGGCGGAGTCGGTGGCTTCGTGGTCGGCGGAGGACCCACCGACGGGGGCAACAGGATTGCACGGACCCGTGGCTGGAGCCCCGGTGCTTCTGTCGCACTTGCGAGTGGGAGGCCGAGTTGATGCCGTGGCCAATCTCGTCCAGCATCGAGTAGTCAATGGGCTTGCGCACGTACTTGATGGGCTTCTCCGGATTTATGGGTGCCACGATCTTAAACTGGCGCGAGCTCACTTTGTTGGCCGTCAGCACGCCAATCTCCCTGGGGGGTGGAAAAATCATTATTGAAGTGGTGTAGATAAGAAAGTATTTAAACCATATAAAGTGAAAAATAATATGTTTGGGAACTCTAATATTTCTATAAATGATAACCAAATAAAAATATTGTAAATATTCTTAATTTAATAAATAAGAATGGGTTATTCCGTATACAAATGTTTCTATGGCCAATGAATTAATATGGAACGCCATAAGACTCGATAAAACATTAAATAGCAGCAAATAGTTGATATCAACCGCATGACCTCATAGAAGCACGTCTTTTACATATGTATGTACATAAATAAGCTTTTATCAACGATGACTCTTGCTTGAAATAACTAAAAGTACTCCAGAGACCGATTCTCTTGACTGTAGGGAATTCTATAGATATTTTATGATAAAACCTTGTTTCAAACCCCACATTAACTCCATAAAATTGGTTATAGATGTACTTTACGATATAATGCCTCCTAATACATTATTTTTGTATCAGCTGCATCAATATAAACTACTGGAAATGCTACAGTTCGATACCTTTAGCTCCTATAGATGCTCTTCTTATGGATGCACATATTTGCAATTCACAATGTTATGTTCTAGACAAGTGATATTCAATGACCTCTTGACCCACTCGACCTCCTTACCTCCTGGCCACCTTCTCCTTGTGGATGTGCACCGTCTGGGCGATGTGGTTCATCTGAGACTCCATCTCGCCGAGCTGCTGGGCCTGGAGCTCGAGCAGCTGCATGTAGCTGTAGGCGAGCGTGTTGATCTGATAGGCGACGCTGGCCAGCGACTGGGTGGTGTAGTTCTTGGTGGCCTCCAGGGCCGCCTTCTTGTTGTCCGCGCGGTAGTAGGTGTCCTCGCAGTAGTCGGCCACCCGTCCAGGTTCGTGTAGCTGTCCCGCAGACTCTGGCGGCCGTCGGGGATCTCGGTGCGTATCAGAGAGGCTAGTTCGTCCATGATGTTCTCGCTGGCCATGGGGGCTTCGGTCAACATGGGTGTGGATGCTGGGGGCGAACGGGAGACGAGAACCCAATTAGTTTCCCCGCTTTTCCGCACTTTTCACGCCCGTAAACATTTGGGGCGTGGACACTTCTGGTCCGCTGCCGCTGCCGACGTCGACGCAGCTGCTCCAATTGCCGTTGGAGCGAGCGTCGTGCGAATTTCGCGTGCACTCACTTTATTGACTATGCGATTGCACAACAGAGGCTTTTCCGGGCTGGTTGCTACGCTTTAAATGCAGATAAATGCAGTTTTTCTTTACATTTTCAGAGGAAAAAGAACGCTCGAGCTGGTGCTGCGAAGTGCGGCGTTTACCAACACTTTGCCAGTGCTGACGCATTTGGTATTTTAAAAATATACCAAATATATAGGTGGATGTCTCGCTAAGTTAGCCAATACACCTCCAACATTTGCGTGGAACATCAAAATACTGAAATATACCGACAATAAGAAATTTATAATTGGCCTGCAGCACCTGGTCACATTGGTTGTGAGTAATATTTTTTTCGGCAATATTAATTTTAGCTGTTTTCCAAATGTCTCACCAAACGGGTATCCGAGGTTTGTTATGATAAGGAATCACCCAGCCGATATCCTAAGATTCCCCTTCCTTTTTTCAGCCAACGAGCAGCTGGCCAAGGTGTTCGGCAAAGCGAAGAATGGTAAATTTCGCGTGATAAAAGTTTCGATCGAGAATGGTGAGTGGATTTGCTCCAGAAGTGTATATATACATACGATATATATGCTGCATAAGTGGGGCACTTGATAACGAGGCTTCCGATTCTCCCCCGCCCCATTTACAGAGCAGCTCAGTTGTGGCGCCACGGCGGAGACGAAGAAGGACTGGGAACGCGACTACGACAAGCTGATCGGTCCTCTGCTGGAGAAGGATGTGCCCTGCTACATTCTCTACCGCCTGGATGCGAAGATCCCGCTGGCTACAGTTGGCTGCTCATTAGCTGGATACCGGACACGGCCAGCATCCGGCAGAAGATGGTCTACGCCTCCACAAAGGCCACGCTGAAAACGGAGTTCGGATCGGCCTACATCACCGAGGAGCTGCATGCCACCACTTGGATGAGTCCACGTTGGAGGGATATCGCCGGCACAAGCAGGACTTTGCGGCTCCCGCTCCTCTGACCACCAGGGAGGAGAGCTGAAGGAACTGCGGAAAACAGAGGTCCACACCGAGATCAACACAAATACCCGGCACCAAACTCTCGGGGGATCAACTGTCCCTCAGCGAGCAGACTGTGGCCGCCGTTCAGGATCTGGTTCGCGGCAATCACGACTACCTGCAGTTCCGCATGATCTGGAGGAGGAGCAAATCCACGTCTCGCACGCAGCTAAAGTGGAAATCGCCGATCTACCGAAGCAAGTGCCCGAGGATCATGCCCGCTACCACCTCTTTCTCTTCCGGCACACGCACGAGGGCGACTACTTGGAGTCCTACGTTTTCGTCTACTCCATGCCGGGATACTCCTGCTCCGTGCGCGAGCGCATGATGTACTCCAGCTGCAAGGCTCCGTTCTTGGAGGAGCTGGCGGCCCTCGGCGTGGAGGTCATCAAGAAGGTGTGTATCTAAGGCAGGTGTGGCTGCACCAATGACTAGGGATATAAGAATCCAGAACAATGAGTATATGATCATTTCCGTTCAAGCTGTATTATATTTATAGATTTATGGCTCCGAAATCATAAAATACGCCTTGTTTTGGTTCTATTTTTGTTTCTTATCAAGTGTGTATACATTTTGCTAACTATACTTCATCCCCAGCTGGAAATCGACAGCGGCAGCGAGTTGACCGAAGCCTTCCTGCAGGACGAGCTGCATCCGAAGAAGATCCTCCACCGACCGGCTTTTGCCAAGCCCAAGGGGCCACCTAACCGCGGCGCCAAGCGCCTCACGCGCCCCACCACCGAGGACTAAGTCTGAATCCCGATCCCATCGCGTCAATTCTATTTATCCCCTTCAACTGTTTCCTAGCAGAGCATTTAATTTATTGTATCCAAAAACGAGTTCCGTGTTCATTTCTGTGTCCGTGTCTATATGTGTCCGTACGCGAGTCGATATCTTTAGAGGCACTAGGCATCAACTGAAACATCGCATAGCAGCCGCCAATGTGGGCTTCCTTATATGTATTCTTGTCTATGTTACTTTAGATGGACATATTTGCAATTTATTTAAATTAAAAAAACTCAACTAAGTTTACACTGGCGTCTACTTAAAAAACTCAGGACTAGACTCACTTGACCGAGTCCAGGGATACCTGTTCGGGAACTTTCTCGTCGTGCGCCTTGAAGATCTCTGGGTTTTCGTCTTCCGTCAGTTTTTTGAACGCCAGCTGGATGTTTTCGTCGCGATCGAGCCGCCACTTGTATGCCAGTAGCGCACCTCCTCCATCGAGGTGCCGGATGCCTTCATCAGCAGCAGGGAGGTGACTCCAGCCACTCCACCCAAGAAGCCTCCAATGATTCCACCTGCCGCCATGCCCCGCAATCCCAGGTTCATTTTGTAAAGCGAGCCGGTGATGGAACCGGCGGCCAAGTACTCATAGATGGAGGATTTTCCACGGTACACCGACATGCAGGTGATGATCCACTGGAATAATATTTTATAGATTAATATATAGAAAATCTAAATGATAATACATTTTTTAACCTGTTTAGGGGATTTTAATCATATTATAAAATAACTATTTAGGGTTGGGATAACAAACTTACAAGTAGGATGTGGTGAAGAGCCCCACGCGCCAGCCCCATTTGAAACCCCCTTGGCGAAGTTGACTGTGAACTGATCTGCAGCTTTTTCTTGATAGGAATTAAAAACTTACTAATTATATCCATTAATTATAGGATTAGATCCTTACCTTGGCATCAAAGTGAGATTTGAAGGCTGTCGCCTGATTGTTCTCCATGAAATTCATGTAGCCCACGCGCGATTGTGTAACTCCTCCATAAATGGCTCCAATGAGGAAGCCCAGGAAGCCGGCTTGGTAAATGGAGTTCAGTTCGGAGGATATGCTACCAAACTCGCTAATTAAATATACAAATCATTCATTATTTATTTTTAAATGAAATTATTGGAAATTTCGTACTCGATTGAAAACATTTGTTTGAGGCGCTCCAGTCCCGTTTCCTCTGGCGGTTTACTGGCCAGGAAAGCCTTGTAGGTCTTGTTTTCCTTATCCTTTATGTCGTCGGCGCTGTTTTCGAGGATTGGCAGGATCCCGGCGATGAGAAACCGGCGTCCTTTCCACAGAAAACTCATTTTTAAAGCGCGTTGAATAACAACGTGAAATGAAAACAACAATATCAGCTGTTTGCCGGCCCGCTAGTGTTGAAAAGTGTGCTTGCCTTTCAGTGCTGTCTAACTCAGTTTTGGCCGCCTCCAATAAGAATGTTTGTTTAAAAAATAATCTTTTGTTTTTAGCTGCTCACATAGCTCATTTTTCTGTAAGTAAGTGGATTTTATTATTTTTAAAATGTAAATTACTTTAAAAATCATGTTTTTGTAAATATTACTTTGTGCTACAACTATCTGCACAGCACCTTATGTTTTCAGCTGGACGCTTACCAACACTGCACAACGCCGCCAAACGCGTTGTCGGCAAACATTTGTTGTGAAATTTTCTACGTTTCTACAAGTTAATTCATTGCAAAACCAATTAATTGTTATTAAATAATAAAGCTAAAGTGCTCTTGCACTTTGGAAAACCGAAATCATGATGTACGACAACGAGGAAGGTGGGTTAAATGGATTTGCAAAATCCTACCCATGCACGTTGGCAGAAGAAAAAAACGAACATGGCGGCTGGAGCGCTAGGGCTCCGCTTTATTTTGCTTTTGATTGATTCAAATAATACATTCCAAATTCCATTCTTGCAGAGCTGTACGAGGAGGAGAATGCCGAGGAGATCTCCCACGAGCTGTGGCAGGAGGCCTGCTGGATCGTAATCAACGCCTACTTTGACGAGAAGGGCCTGGTGCGGCAGCAACTGGACAGTTTCGATGAGTTCATCCAGATGTCGGTGCAGCGCATCGTGGAGGATTCCCCGGCCATCGAGCTTCAAGCGGAGGCACAGCACACATCCGGCGAGGTGGAAACCCCTCCTCGATTCTCCCTGAAATTCGAGCAAATCTATCTGTCCAAGCCCACGCATTGGGAAAAGGATGGTTCACCTAGTCCCATGATGCCGAACGAAGCCCGCCTGCGAAATCTTACCTACTCCGCTCCCCTCTACGTGGACATCACGAAAACCAAGAATGTCGAGGGACTGGACCCCGTGGAAACGCAGCACCAGAAGACTTTCATTGGCAAGATTCCCATCATGTTGAGATCCACCTACTGCCTGCTATCCCAGCTCACGGATCGTGATCTTACGGAGCTTAACGAGTGCCCGCTGGATCCCGGCGGCTACTTCATCATCAACGGCTCGGAGAAGGTGCTAATTGCCCAGGAGAAGATGGCCACAAACACAGTGTACGTGTTCAGCATGAAGGACGGCAAATACGCGTTCAAGACTGAGATTAGGTCGTGTTTGGAGCACAGTTCTCGACCCACTTCCACGCTGTGGGTAAACATGATGGCCAGGGGATCGCAGAACATTAAAAAATCCGCCATTGGACAGAGGATCATAGCCATCCTACCGTACATCAAACAGGAAATACCCATTATGATTGTGTTCGAGCATTGGGTTTCGTGGCCGATCGCGATATCTTGGAGCACATCATCTACGACTTTGACGATCCCGAGATGATGGAGATGGTGAAGCCATCTTGGATGAGGCCTTCGTGGTGCAAGAACAGAATGTTGCCTTGAACTTCATAGGAGCCAGGGGTGCCCGTCCCGGAGTCACAAAAGACAAGCGTATCAAGTACGCTAAGGAAATTCTGCAGAAGGAAATGCTGCCCCATGTGGGAGTCTCCGATTTCTGCGAGACCAAGAAGGCGTATTTCCTGGGATACATGGTGCACCGGCTGCTGCTGGCTTCCTTGGGCAGGAGAGAACTCGATGACCGAGATCACTACGGAAACAAGCGACTTGACCTCGCTGGTCCACTGTTGGCATTCCTCTTCCGTGGGTTGTTCAAAACCTGATGAAAGAGGTGCGCATGTACACACAGAAGTTCATCGATCGAGGAAAGGACTTCAACCTTGAGTTGGCCATCAAGACAACATTATTACGGATGGTCTGCGGTACTCTTTGGCCACTGGCAACTGGGGCGACCAGAAGAAGGCCCATCAGGCGAGAGCTGGCGTCTCCCAGGTGTTGAATCGTTTGACCTTCGCCTCCACACTCTCCCATTTGCGGCGTGTCAACTCGCCATTGGTAGGGATGGTAAACTGGCCAAGCCCCGTCAGCTGCACAACACCCTGTGGGGCATGTTGTGTCCCGCCGAAACTCCCGAGGGAGCTGCTGTCGGCTTGGTGAAAAACCTTGCCCTCATGGCCTACATTTCTGTCGGATCACAACCATCTCCCATTCTGGAGTTCTTGGAGGAGTGGTCCATGGAGAACCTGGAGGAGATTGCACCCTCCGCCATCGCAGATGCCACCAAGATCTTTGTGAACGGATGCTGGGTTGGCATCCATCGCGATCCTGAGCAGCTGATGGCCACGCTGCGCAAACTGCGTCGCCAGATGGACATCATCGTTTCGGAGGTGTCCATGATCCGAGACATCCGAGATCGTGAGATCCGAATTTATACAGATGCGGGTCGCATTTGTAGGCCACTCCTCATCGTAGAGAACGGATCGCTTCTGCTGAAGAAGACCCATGTGGAGATGTTGAAGGAGCGGGACTACAACAATTACAGTTGGCAGGTCCTGGTGGCCTCCGGAGTGGTGGAGTATATTGATACCCTCGAGGAGGAAACCGTCATGATCGCCATGTCCCCATACGATCTGAAGCAGGACAAGGACTATGCTTATTGTACCACGTACACGCATTGCGAGATTCATCCAGCCATGATCCTGGGAGTCTGCGCCTCCATTATACCCTTCCCCGATCACAACCAGAGTCCGCGTAACACCTATCAAAGCGCTATGGGTAAGTTATACAGAATAACTCTATTCTTTGAAAATATTAATATGTTTTCCTTGTGATTGATAGGTAAACAAGCTATGGGCGTGTACATCACCAACTTCCATGTGCGTATGGACACGCTGGCCCACGTGCTGTACTATCCAATGAAGCCGCTTGTGACCACACGTTCCATGGAGTACCTGCGTTTCCGAGAACTACCAGCTGGCATCAACTCAATTGTGGCCATTCTCTGCTACACTGGCTACAACCAGGAGATTCTGTCATTCTGAATGCCTCGGCTGTGGAGCGTGGCTTCTTCCGCTCGGTGTTCTACCGGTCTTACAAGGATTCGGAGAACAAGCGTGTGGGCGATCAGGAGGAGAACTTCGAGAAGCCTCATCGCGGCACCTGCCAGGGAATGCGGAATGCTCACTACGACAAGCTGGACGACGATGGAATTATCGCCCCGGGAATTCGTGTGTCCGGTGATGATGTGGTTATTGGCAAGACTATTACGCTCCCTGAAAACGACGACGAGTTGGACAGCAACACGAAGCGCTTTTCCAAGCGAGACGCCTCCACTTTCCTGCGAAATTCTGAGACTGGTATTGTGGATCAGGTGATGCTTACGCTCAACAGCGAGGGCTACAAGTTCTGCAAGATTCGAGTGCGTTCCGTGCGTATCCCCCAGATCGGCGATAAGTTCGCCTCCCGTCACGGACAAAAGGGAACGTGTGGTATCCAGTATCGTCAAGAGGATATGGCTTTCACCTGCGAGGGCTTGGCACCAGATATCATCATTAATCCCCACGCCATTCCATCTCGTATGACAATTGGTCACTTGATCGAGTGCCTGCAGGGCAAACTGGGATCCAACAAGGGCGAGATCGGTGATGCCACACCTTTCAACGATGCAGTCAACGTGCAGAAGATCTCAACGTTCCTGCAGGAGTACGGCTATCATCTGCGAGGCAACGAGGTCATGTACAACGGACACACTGGACGCAAGATTAATGCTCAGGTATGATGATTTTAATTCAAAGTTGGCGCAAGCAAAAACCAATAATATACTTTCCTTTAGGTTTTCTTGGGACCCACCTACTATCAGCGTCTCAAGCATATGGTGGACGACAAGATTCACTCCCGTGCCCGTGGTCCCGTCCAGATCCTGGTGCGTCAGCCTATGGAGGGTCGTGCCCGTGACGGTGGCTTGCGTTTCGGCGAGATGGAGCGTGATTGTCAGATTTCCCACGGCGCCGCTCAGTTCCTGCGAGAGCGTCTGTTCGAGGTCTCCGATCCTTACCGCGTGCACATCTGCAACTTCTGTGGCCTGATCGCCATCGCCAATCTGCGCAATAACACGTTTGAGTGCAAGGGCTGCAAGAACAAGACGCAGATCTCCCAGGTACGACTCCCATATGCGGCCAAACTGCTCTTCCAGGAGTTGATGTCCATGAACATCGCGCCGCGCCTGATGGTCAACTAATCTTACAGGATTCGCTGACCACTTAATCGCCCTAAGCTAAAAGTTAGCAGTTAATATTAAATTACCATAATTGTGACAACTCAATTAGGTGCTTTGTCTGGCGTTTTCTATTATTCCCGAAACTGGAGCGAGTGCCCGCCGTGCATTTTTAAAGAGCCGAACGTGCCACAAGTATTTTTCGGCGAAAGTCTGCACGGGTTTAACAGCTCGCTAGTGGAATGTGATTTATTTGCTTATTTCAAATAAGTTATTTGGCTCACAAACGTTTTTAAATACACTCTCATGTATTTGGGTACAAGGTTGGGTGTGTTGGAATTTATTCACAAAATGTATTGTACTGGAAACACTTTATTGAGTTTAAAAAGTTTGTTTATTCAGTTAAACTTCTACACGAAACTTACTCAATTTGATAAGTTATTGAGTTCTAAAACTTAAATCAATTATTGTTTGACTTTGGCCAAGTTCAAATACAATTTGCCAAGTTTTATAATTTTGTTGTGTTAACTATAGGATGGATGCTTTAGTACAAACAAAATCTTCGTTAAAGGTATGAATCTTTTGCTCCAATTCCTCTTGGGTAATCCCTTAATAAAGTCCATTATCCCATCGAATACCTAGCCTTAAGCGTATACTAAATTCGGCTTTCAATGGAAAGCATTTCCATTTCCATTTATTTTTTGTTTGTGCTATTGTTGCTTTCTTTGATTTTGACGTAATGCTTTGGCCCGCGGTCTATGACGCCCAGTGACAAAAGGGATTAGTTTTTTGTTGTCGGATATGGGGATTGTGGTTATGGGAGGCGGAGAAGGTGGTGGAGATGGAGCTGGAGCTGGAGCTGGAGCCACAGCTGCCAATCGACTGACAGTTATTAATTGCCACTTGACGTGGCTGCGAGCTGGAACAAGAAGCGACCCCAGCCCGCAAAGTTCGTGTCGCTGCCAATGCTGATACCAATGTCGGGGCTGATGGCCAAGACGATGCTGACACCCATCAGTCTGCGGGCCTGAGCCCGGCTTATGAGTAATTGAAATTGTGTGTAAATCCGCGAACGCAAAGTGGCGCCGAGATAAGACTTCAGAGCAACAGTGAAAAAGACACGCTGCACTTCGGCACTCCTGAGGTATTTATTTATAGCGTCTTAAAAATAACTTATATTACTCCTTTTTATCGTTAACACTTGGTGTCTTCCCTCATTTATCTCCGTTGCTAAAAACACTGATGGCGTAGAACTCGGGCACTCGGTAGACCTTCAGGCGTTCGTGGCTGAAACGTCCGTTGGTGAGGGCCTTCACATAGAAGATGTCCTTCAGGCCGAGGCTCTTCCGCTGCGAGGGTTTCATCTCATCCAGGACAAGGCGCTGCTGCTTGGGTCGATAGCCACTGGACTTGTCCTCCAGTAGTTTCACGAAGATAATGTCCTGCTCGTCATTTCGTCCTGCCATTGTTCGCGCCTGGTAGAGATTCTCACGTGGTTTTGGATAGATCAGCACAGGTTGAATGGGCAACACCTGGCTGGGCGACGTGGGATAGGCTTCCAGTTCCTCCGGCTCCGGATCTCTGAAGTGGAGGGCAGGAGCTGCCCAGGATATGCAAGGAAGGTAGGCTGCCAGCAGAGCAGACGACTGTTTGGTTTATCTAGAGAAAATAAAACTAGGGTTACTTAAGATCCATAAAAAAGTCACACTTTAACTGATTTTAAGGGCTAAATAAGTCTATACTCTTTAAAACCTTTCTTTTTTTATTTAACTAAATACATTTAAAATAATTAGCTTTGTGTAAAATGTAGTGCAATAAAGTCTAAACCAGTTTGGTATTGGCTTATTTGAATAATAAACACGTTTTCGACAATTAGTTTAGATTTATGTGTTTGCTGTGCTTTTCTTTCGAAGGATTTATGGTTTTATTTTAGGCCTCAAAAGCAATTAATAAATAAAATAAATCAAAAGTCGGCAAACTGCCAGCTGAAGCATTTACAATTAAAAAACAATATATCTTGCAGGTATAAATTTGAAATTATATACTTTGAAAATTATACTTGAAACTAAACCGTTACCTATTATAGTTTTGCTATTTTTCAAGACTCATTTATCAATTGATTTGTTAATTAACAAGACTAATCAAAGATAAGATAAATGATAAAGTCATGAAGCTATGAAATGATGTATAACAAAATCCTGTTCAACGCACATTTTAACACATTTATTTTTCCCATCGGTTGTAAGTGATTTATAACTTGTCAGATTTGTTTTATCAAGGGGATTTGCATATCTAATTGATCTACAAACAGGGCAAATTAATTGAGTATTGTGACCAGCCAGATTAGTTCAGCCAAGACACACTTTGATATTTGGCCATAAGCGGAAGAGTGACTTTATACTTTTTTGACTTGGTTCTTGTTTTGAATTACCGTTTTCATTGCGTTTCTTAAATCCCAGCTCAAGTTCGCTCGGCAAAATCGAAAATATATATATACAAGTATATTTATTTTTTGAACCTAAGCGGCTTTGGTATGCTTTTCGGCACTCTTGCCCTTTTTGGGCAATAAAACGTAATATCACAGACGATAAAAGCGGCGATCGAGCGCGAGGCGCGAATGTCAGAAGCAGACTGGCGTGCGACAAGGCCAAGTTAACTTCATTTACCGCCCGACGAAGCCACCGGCAGAAGCTGAGACTGAAGCTCAAATAAAAAAATAAAAACTAAAGTACAAAAAAAGAAGGCCCGAGCTGGATGAAGAAAAAGCAGCAGCAGCGCAGTTTCCAAGCTGTCAACAAATTGCAAACGGTGGGCAAACAAAGACAGATGGCTGGTTTAACACCCATTAACTGCTGTAGGAACAGCTCCTAAATCAACATGCATTAAAAATATATCCAGTAGATTTTTTTCATTTTAGGAAATATAAAAATATGTAAGAATCTAATATATATATCTGTATAAAAATACCTATGTGAATAGGTTATTTTGTAGTCCGGCTATTAAAACAAATTCTATATTAATAAAAAAAAATTGGAAGTTAATAAATTATATTTTTAAGAGGAATATGAAGTAAAAAAAATGATAATAAAACTATCTAAAATTTAACTCTTAAAACAGTTTAAAAACATTTCTCTAAATAAAAATATTATTGGAATATAAACAATTATAGTTAAATTTAATATATATATCTAAACAAAAAAGCTATAAAATAAGTAATGTATTGTAATTTGTTACATAAAATATTGTTAACCGTTTCTATATGCTAAAAACATTGATATAAGTTTGGTTAATATATTTTTAAGAGGAATAGGAAGTAGAAATGATGAAACTGACTAATATTTGACTCTAAAAATAGATCTTCAAAAATATTTCTGTAAATAAACAGATTAATCCCATTGCACCATAGTCTTTTAGATAACTTCCTACACATCAATCGTTAATGGGTTAATAAACAAAGATGGTCTAGGGGCGTTCCATTCATATTCAGTGTTTGTGATATTAATTGATCACTAGGTCGGAGTGTCGATGGGTTCAATGTTATCAACATGGGAGTACGGATCAATCACCTGTGTTTGATAAGCTAAAAACTAATATCCACCTGTTTACATTTCGCTCTATCGCCCGGTAATTTTATGCTCTTGCCGCCAGTGATGTCAAATTATTATTATAGCCACTGAATGGGAAGCGAGGTAAATAGAAAAAATCACATAAACAGCAGAAATAACTTAAGACACGTAGAAATGCTTAATTAGCGAATAAATATTTGCGCTGCCTTGAGTTTAGCAAAGAGTTTTGAACACTTGCTGGATGGTTTTATGAGTATATTTGCAGTTGAGGCTAACAGTAATAATAGAAATTTGTAGTTAAGTAATGTTTTTGAGGGTTCTTCAGCTTGATGGCAGACAAATCAATCATACGCACCGTGGATCCGCCGTTGAAAATCAATTACAGCGTGGGCAGAAATAGAGTTAAATAAATAAGCAGCGGCAATTGAGGCAACACAAGGCCAAAAACGAAATTTAATCGCTTTAAATGTGAAATTATGGTTAAAAAGGTAGCGAAAAGAAAACAAATAAACACCCAAGTGAAGCGCAAATAATTACAAGTTGTCCTTATTGTTTGGCAAATCAAAACAGTTGTCGTTCGATTTCGCTGGAACTCGAATCTCAATTCGTGACTGATTAATTACAGCGCATCTCGAGCCCCCTTTTCCGCACTTTGCATATTCGATTTGGCCTTGTTTTCGCTTTCGATTCCATTCCATTCGATTCGATTCTTTTTGGCCAAGAAGAGCTCCATTTGAAAGGTGAATACTTATGCTGGGCAGCTCTATCGATGGTGTTGTTTTTTTTTTTCTACCGTTTGCGCAAACCTCTGAAAAAAAAGGGAAAGCTTTTCGATTTCAGAGGTGTCGGCATCGATGTCTGTGGCGCCGCATTAGCCGCAAATTGTGGTTTATGCGTCTGGCCAAAAGCCATCAGCGTTGTGGGAGTAACAGGTATCATATGGTGGCCCTTTTAGCCCTTCCAAAGGTTAATCTGTAACTACAACAATGGCAGCAATTTTATTTGGCAGAGTGCATACGTTTGGGAATAAAGCGAGTGAAAAGTTGATTGTAAACATCCTGCACCGCATTTAGTTTTATTAAAATGTTGCAAAAAGTTGATTGAATAAATTGAATTGAATGGCCAGTTTTTGCTGATATTTTAATACGATTTTGTTCTATGATTTTTATTGTGACACTAGTTTATTTATTATTTTTATTATTCTCATTTGTTGTGTATTTTTGTTACATATTATATAATACAAAACTGCAAAGAGGGAAGTAGAAAGGCTTATGGATTTATTTGCTATTTTTACCAAATTTGGCATCTCCCTACATTTGTTATTTTTCGCCAATTTATTATGCAAGTATTGTTGTTAGCAGTGGCGTTTTATGTGGCTATTATATCACACTGCTGATGAACATAAAATGTGGAAGTGGAATCACAAAAAATTGGAGTAGAGTTGAATGGCTTTAAATGATTTAAATGCTGATTTAAATGCAATTTATTGCCGCTTTTCAATTTACAACTTAAAGCATTTCGATCTTATGCTGTTTTATTCTCTTAATCATTCTTTTACAACTTTATTATGCGGTTCGTCCTTATTAAAACCCAATAAACTGTACGCTGAATATTAATCGTTTCCATGCTATTCATTGCCATTAAACCCATTGAATGTTAAATATTCAGATGGAAATAAATAAAGCATACGTTTTTTTCCCATAATAACGCCTGTTTTTTCCTTTTGAATAATTTTGATTTGCGTTAAACAGCACCAACGCATTCCCAACGGCCAGATTTAAGCGGATATTTCACATTCAACACCTTTTGCAGTAGGATTGTTCGCTTTTTCGCACAATTTCCCCTACTCATTTCGGGCCTCATTAGCATTGTTAATTGATAACAGTTGGAGGGTTGGCAGACCGAAACAAGGGAACACACAGCTCGGTTTATAACGAAATAATCATAATTCGGTCGAGGAACAAGGATGTCTGCTGAGGGAAGTGTGGGTAGTAATACTTGTATTCATGCAAATGAGCGAGTTTTGTCTTTGGCTTTGTGCAAATACGAAAATCCAAAAGGTACTTTACTATGAAATACGATGACAGGACAAACGGCGTTTGGAGCGCGTTTTTAATTACCATAATTACATAACTGCACTCACACCAGCAGACACTCACGAGCCCCACAAGCACGCACTCACGCACACAACTGCTGTTCGGGCCCACGCCTAAGAGTATGCAACACATTCGCCAGAGGAGTTAGGAGTGGAGCACGTAGTGCTGACGGGGTTTTTTACATGAAAAGGCTAAATAACTAGTTAAAAAGGATAGGATAGGATGTGATACAAGTTAACAATAGGATTTAATTTAGTGGAATTACTTTCTTAAAATCCATATACACCGCGAATCTTTCAGCTTATGACAGCTTATGATAGCATTTATAAAACCAAATCGATTTTAAAAGTCTTTATACTGACTTGCATGTAATTTGAATTAAATGAGATATTTTTTTTAATAATAATTTTTAAATATTCATTTAATAATTCTTTGTATTATAATATACGAAAATCATAAAATAGTATAAGCCACACTGATGAAAAAATTAATAACATAAATAAATATCTCTAAATTGAATTTAAAATCACTTATTCAATATTTAAATTAGATACAGAAACATAAATATACTACAAAATAGATTTAATTGCATTTTTGATTTTAACCAGGGTAGAAAATAGTAGTTTGAATTGTAAACATTTTTAAGTGTAACGCAAAAGGTAAAATGTAAAAGTCAAAGTTTTAAAACCTTAAATTGACTTTAATTACTCAATAATTATTTTCATATTTTAGATGAAAAATTTAGAATGAACGAATGTCAAAACGATGGTTGAAAAATAAATTAATTTTTCCCCGTGAAAGTATATTAAAGTATTTATTTATCAATATTTAATCTAAGACTTTGAACAAACTAAGTAATATACAAAAATATTACACTTCTACTGGGAAATATCTTAATTAGCTTATAGGTCCCACCATATGTTTCTATCTAAACAGACATCACTGAAGCGGAATTTAATGCCGGGTGGTATGGGCCAGTCCCTTTATTGTTGTTATCGCATAAACTTAAATAGTTTTTGCCAGCCACTTTGCGGCTTTTAAGTTATTTTGCGTGCACCACTTGAGCGGAGCACTTGTATTCGGGCCCCGCCCGTCGAACAAGGGTTGCGAAAGGTCCTCGTGGGTCGCATTCTGTGTTGGCCGGGGCCAAGGACCTTGGGCGGGGGTGGGGGGTGTGGTTCCGAACATTACAGAGACAGTGGGAGTCGGGCTTAGTGTCAGTGTTTGAATGTTTAACTGGCTCCGTTAATTAAATTGCCAGTCTCTGGCATTATTTTCTCGCCCCTGCCCGTGGATACTTTGCCACCTGTTTCCCGGCCGCAAATTAAGTCAAAGTTTTCCATTCCCATTTACAGGTTTTTCCACCGCCTGTCTGTTGCATAATTTGCACCCCAAGCTTCTTTTGGCCAGGGGCTTCCCCTTTTGCGGTCGCGTGGCGGCACAAAAAAACCTGGCTAAATGGTTTGCCATTAATTTTTCTGGCATGTCGGTTATTAACCCGCCTGTGTGCTACCTGGTACTTCTACTTTCTACTTTCCCCCTATGTTGCAGTCATATTTTTGCAGCAAGGGCGTGGAAGACTGTGGGCGTGGCTGACACAGTTTGCGAATCAAAGCTGAAAATCACTACAGAATTTGGGCGGACTGTAACTAATTGAAAAATTACCAAGCCCACGGCTTCTCGAAAATTTGCGTGAAATTGGTAGAAGAAACTGTGTGATTAGGAATTTTCTAGTCTATAATTAAGTATATATTTTTAAATTTTGGGACCATTATTATGGTGAGTCCATTAATATTTTATTAATACAATAGTTTTATCTTAATTATAAGCAAACATATCTTGGTCAACGCCAAAATAAAGGATCTTAGTGCTCATATGAATACCCAAGCTATTTAAATATTTAACAAACATTCAGAGTAAAACTAGGAGTTTTTCTGGGATATTAAGCCATGCTGGTCATTTTGACCTCACTACACAGTAATTTTCTGGCCGTTTGGTAATTTGTTCAACTTAATTCCATTGTTGTTGACTCAGGTCGGAGCCCGAGACACACGTGACTGCTCCTGAAAATGGCTTATTTGAGAATTTCAATTGAATTTCGGTCACATCTTTCGATGTCCAACAATCGAAATGCATTTTGGCTTTCATAAATAAATAGGTTTGTTAAATTGTCCATGCTCCACAGGCTCAAAGTCCGTATTCCGGATTTCGAGCCCGGTTCTGTGTGCATGACTGCCCCGAAAATCCCACTCTCTCCGGAGATTCTCCGCCAGTTTGTCACTGGATTTGAATATACGCTTTCGATGCTCATCACGTGGCCGTCCAAAAATTGCCTACAGTTGAGCCAGAAAGCTGACGCGGGTTGGGTCAGGGGTCAGGGTCCTGGGGTCCTCGTGGTTTCAGTTGAAGCTTTGAGTTTCCAGTCCTGGTCCCCTTGGATCAAAGGCGCATTTAAGCGGCTTACCGCCAAATGGAAAGCGATTGAAATTTTCATGATTTTCAGTCCATCCGCGTAATGAAAAGTATTGTACAATAACGCTATTGGCTTTCCTTCACTGAAGAACTTTTGGCCAACAATTAGCCGAATTGGTGAACAGTTTGTCGACATTAATTGATTTTCGCCGTCAGTTTGATTTTCAATTTTCCGGGACACTCCCCTCTAAACCGAAGTTAAATGTGGCTAAAAACCAGCAGCAGCCAAACAACGGCCAAAAAGCGGGAAAAAAATAGAAGCAACATCTCTCAACTTTGATTGCAAATTTCTTTTTCCTCCACCGAAACATTTTTCAGCACTTTCCCCCCCACAAAATCCACAAACAGCTGGAGCCCCCGATCCGGACGTTTTTTCTAATTTTCCGTTGCAGTTTCCCTTGTTTATCCCTATTTTTCAGACCATACTCTTCATTTTTTCTTGTATTGCAGCTTTCCTATTTTCAGAGGGGGATTTGGTGAAATTTCGGAATTTTGTGAGTTTTTAATTAAATATATCTGCTTTTAGTAAAAGTTCATATGAAGTATAAATATTATTGATTTAGTGGAACTAAAACTATATTTATATTTCATTTTATATTATTTTTCTATAAATTACATTTAATTATATTTTATTTAAATTATATATTGACAATAGGAAATTGTCTCATTTAACACGATATTTATTTTAACTAAGTTTAGAAACCAGGGCAACTTGTGGTACCGAATTTTCTCTCTATAAACCCAATCCGTCCCTGATCTCCCCATACATTTTGCATTCCCCCATATTTCCTTATTTTTCCAGATTTAGTGGGTGGCTTTTTTTCGAAGCCGGAACTGGCAAAAGTGTTGCTTGCAAATGTTTACAGTTTAGTTGTGCGGATGTGATAAAAACAATTTGATTGCAAAATAAACTGCACATAGCGTCAAACTGAGAAGAGGGCCAAATTGGGAAAAAAGCGAAGAACTGGAAATGTGATTGGCGAATGGAAAATGGCATTGGCATTTTTGGCAGAGCCCCGGACACAGGCGAAATGCTTGAGGAGAAGTGCAGAGCACCGAACCGGAATGCGAATGGGAAATGTTTGATTGAGTCCCCCGTTTGAATTGATTTCGGACATCGCCAGCCGGCAGTAAAAGGAAATTCCCCTGAATTTCACAGAGAAGAAAACTGAATTTTAGCTCACGTCAGGGTTATTTCGCCTTTCAAAGTCTTACTTCTCCTAATTCGGTTAAGCATTTTATGGGTGCACACTCTGCGGATGAGTGATATCCGAGTGCTTCTGATTATATTTGGTTACCAGCCAATGGGTTAATTGGCAGATAGATAGTTTCACTGCATTTTCATGTATCCAAGTGCAAGTGATAGGTCCAAAATGATTGGGCTGTAGTCAAATTGAATTTCGGATTTTTATATGCATTTTTTCTCTTTGAAATTCAATTTTCCCGTCCAGCCTTAATTGGATTTAAATAAAGCCCTATACAGAACTTCTCTATTGTTAATCCTTTCCATTTTAATTTGTGTCTAGTCAAAACATGGTCAGTTTTCATGTCACTCTGTCCAACTGTCCGTGTGTCCTTCTGACCGCCTCTCAGTCGGTGGTAAGTTATGTGATTAATGGCAACGAACTGGGGGTGGCCCTTCTATGGGCGTCTAATTACATTCCGACCGTCTGACAAACGGGAACAAAAAACTCATTAACGCACTTGCAACATGTCCTAAATATAATACTCATAATAGTTTCCCATTTCCCCTCTTCACTTTGACTAAACATATGCGCAAAAAGTTTCCTAATGCTGAAAAAATAACGCTTTCCTATACCCTGTTTAAATTTGGATATATTAAAGATTGATCTTTACATCCAAAACCATAACCAAAATATAATATGTTGAGACATTTCAAGTAAAACCTGAAATATTATACTTTTGTAGGCTCTTACTTTGAGTATTAAATATATTAAATACATGTTAATAGTTTAAGGAACTACATTTTATAGTACCTTTTCGTATTTAAAGTGTTGAAATGTAAACCAAAATGCTATATATTTAATCTCCAACAATATATCTTTAAAGGCTCTTTCTTCAAGCATTAATATAACAGTTAATAATTTAAGGAACTATATTTTATAGAGCCTGTTTTGAACGATTCATATACCTTTTCACTTTACGAGGTATTAAAACTGAAACAGGAGTAAATATAAAAACCCTGTGTATGTCGCTCATGAGCGTTAACTTTTCGGCGAGTGTTGCCTTTATGCAAGTTTCGCAGTGAATGGGAAACTACGGGTGGGTAAAACGGTGGGTGGGCGGAAAATCCTCATGACTCCACGTTTTCGCATTACACATGAGCGAGTGTATTTGTGAGAGCCACATGTTTTACATGAATCACAGTTAGTTTCGGGACGCTTTTCCACTTTTCATGCCGGCGAGCGGGAAATGTGTACATAAACCACAGACGTGACAACAAAACTGCGGGCGCCCTTCTGCGAGTGTCCTGCGAAAAGTGACAGAAGCATTGACAGGAAACAGAACTGTCCTTACACAAACACAAATAACGCCGGATCACAGAAAAACAAATGCAAAGCCAAGCGAATGGAACGCAGCCAAGGGAAACTTTTGTGGCCAAGGATCATGGTCATGGTCGCCCGAACAGATAATTGAGATAAGGACCCTTCGATTCGGCTTCGGATCCTTACGTGGATGTGAATGTGGCTGTGGCTGCCAACTTTTATTGATGGTCGACCGCAAAGTTTAGGGGTCATTTCTCTCGAGACGGACCATGACCTTTCCAGAGTTGTCGTTTTATTGAACTAGTTGCGAAAGTGATTCAGTTTGGCTAAGAAAATTGCATATTCCAAGATTTAGTTGTATTTCTTATTCCTCACATCTCAAGAAGCACTGACTTCCTTATTTTAGGAGCCATTTAAATAAGAGTGACTTAAATTCTTCAACATTTTATAAAAAAAACTGCTGTTGCAGTATTTACAATATGAGAAAAATCATATCATATTAAATACAATTTAAGGATCTACTACTTTTAGTTAAGTAGTATATTATGATGATATGTGTATCTCAAGAAATCGTAACTAGTAGTAAGGTAACAAATACTTATCTTTAATCAACTTAAAGTCAGTAGCATTTTAGTTGTGCTATTTATTCAATTGAGTCCTTATCAGAATCAATGGAATCAGTTTGAGCGCTGGAACCGCACAGCACCAATGTTATCCCTATCAGGATCTGAATCTGGAATGGAATGGTGTTTATGCTGGTTTTGTTTGCTTGGCCAACTGTCAAGCTACTGTCAATTGTTAATTAAATGTATACCCTTGGCAGCTGCTGCCGCCGAGTTCACTTGATTTGTTTGACCAAGATATAGCTACCTAGTAGGTACAAATATATATATATAGTCTGGGGGTTTTGGGACCGGACCTCCTGTCACACAAACCCAGTGGGGTCCACACTTTTGCAGATACATTTATTGCCAAAGTTTGCCAGGACAGCATCTAATTTGTGTAAGCTTTATGTTAATGTTGTTACGTCCTTGACAGTTTTATTGCTCGAACTAATAACTTAATTGACATTTGGAAATCGGAGGGTGGTGAGGTGGGCTTTGCACCTGTTGTGCCGTAATGTTCGTAATTTATGAACTGAAACATATATAATCGGCTCAAATTGATGCTGCACAATTTGATTTATTAATTTTCGACATTGAATCACTGAAGTGAATAATCCGATAAATGCCGGAAAGTATGCCGTGTATTTGGGATTTGAGCGGATATCACCATCAGTCGGCTCCGCCCAAAACTTGCAAAATATCCATAAATACGTTTACCACATCCATGTAGAGATTGAGGGCGGCGAATATGTACTCCTCGGGACTTATGGAGAACCTATGCCTGCCGCCCATCATGAGTTGTGTGTCGTAAACCAAGTAAATGGAAAAGAGCAGGGCACTCAGACAGGCATATATGGTCGTGATGAGACCCTCGCCCACGAAGATGGTCATAATCCCGAAGAGCAGCAGGACCAAGAGGCAGCTCATCAGGATGCCACCCATCATGGTGAAGTCGTAGCGCGTCTGCAGGGCGAAACAAGTGAGTCCCAGACAAACTGCCGTAGTGATTACCACGGCCAGAAATATCTCCTTTGGAGCATATCTGCAGGATGCCACGCCCAGTAAAAGGGATTCGGATATGGTAAAGATCGCCAGCAAGATGAAGTTCGTTGGAGTCCGCCGGCGGAGATTCTCATTGCAGGCCAGAACTACCAAAGCAATAAGGCCTATAAACAAGGCACCCAGAAAAATCAAGGTGTTCTCAGTTACAGTCTGTCGCACCTCCTTGTCGTAGTTGAAACCCACTATGAACACCAGCGAAGTAACCAGTTGGACCAGCAGAATGAGGTACACCTTTCGCATGAATCCCCGCCGGATGCTGGCGTTACAGAATTCGGCACTCTTGTCCTGACCCTCGGGATCCATGTCCGACCCGTAGGCCGGATATCTTCCCAGGGGAATGCACTCCGCCTGATGGCTTCGGTTTCCATACTGCTGTGATGGTTCTCCCACAGCCAGCATTTTTAGTTTGGTATTTTTCTCTTTAAATAAAATTAAAATCAGAATAACTAATGTGCCTGGTACTTTGTACTTGACAGTAGAAGCAATGATGCAAAGAATCTACATCATGACTATCAATAACTTACAACAACGGGTATTTTCCTGTTTTTATAAATAACTCTTAAAATAATAAATATTTTTTGAGCATTTCGAAAAAAGTAAAGAATTATTAGGTCGTGAAAGAAATAAATGCGTCGTAATTAACTGGTTTCTATATTTTCTCATAAAATTGCTTGATTTATTATAATTTATTTATTTAATTTAATTTATGATATGCCGAAAGTACTCATTAAGATAACATAACAGTTTAAATAAAAAATGGTAATGCTTTTAGGCAGCAATGGTTTATTTTATTAGGTTATTTTATTATTTATAGCCACACAGAGAAAATTCTGACGTTCTCATCTGCGTTAAAAATGTTCTTAAAAATAGAATTTAAAGTTGAAAATGTTTTTATTTTGCTCGAATCAAGTTGAATTGGCGGTATATATGTACATTGTATATCTCAACACATAAACTCTTAGTTCAGTCCGAAGGGTTATCAAAAATTTGTTAAATAAACTCAATTTAACATTTCTCTGTCACCATTTCAAAGTCTCGATCATGCTTTCGTGGAGTGCAGACGCGTTTTTGCATCGCTGCGAAATTCCCTGTGAAGAGTCTATGGACAAGTCCACCTCCGTGGCAAAACCTACTTTTTTTTGTGAATCCGACTTCTAAAGTCGCGGTGTCAGTGCTTCTATGCTCCGTTAGTTGTGCCTTGTCGCGAAAACAAAACAAGTGGAACAGAAATTAAAAACTAACAGTTGCATTTGTTGTACGTACAAATCACCGCTAGTTGGTTCAAATTCGAATTCGAAATATATTTGAATTAGTTATTTTTTTTTCCAAATAAAAGAAAAATAATTTTGAATCTGTTCGCCTCTCGGTGGGTTCGAGCCGGGTACCGCCCGATTGCGGGACTTGCACCTTACCCACTAGGCCACGATCGCCTCAAAGCAGGCTGGTCAAAGGCCTTCTGTATACCATAAGTCGATAAAGCAGTGCACACCAGTGCCTAATAGCAAAAAATGGCTGGTCTTTCAGACTCCGAAGATGAGCTAAGCATCCGAAAAACTGTGGCCTTACAACAGAAGAAAATGAGTGATGCACTTAATTGCTCATTAACCAAATTTAGTCGCCTATATAATGCCACGTCTCACATCAACCCACCTGTACCAACCAATGAAGTTGATCCGGAACTAGCAGCCATAAATGCCGAGGATGAGGACTGGTGGACTCCAAGTTCGGTAAACAGCAAACGCCGTCTTGACTCCAGATCACCGAATTCAGTCACTAAAATAATAAGAAACTCCAATAGCCCAAAAAAAACGTCTCTGCTAACCGCTTTTCAGAACTGTCGAACATGGACATAGACGTGGAAGCTTCTCAAACGGTCAGCCCCTACGACACTGAAAAAGCCAGTACTTCTACCAGCAACAACAACGTAGTCAACACTAATGTTGGCAACAACCCCGCCAGCAACAATAAGATTCATAGCCAACCGTCTGGCAGTCAGGTACAATTACCCTCCCACAAACCACCCCCAATTGTGGTCGATCACTGTGAGAATCTGAATGGACTTATTAGATCCACTGACAAGATTGTTGACCCGTCCAAGTACTCCCTGAAATGCCACCCGAACAACTCTGTTTCTATTCTGGCTGCAGATCCAGATGCATACAGAGCGATAACCAAGTCTCTAACCCTTAAAAAAGTGCCATTCCATTCGTGGCAGCTAAAAGAAGAGAGATCCTATCGAGTAGTCATCCGTGGTGTTCATCATTCCATCCCGGATGAAAACATTAAGGAAAGTCTTACCTTGACTGGCCACAAGGTTCGATTTGTGAATAGACCCAGAAGCCGCTTCGACAAGACCAAGTTCGTGAATCTAGTCTTTGTAGAATTAGAACCGGCTGCAAATAACAAAGAAATTCACGAAATTAAGACACTTTGTCGGCAACGGGTTCAAGTTGAACTCCCCTATAAAAAGGATGATGTCGTCCAATGCCACCGCTGTCAAGCATTTGGACACACTAAAAATCATTGCCAAAAGCTATCCAACTGCGTCAGATGTGGCCTACAACACGGTTTGGAGGCCTGCGTAAAGGATGTTCACCCAGTTAAGTGCGTAAACTGCGGCGGAAACCATACAGCAAGCTATAAAGGCTGTGTCGTCTATCAGCAAGTTGCATATCGACGAAAAAGTATCGCATCCCATCGTAGCACTGTTCCCCAACAGTCAAATAATTCGAATGTTCGGTCAAACTTTGTGGGTCAGAACTCCTACGCAAACGCCGTCCGTGGTCAAGTTAGTCGTCCCCAGCACCAACAAGCCCCTATGACTTTCCCACAGAGTCAACATTTTCCTCCACTGGGCAGCAACAATCGAAAGCAAAGTCAGCTACACCATCAAGTAGTACCACCTCGGCAGCAGCAGCAGCTATCACAGCAACAACAAAGGCCTCAACAACAGCAACAACAGCCAAGTCACCAGCAGCAGTCTTCCCCCCAACAACCGCGACGCAGCTCGCAGCAGATGATCAACGACCAGCAATGGCAGCGCCAGGAGCAAATGTTTTTGCAATCTAACCAAAATCTGTCGGTCCTCGTCGCTCAGATGGACAAGCTGTTCCAAATGATGGTGTCTATGATGGGACTTGTCTCAAAACTTTTGCCTCTGAATTCTCCTGCAACTGCTCAAGCATTCGCTGAGCTTCTCCCAGTCAATGTTGCACAACCATGAGTCAAATCGGCCTCAACATTGGTGTGTGGAACGCTGACGGACTTGCCAACAAAGCCCTTGAGCTTGAGCTCTTTGTAAAATGTCATAATATTGACATTATGTTGGTTAGTGAAACACACTTCTGCTCGAGGTCGTACTACAAGTTGCACGGATACGATATACATCAAGCAACCCATCCGGGTGATCGGAAACGCGGTGGCTCTGCAATTTTAATTAAATCCTGCCTTCAATGTTACCAGTTTTATAGTCTACAAAGCCCAAATGTTCAATGTGTCGCCGTCAAAGTTAAAACAGACCTTGGTGAAACAGCTATTGCGTCTATCTATTGTCCACCAAATTTTCAATGTACTGCTGACGACTTTGAAAAACTCTTCGACGATCTGGGAACAAATTTCATAATCGCAGGCGACTGGAACGCTCACCACCGTCTCTGGGGATCCCGTAACTCAAGCACCCGCGGGAGAGCACTAGCTGACTATATTCAAAGATCAAATGTCCAGGTCCTTGCAACCGGAGGGCCTACACACTATCCGTATAGTCAAAGAACGCCAACCGCCATTGACTTTGCTGTCTACAGAGGGATTCGGCCCGAGAGTCTCTCCATCTCAGAAAGTCTTGAACTAAGCTCTGATCACATCCCATTGATAGTGAAACTAAGAGTCGCTGCGCAAAAAACTTCCCGACGGCCTTGCATCCTTCCTCGGAATGCGAGCCTCCCACGCTTTCAAGAAGCAGTCAACCGGCTAGTTAACCTAAATATGGTGTTACGCTCTCCTGACGCCATCAACGACGCCGTCGAGCTATTTGTCCGGAACATCCATATCGCTGCCGAGTCCTCAACCTCAAGCTCAAGCCCCTCCAGTCCACCTCAGGCTCCTTTAAAACCTGAGATTATGGATCTGGTAAGGCTGAAACGCTCCCTACGTCGCAGATATATGAGATCTCAAGATCCTGTCGACAAAAGTGCATATCGACGAGCGGAGGATGATCTTAAAAAGCTTCTTTATGAAACCAAACGGAAATACTTTGATGAGATGCTCCTGAATGCTGACCCCACCAAACCTTACGGCTTTAACCTCTGGAAATGCACACGGAATATGAAACGACAGCCCCTACGAAAGATCCCCATAAAGAAATCTGATGACACATGGTGCAGGTCCGACTCAGAAATTTCTTTAGCTTTTGCAGACGAACTTGAAAGACGCTTCCAGCCATTTGAACTCGCGAGCCGCGAGGATGTTGAAGAAACTCTTGCCTTCCTTGATGCCCCTTCCCCGGATGCCTTGCCGATTCAACACGTGAGCCCAGAAGAAGTGTATCTCCATATCCAAAAGCTTCATCCTAGAAAAGCGCCGGGCTTTGATGGCATTGATAGCAGAATCGCCAAGGCCTTGCCTAAAAAGGGAATCCTGTTCCTTGTTCTCTTGTTTAACTCAATGCTACGTATCCACCACTTTCCCTCACAATGGAAGTGTGCTGTGATAACGATGATACCAAAACCAGGAAAACCGGAGAACCTTGTTCAGTCTTACCGACCGATAAGCTTGCTACCCACATTCTCTAAAATATTCGAAAGAATATTTCTTAGCAGAATCATGGGAGTAAGAAGCGTGCAGGATGCCATTCCCGACCATCAGTTTGGTTTTAGGCATCATCATGGAACCCCAGAGCAAGCGCATCGAGTTGTCCAGCACATTTTAGATGCTTTTGAAAACAAGCAATACAGCTCTGCAATTTTTCTCGATGTTAAGGAAGCTTTCGACCGCGTGTGGCACGATGGCTTACTGTATAAGTTGAAGTCCCTACTCCCGACTAGCCAGTTCCTCTTACTAAAATCATACCTGCTTGACCGAAGTTTCATGGTCGAGGTGAGAGGGGAAAGGTCAACAATCAGAATTGTTCGAGCTGGCGTTCCTCAGGGAAGCGTTCTGGGCCCTGTTTTGTACACTCTGTTCACTTCAGATCTGCCGTGTCCTAACAAGCCGGGCACGATTCTGGCTACATACGCTGACGACACGGCCTTTATTGCGAACGCCTCTTGCCCAATCGAAGCGTCAAGGATTACCCAGGAATTCCTCGACTCTTACGGGAAGTGGACAAATAGGTGGAACATATCCATAAATGGAAAAAAGTCGCAACACTGCAATTTCACCTTGAGAGGAAAGATCCTTCCCAGAGTAGAGCTTCTGGATATCACCATACCACAATCACCCCATGCGCAATATTTGGGTTTGATCCTGGACAAGCGGCTCACCTGGAAGCAGCACACTACCAAAGTAGCAGCTTCATGTAGAGCTAAGCTGAGAAAACTGAACTGGTTGCTTAAGCCAACGAGCAAGCTCAGCCTTGGCAACAAAGTCTTGCTGTTCAAAGCAATTGTGGTGCCCTCAATGACGTATTGCATCCAACTGTGGGGCATGGCTTCAGACTCGAACGTCATGAAAGTCCAAAGGGTCCAAAACCGTGCGCTGCGCATGATTGCAGACGCGCCGTGGTACATCAGGAATGACGCCCTAACAAATGACCTTCATGTTCCCTCAGTCAGGGAGCAGATAAACCGGCACTCTAGTCGGTACAATGATCGGCTCACTGCACACGAAAACCACCTAGCAGCTTCCTTGGCCCACCCAAGGACTAGAAGAAGATTAAAGCGAAGGCACCCCGGTGATCTCTGGACAAGAGGACGTCAGGTCTCTCGAGTCCTAAAGCAATAAAATTGTTTTTGTTCATTTATTGTAAATATTGTTAATCACCTTTTCTGTTATGTATCCACGTTATTATTTCTCTTCGTACACAACGTTTTATAGCCATTAGGTTGGCTGATCAACGTTAAATAAATGAAATTTGTTATACTAAAAAAAAAAAAAAAAAAAACTGTCACCATTTCATTCTAATATAGAGAACATTGATGCCAAAATGTACTTACACGGTTTTTAAGAACGATTGTTCTCAATTCAAGAACAATGCTCTTGGATATTTCTCTCTGTACTTGTTTTATTTGGAATAATATTTAAAATTCTTAAAAAATATTACCATAATATAATAGGTACTTTATTAATGTTGTTAATTACTCCAGTTCTGAATATAAAACTTATAGCTATATTTAAGTAAAGGAACCATTAATAAGCCATCAATTTTAATATATGTAGCAATATAATATATTTTCTAGTGCTATATAAAACTCAGAGAAAACACGAACTTTTTAGCAGTTTTAGACAACTATTACCACGGACCGCGGACTTTAAACCACTTTCTGCTTGGTGGGTCAACAGTTTATGGCTTGATCTTGCCTGTGGTTGGATTAGGCAGCAGCAACAACTACAACAACAGGTGGTGTGGTCCACCCGCCCACAATTCGTGGGGTTCCCCCCGATATATCCCTCTCCCTTTGGCCGCTCTACCTATCCCTCTCCCGCTTCTGCGCTTTGAATGCGATGAGAATTCAGCAAAAGTTGAGAGCTTTTCGTGGGTTTTTCAGATTGGATGAAAGCGAATTTCGGTGCTCAGTACATTCGGTTTCTTTGTGGACTGGAGTGGCCGAAATAAAACCGAGTGGGGACTGCACTTGGCATTTTCTGATTACCTGGCTCCGCCAATTTGACGTAATTCTGTGTGGCAACTAAAGCCGGGCTTTTCGTACCCAACCCAAATCGAAATGGTGAACATAAAAAGGCTTTTATACGGCCGCTTTTGGTGAATATTTAAGGGGACCAAATTAGGCAAATCCTGGACAGAAATTAACTTGACATTCGAGTCGAGAAAGTGGGGCTAGATGGATGTGAATGTCATACAGATATGTGGGGTCTGTCAATTGGCCCTACATTTCGAAGGACTTTTGTGACACACATCAATCAAAATGCCATTTAGTCCTGGCCAGGCCAGCAGGCTTTATGTAGGACAGAATGTAGGAGCTCTGATTTTGCCGTGGGCACGACACGTGTTGCGTTTTAAAGTTAAGCGCCGCCCTTTCCCGTTTTTAAAGTGCTAAGCTTCTGTCGAACAACTATCAACAAGTTTGCTTTTTTGTCTGTTTTATTATTTTTTTGGCGAAGTGGTTGGGGTAGTTAAGCCCTAAAGCTGAAGTGCGTCACGTGTCGCCGGATTTTCCCTTGATTTTCCCTTCCCTTGGCTAATGAAAACATCCTCGGCCAAAACAGAAACCAGAGTAGGGCAGAACAAAAGGGAAAATGGGCGGCAGCCACTTTCAAGAATGGGCGTGGCTGGCAGACATCTATCAACACTTTAGAAACTTTAAATGAGTTTTCGAGCGACATAAACTTTGCCTGGTTGGGCCCCCAAAAGCAAAACTGAAAAAAAAGACGGAAAAACAAACTAAAGGTGTGGGTGATAAATACCTGAAAAGAAACATTATGTATTACAGCTATTATAAAAACAATAACAAAGAAGATAATTTAAGTTCAATAAATAATTTCTTGAAAGCTATAGTTTTATTTCGATTAGAGTTCTGACGTTCTAATCTGAGTTCAGAATGTTCTTAAAAATAGAACGAAATTTTTGATGATGAACATTTTTTCATTGCGCTTTAATAAGGATGAAATGGCGATACTTACATTGTATATCTCAACAGCCAAACCATTAATTCAGTCAGTAGTTTATACTTATTGAAAAGTTGGTAAATCAACTCAATTTAAGTCTTCTCTCCTCACCATTTGTTCTAATATTGAGATAATTGATACCAAAGTATACTTACACAGTTTTAAAGATCGAATGTTCTCTAATCAAGAACAATGTACTTGAATATTTATCTTTGTGTTTATTTTAAAGCGATCCTTATGAATTTATAAAGATACAAGTAGGTACTCAGCAACTGTATTTTTTAAAGTGAAAAATCACTAGCTATGAGCCACAAAATCGATGGCAAAAGACCAAAAGCTAAATGCTGGTCAAAAGTACTGAAATGACTGGAAAAAATGAAATGGACCACGAGCCAGTGATTCTGGCTCAACAAATGCCAAACAACCCATGAAAAAGCAACAACGAACTGCGAAAAAGCAGTGACCAGCTACAAAATATGGTGCTATATATACGGTATTTACTTATTTAGAGGAGGGCCATTGCAGCTTAATCTATGCAAATCCACAAGAAATCTCATTTTGCGGATTTAAAGTTGATAAAAGTGTGTTGCAGCCAGTCCGTTTGATGGCGATGTTGGGCGGAACGACAAAAAACCGTCAACAAAAACAGGACAAGAAATGGTGGTGTAGTGTGTGTGTGTGGGTGAGTGCCGACACACAGATTCACACCATCACACCCACACTCATTTTATAGGATACAATACTCAACGCTTCGTGTAAATTTTCGTTCGTTGGGAACTCAATTCTTCTCGACAGGGCCCCATTTCCTTTATTTTATGCATTATTATGGAATATTTTATTTTTATTCCACTTTTATTTTCTCTCTCTTGTTTGTCATTGTTGAAGTTTTTTTTTTCTACTTGGCTGTGGGGTACCAGAGTCACCCACTCAACACCCCCAACCATTTCAACCCCTTGGCGGGGTCATTAAAATTCACAATTCACCAAGGGCAAGAAACTTCAGTGCACCAGAATTCGTTGGCCTTAATTCATATGCAGTCTTCGGGGCCACAATTAATTTTAATTTTTGGAAAACATTGCCGTCAGGTTGGTAAACTGAAGAAAGTTCCTTAAAAGTGGTTTTTAAAAGACTTGGTGGGTTTAAGTCTGACTTTTAATAGGTCATTATGATAGCATATGATATAGTTTTTACTACAAATTTGGAATAATGATTATTTTTGATTTTTATAACAAAACTCAAAAATAATTATTAATTTTGAGAGATATTATAAAAATCACAAATATAAAAATCATGATGAAAATGGTTAGACTTTCCAACGAGAAGTACTATGGTATTTTCCTTTTCTTTCTTTCTTTTTCGATCCTAAGTGTCCGATTTTTTGATTAAAAAAAAAAGATCAATTATCATTATTTAAAGTCCCTGGTTTTTAAAAACCCAAAAAGAAATTTTTATATGTTGTTCAAGAAAGTAAAAGCCTTATTATCTATGTTTCTACTTCTGAATTTATGGAAATGTTGTTTATATTGAGAGGATAAAAACCCTTTCCTAGACTCCAAAGATTTTTATCTTCTGAAGCTTTAAATATTCCAAAATTATGTTGCATACAAATTTATGTTAATTGACATTTCCATTTCATTGCTGCAGAAATGAAATTGCCGTTATAAATTTTAAAGGGACTGACATATTTCTGAGTAGTAGTTGAGCTATATTTGTATGCTGTTCCCAGCTTAAATTCCAGCCAGCTAGGAGTTGCATTTGAAGAGCTGTACGGTTGCCAATTTCCATTTGGGAGTCACTGAGTCCTTTGTACATTTTAAGCAGCCCGACACCTTGCAGCCAACTTGGGACACAATATTTTTGTGTGGATGCTCCCCATTTGCATATTGCATTCGCCATACACATAGAAGTCGGGACTTGTGTCATGCAAATTGGCAGCTTAATGCCCTCTTCGGTTCAATGACTCCATGCAGAATCAACTGGTATGTGAGAATGTGTGGTGAAAGTGCTTAATATGCTGCACATTCCGCTGGCCGGCGGCTGCTTGCAGTTCGCAATTTTTAGCTAGACGGCTCCCACTGGAGTGCAAATATTTTTCAAGCTAGCAAAAATATTTGCCAATAAACACACGCACTCGCAGAGAAATGGGAAGGAGAAAGGAGGTGAAAGTGGCAAGTTTAACCGCAAAATGTCCATAAAGTTCATGGCCATTGGCTCATCATCGAGGACACTCAGACACAAGGATCCAGGCCATCAGTCAGTGACAGGACGAACAGCTGCTCCTTGTCTGCCAAGTTGTCCTTATGCAGTTTTGGCCAAGTTTGCTGCTCTCTTAGCCCCACACAAGTGCAAGGAATTTGGGGAATTTATGTTCGAGCCAAACTCTCGTTTAATTGAATTTTAACTTTTCCTCCCCTTCTGACACTTATTTGTTTGGCTATTTTTCGGCCGGCTCGGGGTGGTTTTCATTTAATTGAAATTCATTTTGCAGCTGCCTTCTGGCGAACTCTGCTCGATATCGCCTATATTTTAATTGCTCTGCGGCCCAAACGATTTCGATATGGTTAGGTTACAACTTTAAATGGCCACAAAAATGCAGACAAATGGTATGTTTTCGTTTAGGTCTTCATCATTTCATTTTATTATTCATTTAATCCTTTATTGCTACAAACTGATGACAAATGCTTATCCCTTGGGCCGCAAAAAAGGAAATGTGGAAAGTAGATGGGAAAATTTTAAATCAATCAACAACACATTGCACACTTCACTTCACACTGATACGGGAATTATTTTATTGTTATCAACAAAAAAAGCTGCCTGGGATTATTTAGATTTTAATTTTTAAATAAATTGCTTTTGGGGTCTTTTAAAAGGATTATATTGTTGGAAGAGAAATAAAGTTATTCGACTGTTGAAGGCTTAGCTTCATGTTTCAAACTTTATTAAGCCTCCGAATTATAAATGGAATCTAATGGGGAATAAATAAATAAAATTATTATTTAGGGTAAATTAAAAGAACAAGTTTTATAACACGTATATTTACCTGCTCGCACTTCCATACTCTGGGGAATCTATCCAACTTGCGGAAAATGGCGGAAATACCATCGCAAAGCAATTGCCTTTGGGATTTATTTTATTTTATTTGGATTTTTGAGTTTCACAAAAATAAGCGAAATTGCCGCGCACTTGTTTGCATGCATGCATGAATAAATATTTTATTGCATACGAGCACTTGGGGGTCGTTGGTTCTTCGTACTTTTCGGATTGTGTCAGGGAAAGCTCATAACAGGAAAGTTTTGTTTTTAGGATTATTATAGTTGGGGTCTGTGGGAAACTCGTATCAGGAAGCACAAGTTGTTGACAAACAGGATTATGGTACAATAAACTAAACTACTCGCAGCGATATGAAACGAAATGAGACGCAGCGATATGAAACGAAATGAGGACTTGTTAAAATCCCATAGTAATCCAAGGCGATGACCCATATCGTAAAGAAAACAAAACTATATTTGTTTCACGCTGTGAAATTACCTCAAGTTCGTATAAAATTCTACTCTGCTGGAGCTGGTGAATTTTTGCCTTTGTGCTGCCGAGTTTTGTGGCAAACTAAACCGCACAAAAATGGCAACTGCGGGGGTGTTGGCCAAAATGGCCCAGAACTTTTGAAGTTGCCCTTTTTCTGGCTGACATTTCCTTTTAGCCTTTAATGGAATCGTAAAGCTTCTGGTAACAAAATGTTTGTTTCACTCTTTTTTCTCTGTTGTTTTGGCAAAAGGCAGGCACTGGCAGCAAGTTCGCCCACTCCACGGTTTTTACTACATGCAAATACACTGGAAAAATGTAGCTTTAATTTATTATAAGCAAATAATATTTTAAGTTTGCTGAAAATTTAATAATTATAATACTGTTAGCCTTTCGGTTAAATTATTTATGTGTCAGATAAATTTTAAATGTGTCATTACATATTATTTGAATATGTATCATTGAATGCTAGACCATACAAATTTTGTTTGATTATAATCTATAAATATAGGTCCATATTAAAGCATTTTGGAAGGCAAGGGAATTTTTACCAAATCATATATTGGTCAGGATCAGGTTCAGTATCATAGAACAAACATACAAAAAAGAACAGAAATTAGTTTTCAAAGTTAAAAATGTTTTAGTTCGAAAGAAAATATTAAACAAAATGGAAAAATCTAAAAGTTGTCGTTATTAACAAAGAATATTCAAGGTAGATAGAGTTATCAAATTGCCATTCATTACAAACAAATGTAACTTAACATTTTGGTATCTCAAATATTGTTATGTTTGGTAAAATATAAGTTTCTTTTCATTGAAATTTATATTTAATTGTTTAAAGTTCGTGCGAAGATTAAATAAATGTGGTTTTCTGGGAATTAATCCTGAAATTGAGTTTTACAAGGTAGATAAAGTTGAAATTGTCATTCATTACAACAAATATAATAGTATTCTATCTCAGTCATTGAAATATTAAAAAATAATCTTTCATTGAAATGTAAATTTTAAATGGTTTAAACTAGAAAATGTGGTTTCAACAAATAAAGTTTCTGGGAATTTAATCCAGAAAGTGAATTTTACAATTTTAACTTTCCATGACTTTGGTTATCTCAAGTCTGTAATAATATTTGGTGAAATATAAGTTACTTTTCCATGCAATTTACATTTTAAATAGTTAAAGTTCGTGCGATAATTAAAAAAATGTGGTTAAAGCATATATAGTTTTTCCGGGAATTCAATCCATAAATTGAATTCATTTGTATTTCGCTGAAGTGCACTCGTCTGAGCACCCACACAGGCACTGGGAACGCACGGAGTGCTCCGATTACGACGTCAAGTCGCCTTTTGCCTTTTCTGTCGTTGCTCATACGCAGCGTTGTCGCAGGCGGATTTTTGCATTAATTAGAGCAGCGCGTTGTGGGGCAGCGGAACGAATCGAATCGCGAATGTGGAATCGCGTGCCCGGTTGCATGCAAGCGTGTCGAGTCGCCCGACTTGACTCCGCGTGGCAATTAAAACGCTGCAATCGAATATTCATTAAAACCCAATTTGCAGTGGAAGCACATCTGGTATTTTGGCATTATGGCAGCTCCATGGCTCCATGGCTCCGTAGCTCCATGAACGACCAGGTGGGCCCATCCGGCTTCCTTTGACAGCCGGCTTTGCCCGTAAACGAATCTAAAATTCGCACAGCTGCTGGTAAAATGGCCAAAAAGCGCCAAGAGCCGAATGCTGAAAGTTTCGCCAAAAAGCGAGAAACTTAAGCGGCAAAAATTGTATTCACAAAAAAAGGAAGACGCCGCTTAATTTGGACAGTTGGAAAGTTTTCGGGGGCATCACAAATCTGCTGGCATAATTATTATGAATTATGCAGCAAATAACTTGGCTCTCTGCTAATGGACTTGGCCCGCGGCCAGACAAGACCCCACACTTCCTGTTTTACACCGCTCCCCTGACGAAGGTAGTGCAACTAATTGACAAATGATGATAGAGTGTCTCGGACAGTCCTTAAAAAGGAGGTCTTACACGTACAGTCCGCTTTATAGCACAATATTTTCTTAAGGGGAATTCCGTTCGCCTGGGACGCAGTTTTAAGGTCTGATAAAAGCTTTGTTTGTGCTGACGGAAACGGATGTTAACTGCCACACCGAATGGCCACTGACATGATGGCTCGAGGGTGGGTCCTCCACATCCTGCAATCCTGCGAAGAGTGGGGAGTATTATGAGTGTGGTCATTAACAGGCCTGAGTAAATATTTGACCAAGGGCCGCCTTTGCCCAGGGTATCTAAGGTTCGCCAGCCAAGCGGCACTTCACTCACTTGATTTATGAACTGCCAAAATGCGTTTACCTTTGCTACTCACTCTCACCCGCCATGTTGACTTTAAAGCGTCAAATTAAAAATCCCATTAAATGAAATATTCAACATGGGTTTGCCCCAAAAATATCGACCATTCTGGACCACTGAATTATGCAGGACGTTGGGGGTAGAGTTTCCCTGCCAAAACATAATTGCGGATATTTTAATCATCTCGCATATTTCGCAGCTGAAGTGTCACAATTTCCGAATATTTTCGTGCCTATCTGCTATGCCAAAAATAAATGCGGTCCCCTCCACCTAGCTAAGTATCCTATAAAATATTTCCGTCACCGACACCGCGCCATATCGGAAATTTGTGGCACGATTTATCAGGCATTTTATTTGGTTTTATGTTCGTATGGCAACATTGTTGAAAATTGAGCCATTTACTTTAAACTTTTCCAGCGGGATTTTAGAGAGTGGAAAATTGCCTGTTGTGAAGGGAACCTTTAAATCACGGGATTTCTGATTTCGAGATAAAATTCTACTTTAAAAAATTGTTTAAGTTGGCATCGTGTAAATATAGAATGAAGTATACCCCCAGGCAATATAACCTCTTTTTTACAGTATCCTTTACCATTCTTCTTTTCCATTAACAAAGGTAAGATATCTTTTTCTTTTCCTAATTTACGCTCTGAAATATTTCAGCCTGTAAATGAACTTTTTCGCATTTTTGCTTTCCCCACTTAATTGGCCTAATTTGTATGTATAATTAAAAATTTCGTGTACCTACTCCTTGTGTAAACTTGAAACCTTTGCGAGGGACTAATAAATTGGCTCAATTTGAATCCCTTGGGTTAGTGGGTGAATATTTTTTCTCGGGATTTCGATTCCCACAGGGAAAATGTAACAGTGCTGTCAGTGATAGTTTAAATGCACTGAAGAAGGGTTTAGTTTTTAAAATATTATAGTATCTAACTTAATATTTTATTCTTAAGTTGCATATCTTAGTACACTTAATGTCTAAGATAATTTGACATGGCTACTTATTAGCTCAGTTTATAAGCTTGCCCGTTCCATCTGATGTTTGGATATGATGCGTTTTCAGCTAATCAGCTTACGTATTTAGCATATATTAGCATTTCCCATTAATTTGCTATTATTCCTCGTGCGTGTGCGGGTTGTGCTGATATCTGAATCTCCATATAGACCCCTCCCCTGGTTTTCCCAAGGCCCCTGTGCGTGCCTGCCATTTAATTAACTGCACAGACAACATTTTCAATCTCTGCTCCACTCGACTCCACAAACGCAACCCGATTCCGATGTCATTTCGAGTGGAATGGCAGTCCGAAATGCTGTTATAATAACGCAAACAAGCTGTTGGGCTTACAAAATCTAATCCCCAGTCCGTCTGTATGTCGGCGGCACTAAAAACTAATTGAAATTGCCATATTTCATGTATAATATACGAGAGAGCAAGGCATTATGGCATCTTCTGCCATAACATAAAATTTCATAATGCCATTTGGATTTTCACGGCATTAGCAGGCAAGTGCTGTCTCTTGATTTTGCTTATGGAACGGAAAATTTTTGGGGATAAAAATCATAAAGACAGTTATTTAAGCATTGGCACTGGCAAATTTTTGGAAAAATCTGAAATTTGGCCATTAGCTCGGATGAAAACAGGATCAGAATATGGAATGGTCCTGTTTATTTTCAAATGAAGAGACAATTTAAGCGAATCATGAAATGTCGTTAGCAACATAGTGAAGTTTTCAATCGACTTGCACTTTATAGTATGTTCAGACTACTTGCATCATTTTCGAATATTATTAACATCCCAACGTTGAAATATCTTATCCTTTTATAAAATCAGCATATAAATAATGAATATTCTGGAATATTCTCTTGTATTTCCGAAACAAAATTTGGCTCTTTTATACACAGGATTTCTATGGAAGATATTAAGCATTTCAATGTTAATGAGCCCATAAAACCCACTCTAAAAAACAAACTAAAATAAAATGTTCTAGGTATATTATAAAATATACGAGACAGAGTATTTGAAAGGGCCATTCGAAGATTTCGCGACATTGGAAAGGATGATGCGGAGACAATAGATTAGAGTCCAATGGAAGATCCGTCAGCAGACAATATCAATGCGATAGGGATCGCAGGGATTGGAGCTTTGCCTCGCCTTGGCATCGCACAGATTGGAGTGGGTGGAACGGCCAGGAGCATTTTCAGCTTTCTCTCATTGGGCTTGAGGCCATCATCACCGATTGGCCCACCTTTGGGTGGCCTGGGCCTCTTGTCCTTGCCCTCCTGCGGATTCCAGGGTCGGACCAGGGTGCCCTTCTTTTGCAGGTACTTGATCATGTTGATGCCCTTCTTCTTCGCCTCCTTTGCGTCCTTCTCTGCCTGCTTGGCTGCCTTGGCAGCTTCCTCGGCGGGTTTGAGGAATCTCTTGGGATAGCGCACTGGAATGGGTTCGGCTTTGACGCCTTTGGGTTTTCCGGCGGCAGTGCCAGGGAATCCCTTCCAGGCGCCTCCTCCGGAGCCGCCGCCCATACCCCCGGGACCTCCTGGTCCGCCTCCAAAGGCACCACCGGGTCCACCGAATCCCCTTCCTCTTCCTCCGCCAAAAACTCCTCCACCACCGCCTCCTCCTGGTCCCCATCCTCCAAAGCCTCCTGCACCGCCGGCACCGCCTCCGCCACCTCCCCAAGCGCCGGGTACTCGTGGTCTTCCACAGGGCATCGGATTGGGTCCATGTGGTCCGCCGCCCATCATCCCAAAGACCCGTCCTCAAAGACCACTTCACCCGGCCAGCCAAAGGATGTGCCCATGTAGCGATCGCCCACGGCGCAGTCGAAGGCTCTGTAGTAGGGAGGCACACGGACGGGATAGTGGGAGGAAGAGGCATCTGGTCCTTTTTGGAGGTCTGGGTGCCATGGTTCACCGTCTCCGGCGAGGGTGCCCGAGGCGGTTGCTCCGTTCCCGCTGGCGGAGTGACCTCGAAGTCGAATTCCATGTCGCTTTCGCTAGTGTCGGTGAGCACCAGATGGTCACCAGCTGGAGGAATACAGTGACGTCGGCACTCCCTGTTCAAGGCCCTCTGGAGGTGCACCTTCTCGGTGGGATCCCGGCAGTGGCACATCATGAGGGTCTGGTGGCAGGTGCACTTCCGGAATCCCTTGTCCTTCAGCTTCCTCTTGATCTCCCGGAGAGCCACCGCCATTCACTCTTCACCACCCGGAAGGTGATCGGTTTCTGGCGCACTCCCAGTGTGCTAAGTGGTCTTAGGGTGATGAAGATCTCACCATTCTTCTTGCAGATATTCAAAACCGGCGAAGCCAGCTCCTTTTCCCGCTCCAAGGTCTCCGTATCCTTGCACTTGGCGAAGGCATTCTCCCGAGCAGGTTGCTCCAGGAAGAACTTCATCAGGTGCTTAATGGGCTTGCGGATGGCTCCGGGTCGCCAGCCCAGCTTCTTGGCCTCCCAGCTCTTGCTCCAGGCCCAGCCATGTCGTCGGGACACGAATCCCGATTGGTGGACGCACTGCTTGTGCCTGCTGGAGATCTGACCCTTGTTGTTGGGTGGAATATAGGGTGCCTTCTTGGGCGCCTGACCTTCGACCTTCTTTTGATCCGTCTTTTCCGCCTTGGGCTTCTCCGTCTTGGGCACTGCCCGATCGCAGTTCTCGTCCAGCTCGGACATCTTCTTGGTGTCCTTAATGTCGTACAGATCGCGCAGCTCGGAGAAGACCTTGGCCAGGTAGGGTCGACAGTCGTCGGAGCTCTTGTTGACCACGCAGTAGTCCTCCGACTCCTTGGGCTCCACTTTGGGGCACTTGGGGCCCACCTGGTCGCTCTTGAATATATCGGAGCACAGCTTCCGGATGCGACAGTGGGCACACATCTTGCCGAACTTGCAGGTGCAGCGACATGGTGGACACTCCTCGTCCTCGGCGGCCTCCTTGTCCTTCTTGGCCTTGTCGCAGGGATCGGTGCAGTAGTCATCCAAGGTGGCCGGACCCTTTCCCAGGTACTCAAGCAGAATCTGGTCCGCCGACAGCTTCTTCTCCTTGTGCCGCTCCTCCACCACGGGCATGGGTTTGATTCCACACTTCGGACACGCTGCGAACTTGGGCAGCCAGGACATGTTGGTCAGGCACACTGGACAGAAGCGAATGGGCTTGATCTCCGGCTTGTGGCCATCGCAGTCGGCAATGGGCACCGGAATGAGGTTCTTCTCGCAAAAGTCCGGCTCTTGATCCTGGACGGCGGGCATGTAGACGAAGCATGGCTTGTCCGGCTTTTCGGGGAGCTCAAGGAACGGCGGAGGTTCCGGTTGACACCAGCAGGGATTCATGCCAAAGTTGTTTGCCTCATCCGGATCTCGGCAAGGAGGCTTGGGTGGTGGCATCCCTGTCCTTTTGGTTATTGAATCAATCATCCGCTCGTACTCAATGGCCATTTTCTAGTGGGGAATGGGTAGTATATTAAATTATAATAGGTTATAATAGGTTACTAAAAAAAGGTAACACCCCCACCTTAAGTTCACAGCAGCTGGTATGCCGGATCCGTTCTCAGTCATCATTTTATAGGGCTTTATTCCTCCTCCCTGGCTGCGATATCGATCCAGGTCCAGTTTGAGGCGTTCATCACCTTCCTCCTCCTCCAAGTCGTTTTGGCAGGGCTCGCAGGCACTGGGACACACCTGTGACTCGCCCATCACAACATGATGTCCTGCGGATTGATGCTCCTGTCCACGTTGCGCTCACCCGGAGCTTCAGGCTCCCTAAAATAGCAGTTTGAAATAGGTTTCAATTAGGAGAATAAGGGGTAATATCTAAGAGTCCGATTTAATAAAAAAGAGTCCTACATGATTAAATATAAAATATGTAGACTTATATACTTACTCGGCAATGCACATGATGACCAGCCGGCAGAGGAACTCCAGCTTTCCTGTCACCTGACCGCCGACACCAGGTTATTACATCCGAGTGAAGGATGTCCGTCATGTCCTTATCGATGCTATCGACCACGCTGGATGGAAAGGATGCCTGGCCAGAGCCAATCACCTTTTTGCTGTACACCACTGTAAGGATATGCCACATTCGTTAACATTTTTCCTGATCTCCTTGGGTTCCTTTTGGAAGGTGAGTCCAGCATTTGCCTTGAAATCGCTGACATTTATCTGACTCTTCGTGAGGATAAGTGGAGTCTTAAAGAAGTTGGCAGTGACTTCCAGCTTGGCAGGTTGGTGAACTCCGTATTGTTGGCCTCCAAGTGGGTGACAATACAATCGAATACAAAGATGGGTAAAGGCTCTTTCTTTGGCGGAGCTTTCTTCTCCGGCTTTCGGTCTCTGACGGAGCTCGACCACGGCTACCGACTTCTTCTTGGCCCCATCTCGAGGATTTAGCTTCTTTTATCCCTTGAAATCTGCAATTTTTTACTGCCTGTCTGGGCTTTTTCTTCGTTTTGCGGAACTAGCCTGTGTCATTCGCTTTCCGATTTTATTGAATTTTTTTACTTTGGATTTTTTGAAATACGTTTTTGTGGACTTACTACACTAAACTTTACAATAAAACTGAAATAGACAGGCAATACAGTGTTCTGAATATAAAATCAAACCCAACTCTGACCGGTTTCAAATAAGATATGGCCCCAAACATTTTTGACAGTATCCAAGGCATGTTTCGTTTTTATCGGATTATAGTTAGTGGGGAAATTCCAGTTATATACAGTTATATACGGAAAAACCAGAATTTCCAATTAAAACACCGATACGGCGAGCCCCCTTAAATTTAGGAATTGTTTAGGAAAACCATAATTTAAAAAAACTCAATTTGGTTTCGAAAAAAAATTTTTATTTTATGCTGCATTTGAGGTGTTAACCAAATACTTCATTATCCATCAAGTTAAGGATTGTTTATCTTCTTGAAGGATTTAATGAGTATTTAGCCCAAATGACTGCCATGTCCCAAGGAACCTCCAAGTCCACCATGGCCAGATTGTCCACCACGACCAATTTGTCCTCCATGACTAGATTGTCCACCGAGTCCAATTTGTCCTCCGTGTCCTCCTTGTCCACCGCGTCCAATTTGTCCACCTCCGTGTCCACTAAGCTGGCCGGGAGTTGCCTGGACAGCAGCCAGGGCGATCAGAAGAAAGGCGCACAGAGCAAAGAACTTCATCTTGTTAATTTTGATACACTTTGAGGTGCTGCAAGATCTTTTATACCCCAATTGGCAGCGTTTCGCAGTTACCTGTTTTCCCGTTTCGTGTCTTCTTTTTGGGTCACAATTGTTAATTTATAGGTCATATATTTAAGACGTAGCTGGTTCGTTGTGTATCAATTAGAATCAGCTGATCTCATTAAATACCGGTCACTCTTGTTATTTGCATTTGTTTGGGAAAGATTATTATTGTTTGAAATCATTATTTAAATGTGCTACGCAATTGTGACGCATCAAGGCAGTTAAGCAAAAAGTAGCATACAATAGTATGGGTCGATCGATTTATATTAACCTTGGCAGACTTTATGAAAGTAGAACAATAATATTTATACACAAAATTATCTATCATACCTTTTTGAAAAATTACCATTCTCTAGTTCGTTAGACATTAGAGGTGCTACACTATTTAAGGCCAAACTTCACTCACACTTCATAATAGCTATACTATTTTAGATTTAATTCTTTTTTTTTTTTTTTTTTTTTAATTTAATTTTCAATGTATTTCCGATAATTAATGTACAAATTAGGCTTAAGAACCAATGTTTCCATTTTAAATCTGTTAATCAATCTTGACTAGCGCATTAACTTTTAGTTTTGCAACTTGTAGCGTTAAATTCAAAACACAATGCATATTCTTGGGCTTGGGTTTGAAATTTTAAAGTCTACTTTTCAAGACTTACTTGCAGTCCCACTAAAGAACCACATTGAAAGAATTGTCAAATTATTTAGACATTGACGAGCTTTGGGATAACTCAGGTTTTGCATGGGAGTAACTATATTTTCGGCTTAAGTGGATACTCCACTTAACAGAAAAACGAATTATTCATGTCTACCTGTGCGCTGTATAAGGATATTGAAATCTATAAATACTGTCTTAATGTTTTTAAAAGTAATGCTTTTATAGTTTCGTTTTAGTTTGTTGGGATCCGCTTATATAATTTTAAAAGATTTGATTGTAGGATTTGCTTTACTGTTTTAATAAAACAACTCAAATTGATCTAGCAATACGGATTTTTTTTAAAAGGCTGCTCAAAGTCTACAGCGATACAAAATTTTGGTATTGTTAAATTTATAAAAAGAAAATAAAAGTACGATGCAATAATAATATTTTTCCTCGACTCTTAAAATCTTTTCAGCTTTTTTCAACCAATCCAGTATTCGGGGTGCAACTTAATCACCTCAAAGCTAAGACGTATAAAATTGGGTACCATCCGATTCTGTGGCACCTACCAATTTTTATTTTATTATTTTAAGAATATTTTCACAGTAAGTTTGCTAAAAAGGTATTTTTATTTAAGGTTTTTGAAAAAAAAAAATTTTTGTTAATTCAGTTTACAAGTTGCCAGTCCATTTCGATTAAAATCCGCTTCCTTAGTCCAAAATATTTATCCTGCAGCTTTCTTAAGGTTCTTGGGTGAAATAGATTTGGTTCGGGAGTACTCTTTGCCTGGACGGCAGCCAGAGCGAGCAGCAGAAGGCACAAGTGTAAAGATCTTCATATTGAATCTTCTGATGCCATCTGATGTGGGCGAACCCCTTTTATAGCACAGCTGGTATCTGGTCGAGACCCGTTTCTAATTAATATTTTATTAACTACAATTTGAATATCTAACAAACTTTGATTAGAACAGTTTTACTTACTCACAATACGCTTTATTATATTTAAACAGGTTGTATTACGTTCAATTCATACACAGACAAAAATATTTGATTGCTGGTCTAGTATTTTGGTTTGCTTCCAAACAAATCGGGTTGATAGTTCACATTTCTTCTTCTAACGATATTTCTGAATATTAAAACTACTGTGTTAAGTAAATTAAAAAACGATGATAAGTTATAACTTTTAATAAAAAATACATTTAGTGCTTTGATTTGGCTCGCATTTTGCGTATTATTTCCGCGGTAGTCCCTTCCACACAGTTTTTGTGAACCGATACGGATCGATGGCGTCTCGAGCGGTTCCAATTCGCAGTGGTGCTCCGGCCTTCTTGCCCCAAACCTTTGGATGCCTCCAAACGACGGGACTTCCATGCTGACCTCCTCCCCGGTATCCATAGATTCCATCCTCATAGACGGTTTCTATATTGTTCCCAAAAGGTGTGCCCATGTAGCGATATCCGCAGCACAATCGTAGGCCCTCCATAGGGACTATCGCGCACTGGGTATTCGGGAGCTATCTTTGGTGGCCCTTTCTTCCCAGTCTGGGTACTATGATTCACCATGTTTCGCAGGGCTTTTCTCTTCGGGTTTGTAGTCCCTGCTGGCGGGTCACATCCAGATCAAACTCTAAATCGCTAACACTTGTATCTGTGAGCACCAGATGATCGGGACAGGGCTCTATTGAACGCTTCGGCACTCTTTTTTCAGGGCCTTATTGAGGAGAAATTTATCCAAGACATCGCGACACGTGCACATCATTAACGACTGGTGACAGGTGCACTTCTCAAAGCCCTGATTCTTCAGAGCACGTTTTATCTGCCGCAGTGCCACGGCCATTTCGCTCTTTACAATCTTGAAAGTGATGGGATTCTGTTTCATGCCCAAAGTGGCCAGTGGCGAAGGGTCACGAATATTTCACCTTTCCGCTTGCAAATGTTGAGCACTGGGTGACCATATAGCTGCTGATCCTCCTGCTCGGCTCTTACCTTGCGGCAAACGTTGCTATCTCTGTTGCGGACAGGAAGTGACGCATCACATGGCCGGATGATCGCAAGATGGCTCCAGGTCGCCAACCATTTTTTCGGGCCTCGCAGCTCTTGGTCCAATTCCAACCATGTCGGCGGGACACCACACTGGTGTGTGGAAGGCACTCTTTGTGACCAGCCTTTGGAGGATGACTGACCCCGCCGGTGAACTTGTCTCCCTGGTACAGCGACTCCGTTAGCTCCTTGATGGAACGCCTGCCATGGAGCGTGAACAGCGACTTGGCTTCGCAACGCTCCTTAATAGCCGACAGCTTCTTGGAGTCGTGCAGGTGGTAGAGATGCTTCAGCTCGGTGAACACCTTTGACAGGTAAGGGAGATCATCATCCTTGTGCTCTGTGATCAAGCAAAAGTCTTCACTGGAACGGGGTTCGGGTTTGCGAAACGTTGGTTCCGGTGGCTTCTCACCTGGAAAATGTCCTCGCACATCTTGCGGATTCGACAGTGGGCACACATCTTTCCCGCCGTGCAGGTGCAACGGCAAGGTGGACACTCATTCTCGATGAAATTCCGTCTTCGAACCTTGTCACAGGTGGGTCACAAAAGTCTCGGCTCCTGGCGATGCCACCGGTCTCACAGCTGCTCGGCCATGACATCATCCGCCGTCAAGCTTTCATTCGGATGTCCTTGCAGGAAAGGTAGAGCTTTGGTATAGCATTGAGGACATTGGGCAAACTTCGGCATCCAGGACATTGAGCACAAGCAGACAGGACAAAATCGTATGGGTTTCACTCCATGTTCTAGATCAGACCTCATCGGAACTGGAATACAGCGTTCCTTGGGAGTGGGATCTGGAGTCCTTGGAGTGCGAACTGGAGTGGCCACAGTCGCCTCACTAGGAAGCTCTGTAAACACCGAACTTGTGGGCAATTCCATATGCTTAACCTTCCCCGCCACAGAATCTATGATATTTGAGTACTCCTGGGTGAGCTGCTTTAGCTTGGTGAAGGAGGGTTTCTCCCTGGGACAGGGATCATCTTTCGGGAAAGTTGCCCTTCGATTTCTAAGCTCTTATAGCGCTCCAAGTCCAGAAACAGACGCTCATCTCCCTCCTGCGGCGGAAGTTCCGAACAAGGTTCGGATGGAACTTTCAGCAGAGGATCTGGATCGCCGAAGAGGAACATCACATCCTGGGGATTCATGGTCGGTCCCTGGCTGGCACAACTCTCTGGTCCACTCTTTGTTGTCTTCCTCGGCGCAATCAGAGACAATCTACTGGCGCGGGAAACGCTTTTCCTCAGTGGCTGATTCTCTGGAGGATACTCGCACTTCAGAGTCAAACGGATGAGAATGCTTATGGTGCCTACGACGTCGGCTCGGCGGACCAGATCTAGTGTCTCCTCATGCAGCAGATCGTTCATGGTGGAGCTGATCTTGTCGAGAAACTCCAGGGGGAAGATCATGGTGGCGGTGCCCAGGGTTGAACCCTGGTAAACGGAACCCATCGTCATTCCCTTCTCCTCCAAAACTTGACGCAGGGTCGAAGGCTCCACTGCCAACTCTAACTCTCTGTTGGCCACAAACTGGTTGACATTTAGCCGACTGGAAGTCACCTTCACAGACTTTCCCGCAACCTTGGTCTCCACCAGAAGCTTCAATGGATCCTCGATTTGCACGTTAAAAATCTCCAAATGGGTGACGACCAAGTCGAACAGAAACGTTACGTTTTCTCCCATTTCGCGATTGTGATCTTTAGATTTTTTTTTAGAATTTTACAACTCTAGTCGAGTATTCTAATGGTAAATAACATTTATATAATATAGGTAATTACAAAAAAAAAATGGAGAACTCAAGTTGTGTGTGTGAGTGAGGTACACAAAAGTAATTGTGAATTTGTGACAATATTATGGCACTAAATGCATAGCCTTCTAAAAATAGCTCTGTAAATGTTCCAAAAAATATTGGGCTTGTAAAGTCGTATTAATTTATGATAAAATCATCTCGGGTTGCTTGATAAATACAAAAATGAGGACTAACATGAGATAATATTTATTGTTAATAAGATTACAGTTTGCGATTGGTGCGCATTTGGTGAACAATTTTTTTCGGAAGTGTCTTCCACACAGTTCGAGTGAACCTATAGGGATCGATGGTATCGGGAGCAGTTCCAATGGCATAGGTGCTCCAGTTCGCTTCCCCCAAACCTCGGATCTCGTCGAACGGGGGCTCTTCCATGTTGACCCCCACCTCCGTAGCCATAAATTCCGTCCTCAAAAACGGTTTCTATATTGTCTCCAAAGGCTGTGCCCATGTAGCGATCGCCGGCTGCACAGTCGAAGGCCCTCCAAAAGGGACTATCGGGCACTGGGTACTTGGGTTCTATAGCTGGTATCCCCTTCTCAGTCTGAGTGCCATGATTTACCACGTTCCGAAGGGCTTTCTCCTTTGGTTTCCTAGCTGCCGCTGGCGGATTCACATGGAGATTCAACTCCAAGTCGCTGACACTAGTATCGGTAAGCACCAAGTGTTCGGGACAGGGTTCCATGATGCGTCGCTGGCACTCCCTTTTGAGGGCCTTATTCAGCTCAAACTTTTCCAGGGCATCGCGACACGTGCACAGCATTAAGGATTTGTGGCAAGTGCACTTGCGGAAGCCCTGATCTTTTAGTGCTCGCTTGATCTGCCGCAAAGCAACCGCCAAGTCGCTCTTCACAATCCGAAAGGTGATGGGTTTTTGGTGCATGTCCAGGGTGGGAAGGGCACGAAGGGTGACGAAGATCACTCCATCCTTTTTGTAAATATTTAACAGGGGCAGTCCTTCTCGCTCTCGCTCCTCCTCATCATCAGCAATCCTGCGGCACAGACCACGCTCCTCCTTGGGCATCAGGAAGTAGCGCATCACCTGACCAGCTGCTCGAAGGATGGCTCCTGGCCTCCAGCCGTACTTCCTGGCCTCCCTGGTTCGAGGCCAATCCCAACCATGGCGACGAGGAACGGTGTGCTCCCTTGGCAGGCAGCTCTTGTGACCCGCCGTCTGTCGATAGGCTCCTGGAATGTACGGATCCAAGAGATTATGGGACTGTCTAAAGGCTAGAGAGGATTTGGAGGGGCGATACGGGAGTAGCGTCTGCGATTCGCATCGCTTCTCGATCTCCAACAGTTTCTTCGTGTCGTGCAGGGAGTACAGATGCTTCATCTCGGATAAAACTCTGGTCAAATAGGGACGATCATTGATGGGCTCGGGGATCACACAGAAATCCTCGTTTAAACCAGGTTGGGGTATTACCAACTGGTTCTCATCCTCTGGCACCTTTTTCTCCTCAACTTTAAAGATGTCCTCGCACATTTTGCGAATTCGACAATGGGCGCAAAAGGTGCCCAAAGTGCAAGTACACCGGCATGGAGGGCACTCCACGTCGGATTCGGATTCAGAGTCCGGAACTGGTTGACCCAGCCCAGGTTTATTCTTCTTTTTCTTTATTTTCTTGACTCGCAATATAGGTTTTTTGCATGATTTTGAGCAAAGCTCTTCGTAATCTTCAGTTAGCTTTGGTTTGACCAGCAGCTCATCCAAGATCTCATCCGCAGTCATCGGTTTCTTGGGAAGTTCCTCCAGCACAGAACGTGGTTTGATGTTGCAACGGGGACAGGGTATATATTTGGGCAGCCAGGACATGGAATACAGGCAAACAGGACAAAAGCGAATGGGTTTGATATCATATTCAGTATCATTTCTCAGGGGAACGGGTATCCAACGCTCTTCGGGGATTTCCTTGTGATCCATTGGAGTAGGAGCATTCTTTTCCGATGTTGGCTCTGTGGGCACCGCCGAACTGATGGGCACTTCCATCCTCTTCAGTTTATCGGTCACCAAACCAATGATCTTTGAGTAGTCATCTGCTAGCTTCTTTAGCTGACTAAAAGAGGGCTTCTCCTCGAGACAGGGATCGTCATCTGGGAAGACTACGCGGCGATTATCCAAGCTTCTATAGCGCTGCAAGTCTAGATCCAGGCGGATATCACCCTCCTCTGAAGGAAGTTCAGGACAAGGCTCAGAAGGGATTTTCAGCAGGGGATCGGGATCACCGACAATGAACATCACATCCTGGGGATTGAATGTGGGTCCCAGTCCCGTGCATACCACTTTCTCCTGCACCTTTTTCGGGATTACAACAGCTGAGGATTTCCTGGAACTCCTACGTGAGCTCGATCTGCGCGGTTCCTCCCTAGTTATGTCCAAATCTGTGCACTTGATTATCAGAACTAAGAATACGGTCAAAGTGCCAACGCAGTCGGTTCGGCGCATCAAAAGTATGGTATCCTCGTAGTAGAGATCGTTCATCGTGGAACATATCTTGTCGATAAAGGTGTCCGGGAAGAGCATCACATTACTGCCCAGGGATGATCCCTCGTAACGGGCGACTATCTGCATTCCCTGTTCCTCAAGGGCCTTTCGCAGCACCGAAGGTCTGGTGGTAAACTCCGTCCTTCTGTTGTCCGCAAAGTCGCTGACATTGATCCGACTCGGTGTAAGTTTATATTGAGGCCGGCAAACTTGACTTGCGCTTCGCATTTTTCGGGTTCCTTAACCGGTTTGTACAGATCGAGACTTTTGACCACATATCGAAAAGGAAGTCGGTGTCTTCATCTCCTTGGCCAGCCTCCATATTTAAGTAAATAGAGCTTATAAAAACTACCACAATTTTAGGTATCAAATTGTGTAAAGATGAAAATTTTATGAGTGATAAATGCACTCCGGTCTTATAGGGTATGACATTAAAGCCAGGGATATATTTTTTTAATATTTTCAGCAGGAAAGGAACAATACGATGCTAGTCAGAGATGCTAAGAACGATTATTAATTTAATATTATACCTAATAGTAAAGGATATATTAAATGTGAGGATATTAATACTAACATCCCAAAAGTATTAGATTTGATTGTTTTTTGATTATAAATAATATTTTTTACCTATTGATGTAATAAAATTATCATTATTTTTGTTCAATGAACACAACCAAATAATATGTGTTGCTGATATTTAGGGTTTCTTCAGAAATAAAACTTAATTAAGAATCATTATTTTCAACACATCAAAGTTGTACAAACCTTAAACCATCTTTTTCTTTAAGTTATTTAAAAGCATTAGACTGTTCTTAGATAGTACTTACATAGCTAGAATAAAAAAGACCAAAAGAAGTTAGTGCCTGAAGACCTCTGGGAACAGCTGTTAGGCCACGGTGTGAACTCCAGTGACCTGCAGTCTGACCAACGACTCCTGGAGGAATTTGAACATGTCTGGGCCAGCGAAAAGCAGCCAAATGGGTTTCTAATTACCCCGACCACTCCCAGTCGCATTTTCGCCTGTTGACTGCCCCTCGTGGAAAATCCCGCTCTTATTTATCGCTACACCTTCCGTAAGCCGCTTAGCACGCGATGCCTGGGAAATCTCACACGCCCCCCGGGGGCGACTGCCATTTATCAAATCAGCTCACATGCTTATCTAAATTAAGTTCAATTTTAATTAAATTTCGCGCATTAGGTCGACGCATATCGGCTATACCCGCTGGCCCAGTCCATCATCACACACCCAATCATCGCCGAAAACTAGTTTTTAAGAGCGAATTGTGCCAAACATTGGGGATTTTGTCGAAAAATGCTGAACCGCAAAATAGAAACGTTTTAGAGAGGGGACCGCCTGACTAACTAAGCCGATTTAATTGGATACAAATTGGTGCAGCCAAATGTTCAGTGGGTTCGACATGGGCGGGGGTTCTCGAGGGGGTGGCTCCTCCGCCAATAGCCAAACAATAACAAATTGGGACCCCTGTTCGGGCGAAATTCGGTCCAGTTTTTTTGGCCGAGTTTCTGCTGGCCAAGTGGAAGCCACTCGTGCATAAATTATACAACACCAGTGTATATAAAAGTTTACTCTAACTGAGAAAGAAGTCCATAGTTGGGGAGTCCATATTATGTCTTAAATAACTTTCTTATTTCTTTAGTTGTTTTCTTATTTCAACAGTTAAATATTTTAATTTTCACTTTTTTTAGTACTATTCTCATTTAAATATATTTAATGTCGAGTACATAGATTTGTACATTTAGATTATACCATTCAGGCTTAAAAAACCATAAAAACACAAGCAACATATATTTCTTTGTGAATGTATTATAAGTTTCAAGTATATAGATTTATATATTTACATTATATTATCCAGGTTTTTAAAAAGACCTATGGAAATATTAATTTATTTGTTTAAATGTTTTTGTAAACCTTTTTATTTATTACTAGTTTATTTTAGTTACATAACGTTGTTCTTAGTTTCGAATACATAGCTTTATATATAAAGTTTTAAGCTAACCAGATTTCGGAAACCCATCTTTAATTATTTGCTTGTCTGGCAGAGTACAAAATCAAAGCAATTTTAGTTTTGGCAAACGCAAATAACTACAATCATGTGGTTTTGGACAATAAACAGGTAGTTAATGTTATAAGATATATAATAATTGCCTTAGTAAGTACAAAAATATTTATAAACTTTCCATTATTATGAAGTCAAATAAATGTCAAAGCGATTAGAGAGTTAAAATCATTGGAATGTATAGCCCACAACTTCTTATATAAGAGTATTTAGATTGGCAATCCAAACACATGTCCATTTGATGGCCACACACAATTTGGTCGGAGCTCGCACAAATATTGTCGAATACAAATCGAGCAGGGAGCACCAGGTAACATATTCGTGTGGCTAAATTGGCTCCTCTGGTCGAAACGTGGCATTAATGACTTGTTAATTAGTTGGCCGTTTTGTCGAGCAAAGCAATTGCAAAACAATTTCACCAGCAATTGTCATTGGTTCTGGTCCTGTCCGGTTCTGTTGCAAAGCCTAAATTCCTTCGATTGCATAATTTATGTGCCGAATCGGTTTTGATGTACGACTCAAATAACTAAAGCTGAACCATTTTGGCCACATTTATTTGCATATTAGTGCTGTTCTGTGGATGTCTTGCTGCATTTTAATTGCTTTGCCAAATTAATGTCTGGCCTCAAAATAAATGCAAAGCACTTTGCCAGCTGGAAAAAGCCACCAATTAGAATGTCCGAATGTGAATATGTTGCTACATGACCCAACCATCATCATATGAAATGGGTGTGATGGCACATACTATATAGGGCAAGTGGAGCTGAATAAATCTCCATTCGGATCAACCATAAAACAAAAGATGTTTCTCTCGAGCAGCTGGCAAAACTAATTCCGATTCTGTGCTCCCACAACTAATTGGTTGGAGAGAGTGTTCTTGGTTTTTGGCTCTTATTTCGGCTCGAGTGAGCACTCTTGGTTTTCGCACGTTACGTATACGCCACAAGTACCCAAAACCGGGCATGGAGGCCACCTAATGCCCTCCTCGTTGGCGGTTGCGGCTGCATCCACCCACTTGGCCCACTGACACTTGGCAGGAGCATTGCTGATGCGGCTGCCACTGCTCGGGATCCTGCTGGCAGACAAATGAGCGCTCCCATTAAACGCTTCTGAAATATGCTGGCGAATCATTCACAGCCGGAGATGGAGATGGAGATGGAGCTGGAGCTTCCCAGGAAGCTGGGAAATCTTGGAGTTCTCCAGGCCAATAAATCTACGAGTTCCGCACACGGAGCACAGCTCGTTCTCCGGGGTCCAAAGTGTTAAATCGTATTTAATTCGAGGCTTTTTGGTTATTCAACGCATTGAGTGCAGGCAGTGTGTGGGTGCATTTACTCAAGTACTTACATATAATGCATATATTCCCCAAAAGGAAAATCCTTTACTTAAATCAAAAACGTTCCCAAGAACTTAAGCTTCATTTAAGTTCCTTCTGTTTAACAAAATTTAAGTTTACTTTCATGTAGAAGCCTTTTATTCATAAGGTTGAGAAGTAACTAAAATAAGACTAAGGTATTATAAAGTTGTTATTAAAGTTGGTGAAAATATATCCTTCAATCTTAGTAGCAATAGATTTCCGCTTGTCAATTTATTTTTACCTGTTTGGTTGTTCGTTTCATTGTTAAAAATTATTATGTAGCCAGAGAAAAATTTAGCTAGAGCCTGCAATCAAATCCCTGCTTTCCGAGTCCTTGAATATCCTGAAAGATGGGAAAGAAAGGCAAAAAGGCAAGGGCAAGAAGGGCAAGAGCGTTATCAATGCTAGGGCCACAGTAGTGCCTGAAATACCCCCAGAACCAGTATTTGCCAAAAATGTGCCCTACTTCTCTTTCGATCTGATTATAACGCGACTGGAGGTCAAGGGCGTGGCTTTGGCAGATCCCAGGAAGCTACTGGTGAAGGTCAACTTTGGGGGCAAGGACCTTAGTCTCACGGCAAGTCGCACAATGTGAGCGAGTTCAAGCCGAATGCCAGCATTATTTTCCAGGCGGAGCCACCAATCTCTCCCAGAAAATCGAAGAAGATGGCATGAACTTTGAGGTGATATACGACGACCAATTGGTTGGCTTGGGTAAGATGGGTCTGCCCAAGAAATTAACCGGAAGGATAAACTGGACATGAAAGCGTTCTCCTATACGAGCACATGTAACCTAGAAATGGCGGGAAAACCAGTAGGTGGTCTGGAGTTTCTTTGCAAGCTGTTCATCAGATGTGGCGATTATGCCAGGTGAGTATTTCTTTGTAAAGTACTCAATAAGTAATCGTAATATTTTTTAACCAGGGAGGGGGAAACATGCCCCAATTTGGACAGGAATATAAGCCCAAAGGACATAGTATTCGTAGTCGGTAAATCGCAGGCAAATACCAGCTGCTGTGATCCTTGCCGAGATGTTTTGGCAATCGAGGCGAGAAAGGAGAAGGACTATAGTATTCAAGGAAATTCTAGTCGTAAATAAGTAATATAAACATCCATCAAGGGCCAGGGTAATTTTTCTAAGTATTTCTGAATTTTGTAAAAATATTAAAAAGTCAAACCTTTAAACAATCTAAGTCAAATGGGGTAATCAATAATATTTACTAGCATCTACGAAAAACTAACTCTTGGTCTACACTTCTTGGCCATTTAGGTTTTTAAAATATATTTATGTAATACTAATCCAAACATGACCCAGCTCAAGTTGCCCTAAATCACATACTCCTAGTTCAATATCTTAACATGTATCAACCGAGCTTCCTCTCAAATCCCATAGGATTTCCTTCGCCCAACTGATGTTTTTCCTGGCCAAACAGCTTTAAAGTATCTTTTTGGCTTTAAAATGAACTTGTAACTTGAAATCGTTACATTTTTTTTGCTGTCAAGCTTCGCTTTGCTTGATTACAATTCGACTTCAATTTGGGGTATTTTTCTGGCTTTTGTAGATAAGCAAATATTTGGGCCCGGGATCAGGTTGGATTTTTATTACGCATTTTGCTCATTTTAATGTCCTGGCTGGCTTGAGTTGTTTGCCAGGTCCTTCCCCCAACTCCCCCTGCAATTCGAGGCACCATGTGTGTGTGTGAGCACATAAAGGAAAGTGAGTTCATCTATTTTTTATTTGCCCTCAGCCAGATGCTTCAATATCATTTATATACACGTTCTTGTAAATGGCTGTAACCCGTATTATGCTCTTGGAAATTTCAATATTGACTTCTTCGCGTGTTTGCGTCCCTTTCCATTGTACTGAGCTCTTAAGCCCAACGAAACTCGCAGTCAAGTAAATAATTGAATATTTATTCGATTTTCGAACTTCATTCTGCCTTTCAAACTGGGCTCCATTGTTGGGGAAACATTTTTTACAGCATCAAGTTAAATTACATCCGCTGTCTGACATAATATTGCATATTACACCGACAATGTGCGATAATAACATCAAGAAGGCGAGAATCGGAGGTTGGCTTCGGACTTTCAGCTGGCAACCGCAAGGCGGAAATTAAAACTTCACTCAAGAAGGAGGAAGTGTGTGTGTATTCATGGGTTTATTAAGGTGGACCACTGAAAATGAAATGGGGCTTACAATTTCAGGCAATAAAATGAATAAAAGATGTTTACACTTGGTTTTTCAAATCAGTTTTATTAAGTCCCTTAATGACAAAAGCTGGGACCGGAAATCACTTAATCCTATTTGTCAGATTATTTTTAAAAGACTAGTTACTATTATTTATTCGTATTTCTGTCAAAAATAATAATTTTTACCCCTGTCCGCAAAAAGTGTAAAAATACGAAAATGAAAAAAAAAAAACTCTGTTTACAGCTGTCCACAATGTGTCTAAAAATTAGCCAAACTGGAAAAAGAAAACACAAAATCGTATACCATTAAAATATTTTTATGTCCCTGCCAGAAAGAGAATTAATAATTAAAAAGCTTTTAAAAAATAGCTCGACTGCTCTGCCAATAGAATTTTAATGATATAATGCTCTTTTGTTTGTGGCAAATGACTGCAAAAAAGTTAGGCAACACTGCGTATGCGTGATTAAATTTAAAAGTATCTAAAAGTCATTCGAGGTTTGAAACCTTTTTGTGTCTGACACATAATCTGAAATGTAACTTTTTAGCAACTATATGAACAATTTATCAATGTTTGTTCATTTTTTGGTATCACAGGATACCTAAAGCCTACAATTTAGCAAGTTAAAGCTCCACCCTAATTTTCCCGAACAGATGTGATGTTGGTTGAGTGCTCCTCTTTTCTGTTTGCCATTCAGTGCATCCTTAGAGCCATTCAGGCGGGCAAAACATCAGACAAATATACCATTCCTGCGGTTTCGTGCATTGAATTGAATGCCGGCGCACTTTTTAATGAACTCGAAATTCCTGGCACATGCGAAACCAGCAAGGCCATCACTATTTTTCCACAAAAGTGAGACAATCACCAGAGACATGCCGATATATATTTGCAGGAAATTAAATTTGGGGCAAAAAAACTAGCACTTACCTGTGTGCAGCACTTTTTTGAGCTTCTTCCACTATAATAATTGAATCAAATCCTGTTGAAATTCTGCTCAACGTAATACGTTTCTGCAGTCTGGCAATAATAAATCCTTGCCCGAATTCGAAAGCAATCCCATTCGAATCCTGCTGAAAATGCAATTAACTGAAAGCCAAACACATGCCTCTGCTTATCAATATGCTTCAGTATTTATTTAAGTATTTCTCACTTTGCTTTAGTAGTTTTCTTTTTGAGTAAACTTAGTTGAGAGCTTTTCAGTTTATACAGAATACAGAAATTATGCTGTGGGTGGGGGAAATTGGATTGGGAAAGTTGGGAAATGGGAAAATGGGTTGATGTCAACTTAGGGTTATTGATCTAAGCATATACATACAGAGACATATACAGATATACACAGAAACATTTACAGCTAAATCTTTAATCGGGGGACTCTCGGCTACAATGAGAAACGCACACACATTTAACTAGTAGTTACTGATATTGTTTTAATGCATAGTTTATTTATCCATTTTCTAGGCGTATTAGACAGCAACAATGAACTATAATTTTCCACTACGGATTTGCTTGACTTACGCTGTTTGAGATTCAATAATTTACAAGTTAATTGCCTCTATGCGGATTATGTAGTTCATGTTTAGACTATTAAATGCTTTCAGCATAATTGTTGAAATGTGGCTAATGATCCACTGACCACTTCGATTCGCTATTCATTCATGTATTTGTTTACGTCTTTTAATTGTATTTAATTTAATTTAATTTAGGGTACTTAGGGCTAGACAAACGTTTAAGTTTCACTTAGCGCTTTCAAGGGTTCCTTAGTAAATTCGAAAGTGGGAGAGCAAGAGGTACAAAAGAGCCTTACATACAGTGTGTTGTCGATACATGATACATGACTTTGCCATTTGGCTTACGACTAAGAACTTGCTAGTTTCTGTTTCCGTTTCCGCTTGTTGTTGTTCTTCTTCTTCTGGTCGCTTATGTGGTAATACAATATAGATAAATATCTAAAGGGTGCTTTACGTTCAGCCCCTTTCTTATTTTTCCGCCGTTTATTTACATAATTTGATTCGAGATTACTCGACCTTACTCACTAGCTTTTTTATTGGGTACAGTTTACACAACGCAATCACCTTAAGGTACAAAATAGTAAAGTAAAGGTACAGAATTCCCATGGCAGAGTGTGTGTATGGTGTCTGAGTGTGCGTGATATGTGGCTGATGTTTAGTAATTAATAATTCAGAACTTTTCTGATATGTTCGAGAGACGCTAAACTGCGGTTCGCAGCGCCACCGCCCAAAGGGGGTGGTTCGGTTTTCCCGCCTTTCCACCCGCCAGTTTCCACACAGCTCGACATAAAACTGCAGTTGTGCCCGACATTTGATGCGAAAATGCAGCTCAGCCGGGGTCCCCGAGGACGGGATATGGCCACTAATGCTCCGGCATTCCGACCCACCGACCCGCCGACCCACTCCCCTTTTAACTCGACGCAGCTCAGGGCGGCTCAGTGCAGCTCAGTTGAGGGAATGTGTCAACTTCTGTGTCAATTGTATGGCCATTAAACTATGACGCAGCATCAGCACTGCCATCCGGCTCAACACTCAAAAAAATCCAACTTTATCACAAAAATAAATTATTTTCAAGAACTTTTGTAGCCAATTTCAAGAAGATATTCTCAATGTACCGTTAAGAATCTGTTCTAAATTTCTAGAAATTCAAGTATTATATATAGGTAATTAAATGTTCCATAAATTAATACATTCTAATAATATAAAATCAAAACAAAATAATTTATATCTTTAACCTAATAATGTGAGATATTTTTCAAGAAATTTTAAGAAGTTATTTTCAATGCTCCGTAAAGAACTCTGTTCAAAATCCCTAGGCATTCGGGATTATATAAAGACAATGAAATGTTCCATAAATAAATACATTATAACAATATATAAACAAAAATATATTTCCTATCTTTTACCTTATAATGTGTGATACATACTGCTAAAATCCTTTTCAAAATCCACAAACATTATTGGGATATTAATAATATTTTTATCACTTTTTGTCGGAGTTAAAAAAAAAATAAAATAAAGAATCCTGATTTTAAAATATATTAAAAAATTGGTTGGTTGGTTTTAATTCTACAAGAGTTAAGAAATCGCTAAAATTATTGTATCACTCCTCAATTAATTGCTCTTTTAAGTAAGTTCCCCTTTTTTGAGTGTTCTGATTTCATATTCGAATATGTCAGGCATTTTTAGACATTTGGCAATTTCACGTTATCTCTGCATCGCCATAAGGCCAAGTTTTATTTCCACCAAAAAAATGCTGTCACCAGTCAATGGTGGATTCTTCCGGAGTGAGACTACGAAGCTGCCCAATTCTCTATAGTTTCAGCTCTTAAGCTGCTAAGCCAGCTGTCAGTTGCAATGGAAGCGAAGATCCAAGTGACTGCAATTCACTTTGCTGACCAGGAAGAAAAGGACAAAGGCGGAGGTGGAGGGTTCAAAGTATGGCAAGGAGGTCGATTAGATAATTTGATGATGCCACTCCTGGTCAGGACACTTATCCTCATGGCAATTTTCGCATGCCTCGCCGAACTGCGAAGTGAGTTCTTGAAACATTCGAATTTAAGCCTCAAGGACTGTTATGAAATAACTCTCAATGGTCTATCTGCGGTTACTTAACTACCAAAAAACATGGGTTTTTCTTTGATTTTCACAGTTTATTCATGCGAACGCTGAAAACCATTTGTAGAGTGACCCGCTACCAGTTTTTCCCACAAAACCTATGTACACACGCTTGAATTTATTTAAGCATGCAAACAATAGTGTTGAAAATAGCTGCAAGTACACATGGATGGATGGATAAATGGATAAATGGATGGAGTGATGGCTGGATGGGTGGATGGCTGGATGGCCTGATGGATGGGCGGGTTGGCAGCTGGTGGGCGTGTCGGTCTGAAAATCGCAGCATGTTTCACGGCAATCACTCCAGAGCATTGTTTGCAATGCTCCGCTTTTATTTTCGCTGCAACAACGGAATCGCGAGAAAAAAAAAACTAAAGAAAAATAATGCAGTGAAACTCAAAACAGAAAAAAGACCAGGGCTGCGCAAATATTAAGCAAACAAAAGGCGAACGCTAAAGAGGGCGGGAAGAAAAGCCTTTCAGCTTTTCACTTTTCATTGCGTGCCATCGTAAAATGAAAAGTAGTGCGAAATATTTGAGCGGAATCTATGTCAGCAGTTCGTCGCTGACGCAGCTCATAAAAAGCGCGGGGCCGCGTAATTCTTATGTCCGGAAAACTGGTCGAATTACAGTCGAGTGCCGCGTTTTCCCCCAAAAAAAAAGAAAAGAAAAGCCCCGGGAACTTCGTTTGCACTTTTGGCCACTTCTCTGTTGCAACGACTTGATCTAATTAGGCAGCAGAATTGAGAGGAAAACGGACCGATGAAAGCTTCAAGGAAAACTTTTCGATAATGATTATTGATTCAGGGACAGCCATTGTTGGGTCGAGTTCATAAAGTTTTCATTATAATTTCACTCGGAAAGAAATCGTTATATGATTATGATTATTATTGTGAAAACTTGTTTGATTTATTTGTTAAATTGGTGCTGAGTCTTTCTAATTAATCCTTTTGTATTTGTTTTTAAAGATTTTTAAGGGAAATAAAAATTGTACTTTAAATTTTTAATTCTTTAGTAGTAGCAGCAGTAAGTATAACCTTTATACTTATTTTAGATGGTCTATCCTTACACACTCCTTTAAGATAAATCATCACTTTTAAATGCATTTTAAGTGTCTAAAAGCATGCAACAAAAAATGTTCAATAAATTCCTTTAGAATGTTGACTCCATTACATTTACTACATACACTTTAGACATCCAAAATTTAATTAAGGAAATATTTAAAAACCCCTACCAATAACATATATTTTTTAATGTTTATCATAAACACTCCTTTAAAATAAACTTTTAAGAGCCATTTTAAGTGCCTAAAAGTATACAACAAACATATTCAATGAATTCCTTTAGAAATTTTGACTTTCCTTTATTCACTGCATACACTTTAGACAACTTAAATTATATTTATAAATATAGATATTTAAAAACCCTAGCGATTCGTGTAGCAGTACCTATAAAATTTTTAAATGTATCAAACCTGTAAGAGTTTTGTTATAACTCCTATTTCAACTGAACCGCATATATTGTTCGCCATCAACCTTGTGGCTTCCTTAGGGAGAAACAAAGTGGTATGTCCACATCATCACTAAAAAGAAATGAACCCTGATATATTTGAGCAGCAACAAGCTGCCATCAAATAAACATTTCCCACTGAGCGAGGTCGGCCTGATTAATGGGCGATACTTTCGGTGGCAAACAGCCACAGGAAAAGTCAAGGAAGGCGGCTTGATTTATATCTAACTGAGCCGTAGACTGATGGCCACTCCGCTGACCAGCAGCAGGAGGCCTTCAATTTGCCGGACACAAGTCAAGCGGACTTTGCACCTAAGCCCAGGGCTAATGAAAACGAAAATGAGAGTCAACGTTAAACGCTTTTAAAAATCTTGGCAGCTTAATGGCCAATTAGCGAAACAAAGGGACATCTGCCGGCAACAGGAGAAGGATGAGGGGCAGCAGAAGAGCCCAGAGGCCTAGATTTCAATAAAGTGGATTCCCAAGACACTCAGTCCGTCGACTAATGGAGAAGAATGGGGCTGCTCCCGAGCCGCATAAATTACAATTAAGTGTAATTAATCATTGCTGAGTGGCCCCACGGCATCGACATCATCGTCTGAGTATCTGGGCCAATTGAGGAGGCAAACAGCCAGATGCGGACCTGCCGCCATTTGTTTGGCCGTTGTCTTATCCCCACTTGAAAAGCATTCCTGGAGCAGGACACTCGGGTGATTGGTTAGCCGCACGGCCACTTGGCAACACTGGGAACAGGAGCAGATGCAACACCAAAGGCAAAGGAAGTAGCAAGGACAACAGCAACAGGAGCAGGTGACTTACGCTTAACACCTTGGTGATCCCACATTTCCCTTCTCAATTCCAAGATAAAGGCGCCAATACCTCAAGATTAACGAGAAACTAATCAGTTCTCAAGAAATCACATTTCATTTGAATGTTAATTTAGTTGGAAATTAAGCAACATGGTAAAAAAAAGTCAAGCTAAGTCAATAAAATTCTGAAGAAAAATGTATGTATATCATTAAAATTAAATTTTCGTCTCAGATTAAACAAACTTGAGTTCCTTGCTTTGTAATTACCCATGGTTTATTTATAAACAACATAAATGGCTAGAAATATGTGTCAGTACTTAAAGATTTATCAGACAAAAATACCTCCAGGGCTTGTTTAATTGCCTGTGTGCTTAAATAATAAAACCAAGTTAAACCAATGCCTATCTAATTCCCCAGCAAAATAGATTTACTAAATATTAATTACACCTTAGGTGAAACCTAACTTAAATACTTTTAGCCTGTGATTTGATATTTGCCAAACAGAAACACCATTTCATTACCCATGATTTATTTATAAATATTTATTTGGCAGCTACATAGTTGGTATGTAAATTTTAAGTAATGAATAAATATTTGAATAAATAAAGAGAACAGTTTACAATTTAACAAACACAAGCACCTTCCCAACCATTTTACATAGTGTGTACAAACACTTTGCTTGCAAACAAAAATTGTGGAAATTTAAAGGAAGCCGAGTATATTTATATTTTCCAATAACTAATGCATAAATCTAACTAATTAAAAGAGGAAACCCTGTTTTGCTGAACTAATTTGTTTGGAAAATTTCGGATTAGAGGTATAACATATAGAAATTAAATGACTTTTTGCTATTGGTTTGTATTTTGTTTAACTAGTTTTTGGAGTATAATCAGCATTTAACTTGTCCAGGGATTAAATGAAAAAGTAATATAAATATGAAATGTTGACCCTACTTTTCGCTGGTGAAGTTTAGAAATTTTGCTTAATATTCTGAAGTAATAAAAGTGTTTATTGCCTTTATTCTATAAAGCTGAACCAACTAAAAGTTAATTTCCCCACAAACCCTTATTGTCATGCTATTACTCACGGCCACTGGGCTGCCCGGGGGTTAAGGGAAATGTGAAGAGGAAATTAAAAATTGAGATTTAGGCAAATTGGCAACGGCAAACAGTTTAATAAATAATATTAAGTGTTTAGGGACAGGCCAACCAGGCACAGCATAGAGTTCACCGCAAACTATTTTCGTCCGGGGCTCATTTGCGGACGCTCGGCCGCTGGAGTGTTAAGGGAACCAGGGTGGCCAAGGGGGCCACGAGGAAATGGCCCATGTCTGCCTCTCTGGGCCAGGTCGCATGTCCTGTCCTGCACTAGTTGGCCAAGGCAAAAGGCAAATCAATGAATGGAATGAAGGAGGATGCAAAGGCGGGTGGAAAAGCGGGCGGAAAAGTGGAAAAGCGGACGCAGAGAGCGAGTGTGCTCCATCAGCGGCTCGTTCAGTTGGAAAAGTTATTGCGCCAGAAGTAATTCTATAAAGAAAGCTGTCAGCCTCTCTTTCGCTCCGTTCTATAGCCATCTTTTTCTGGCCTCCCTGACCTGGGAATTTGCCTATTCAATGTGAGTATTTCAGTTTTCAGCTGCTAAACGGAACTTGCGCTATTTCAGGTCCTCGAAAAATCCTTTCGCATGTGGGGTTCGGTTTCTCTCTCTATATATAATAATATATATATATAAATCGCTATATATCGGGAATCGATTTTCGGGCATCCTGCGGCTATTTGCGGTCTCGACCAGCGAGTTGAAGAGCCATTAAGATTCCGATGAGTGGGGCATATTCGATTACCAGCATCGAAAAGGGTTTCCCGCGGAGGAGGAATTGTTTTTTGGGGCCAGTTGAATTTTTTAAAAATAAGCTTAATTTGATTAGTTGGGTTCAGTTCCGCACAGGCAGTCGAAAAGAGAAGGTAGTGAGGGATATATAGGGTATATAGAGAGAGGACCAATATCCCCCAGAGACAAAGGACATTGTCAGGAGCAGAGAGAAGAAGTTCCCAAAATTGATTTTACGTTCAACAGTTTTATTTGCCAACATAATTTAATAATAAACTTTGGCACTTTTAGCCCTGGCCAAAAGGGGGGAAATTCCATCCATGGAGCAGCTCTGGAGGGCTCTGGGCGGCTCAGTGGAGCTTGAAATTTATGTTCACGCCTGCATTGTTGCCCCGCAGCTCCAGCAGGACACTTTCCCTGATCCTGGCCCCTCGGGCGGCAGCTGTCAGGAGCATGGCACACGGTTAACCGATGGACAGAGCTTGGGTTCGCTACGGTATGGTATGCTATCTGGTCTGGTTCTGGTTCTGGCCTGGTTTTTAGTTTGGGCCCAGTCCGATTCCGGCTTTAATTGGAAAATCAGGCTGCGTCGGTGGGGGGAAGAAACAATATTTCACCAAATAAATTTCGTTTGAAGTGCTCGTTGTGTTATTGTTCAATTTGCGGCCAGCTCTGGTCCAGCCAGTTGCTGCCTTTGTCCAAATATTTGTCAATTAATTAAATGCCAAAAAAAGGAGGTTTGGCCTCGTGGTCGCTCGGTCTAAAAATCCCAATAAATCATTTGTGAAATGTAGCGCCTCTTGAACACCTCGTTGCGCCGTAATCAAATAGTATTCATATTTTGTTGAATTTTTTTTATTCCAAGTTTTTAGTTAGATTTTCTCACTCGTTATGGTTGCCTTGTTATTTTTATGGTTGGATAAAATTTATGTTGCGGAATGCACGGCTAATTGCTGGAATTAAATGCTTGAATTAAAAAGTTATGTCTCTTGGCCTCTTCTCCATTTAAGCGAGAGGAGAATATTGCCATTTAAATGTTTCAATAAATAGTTGGTAAAGATTTATTGTTTTAATAAAAGTGGTTAACCTCTTCTCTATTCAAGCAATATGGGAATATCAGATTTCATAAAACAAACATTTTAAATATTTAATAATAGTTGGCAAAGTTATTATCAGGTATATAAAAAGCGGTTATAAAGATGTAATGTACTTGCTTAGATTTTAAATAAAATCCCCTACGAAGATTCTTTTATATTTAAAAAATACCATTTAAACTTGCCTTGTTTTGTTTTTACAAGAAGTCCAAGAAAACACATATATATTTGTTTCAAAGAATGTTTTTTCTAGGAATTTCTCTTGGTACCTCTACAATTTACTACGAACACCTATATCATCTTAGCCGGGCTAGAAATTCCTTGAGTTCCCGGACCAATTAGCACTGTGTGCTCGACATTCCCACCTTCTAGTTCACCTGTTCGTCGTCAGCTTAAAAGAAGGATTCTTAAAGTCTCATCAAATATGCGGGCTGCCAGGCAGAATCTGCAGGCCCCGGGGAAAATCGGGTAGAACGCCCGCCCAGCAGACCGCCAACGATGCCGGCGATGAAGAAGTAATTCAATTTGGGTTTAAAATTGCAAACTGCAGAAGGAGCAGGCTCAAGAAGGAGGTGTGGGAAGGGGGGCTAGGCATGTCAAGGCGACAGGACCTTGATAAAAAGGTGTAGGCTGCAGCAGTTCGCCTGCGGACTCAGGGGCTTCCTTCTTAATTAAAATGCATCGTAGGTGAGGGTCGGGATATAAAATCGATTGAGTGCAGCTTAAATCGCCCGATACTTGTTGGCAGGGATCAGGCGAATGGGGATCAGGATAAACAGTGGCAGTGGCGTCCCGGAGAGGATTAAATAACTGTCATTGTAAGTGGCACTGCGAAATGGTCCCAATTCACTCGATACTCCCGGACAGTCATCATTTATTCAGAAACTTTTGCCTTAAATTGAATTTGCCCTCCGATTAAATTACCGCAGCTGGCATTAAGCCCTGAGCCGACTGCATTACGAAATGATTTCGAGGCAACTCTTTTGCATTTGGGCACATAATTATACCGTTACTCGTAGAGTAAAAGTATACTAGATTCGTCGGAAAGTATTAACAGCAGAAGGAAGCGTTTCCGACCCATAAAGTATATATTTTGATCAGGATCACTAGCGAGTCGATCTAGCCATGTTCTGTCGTCTGTCGTCTGTCCGTCTGTCCGTCTGTCGTCTGTCCGTATGAACGCTGAGATTCGGAAACTATGAGAGTTACAATACTGGATTAGGCACGCAGATTCCTGAGATTCTGCGCAGGCAAGTTTGTTTCAGTAGAGTGCCACGCCACTCTAACGCCCACAAACCGCCCAAAACTGTGGCTCATACAGTTTTGATGCTAGATAGAAAATTTTAACTGAAATGTATTGTTCTCATCAATACCTATCGATTGACTCAAAAAAAAGTTTGCCACGCCCACTTTAACGCCCACAAACCGCGAAAACCTGTGTCGCCCACAATTTTCATGCTAGATAAAAAATTTTAACTGAAATGTATTGTTCTCATCAATACCTATCGATTAGTCCAAAAAAAAGTTTTCCAGGCCCACTTTACCGCCCACAAACCGCGAAAACCTGTGACGCCCACAATTTTCATGCTAGATAAACAAATTTAACTGAAATGTATTGGTCTTGTCAATACCTATCGATTGGTCCAAAAAAAATTTGCCACGCCCACTCTAACGCCCATAACGCTTAAATCTGTATACCGCCGGTAGGTGGCGCATTTTAATCTCGCTTTGCTACTTGCATATCCCTATTTAGCTGAGTAACGGGTATCTGATAGTCGAGGTACTCGACTATAGCGTTCTTCTTGTTTTAATTGCATGCTGCGGCAGGTGGATTCGGGCAGGGAGGGAAATCTATCTAAACTTTGCCTGCATTTGTTATTGTTGCCGGGCTTGGGAAAACTTTGTCTGTGCCAGAAGTTTTCCGCCCTCCTCGTTTTTTTTTCTGTCCACCCACGATGACAAAAAGACGCTCGGAAAAGGGGGAAAAACTTTGTGCGGGCGGCGGCAAGAAGTGGAAAATCAAATGAAAGTTCCTAGCCAACGACTTAGAGGCAGCTTAAAGCACTTTAAGTTGCCAAATGTCAAGGATTGCGTATACGCAGTGGAGGCTAAATGTCAAGTTCAGTGCAGCATCGAACTGGATTTGTGGCCAAAACAGGCTGGAAGTGCTTATGAGTGCCTAAAGTGATTTATATAAAAATAATTTAATTAAATTTAGATGTTTATTATTATAAAAGTTTTGAGTATGAAATTCATTTTAAAAATGCAGAAATCATATTTCAATTAAATGCTTTATTTAATTTAATGTGGAAGTATTTACCAGCTTATTTAAATGTTTTAGAAATTATACAAAAGGCCTCTAAGCAAATGTGTAATATCAATTTAATTAAACATCAATCAGTTTGACTAAATATATTTATAATTTTGCGCTTCAATAAAAAAGTTGAATAAATTAAAGCCAAAAATATTCCAAGCTTAAATGTATTTCCCCCAGCTCATGTGTGCGCAATTTTGCGTATTTATCGAAATGTTTTCGCTAATTTGCCTAGGCAAAAATTCCAGGGAGTAGGCAAACGAAAGAAATTGTGATTAAAATTGTGTTTTTATGATCCATTGGGGCGTGACTGGGGCTGCTGGGGGTATTAAACGTAGGCCTACCCCGGTCCAACTATAAATTAGCGCGCCAGGCGATGTTGGTAATAAAACGTTTTCGCGGGCGTACGTTGCGTATACGCAATGTGGCGAAGGAATGCCAGCTCAGCCGAAAAGTAGGCTACAAAATGACACGCGCCAGGAAAAGATTTAGATTGCGATGGCTGAGAAAAGAAAAATGAATGAGGAAAAGGGGAGGAAATGCGAGGGAAAACTGTGTGTAAGCTGAGAATGCGGGAATTTGTGGAAAGTCGTAAAGCAAAATAAACACTGGCAGGCGTAAAAGTTATAAAAATGCCAAAATATAGCCAAAGTTAAGCCAGGCGAAAAGCATAAGGTAGCTGCGAAAACTTTTTGGTGGCCAACTGTTGATAGTTGGCAGGGCTTAGAGGGCGTGGCAGGGAAAGCCAACTCTGACAACCACCAAAAAAATATGAGTAACGCTGCCAGCCAAGCAGGAAAACTCGTTTTAGCCGTCTATCCAGCCATTCAGCCATCCGTCCATCCGTCCATCAATCAATCAAACCATCCATCAGGGAGTGAGAGGGCCCAAACCAGTCAACATCAATGGGCCTTTCGTAATGGGAAGCGACCGCTTTGGCAATCGACATGCAATTTATGCGAAATGTTGACATTCATCGCTTGACTTTTTGGCTCGAGTTTCGAGTTTAACACTAGGCAAACGGGGAAATCCAAACAGATGTACAAACAGATTTTAAAGCGGGGCTTAAAGGATTGCCAATTGAATTTGTATGGCATACATTATGCACACAAGGGATTAGACGGATGGCTGTGCCTAAGAGATGGCAGCCAAAGTAATGATTTTAAGGGCTGGAAATCTTATAAGAGTGTGGTAAACAAAATATGTAAACATACATTTGTGGCCATTGAATTGGGTAACCCAAGCCAGAAGTCAAGCCATTTCCCCCCAAATTTCGATTTAAATGCTTTACTTGAACACTCGATTGCGGGCAAATATTTGCTTAATGCTCATTTGTGTTATTTTTAAATTGGACGCGTTTTTCCAGGCTGTTTGCACAAAAAATTTAATTGTATGTTGCTGTTATTGACATGAATTTGTATTTTCTCTGCATGCGGTTTTTTCTCCTTTTAATTGAATTGCGAAAGCAATTATGGGAAATCTGTTTATTTAAGCAGCAAAATAGACAACAAAAGAAGTCGAGTTTTTCCAGCAACTGGGGGAATTTCTTCATCAGAGTAGTGTAGTGAGTATATTTTTTGTGCAACGATTATGCTAATGAAAAGGCATGTTAAGCTTGGCTGGGCTTACTGAAGGATCCTTTTCCCTTAAATTTCCAGCCAGACAACTCCTCTTTTTCATGCTGGTCACGTAGGCTGCTCCTAACATGAATCTGGCTAATACAATTAGAAGCCGTCAGCCTAAGGCTGGAAAGGCCAAAGGAGAGAGGGGCAAAAAACCCAGTTTCAGAATGTCAAATGTTTCAATTAAAACTCGCGAAAACAGAAACCTTAAAAAAATCCAGGGTCTTGGCAGGCCAGAAATGGATTTCCATGATTGGAGGACAAAAGGAATCGGAATCGAACCAGAATCACCCATAGATGCAATCACCGAATTGCTCCTAGCAAATCAAAGATGAACAAGGGGAAACGGATAAAGAAAGGGGGAGAAGGAGGAAGAAGGTGGCAAGTGGGAGAGGCAACAAAGTGGCACAAACAGGAAGTCTATAAGGCGAAGGCATAACAAAGGCTACGCTTCCGGGCATTATCTTAATTATGCAAAGCCGTATCGAAGGAGTAATGGTGAAAGTCTTAACCCTTGGCAGACCAAGACAATTGGTTAGGGAACTTTAGCAGCTTAAAAGAATCTAATTTTAAGGATTATACGTCCTTAATTGAATTTGTATATATTTTGTATGATTAATGCACCACCATTTAGGGACTATACTTCTCAACTGAAATATACAATAAATAATATAAATATTATAATATTCCTTGTAAGACCATTTAGCGACCATTTATTTTAATTAATCTTGAATAAGGATTTAAAGCTGTCTCGAAATAAATATGGATAAACTTAACCCATGGCTTAAAAAGATAATACAACCATTACTTATATTTGAATATCTTTTGTATGACCAAAGTATTGATAAGGGGAAACATAATCCTTTTCTGAAATTCCTGTTCGTTCTTTGTATCACCAAAGTATTGACAACTTATTTCAATCAATATTCAATATAGGCAAATTCTGAATATAATGGGTTAAGGTTTATGGCCACGCCACGCACATTTATCATCCCATTTTTTTCGAGGGTTTAGGAAACGACGAATTCCAAATTCCAAAGTCAAAGTCAATGGTTGTGCCCCAAATAAACCTAAAAGGAATTTGGGAAGTGGGTCAGGACCTCTGTGAGTGGGTGGGGAGTGGCTTAAAAACTGGATTTGAGGGCAAGGCCAATCGTGTGTGCCATAAAGCACTCAGAGCCCGAATTTCAAGCCTTTTCAACCAGCGAAGAACCTGCGACACGTGCGAAATCGTTGATGGAGTTGAAGTTGAATTGATTGCGTGCCAGTTGTGGCAATGCCGATTCCTGCCAGTGGGCGGTCCGCGGGGGCGTGGCACTCGATAACAAATGCCATTTCGCCTTTGTTCGCTGTATTGTAATTAAAATGACGAAAGCAGCGCCAAAGTTTTAATAAACTGCCAAAATAAATACGAAAGGAGTGCGCGCGAAAGGGAATCGAATAAACAAAGAATGAAAAAGTTGTAAGCGGATTGCCTTGGATGGGATGGGAAATAAGTACTTTGTATTAATAACAGAAGCGAAAGGAATGGGACTTGGCAAGAGTTGTGGCATCCGCAAATAACCAGAATTGAAACTCGAGTGCCGAGGGGGAAAAACAGCTCACAAGCTGAGATACACCGAGAAAAATCCTCACTCAGGTCTTAAGATACTTAAAAAACATAATATTTTAGACTCATATCTTCAAATTTTTAAATCAAACTTCATAGCTTGGAGTATCTAAACGTAGTATTTTATAGGTTGCAAACATTTGGTAGCCATAATAAATAATAAAATTATAATATTATAAAAATGAATTAATATTCTGCTATACCTTTTATGGGAATGTAGTAAATACGGAAATAAAATCAGATATACTTTATCTCTTCACAATATAATCTTACAGTTCCCTAGCTCATGTCAACACCACCTCATATTTTTTCCTGATAATTGTTTGATTTATTATCTTGGTGTTTACACTGTCTGACCTAATAAATTTTATATTTTTCCCTGTGCTGGCATAATTTTTCATCTTGCGTAAAGAGCAAACTGTTTACATTTGTTTCCCCCAGTGGCTGGGTTCCGGGCCAGGGAATTGAGATCTGGGTTCTGGGATTTCGAATACAAGACAAGACAAGGCTGGAGAAAAACGGTGCCAGGGGCAACATGTTCATTACACCGCCGGCTGATAGCTGTGTTTTCGCAGGTGCCGCTCATTAAATCACCCGGTAATCAGAGTTCCCGGAATGCGGTAACCAAAAGCCTAACCTTTCGACTGCCTGCTATTGTTTTTGTTGGCCGGTGTCAATCACAGTTGGCTTAATTAACATTGTGAAACAGATTTCAACACATAAATTCAAATCAGTCTGCAAAGTTTGGTCGTAAAAACTGGCTATCATCGTGGCACTCCAACTAAACATAACATTTATGTGAATATTGAGGGGAGTCGGCGGGGGTTTTACAGCTTTGGTGCTGTGCCCGTAATAATAATAACAACAATAATCATTTTGCATGATTTACGAGTGCAGCTGGCAGCACTGTTCGCTCAATGGCCATAAATTCTCATCAATAAATCAAATGTTGAGCGTTTCCAATATGAGGGCCCGCGATGTATGCAGCGTTTTCTTCTCTTCTATACTTTTTTTTGCTGAGCAGTGTGAGTGGTCTCTGCTTGTGTGCGTTTGTGTTTGTTTGTGTGGGTGAGTGAGAAGTGACATGTGTCACTCCATAATAATCGCATTTGCATGGAGCCAAACCGCCATGAATATCCAAACAGAAACTTAACTAGAAGCTCCTCGGTGCCGGGTTGAAGATCTTAGACCTAATCACGTTTCGGGTTGGGTTTCGATTTTGTATTTCTTTTTTTCATTCCTTCCATTTTTTTTTTAAGGTTCTACAGCTAGATACTAGTGCGATTAAGTATACGCATAGTTGATTGCTTAGTCTCGGGGACGCGCTGATAATACTTACAGGTTTCCATATCCACTGGATCGGGGCTGAGGATTGCGGGGATTGCTTACGTTGAAGCTGTGGCGAGACTGGATCTTAGGAACCCATTTGCCGGCCTAGAGCAGCTCCGTCTCCATCTGCGCGGCCTCCACGGTCTCCACAATGGTGGCGGTGGCCGCCGTGACCGAATCTCATGGAACATAGCGCGTGGTCAGCGCCCCATCGTCGTCGTCATCCACCCGGAGGCCACCGCATCCGCAGGCAGCCAGGTGGCTGCTCCTCCACCGCCGCCGGCGGAGAGATTGAGACAGCAGCGACAGCCTTTTGGTCAAATCGCAGACACCTGCTCCAGTTCGGCGCTGGAGCGACCCGAGTTCATCACCACCACATTCTTGGCGGCATAGTCCGTGATGAAGCGATCGCTGTTCCGCGGATGAATGTTGCCCACATCCTGGGCACAGCACCAGGGGTTCCTCATGGTCAGGATGCGCTTGAAGGCGTCGCGAAACTCCTTGTTGAAGATCGAGTAGATGATCGGATTGAAGGCCGAGTTTGAGTAGCCCAGCCAGGTGAGGATCTTAAAGGTCTGGCCACCGATGCAGGTCTTGCAGAAGGCGGCCGTAATGTTGACGCAGAAGAAGGGCACCCAGCAGATGAGGAACACGCCCATGATCACGCCCACCGTCACGGCGGCCTTGTGGTCGGACACGTGGTATGGTGAGCTGTGGGTGTGCAGGTTGCGCACCTTGAACTTCTTGGGTGGTTCTTGGGGCGCCGGATGCTCTTGTAGCGCTGCTTCTCGGCCACCTCGCCGGGCCGGGTCACCGCCTTGATGGACTTCACGTGCTTCTGGGCATAGCAGTATAATCTGGGGAGGAAATGGGGGATTAGGGGCTTTAATATTACTTATTGAGGATTTACTTTTTTATTCGTATACTTTGTTTCGAAAAATGCTTGTAGAGAATGCTTACTTATGTAAATCTTATTTAATGTATTTATTATCAACGTTTATATAGTTTAAGGAGATAGAGCGAAACAATATTAAATTCTTATTCGTTTATTGCGTCATAGCTTGGAAAAAAAAAAAAATAATTAAATCACTTATATTCTTAAAAAATATAAATGAAAAGTCTTTAAGTACACTCAAACTTCTTTAAATACATAAAAACCGCTTAAAGAAAATTGGCAAAAACGAAATATTTTTAAAGTTTAAAAGCAGTTTATCAAATCGTTCAAGGTTACATTTACTTTTTTTAGTAATTCTTACAGGAATTTATTATTTTGAACTTTTAAGCTTGGATTTAACAAAGTTAAAGCAAACAAAAATATTATTAAAGAATACTTATAAATTTTTACTTGAAGATAAAACCAGAATTTAAATCACTTAAGTACCCAGAAAACAATGAAAGTTGCAAAGTCATTAAGTACAATTGAAATTCAAAGTAAAGGAATGCCAAAAACATTTTCACAATGACAGCTTTGCATTACAATGTTTATTGTAAGTTCTTGTGTAAGCAAGATACCATCAATTATTTATCACCTAATGAATAGCCGGCTGATTGTTGCTCGACACAAATGCTTAGTTCTGCTTATTCCGCCACTGGTTACGGGTTGTCTTGCTACTGGTTACGGCTTGTAATTGATATGATAATTATTCACTTGGGTCCCTGGGCATGTCAATTAAATGGAGGCCGACAACAATGGCTCTGTCCACATCAATAACCAAAGGAAACACGCTGCGTATACGCAATGTCTGGCTATCATATCCAATCTTCCACTTGAGTCGCTCTCTAAGCTGCCACGCCCCTTCCTCTTTTTCCCACTACCACCTTTTACTCCTTGGCCAACAAATAAACAAGCATATGTGTCTGTCTGGCCCTGGAGTGTTTGCTCGTTGGCCGGTGGCCACATAAAAAGGATAACAGGATCGAGGCTGGCCAGGCACAAATTATGACGATAAAAGTATATTTATTCTGTAATTTAACCGAAATTTGATAGAAAATTCCGATGGGAATCCGTTTGATGAGAGGGATTCAGGGATGCGGGATGAGAGTCCTGGCCATTGGCTGCAAATCTCGTTAAGCTAAAATGGCAACGTGCCGCTGGCCGAAACGTTGATGAGCATCTAGCGATGGCTGTTATCCTGTTGCTGTTGCTTTTCTCTGGAATGAGAGTGTCCTTGGTCCTGGTCCTTTTGCACACGCCCCAGTCTTTTGCCAGCTCCTGGGGATTACTTAGATGGACACTAATGCGTGCGCTTATTTGTTCAACCCACAACCCCAAAACCCCCACTAAAAGCCCAACCAAACCCCTTGCCCCCAATCAGTTTCCCCATTTTTCTCTCGTGCCTGGCGGCCATCAGGGGCCCAGGTCCTTGCGGCATTTTCTGATATATTCAGCAACGCGATAGTAGCAAACTTCGTCAGTTTTTACAGCATTTTATTATTTACTTTTTACTACTTCTGCCTCGACTTCCCTTTGTTTTCCCGGCTGCTATTTGGTGCCCTTGCAAGGGGTTTCTAAAATGTTTGTACTTAGCATATATGCTACTAAAAATAGGAGCTGCATGTATTCGGATATATTTTATCTGTCATTTATTGTAAGAAATTTCTAGGCAGTATAAAATTTTTTATAAATTATATTTCAAGTTAAAATTTATAGAAATGTGATATAATGTGGCATATACAAAATATTTTTACTCAGCATACGAGTATGAAAAAAAAAAATTGATAATATTTGGTATATATTTTATCTTTCATTGCTTCTAAGGAATTTTCAGCAGGTATATAAATTTTTATAAATTATATTTCAAGTTAAAATATATCGAAAGGTGATAAACTATGGTATATATAAATATTTTTATCAGCCTACGAGTATATGCCACTGAGAAAAAAGAAACTGATAATATTTGGTAATATTTTATCTTCATTGATTCTAAGGAACTTTTTAGCAGGTATATAATTTGTTATAGATTATATTTCAAGTTAAATTATATAGAAAGGTGGAATAACTATGTTTTAAAGGGTATATATAAAGTTGCCTAAACAAAAGAAGACTTGCACTCAAGCCGCTGGTGGTTTTTAAAGCTCATAAAAATATTCGAGTTCTGGCTTTGCTTTCATTTGTACAGATATTTTGGCAAAACTTTCCTTTGGCCTGGGGCCGTTTCGTTGCCTTGCGGTTCTCTATCTACATAATTGCAGCTGCGAAAATATCTTTCTTTATGCATTTCATGTTTTATGCACAGGCAACTTTGGGGCAGCGGAACGCGGCATTTCAGGCTGACTTTTGTGACTTACCGACAGTAGATGCCAATCATGACCACGCAGGGGAAGTAGAAACTGATACAGCTCGATACGACGGCGTAGGTGGGCGTGAGGTCCAGGGCGCATGTGGGGTACTTTTTGCCATTGTCCTCGAAAATCAGCGGCTGGTCAGGACGATGGATGCCCAGCGAGATGGGCACAAACGAGACGAAGGCGGCCAGCAGCCAAATGGCCGCGATGGTGATGACAGCCACGCGTCGTGTCACCCAGCGGCCGTATCTGCAAGAGAGGAGGGGGAGCGGGGGTCGAGAGGTCAAAGGGTTGCATCAATTTGCGGCAAAGGAAGCGGAAATACACGCGCCATGCCTGCTGCTCCTGTTACTCATCCCCGGCTGCTCCTGGCGTTTCCCTTTTTGTCCTTTTGCCCTTGCGGTGAGCGGCAAAGGATTCACCCACACATACACGCAGCAGGAGCAGCCACACTCGGGAAAAGTTTCGCTTAAAGTTCGGGGTTTTAAAGCCCTTGTTTAATTAATCGGAAAGTTGGTATAGTAAGCCCCATTACATAAATTAACAGTTCGTGAAAAGTCAAAACTCTGACTGGCAGTGACTTATGTAGCAAAATCACTATTAAATTGCAAGTGAAATTTTAAGTTTGGGAAGTTGTACTTCAGGCAAACTTATCCATGATTTATTTTGCAGCTAGGAATTTAGAAATGATATAAATATTCTATGTACTCTAAAAAATAATATTTAAAGACTGTGAAGGGCCCTAACTTAAATCTGTGTATCGTAGGACATCATTTAGGTAAACTTAAGTACAATCTTTATGTAAAAAATCAAATCAATTTCTGTAAACGTACCTAAAATTATATTTAATATAATTTGTACCGAAAAGAGCTATGTAAATAATAATTTTTTCCTTATATGTTTAAGCACTGTTACTATTTTTTTCAAACATCTTTGAAATCTATTACGTTTTAAGGAATATTTTGATAGATAAATAAGTATCCCTAAATTGGGGACAATTATTTTTTTTAATAATCCCACCTTATAATTAATTTTGAAGAATTATTTTTAAAGTGTACAACAGCTGGAGCAACACGTGAAAGGGCGGAACCAGGGGCGCGAACAACAGGGCATGGACCGTGTTCCGATGTCCCGGTGTCCGGATGTCCGATGTCCTGATTGTGGCTTTGCATGTTCCTGGCAATCCCTCAGCGCCCAGCAGCCATTAGACAACATCATTTTCGGGTGTGCGCGACAAGTGTTGACCCGGCCCCTGGTCCACCCCAGAGGGATTCCCAGACAGCGGCCCGGGATCAGGGATTCCGGATCAGGTGCTCCGGTTCTGGGCCGCATGTCATTAATTACTCGCCCTGGCCGGGCGACAAATCGCCCCAAAACCCCAAAGACAACCGCACACGGTTTGCGGCGAATGGCATATGCAAATCATCCTCGATGGCTGCCTTTTTCAAGCACTTCGATTTTGCTTTTACAGCAGGAAATGAGCAGTCTGCAGCGAACGCAGAAACCAAAGCCCCAACCCAAACCCCAACCCAAACCTGAATCCGAACCCAAAAACCCCCAACGGAAAATTCGGATCCCCGGTTCTGGTGCCATATGCCGCATCGTTTTGGCTTGTGCAGGAAATCAAACAGAATAATTCGATTTCAATACAAAGACGCACTCACACACACTCACACACGTTCAAGGACGATGGCGGAGCGGAAGCGGAAGTTTATGTAATTGTATTCACATACAAATTCAATTTCGTTTTCGGCACGAAAATTGATTTCCATGTGACGAAAGCCCCAGCTTGAGTCCTCCGCCGCCTATCCACTCACCTGTGAATAGTGATGCCAAGGGAACTGTTTTTATTTACAAGCCTATGAAAAATATATGGGTAAGGTACGAATTGTACAATAATTCACTTTCCAACAATAAGTAAAGAAAAAATGTACCATTGTGGAAAAAAACTTTCTAATAAATTCTAAATTAAAATTACCTATACTTGCAGTCAAAAAAATTATTTCAGAATATAGAGAAAAATAAAATGTAGTTCTATGCTGATTATAATACAAATTTGTAGCTTGTTAAATATATAGATGTAAATTAATTAACTAATTATATAAATCCATTCTTATGTCAATAATATATTTTTGTTTTTAACTTGTAGTTACAAAAAAACTATTTTAGCATTTGTCATTATCATAATATTTTTCGAATTGAATCTTAATTATCCTTTAAATACAAAATTTTATATATTATATTTAGTTATATTATAGCAAAACAAAAATGTATTAAAATACGATATAAATAAATGTTGCCAGTGGATAGACGGTTTAATATTTATGTATTCCCATGAGTCGAGAATTTATTGCCCCTGAACAACATCGCCGTCTGTCAGCATCCCCACTGGCCCCTTACCACACCTGGTTTCACCTGCACTAATTCAGATCTTAGAGTGGCTGGGGGAGCGCTTTGATATATGCACATAAAGCTGCAGCCATTAGGTGACACACGATTTGGGTGAAGTGGAGGAGCCAATCAGCCATCGATGGGCTAATTGAAATCGTGTGTGAGAGTGTGCCAGTTCTGAAGTGTGTGTGTGTGTTTTGGGTGGATGTGGCAGGAGCAGGCTGCTCCTAGCGAAGGACATTTGCATTTAACGCTCCTATCGAAGCTGCCGGCTTGACTGGCTGCGTGGCATGCGGTGGCTTTTGTGTTTGTCCCACATGCACTCAAGAAATTACCGCAAGGCACGCACAACGATCCTTCCGCCCAGGACTCCTTTACCAGCCAAACCCCTAACAAACCCCCCCCCCCCCTGGTTTTTGTGCCGTCATTTGCATAGTTCGAGTCGCTCCTTTGCCTCTTTCACCCACTTTCTTTTTTTTTGCAGCTCCTGCCACGTCAGCTTGGCCGCTTTTGTTTTGGCATCTGAATTTGATGACTCTTTATGAGCGTTTTCGGAACTGTCATTGCTAGCACGTGCTCAGGGCACTGTGGGTCAAAAGGTTAAGAAAGTGGTTAGGGTTACTACGTCCTATTAATTTTCGCAATGACATGAATATTAGTTGCTCTTTTGAAATGGGTCAAAATATATAAATATTTACGTCCAGAGGTTAAGAAAGTGGTTAAGATTTCAAGTGGGTGAAAGATCATATGGATCGCTTTGGCAAAATTGACTACAGATAACACTGAAATACTGAAAAAAAAATCAGAAAGCGTATTTACTGCGGCCTATTTAATTTCGCAATGACATGAATATTAGTTGGTCTTTTGAAATGGGTCAAAATATATAAATATTTAGGCAATGACCTGCATTTTTGTTACTCTTTTGAAGTGGGTCGAATCAAAATCATGATATTGTAATTTTACTGTTTACAAATATTTATTTAAAATATCTGTGTCCTAATGATTTTCGAATTTTTTTGTAAACAGAACCCCTAGCAATTCACTTAATAAATCAGCTTAAGGTTAAGTTGAAACGATTCTTCTTCTGAATAAAATTGAATGTTTCTCGCACCCCATTGATTTATCAACCCCCCATCAATTTTCAATCTTGTACAATAAAAGCTCCCTAGGAGTCCCCGATGATTTCCTACTGTTTTCTGGGGTCCAACCCCATAGTTCGGTGTAGCATTTCCTCAACCACGACCAGGACAAGTGGAAAAATACAATTACAAAAAGTTCCCAGGTGCGTCATTGTTGCTCGAACAGGTTTTTGCGGTGTGCGTTTAAGTGTTGTGCCTTCGGTTGTTCGGCCAAAAACCCTTATATGTATGTACCGCCCATCAAAACTGCTTGAACCCACTGCCAAAGCCAACTCCCCCGCTGGAACCTCTTGCCTGCGGCAAACTTTCATTGTTCTTTCGGTTTTTATTGCAGTTTAAAATGAATTTCACATATGCGCCTGACAGTTACGATGATGACAGGCGCCAAAGTCAACGACAGGGCCAAACAAAAAGTGAAAAAACAAAGGGGAAACAGCGGCAAAGGCATCAACTTGTCACATAAAATACGAAAATTTCTCATTTTCGTTATTTTTGCGGGGGAGTGAAAGTAGAGAGGGGCGGTCGGCGGGTTTGTCCGCTTCATCTTCACTTTGTCTGCTACTAATTAAATTTGCACGCGCTTTTTATCCAAATTGTTTTTGCCAATTTCCCGGCTCGCAAAATCCAGGCAAGCGCAATTAAATTAAACGCCTGCAATTATTCTAAAACGCTGAGAAAACACGCTGAATCAGCGATTCCTTCTGTCGGCCGAGGGACAGGTCCTAGAAGAATGGTCCTGAATTCTGGAGGGCTTCTGGGGGTTGCTGGCTCTCGACTCTTAATGAGACGCCGGCGCGTGAACTTTGCCCCCTGAAAAAAAAAGCACTGCTGCCTCCACTTTGACATGCAAATAAATCAGATTTACATAAAGAGGGAGTCTAGAAAATGTGTACGCTAGGCACATTCGCATCCCAAGGATCTAAGTTACCATTTCTCACAAACACAAAAGCGAACATCTCTGCGCTGCGCTGAGTTTTCCTTGCAATTTTCCCGCCGCCAGTTGAGTTCAGCTCCTTGAGATTCAGATTCAGACTGAGACTAAGACTCGGATTCAGATTCAGATTCAGGTTCACAGAGAATGGTGTGAGCAAAGTCTTGACATCTGAAGTGTAAAATGTCTCGGGCACCTGAGCAGTCTATGAATCTGCGAGATACGCCGCCGGGTGCAAATGCAAACGAATACAGGTGGCTAAACTCAATTTCCCGTCAATGGCCAGCGGACTTGAAGGCTGAGGGGGATTCTACGCAAATGTCATTAACCCAAGGGCTCAAATTAATATTGGACAGCCTTGGGCGGGATTAATCAGCGTTTGAAGGGCAACATCTACATTACGGTAACATTTATCAACGAGTTTGCCTATTTGCAAATGGAACTTGCAAATTTTAAACTCAAATCAATTACAAATGTTGAGAAAAAGGGGGGAAAACATTAGATTTGGCGGAATAGCAAACTTACCATCTCCCATTACGTTGCATTCTACTTTTACGACTGGTTTCTCAATGTCAGATTAACTTTAGGCATTAAGATAAATTGCAGGTTTGAAAAGCATTTTTTTTGCAATATCCAATTTGGTTTTATCTGACTAAAGAGGCAATGTTTCCGATTAATTGGTCGGTTAACGAACAAAATTAACATCACATTGAGAAAATCATTTATCTTAGCGAACCATTTAACTTGAGGTTAAACCCATGTCATTAAATAAAGCTGAAGATAAGATAAATAAAATGTACTTATATCTCCGATTTTAAATACCGCCACTTGATTTATTCATGGATTATTTTCTCAGTAGTATGATATACTTCCAGCTTTTATAGATTTCTCGGCACCTGCATCATTTCGCAATGTAAGCAAGACCCCATGTAAAGTAGACATCCCCCTCAATACATCAAGATCAATCGAGCAATTTGTGTCATTCACCCATCATCAACCATCCGATGTCGAGCATGAAACGTTTTCCTCCTGCGGAAAATCTATCTCTTCGCCTTGCTTAATTTCACTTTCAATTCCATCCATCTATCCATCTGAACCTTACCCGCTCCCGAAGGACAAACGGAATTCAGAATCAGGAAAAATATTCCATGAAAACTGTCATTTGCCCTGCAACCTCCCCTTGGCCCCTCCCAAGCTCATTTAAATCCTTTTGCCGTGGCATACAAAATTTGCAATCTGAATTTTCAGCTCGCCTCGACATCAACTTGCCACATCAATGAAGCGTTATACGCTCGCCAACTCGTTACGTGAACCCGGCCACACAAAAGATGCACAGATAGATGGAAAAGTGGGTGGAAAATTCAGGTGGGGCAGGTGGGGCAGCTGCTGGCACACCCATGCAACATACAACACAAATGTCGTGTCGTTTTCCATAAGCGAATAAGCTTACCCCAGGTGGCAACAGAATCGGCAAAAGCAACAGCCACCAGCCAAAGGGGGCGGTGTGGAAAAAATATTTTTCTACTTTTGGCTTTTGGCTGAAAATAGCATCAAAGGATTTATTATGGCTCTTTCATGACATGGCGCTGTGGGTTAGGGCTGGCAACTGTCTCGATTTGCCGTAGTTGCCCCCCGTTGTCCATTTTCCAACCTCCAACCCCCCTCCCTTCGTTTATTCGCCCGCAACAATCTCCTCTTTCCCCAAAGGCCTTATGCAATCATTTCGTCGGGTCGCTCCGTTCTAAGCTAACTCCCCGCTCTGCGACTGTCAGCGACTTGACCAACGTCATTTTTATCACAACTCTTATACACCGAAAAAACTTATTTTAACACAAATCCAAAAATTTAAATAATTTGATACACCGAAAAAAGTTTTTTAGTTCAAATCAAAAAATTTCAATAATTTTTGTAATGTTTCTGTAGTTTGTAGGATACAGAATACTCCTTAAAAAGCTCTCTTTTCTAAACTTATTAACTGAGAAATCTAGTTTCATCTGTAATTTATAGGTTATTTTGAAATATACTTCTAAAAATTACTCTACTTAAACAAAACACGGCAAAAAAGTTTCCCAAAAAATCATGATCCTAATTTTTTATCAAATTAAATTGATTTTGTGTCCAAAAAAATTCAACAAATGGTCCAAATATGAAGTGTTATACTGCCTTATCTTCGTAATAAAAGTTCCAGTCGATTGCCATCAGTATCTGGAAACACTAATTTTTGACCATATATGACCATAAAAAGGGATAAGGATTATAAAAAATTTTAAAATTAGCCAAAATATTTATTTTTATAAGTCTACCCGAGAATGATGTCGATCGTTAGCTTAAGCTGTAAGCTAGCTGTTCAACATAGTTTTTATTTTGGCTAAGGCACTAGATTTAGCCAAATTAAGACAACAAAATCAACCAAAAAAGTTCCTGCTTTTGACCTAATTTCTTATACTAATTTTCCTTTGAATATCTTAATTTAAAGGCAATATAATGATTTCTTTCAGTGATAACACATAAAAAAATAAAATAGAAAAGCGGATAGACAAAGGGTTACCCACTCGAAATCACCCATACGAAGGAATTCAGCTGTGGCTGCTGACACATAATAAATTTGTGCGTTTGTTCTTGGCCGCAAATGTAATATTCGTCTGCCGAAAAAGCGTTTGTTGGATAGAACTTGTGGGGTCCGAGGCATTGTTGAAAATTTAATTAACACACAATTGTTGTGGTCCAGCCGGAAAAGGGAGTGGGGATCCCTGACAAGGGGGGCACTTGATGAACTAGTTTCAAGTTTACCGAGCAGACTTTCGACTGACTGGACTGCTTTTGTGTGAATTGCTCGCCACTGGAAATCAATTTCAACTGCTGGCTACCGACTGCCAACTACAAAGCGGACTAACATGGCTGACTGGCAGCGTTTTAGGCCACGACGGCAGCAGGACAAGCTCATTGTCATTGTCCTAGTGGAAGGAGCACACAAATACAGATACAGAGATACAAATACACAGATGCACAGATACACAAGGACACACAGCACCTGAGGCAGCAGAATTTGATTGTCTCTGGGGCTTCCTGCCGGGATAGCGCAGCTGGAGCAACCTACCGGATACACAAGGTAGATTGAACTGCGATAATGGAACATTTGGGCAGCCCTCAGCCCGCTGACAGATGAAGTCATTTCCAGCGGGTGTGAAAAATGTAGCCGATATCTAGGCCAGCTGGCCAAAGGTTAAAATACTTTCAATTTGAAACTGAGGAATTTAAAAGGAATTTCACTTTATTTAACAAGTTTGAAATTACAATTTTACAGCTGCCATATGGAGAAAAGTATTTATAAGCTGTGATTTTGCATAGCTATCCAAGCCATAACCACTCAATATAAATTTCAAAGTAACTAGAATACTTTTTCAGAGAATTTAGGTTCATAAGGTACAAGTTTTGCAATAATAAATTCATTTGCCAAAATAAAAACTTGAGAACTCCTTACAAATTGATTTCTAAAAGTAGTTATAATTTGTAAGATGGCATTAAAAAAAAGTTTGCTTTCAAGAACACGCTTTTTGTAGATACCTCAACATTTTTAACTATTTAAATGTTCTATTCATGTAAGAAGTTGATAGACTAAAACAAATAACTACAAAATAACGTGTAAAAAGACCTGTACCTGTACTTTATTTAACAAGTTTGAAATTACAATTTTACAGCTGCCATATGGAGAAAAGTCTTTATAAACTCTGATTTTGCACAGCTATCCAAGCCATAACCACTCAATATAAATTTCTAAGTAACTAGAAAACTTTTTCAGTGAATTTAGGTTCATAGGGTACAAGTCTTGCAATAATAAATTCCTTTGCCGAAATAAAAACATGTTTGCTTTCAAGAACAGGTTTTATAGATACCTCAAAATTTCTAAATATTTAAATGTTCTATTCATTTAAGAAGTTGATAGACTAAAAAAAAAAACTACAAAATATCCGTGAATAATTTAAAAATACTTCAGGGGGTAATTTAAACGTAGATTAAAATATGGAATTCAGAAATGTTCATATTATACAATTAAACGCTTTTCTAAAAAATATTTAACTTTCTTTTGATGTACCTGTACTTCATTTAACAAGTTTGAAATTACAATTTTACAGCTGCCATATAGAGAAAAGTATTTATAATCTGTGCCAAGCCATAACCACTCAAAATGCATTTCTAAGTAATTAGAAAACTTTTGCAATGAATTTAAGTTCATAAGGTATACGTTTTGCAGTAATAAATTCCTTTGCCAAAATAAAAGCCTGATAACTCTTAACAAACTGAGTTGTTAAAAGTAGAATTGCATTTAAAACTTGATTGTGTTTAAGAATACGTTTTGTAAATACTTCAACATTTCTAAATGTTTTAATGTTCTGTTAACTTAAGAAATTGATAGCCTAAGCTAAATAGCTAAAAGGACTACAAGTAACTTAAAAATAAAACTAGGGTAATCTAAACATAGATTTTGATCTGGAATCCATAAATGTTCCTATTATATAATGAAAACCCTTTATACAAAAATTACAACCCTCTTTTGAAGTCAAGAACTGTACCTTTTTCTTTAAGGTTAAATGGGTCCCAAGAATATAATTAATTTTAAAATAAACATGAGTATCATAAATAAATTTAGATCCCGGAATTCCAAAATAAAACTCTTTGATGAAACATCTTTCGGCAAATATTCGTTACCCTTTCTGTTATCAAGAACTGTAACTATTTTATATAATAACATTGCTCATCCAATCTGACAGGGCAACCCAAACTGCCACCACAAACACTTTAACCAGCTGGTAATGACACTTCTTTTGTTACTCTTTGTTGGCCTGACCCCGAGACCCAATGAGAATGACTTGGCTGAACTTGGCCGAAGTTCGCCCCCACAAAACCACAGCTGAAACGCTGATCCAAAAGTGCTTAGCCAACTTGAAGATGAAGTCGCCACGCCGCAGAAGTGCTGCAAAAACCCTCGTAATGCGCTATAAATCTGTTACTAATGAAACAATTATGAGCGTCGATTAATGAGCCCCTATAATGCCATAAAGAACTCGAGTGCTGGGGCACAAAAACGTGACAGGCATGACAACGCGGCGTATGAGTAACGTGCATACAGAGCACCTGCAATGGGATGACATTAATGAATCGATATGGTCCACCATCGAACTCCGACAGCCCGGACAATTAGTTATGGATTGGATGTTTTATGCATGTGACAGGAATCCTGACAATCACTCACCTGAGCGGATCCTTGATGTGAATGTAGCGGTCCATCGAGATGGCGCACAGGTTTAGAATCGACGCCGTCGAGCACATGACATCAAAGGCCACCCAAGTATCACAAAATTGCGCTCCAAAGATCCAATATCCTGCGAAAAACATAGAGGTGATATAGAAGGTGAGCGGGGTAAACGAGTGTTTGATTGCTTGTTTAAAATGCTTAATAAGTACTTTCTGTCTGGACGTGGCGGAAATTGCCATGTTGCGGCCGGACGGTAAAAAAAAGTTGTCCCATTTGCACGGCGCCAGCAACAAAAAAATGGAAAATGCAGCCGGGAAAAGCGGAAAAGCAACAGAAACGGTGCGAAGGCAACTTGTGTCACCGGTCGCCAGATTCTTGTTTTATTTATTCATGTCGTAAATTGAGTTTAAATGATTTCATAAATTCATTTCCGCTTCCTGTTCCCCTCATTTCCCTCTCCCCTACACACACACACATATGGGTCTCCTTTAAATTCCACTCGTCGAGCCAAAAGTGAAAACAAATAATTTATTTTTTCGGGCGCTTGGCAATTTCATAAGTGCGTTGCAATTATGTCGTAAACGATTGATGTTCCGTGCCTGACCAGAAACGGATGTCCTTTGAGTTGTGGGAAAATATAATTCGCCACATGGAAAATAAAGAGCCACACCACCATAGCCACATCATATACCGATGAATTCAATAACAGATTTGCCGCATTAAAAAGGTTATTTATTCGTGCTGTGGCTTTCGATGGATGATTTTTGGCCGATAAGAATATGCATATCATGCTCGTTGCCGCTTTCATGCCAGTTAATCAAGCGTACTGCAGGATACGGCTCTTAAATGCCACCGGAAGTGCCGAGGCAACTGGTCAAAGCAAAGGCGATTCGTTTCGACCCTGCTCAGCCGTCAGCCATCAGGAAATGGCAAAGTCGAGGATGTCAGGATATCAAAGTTGGACCAGCCAGTCAGCAATACTGGCTCTCTATCGATAACTCCGAACAGAGTGCTTTCAATTAAGGTAATTTTTATAAAATAATACTTTAATGTTACAGGAAATAAGAGCACAAATCACTGGGTGTTTAAAAGCACTTTTTAATTCACATTAGGTGTCTAAAAGTATGCAACGAATTTCGTTGTACTTTTGTTGCATACTTTTAGACACCTAAAATTTAAAAGTGATTTTAAATCCCTTGTGAGTTTTGTTGCTCTCCGCAGTGTTTGCCCTAAAGCTAATAAATTATAATTAAAGGCTCATTACGGATAATTTAAACAATTTTTAAACTTTTTATTACAATTTTTGTTTTGGCTAATATATTACCTTCAATTCTTTTTAGGTCTAAACTGCTATTAAGTATGGTCTTGATCTTTAAATACCTTCGAGTGCTTGGTGTAACATTGCATTCGATTTGCAAATTGTTGCTCAAGTACCTCATTTCATATCTCAACTTCCCTTCCGGGAAAATCGAAAGCATTGCCCCGAAAAAAAGCTATTTTAGGAGGTGAAATATGGGGAGTACGATGGAGTAGTAGCTTGTGTTCCAGTCAGCAAATAATTCAGGCCGCCCTCAATACTGAGGGGCACATGTATATATGCACATGAATTGCTTTTGGCCAAAAGTGTATATATATATATGCTATATGTTTTTGCGATTCCTCGGGCTGGCAGCATCTGTCGGTTCTCGACGGCTCTGTTGTTGTTTGAATTTGTCCAATTGCGCACCATGTTTATTTGCTGATTTGCCTGTCTTCGAGCGTGCTAAATGTTGCCTTGGCGAAAGTAATTCGCCTCTGTGTGGGTGCGTATCTGTGTGTGGGTGTCGCAGGACCCGAGGCATCTGTTTGTCTTGAGCAGCTGAGCGCTTTTATTTATTTTTTTCGCACTTTTGCTAACGCGGCAGCGCCATCTCGCCATCGTCACTCGGCTCCTCAGAGTGCCAAAGTCGTTTATTATTTTCACACACTCGCGAAGGAAAGTGAGTGGTTGCAGAGGCGTACGAGGGATTTTTTCAAGGAGGGCTTACAAGTTGAAGAATTTTTGTATACCCAAAATATATGGTTGCAATACATTTTTGCTTTTACAAAAAAGTTTTAACACGTCTTAAATCCATTTCTGATTAGTTTTCCTAGCAAGAAAAGTGCTCAGGACTCTTTGCAAAGAGGTTTTCCATTTTTTCAGCCCTTACATGTATGCTTTATATTAAAATAACATGTCTTAAATCCTTTTATGATTAGTTTTTCATATCCTCTATTATGAGACCCCTTTTCTACACCCCTGCTTTGCATGTATGACATATGTCTCCCCACCTCAGCACTCTTTTTCCAACTTCCCACATCACCTCACCACATCGCATCGCTTTGGATTCTGCTCACATTTTCAGACTCAAATGACAAGCTCGCAGTTTTCTTCTTTTGTTTGCTGTTTATGATTTTCCACTTTTTTGCAGCGTGTGTGCGAGTCCTTACACATGGATGTCAGCTGCATGCTTCCTGAACCGGAACACGTTGTTAGCCCGGCTCCTCGATCCCCCAATTACCCCAGTTCCCACTTCAATGGAAAAGTTTTGCCCGCCTCTCGCCTAATTTGCCTCTTATTTACTTAGCCAATGTTGGCCCGTCAAGTCCTCATCTCGGGTTTCCCGTCTCCGCCACCGCTGGAATTAATAAAATGCACCCATAAACGGCACTCGAAGGGGAAGGCCATTCGCCATTCCACTTTTCAAGACCTGCAGCTCGGCAAAACTTTGTCAGCCTCAACGGACGGGAAAAGTATCGGAGCGGGGAGTGCTTCACTGGCAGAATATCTCAAGGAATGACTGCCATTGCTGTCCTCGGAATGGCTAATGGAAAATAATCAGAATGTGTGGCTGCACTCGGGATCTGCATGTTAGCCGGCACCAGATGTACAGCTCGAATAAAATGAAATTCCAGTTTGGCTGACTATAACCATTTGTCCGACGATGGGGCGTCGAGGGTCAGCGGAACAGTTTCAATAGGGGAATAGTAAATAGAAACCCTTAAAGTCTAGATTTTTTTAGATTTCTGTTTCATCTTATTGGTAAAAATCCTTAAGTACGCATAGTTGCAAATTGCAATTTATATAAAATATCTGATTTTAGATATATTACTTTAATTAATCTTTGCCTACCTATAAAAATTTTATAAAATCAGAGTCAGTTCTTTGAAATATATAATTTATTTAATCACAATATCATCATTTTCTCTTACTTGGGTTTTCCCCAATTTTTTAAATCGGTCTATTCATTAAAAAGATATATTCAACTAAAGTTTTCAATCTCAGAAACAGCCGATTTGCACCATGCATATCTCCATCTCCCTCGCACCCCGTTTAGCTGAGTAACGGATCTAATAGTCAAGGCCGTTTTTTATCCCAATTTTTACTTAAATTAACGGATTTTGAATAAAACGTGAAAAAATAATACAAATTTAAAAGGAATTTTTAATATTACATATATTCATTTTGTTAACAAAATTCTTTCATATTTCAGGGGATTTAATATGAAGCCTGGCTTACTACCTCAACATAAACCTCGCGTTTATTTATTTAAAAAATGCAAAGCCAGCCCTCGTTTTTGGTATATGGCACGGCGGAAATCTTGTGCAATAACAATGGACCCTCGCCCGGGGAAACTCGGAAAAGGAAAACCCTGCCCGGGTAACTCGTGCGTCGACTTGTGCAGCTGACACTTTAAAAGGCATTGCAAAGCCACATAAAATCCGGCTTTAAGCGCTGCCAGGCATGTCAAATGGGCTCGAGTGGTGCGCGGCTGATGGTTGAGTGGAGCAACACCCTCGTGGGTTATCAAGCCCCCCGTTTATTTTTTTTGGGTACCCACCGAAACAGCCTGCAGCATTTTGCATAAATTTCAGCGCTGTCTAAAGCGAATTTCAATTGCAATTTTCCATTATCCAGACAGAGCTACCGATGGCATAAGAGGTACAAGGATCGGGATCCCTGTGGGATGGTTCTACGATAACGATACTCACCCAGCAGATCGTTGACACCGGCGAAGGTCATCACCAGCGAGGCCACAAAGAGGTCCGCAATGGCCAAGGAGGCCAGGAACAGGTTGCCAATGCGGCGCAGACTGCGCTCCGTGTAGATGGCCAGGCAGACCAGGATGTTTCCGGCCACCGAGAGGAATATCAGCACCGATAGGAAGATTCCTGTGGCGAGTCCAAGTCAAATGTCACACCCGTAATCGAAGCTCGGCCATCGATACCCCCTCCCATTCCCAACAATGATCGGTGAAAGCATTCATTTATGGCACGGTGAACATCGAATGAGGTTGTGAGTGCGAGTGATGTGTGTTTGTCACATGCAACATGCAATTTTACAGATAATTGTTGTGTCCGTGAGAGCTGTGAAAGTGGTTGAGTTGGTGGATTGGGTGGATTGGATGGGTGGTGCTATGCAGTGTGTGGCAGGTGGTGGGTGCCTCTTGCTGTACATTCAACGACATTTACTTTACCAACAACTACAATTGACACAAGTGACAGCGGCTCCGGTTCCTCACCAACTATTGTATCCATTTCAGAGGCATTTGTCCAGCTGCTCTCATTGTAGAACGATGTCAACTGCAATGAAACGAGTAAGGAATGGCTTGTTAAATGGTGGAAAATATGAAGGTTGCGTATAAAAGATACTACATGTTATTATAGATTGTTTTCATATTTTAAATTAGATTATGAAACCAAAATAATGATTATAAGTTTTCAATTTTCCACTCAATTTCGTCTTTGATCCCTCCCACATCCAATTAAATTTGACAAATTTTGCTTTCAATTTAATTAACAATGTCAACTGCAGAAGAACGAGTTTGGAATGGATTGTTGAGACATTAATTGATAATAACAATTGAAAACATATTTTAATTTGATTTTTAAATACCATAATTGAAACCAGGTATTTAATAGTGATAAAAACTTTCACATAAAAGTAAACTCTAGTGCCGAATTGTGGCTTTCTCCTCGCCTTTGATCTCCTCCCACTAACTAATTAAATTTGTGAAATGTTTTTCGAATTTAATTAGCTAGCATCTGCCTTGGTTTTCTATGAATTTTGCTCCATTCATTTTCCTGCTGCCGTCATCCTCGATGTTTGTGGCACGCATGTCCTGGCAGAACGAAAAAACTATCAATCATTTGTGGCATCTGTGGCAGGACCGCAGTAAGCAAGCCCTTAGAAGAAGCCCACGAAGAGGTCTGGCATTATTCATAATTAAAATTGACAAAATTTCAAGAAAATTGCCAGGGCCCGTAATGAAATTAATTTGTTTTCCTAAGCGTTGCCCTTCGAACTTTCCACATTTTCCCCACATATATATGTGCGTCTATCTATCTATCTATTCATCTGCTTGTGGCAACTTTGAGTAGGAATTTGTCTTGCGGTTTCTTTTGCTTTTGGGGCAATATGTTGGCATTCTGGCGGTTGCCTTTGCTTTAGTAGCACCAGTTATTTACTCGATGGAAATAAACCGCCCACTCGCACGCACCCCGAACAATTGAGCCGAGTTAATGAATTTATTAATTAACACGGAAGGGTACATTGCAATTAACCTGGCCGGCGAAAAGGATTCGAAGGATCCGAAGTGCCTGCAGCTGGTTGCGTATCCACTTGGTGTCCTTTGCACTTTATTGCCACGGGAATGTACACACAAATAACCATAATGAAAGCCATAATAAAATGCTCAAAAGCAGACCCGAAACCGCTGACAAATGCAATTAATTAATTCAAACATTAAACCGCCGACGTCGTATAAATATTTTCCCTGTTGCTATTCAGACTTTTCCAGTTTCCCTCCTTTCCCACCCACAAAAAGTTTTTTGTTTAATTAAATTTGTTTCGTGTGCACGTGTGTATTGCGCGTAAGCAGCTTAATACACTTAAAGTTGTTAATTGTTTGAAATGGAAACTTTAGTTTAATCGGCTCAAAATGCGGTCATAGAATGCCACAAATGTTGCATACTTATGGGCCGCGCAACAGGGCGTATACGCAATTTCATGCCCAACTATTTGTCAAAGGTTAATTTATTTATGCTTAGATTAAGGCAAACACGGACACCGTCAACATTAGTTAAATTGCGTAAGTATTTAACCAGATGAAATCAACTAGTCCTCTGGGCGGCAATATAAATGCACTAAAGTGCGATTATTTATTCATAAACCCTATTGATTCCTCCACTGGAGCAAATCGCTTAAGTACTCAAAGATAGGGTTTCGCAAAGGGATTCCCGCGTGAAATGGACCATAAACGAACAGTAAATAACATTAATTGATGCTTCACATCATGGGCAAAGTGCGCCGGACAGTAAAAGACACTTAAGATTATAAAAATTACACCAAATGCCAACTCATGTCAAGTGAGTTTTCATTAAAATCACCAGCAGCTGCTGCACGGATTCAGTAATGCGGCCGAACATTATACTGATGTTAATGTTTACGTTCATGTCGCTGCTTCTTTAGCGGCAAAGGCATCATTAAAAAGCAGTTAACAGTCCGGAAGTGAAAGCTTGACTCGCCGATCTCCGCCATTGGAGAACCATGACCCAAATGAAATGTCAATTTCCACCCAATATGCTAGAGGGAGCACTCCATCCTCTTTGATTAAAAATTTAACTGTCAATTTTCTTGATACAATTTTATTAGCAAGATATCAATTGATGGTAGTTTTCACTTTATTTCTTATTTTATTAAATTTAATGTATACCGTTTTTAAAGATAAATGATGATGATAATGAGGCTATACCGAAAAGGGACTATTTGGCATGTTTCGAGGATTGGAAAAAACGTTGGCATAAGTGTATTTTATCGGGAGGAGTTTAATTTAAATAAAATAAAATTGATTTAAAAGAGTAAATAAAGATTTTTCATTTTACAAGGAAAAAAAGCTTACTTTTTGTCCACAGTATTATGAAATAATTTATTAAAAATCCATTTTCCAGCAATCTTAAACGGGTTACAAATTACATGATTTGATTACGCTTTAAACTAATAATAACTGTATAAAAATAGTTTTACCCTTCACTAATAAAGAAGATTTTTTAATATATTTCATTATTACTCATTTTTGATTCACAATTACAAACTACTTTGAACAATTTAAAACCATTTGGCTGAAAAATGGTATAAAAAGCTTATTAATTATTAATTTTGTTATTCCATTTCTCCAGTAAATCTCTTGACAGTTTACACAATGTTTTAAAAAGTATTTCTAAATCGCCTCCTCTTAAATAATCATTCTACCAATCCGAGAGCTAAAAGCGGAAATTTAGATGCTTTCACGGAACAGCGCGCAAAGAGAAAGCATAAACATGGCATCTGCCAAGTGTGTGCTAAAAGAAAATTTAAACAGTTGTGAAAAGGGGGATAGTCGGGAAAGGACAGGGAGCACAATTGTGACAGCAGTTACTGCATTTAATTGGCAATAAAAGTGGACAACAAATGTTCGTGGTCCGCGTTCCTCGAAGGCCTCCAGTGGTTGGCAAGGAGCATAGCCAGAAGATCCGAGGGTCCTTCCTAAAGGACATGGACTTGGGAGGACTTCAGTGGACAGTGAGAAATACCAGGCTCTCGCTTGAGAGTCGCACTTGGGTGCTTGGGCTTTGGCTTTGTTTGCAGAGTTAAATGGTACAATGCGTTGATTAAACGTCAACACACACCTGCACACTCCTCCTGAAATACACGAAACACACCTGGAGGCCCTACAATAATAGGGCACAAAACCTGTTGGCAGGACAACAACAGCAAAGGCCGGAATTGCTGCCCACCTGTCCGACTGTCTGTCCTTTGTCTGGCCGTCTGGGTAGGCGGAAGTAGTGTGATTTACAAGTGGAAAAGGACGAGCAGGCTGGCTGAATAATAAGCGAATGGCACCAAAGGACTCGCCGAGTGCCACACTTTACTCTACTTTACTTTACTTTACAGTGTCATTTGAGCACTTCCGCCCGAGGCAACACAACTAGCAACGATAACAAACATCAGAACAGAGCAACACAGAACAGAACCACTGCCTCATGACCCAGGGCCTAGAATAGTTGTTAATTGAGTGCTCTGTACAATTACTAGACCGAAAACTGTACAACAATGGAATGAGGGTCCTGGGGAAAACATAACTGCCATGCCCCAGCTTCCTGTTCGGTTCACAGAGCATTGCTGTATGTATAATGCGATTTCCTTGTCGAACGTTTAAGAAATTTGCAATCAATGCACTACAAAAATGGATTAAGAAAGTTCTTTTTATTCATTTGTAATTGCTTAAATTTCTTTGCCTCTTTTTAATTTATTTATTTTTTCTTTATCACTTTAACAATGAATGTATTTTATTTTAGCTTATAGTTATACAACATATCATGAAAATCATGAAAATAAAATAAAATTGAAGATTAAAATTTTTACAGTACCAGCTCTTTAAGAACATTCTAAATCAATAATCTTTTTTTTAGAAGATTTTCTTTATTTCCGGTTAGGGATTTATTAGGGTGTTACCTACCATCCTTTCAGTGCAGTATTCAATTTCCCCTCAGCTTTCAACGTGATTTTCTTGTCGGCTTCCACAAAATCTATTCTCAATTTTCTTGTTTTTGGTTCAGTGCAGTAATAAATTTTCAATTTCCCTGCACTTTGAACTTTCGCAGGCCCACGGGTTTTCGGGGCGCAATGAACCCGACTTGGTTGGGTGGGCAAAACCAACTAGAGTCGCTGCTCCCTGCTGTTTAGCATACATTTAAATTCTTACAATAAACAAGAAATGCTGTGGGCGTCTCTGGGAAGTACATATATAACTCGTATACCAAAGGGATGGGGATCTCACGTAGGAGCGATAATACTACAGCCTACAGACGGCTGATTTATGCGGCGAGCAAATATTTATTGTTTGCTTTCGAAAACTTTGCAACAGAACTTAAAGTTTTACTTAAGCCAGGCACTGCCTCGTTATGCAATGTGGAAATGGGTAATGGGGAGAGGTTTTCCTAGGTGAGGAAGCAGATGCTAACTGCAGTGACAATTGCGAAAGTCGGCTATCTCTCATCTGTGGGCCATTGTCTGGATTGTCAATGCCTCGTCCTCCAGGATTCCGAGAAGGAGTTGCTCCTGCAGACAGCTGTCATGTGTGTGCTTTCCCCTTCATTGTTGAAATTTCGGCTTAATTAAACGAAGTCGAAAGTCAAGAAAGGGAAAATTGCCGCCGACACATGTGTCTGCCAGTCAAAACTGTCGTAATTGAGGGTCCCAGCCTCTATGCATGGGCATTAAATGCAAATGAGCGCCTGATGGCGCGGAAAAGCATGTGACATTAAGTAGGGATTTTCCTCCTCCAAGTGGAGTGCTCCCCCCAAGATGAGCAACGTGCCCTCAATTATGAATGAACTAATTAGATTCCTACGCCAGGCGGTGATGGATAGCAAGTTTGTTCTCCCCCGAGCGGGCTTTTCACACTTTCCGCAAGTGGCTGGCATTTTTCGGACCTGAGAGAGATACTAATATTTACTGCCTTTAACCTCAAGCCAGACACCGACACGCTCCTGACGAATTTGTCGACGGATTAATAATTAAAATGACCCTAAGATGGACATGGAGTAGGGAAACCGCACCACTATTTCTGCTTCCAGCTATGGCAGCTTGTTATTAAAAATTCATTTTATTTGGGTCAGGATGTGCCAAAATCCTTGGAAAATACTTTCAGTTGATTGCTTTTTCAAGATCGTTAAGCCATTAATTAAGTCAGCAGGATGAGCTGGCCATTTTCTGTAATCCAGGTGAAAATTTGGAGGGCAAAATATCTTAGTTTTCATGTTTTTTTAATTGAAATATTTTTTTTTTATATGGTTTGTAAATCGATTAACTTTTTAATAGGTTTGTTGATTACCAAAATAAACAAAATATTTCAAAGTGGTTATCTCTTTAACTCCATTTTAATACAACCTTGCTTGGAGCTTTCAAGTTAAATGGTTTTTAGTGGAAACATATTTTAGTTAATTTGACTTTTCATATATATATTTTTATGCTTAAATCAATTATCTATTTTAAAGTGGGATGGCTACACTTTGATTACTAGCTGTTATGCTTTAGTGGTTTTATATACACCCAAAGTTAAGACTAAGTGTTATAAGAACAATATTTACTAGTCTACGAAGTTAATTCTCCAACCCAAGTACGCTCAATGGCAATGATAATTAGCCGAGACCGATTGTTTTGCTCCGATTGGCCATTGTGTGTTGCTTGGCAGGTAAATCGAATGCTGCAGTCTTGTTTGCCTTATCGCTGCTCTATTGCCTGCCAATTTTCGGAGGACCGGCGATTGTTTGTTTTGGCAGCTATTCAGCAAACTGCCTTGTTGATTTGCCTGGGGCCGATTGTCAACGTCAGGATAATTAGCTGCAACAGGAGATGGCTCCGCTGGGCTGTTGCTGTTGTTGTTTCAGCTGATGTTGTGCAACGCTGGGTGGAAGGCTCTTAAGCTGATTGTAAATGCAGTCTCCATCGCTGCCATCACTCAAACTACCCAACTTAATCTGCAGGATACCCCATCTGCACCCACTTTTGTAGTAGCATCGATTTTATACTTTTTCCACAGGCATATATCTTTTCCTTTTTCCGATTTTCCACTGAAAAGGAGTGGAAAACTTGGCAAGTGAGCGATGTCAGCCAGTTGTGTGCTTAACACAAACATCCCGTTAACTTGCACAAGTGTCGTCTGCACACAAACACCACTGCAGTTGCACATAGATACTCGTCCGTACATATATACATACATCACATGAGTGTAAATACAGATACATCAATGCAAACTGCACTTGTTTCAATTGAAAGCAGAAAAAATGGCGACTGGAATGGCAGAGAGAGCCATATCTCATGGATTTTTCTTAGCCGTGTCGAGTTTCTACACACTTTCACACTGGTTTCAATGGCGGAAGGACCCATTTGATCCTTAGGATTTTGAAAATATTCACTTACTGGTTATTTTGTGGGACAAAATGTCTTACACAAGAAAAAATCATCAAAATATACTGCTTTCTTATAGCAAGAAAAATATCAGGTCCTCAGTAATTGAAATATTGGAACCCTTTTTATAGAAATAGATCGAGGTTTTCTTGAATATTCAATTCATATTTTAGTATAACGTTGAAGATATTTACAATTTTTATAAAATGTTTGTTGCTTTCATAATTATAAATAAATTCATAATGTTATAATACAATATCTTACACAATCTAAAAATCGTTTATATATTTATTTACTATTTATCCAGCTCATTAAGTTTTATTTCCAGTGTTTAAGTAAATCCTCCCTTCTGCAAAACTCAGATTTCTCAGCAGTAAAAATGTAGTCGATTATCTTGATTGTATTTTGGCCATAGTCTGGCAAACTTGAACACCCGGCGCAGATGATTGACATGACCCTAGCCATTTTATATGGTCGTGGCCCCATTAAATTGACTTGTCACGAGTAATCGTTGTGCACTTTTGTGTCATTGCCGAGCCACCGATATCAAAAGCTCAACTCGAGTAGGAGAACCTCATAAAAAATAGCTGAAAAAGGGCCACCAAAAATATAAAAGGGATACAAAGATATACACATGGGCTAGCGCCGGCAAATAAAAAGAGGGTTTATGGTCAATCAGCAGCGAGCCTTTTTGGGCTCACTGAATACCGAATCCCTTTGACTGCTCATCGGGAATCCTTAGCCCCATTCACCTGGCCCTAAAATGAAAGAGGTAAACGTAAAAATCACGAATAACCTGCTATTTTCATTTGCTTTTCCTTTTACCCTGCCACACAAACAGAGCAAAAAATGTGTGTGTGCTACTGTGGAAAAGAGTGGAAGGTGCAATTAAATGGCAACACCTAGACAAACACATTGTGGCTCTTGTGGCCAAGATTAATGTGGAATGGTCGTGAGCCATCGGGATACGGATGCACCTTCCTTTGGGCGGGGAAGATATTATGATGGCATGTGTGTGCCGTGTCCCATGCGGTTTCTATATACATATATATGTGTACCCCACATATTCGTGACCCGAATCGGGGGAGCCAGCATCGCATCCAGCTCATTTATATTGCGGCTAGCCCCGTGATTATGGCAGGCAGCTGTCACACACATTTAATTAGGCGAAATTGGGGACATTTATCCGAGTCCACTTCTCCGACTCCTTGCCTTGTGTGGCCAGGATCTAATTGAAAATTACCGAGTGCAACCGCCAAAATCAGGCCAAAAGCTTAAATCTTGAAAGCAACATTTTGTGCGAGAAATGCTTTGTGAATTCCTCGGCAAGCACAATCAGAGGAACAACATTTTAATTAAATCTTAAACAGTTTACACACAAATGAAAGTTAAGATTATATGCTAAATACTTCGGCAACAAAGTTTGAACAATTACAAGGAATTTGAAACATCAGTATAATCAAATAACATTTTGTTCTTAAGTATGCGTGCAAAATGAAACAGAAATTATATATTATTAATAAACTTGAGGGGTAATGCAATTTTATGTCAAAAATTAAGTATTTCCTTAAAATTACAAACGTATTTAAATTCATTATCTAAGTTTAAGATTAAAATTATTAAAAATACATACTATGTTTAAGAAACTAATTCCAAATGTCAAACAAATTAAAAGGAATTTAAAAAATAGGTAAGAACTTTGTTTTTCAAATCTTGATCTCTATTTTAATACTGTCTTAAATCTACATTTTATTGATTTTTGACTGATGATCATTTCATCATTTTAAAATATTGGCCATAGAATATATGGCTGCCACAAGTGAAAATTTCTTTCTTAGAAAAATTTTCTATTTATTAAAACTACAGCTTGATTAATATCAAATATTTGCTAGTATTTCGCTTGCTTTTAATCGAAAACTACCAAAGCAAAAAACACATGAAAATATTTAAAATAAGCTTCAGGGCAGTGCGAAGGACCATACAACTTCACGCCAATAAATTGTTTAGTCGCCAACAAGCAAACAATTACTGTTTGATAGGCCTGATTTCAATTGGCCTGGCTATCGGGCCACGCCCCCTTCCCGCCCACTGCCCACTGATTTGGACAAATTGCTGGCGGAAATTTGCGCAAATTCCAAAGCCTCTGGCCCAATACGTATATATAAATGGGCGGCGGGATAACAATAGAGGCGATTTGCTGAATGGAAAGCGCAATCCACATGGCAGCAGCAATAACAAATAAGTCTATTAATATTTTATTATTATTGCTATGCAAAGTCTGCGAACAATGGCAAGCAAAAGTTTTACCTCGCGCTTCTAGAAAGTGCGGATTGCCATCCAAGAACGCAAAAACACAATGGATTTTTAGAGGAGCGGAAAGCGAACTGGGAGGTTCTTTCCACGAAAAGAACGAACATAAACCCATTTTTTATGCATGCAGGCAAGATTTGTCGAGTGCAGATTAATAATTCAATTAGATTGCACAACGCGGCGTATGCGTGATGCATTATGCAAATGTCAAAGGAGAAGAAACGAGGGGAAAAAGCGAAGCCCAGAAAGACAATTTCTGCTGACAGATGACGGGGACTAATGTCAGTGTCACCCTGCGGTTAGCTCACATCAATTGAGGCTGGTCTCTAGAATTCCCTTGTCTCTACAAATCAAGTGAATTTATTGAAAATGGGAACATTTCATCTAAAACTGAATCAATGTTCGGTAAATCACCGCAAAAGCACCCTCAAATTTTTATAAATTACTTGAAAACCTATTTGCGTGGAAAATGTGCGGAACATAAACATGATGACATCGTGATCCTGCGATAAATGTCGTCGAATCATCCCAACTCGTCCCCATCCAAGTTACGTGATACTCATTATTTACATTCGATTGAAAGTTAAACGTGCGAACAGATGAGCACAACTTTGCCGTACCACACAACAAGTATTTAGATCTATATCACCCTCATATCCTTTACTGCTGCCACACCAAGCACGTAAATTGCTCGTTCTCCCAAGAAAAAAAGATGAAGACAGCACCCAAAATGGGAAATATAAAATACACACGAGTGAAAAAAGGGATAAACTTTGGTTTTCGCATACATCCTTGATGGAACTCCTTTGAAAACCGGATTATGCATCGATGGAGGTGTGTGTACTCGTATGCTGGCGAAAGTTTATCCATGTGCTGGCTGCTAATGAGGCTCGCATTCATTTTCATTTACCAGCTGGCTGACTAGAAGTGAGATAAATTAAAAGGAATGCCAGCGGATGAAACTTTTGCTAACTGCTAACCTTTTGTTATAATTTAAACTTTGTATTATATATTATGGCAGCGTGTGGCATGTGTGTGATAATCGTGTGATAATCACCCATGGCTCACTGGGGAACTCTTTGAACCCCTTTGTCTTGACAACTCATTAAGCAATCTCCTGCCGGATTGCTCATACGCCCCATAAACCAGCGAACCACCCCAGGAAACTCGTACGACAATGTTCGGGAAATATGCCAGCACGTAATAAAAATGAAATGCTCATGAAAGCCAAGCTCCGTCATCGCCCGATCGGAGACAAAGACTTTGTAAATTATAGTGGCGATGGATACCTAGAACTACACCAAGAATATAGTGAAAATCCATGCAGTGGCATAATCACAAAATATTACGTTCAGTTTTGTTTACCATAAAAATTGAGAACTGAAGAGGTGTGTATAAAAAAGTATTGTAATCTTTATATATGATTTTAGTATCAGAAACAGAAAGACAAAGTCGGACACACACACATTGTAAATTATAAGGGCGCTGGATACCTCTACCCACACCAAGAACATCTAGAAACCTCATTCTGGGTTTATTCATAAAATATTACGTTAATACCGGATACAAACATATTGTCTTTTGTGTATATATACCATTTTAGTATCAGAAAAAGAAACACAAAGTCGGAAGCAAAGACATTGCAAATTATAGTGGCTATAAACATCTCAGAACTACACCAAAAATAAAATCAAAATGTTTGGAATTATTAATATATGTATTCTCAGTTTAAATTGTCCATTAAAAATGAAACTTAAAAAAAAATGTTAGAAATAAGGAAATCTCTTCTTTTATTCTGCGTATCTTTATTTATATCACATCATATTTCAGCCCCAAAACTTTTTCATTGTATTCAAAAAAACCTTTGTATATTTTAAGTACATTTTTTTTATCGTTTTTTGTAATGCTCTGATAAGTGTTGAAAAATTCCGATGTAATGCATTTTGAAATATTTCAAACAAAGAACAATTTTTTCATCTTATATTGATTTTAAGAGAATATTAAATGATACAATTTTTTTGACTTGAGATATTTGCTATTGTCCTTATATTTTTTCTCTGTTCAGCGTATTTTACGAGCTGCACATTGGACATTAAGCCAAAGCCAAAGCCTGAGCGAAAGCCAAAGCCAAAGCCCAATGAATGCCTCGTTGGCAGCCACATAAATACAATCGACCCACTTCGGGCCTCCAATCCCCACTACCTACTCCACCCAACTCCCGGACTCACGGACTCACCGTTGTGCCATCGTAGCCATTTGTCAGCAGTTGGATGTCGATTTCAATGTCCAGGTCCACCTTGGCGGTCGTCAACTGCAGCGGCAGGTGATCGGCGTCCAGCAGCGTGGAATTTGTGGAGAATCCAGTGTTGCTGCTACTGTTGCCACCGCTCCCGCTGATGATGGTGGTGCTGCCCACGGTGGCGGCGGATGAGGTGGTGGTGGTGGTGCTAAGGGGGCTGGTGGTGCTGCTGGCGGTGACCACCACTGAAACCACTCCGGCTGCCAGGGCAGCAATTGCCCGCATTGCATTTGTCATTGGGCAGAAAGGGCGATGATTAGAGGCGTCCTGGGCGAAAGGTCCTGGGTGTGGCGGCGGAGGCTTCCCCCTGTTCAGCGAGAGATACTCAGTTACGGGTACGGCAATAAATTGCCCCACAACGGCAATGCAGCATTCTGCTAATACACTGCGAATCGGAATGCGGCAATGGCGATTTAAGGATGCTCAGGAGGACAGGATTTGTGTGGCAAACATCGCGGAAAACGCGACCCAGAGTCATGTCCGGCCATCAATCAGGCGAAATTACAGCATTAGAGTCACACTCCTCGAATGATTAATTATATATGCTTGGGTTTTTTTTTAATCGCACATGTACACACTGGTCACACACACATTTGAGGCATAAACACACTCACACGCACACGCCCGTCAAGAATTCTCGATCGGCAATCGGAAAATCCAAGGGAAACCCCTGTGAAATTCGGTACGGGTGCTTATCTATGGTTTATCTATTATTATCCGGCTGCCTCCGAACTGCCGAGCTGAACCGTGCGAACTGAAGGCTGAACGTCGACTGTCCGGATACGCACGACTAACGGTATCTTCAGTACGGCTAACGACCAATACCAATCCAAAAGCAACGCCGTGGAGTATGCAACAACTTTCGAGTTCCGACGGAGGAGCCGACAAGTAGTCCATTCAACAGGATGGTTTCGAGGCCCCGTCTATAAGGCGGAAAATGTGCGCTGCGCAGTTTGAAGAGAGAGAGAAAAGAGAGAGAGAACGAAAGAGCCAGCTGAAAAGCGGGAAAAGCACCTGTTGTTCCGCCGACGCGTTTTCCTAGCGTTTCGCCAGCGATTCCGGCGCGACTTTGGCCGCCCTCTCCATTTGTTCTCATTAGCAGACACAGAGAACTACGATGCAGTGTCATACTAAACAGAATAGAACAGAACTGAGGAGTGACTGCCTCAACTGCATGCAAATGGAATGCAATTGCTGGCTTTGACAAATCACCGCTGGCAGACCCGCAGGCCGATGCAATCTTTCAATTGAGATACCCTCACCGAAAGAGGTACTCCACAATCGGGAAGTGCACTTTGCTTAAATATCACAGAATAGCGACCTGCAATCATTGAATATCTTTGATAGAGGTGGATACAAAATATATGCATCTGTTTAAAAAGTAAAAAAAAAAGAGAATTAAACATTTGTGGCCAAATTACATATGAAAACGGTTGTTGGACTATGAAGAGATTTTCTAATTTTATTACTATTGATTTATCAAATTCAGTGGTTTAAAAAAAAACGTTGTTTTTGTTGAATTTTATTTGTAATCCCAAAGAAAAGCTTACAGGTTTCAACATTTCTTAGGAACATTTTTACCGGTTCAAGGAAGCAAGATTTTCACTATTAAAGCCACTATTTATGTAGTTCTTGCCTAATATATCTAGTTTTTGATGAGATAGTTAAAAGTGGGGATGGGCGTTTAAGGCGTGCCAGGCACACTGTGCCTATTTTATCATTAGTTAAATATTTGAAATTAGCCAATATACTTATATTTTATCTCAGTTGTATAAGGTTTATCTCAATATCTATCCTATAACCATTCAGAATTCCTCCAGTTTGTTACAAGCTAAAGAAATTATCATTTATTTTGGCACACAATTCAACTAAATCAACAACAATCCCTCAGAACCACATGCTCTTGAGCAGCCATTCCATGTGCTTGGCCACGTCCGTGTAGATGACGGGCAGCGTGAGATTGCACCGGTTGGTCTTCCGCTGTCCGGCGGAGACGACGCCGCGCAGCAACCAAACGTCCTGCTCCTGAAGCATCAGTCCTCCGCCGGAGTCTCCGCTGCAGGGACCCGAGGCCAGGGCATTGCTGGCGCAGATCGTGTGCGAGGTGATGAAGTGGGCATTCTCCGCGGAGAGATTTCCCCGACACTCCGTTTGGGTAATGATGTCCGTGTCCGTCATCTTGGCCCGCCGTGAATTTCGATTGCCATTCTCGTCCTCGCCCCAGCCAGCCACATAGGACTTGTACCCAGAGGGCAAATCCAGCAGATAGTTCTCGTTCCACAAACAGATGGGCTTGATGTAGTCATCAAATCTATAAAGGTGGTTTTAAACAGGTACTTAGTACTTAGGTACTTAGGTACTTACACAGGACGATCAGCCAGTTGCAGTAGAGCCAAATCGGCATCGGTATATACACTGGGATTATACTGCTGATGGAGCAAAAGTAGCGATACACCACTGGTATATCCCGGTCCAAACAAATCCAGGGAATTACGACCCAGCGAAACTGTAGTCCTTTCAGCCGGCAAATTGCGACTGCCGAAGCGAAAGCAATGGGCGGCAGAGATCACAGTTCTGGCCGAGATCAGGGTGCCACCGCACAGGAAGTTATAATCCTTGCCCACCTGCTCGAAGAGGGCCGTCATCCAGGGCAGCTGTCCCCGTGCCACCTCATTTCCGCCATGGATGAAGGGCGTCTGGATGGTTTTCTCCCGCCCACACACGCCGTTAAGTTGTCCAATTGTTTGGTATGGAAATGATTGTACGGGTGGGACCAAGGGCACTGCTGGTCTAACTTCTTGAGGTCTCTGCCTTTGAGGAGGAGGAGGAGGAGTCTGCTGCGGGCGGCTTCTTTGGGGTGGGTCCCGTTCGTCATAGACACCTATGTTCCTTGGTGGAGGCTGTGGACGGCTTCTCTGAGGAGGTGTATCCTCCTCATTGCCTCCTGAGAAGTTCCCTGGAGGATTCCGGGACCACTGTGGCGGATCGGGTCGCTGAGGTGGCGGAAGAGCTGCCAAGGGAATACTTGTTCGCAGAATGCGCGACAGTTTTAGCTTAATGCTAGGCGGTCTAACTGCAAGAAAAATAGGTCAGTAAGTCCGTAAGTCAAACATATATGGGTTTAATCAACCTTAAAGCTTTACATTTAATACGAGCAATTAATAAGTAGAATTTTCTCAGCACCTCTTTATGTTTTTATATGTTTTTACACTACCCATACATTTAATATTTGTAAAAAATAGTATTTAAAATTGATTTTCACACAAAAAGGTTTTTGGTTTGGCCACTAACAATTTTTTATAAATCTTTAAGTTGATATTTATCTATGTAAAATAGAGATCTACTTACAATCTCGAGACTGGCACACAATTTCCCCATTGACCGAAACCTTGGTAAGTTTGGGCACTACACCCGCCGTTGGAAAGTCGATTCGGTAGTTGATGGGCTCTTCGTTTCTCAAGCGATAATACAGTGAGTCCTCATCTTCCAAGAAGTTAAACATACCGGGGGTGGGCTGCAAAAAATAAGATGGGTCAAAACCAGTCGGCGTTCCCAGGGGGCAGCTATAAATTCCGATCGACGTCACGGTGGTCAGATTTGTAAACATAACTCAACTGATAGAAAAATAATAGCATTGGCAGCTGAGCTTAGGCGGCACATCTCTCGATTAACGTAAAAACCTGTTCCACAACTTTAAAGAAAGCGAAAAGCGAGAATAGAGCTGAGAAGCTTTCGGGTATTGGAGGTTTTTCCCAAGCGCGTTCTTTCTTATCAGCCATGCAATTGCCATGGAAATCATCTTGACCAGTGAGCCCAAGCCGAACTCGATAGTGGAAAATCAGACATCCCATCTGAGAGTGAGGTCAATGCTTGATAACACTGACTAGCATAACTATTGCAAAGAGGAAGAGTCGGGAAAACTTACCGGGGCTCTATCTCCAGGCTGGGAAAGTTCAATACGAACTTCGTTTTCCGCATTCGTATTATCCAGCACTAGTTTCAAATGTCCTATGTACTCATTCTGGTACTCTAGATAGCGAAAAAGACCAGGACAGGCTACGTATGGCAGGTGTTGAGCACTTATAAAGCCGATCTGCAATATGGTGATCAGGAAACCGAGTAGCTGCAGTTGGCACATGGCGAAGGTGGCGGAACCTTTCCGGAACAATAAATATTTATAAAAACAAATGCGACTGCAATTTCACAGCATGCAACTAGCCGAAAATCCGAACTTAAACCGCACTCATTGAGAGTCGCGCGATGAATGATTGGTATTAGCTCAGCTAATTCGCATTAGTTTCCGATCTAGCTGAAAAGTCGGGTCAGAGACAAAGCTCGTTGACTCTCTCAACCTGATCGGAGTAAGTTACGCGATTACAGTCATACTCTGCGATTTATTGGGAGATTCCGCCTTTGTTTGATCGCTTGGTTGGGATTGCCTTAAAGGTATTTCAACCCTAACGAACCCAACAAAATAGTATGTCATTACCCTGATTGATGGTAAATTAACATAGAATTCAAACATTTTGAAAATATTTGAAAATAAATTAACATTTGTATCAGACCCAAGTTTTAGTCTGGTTTTCTAAGATTATTTATTCTAAAAAGGTACTGATCGCAAGTTGCTATCACGTTATTATATGGACACATGGATATCAGTGAACATCAAAATAGTTTTTTAATGAAACTTACATTTATCGCAAATATTAAAAGCGATAAAATAATTCATCTAATTCATTAACATAAAGTTGATGCCCCTAAGTATTAAACGAAAACGTTTGCAGTGTATACAAGCTGTGCATGACTGATTTATTTTTCCAATGATTAATGAATCCAGTTAGAAATACCCGTAGCGCGGACCGCACTCTTGGACCTTCCAGTTACGTGGCTGCCATACATATATTCATGAGGATCTCTGGCACACCCCATCTTCCTTTCAGTTCCACATATTTCGACGCACCCAGTCGATGTGCTTGGCCACATCGGTGAACACGGATGGTAAGCTATGATCGCAGGTGCCCTTCTCCTCGTCGATTTGACCCGCCGAGGTCACTCCCCTTAGCACCCAAACATCCTGTTCCTTGAGCATCAATGGGCCACCTCCATCGCTGGTACAAGGTCCTGCTCCCGCTCTCTTGGCACACAGACTGCTCGGCTGCACCAGTTCTTTGGCCAGCTCCAGGCGGCAGCTCGACTCGATTACGATGTTCAGGTCGGTGACCTTGGCCACATCCGAATGGCCGTTTCCCGACTCATCCGGTCCCCAGCCAGCCACATAGGTCTTGTGACCCTGCGGCAGTTCCATTTGGTTCCTAGGGCTCCACAGGCAAATGGGTATTACGTAGTCGTAATATCTGTAAGGATATTTTTTATAGTTTAAAAAATTATTAAAAACTAAACAATTATCTTAGCGATGATATACAAATTAAACCTTTTCTAGCACTAAACCAATTTTGAAATTATATACTTCATATATTCAAAGATCAAATATTCCTTAAACTCACCCTACTGGGCTATCCAATCTGACCAGTGCCAAATCGGCCTCAGTAAACTGCGCAATGTTGAATCTATCGTGGATAATCAACTGGGTGACCCCGCGATATTCTCCCGGGGAGTGAATGGCAAGGGTGTTTCGACCCAGGGAGATGGCCAATCGATCGGCAGGCAGATCCTTGCCAGGAACTCGAAAACAGTGGGCCGCCGACAGAACCGTGGATGTCGAGATCAGCGAACCTCCACAGATGAAGCGGGGTCCATTGCTCTCCCGCCGCTCGAAGATAGCCACCAACCATGGCAGTTGACCCCTTTCCAAACTCGTTCCCTGGTAGATTAGAGGAGAAGTAATGGTCTTCTGACGTCTCTCACGACCGCAGGGATACTCTTCCGATGATGCAGTCTCCTGGGAAACACGCTCTTCGTTATTCCTAAACGTTTGCGGAGGATCCGTATTTCTGATCGTCTGCTGGGGTGCAGTAGGCCGAACAGGATTGTTTATCCTCTGCTGGGGGACTGTACCCCTATTAGGATTAGTGTTGAGGTTCTGAGTAACAGTATTTCGATTTGGAGTGGCCTGCTGAGTGGCAGTACCCCATCCAGGATTCGAAAACGTAGGAAAAGATTCATTACTTCGCCAAATATCTTCTCCACCATCCGGGATCCTTGGTTGAGTGGGCCCACTCTCCCTATAGACGCCTGGTGAAGGCACAAGACTGACACCATAGGTTACCCAAGTGATCAAAAGAGTTATGCCTGTTCTTGGCTTGGGATCTGGAAGTTATTCGGATCAGTTTCGTATCTCTGAACTTAACAGAATATGAACTTACATTCTACGCCACCGCAAAGCTCAATACCATTCACTTGCATGCCAGTTATCTTGGGAGGGATTGTGGGTATGGGGAAATCGACACGGTATCGAATAGGAAAGCCATTGCGAAGATTGTTCTGGGTAGTCTCATCTGTATCCACCATGGAAATTTTGCCCACATTGTCCTAAAATTAAAGAGGGGTAATTAAGATGTACAATATTTAAACAGCAAAACAGGAATATTTTAAATACTATATATACAATTTTTGTTACTAATATTTGCATTTGGTCTAGATCCGATTATTTAAATAGTATTATCAATATTAACTAGTAAAGCAAACCTCTCTTTTTCCCTGAGACTTGTTTATAGCGTTTTTTTTTTTTGCTTTTGCAAAGGCAATTGTCATTGGGGGCTTGGGAAATATCACAACCGCAAACAAGCAAAGTGATAAGAGCTCCAGAGGCAATGTAATAGAACTGAGAATTTCCCAGCAAAATAAACCAAATCTTACCGTGAAATCGTGATATCCAGGCTGGGAGAACTGAAGGATGAGCGACTGGTTGTTGACCAAGGGATGACGCACTTTCACCAGACCGATGTACTGCCCCTGGTAGCCCTGGTACTCGAAACGCGGGGCACAGCCATTCCGAGGCAACTGGCCAAGACCCGATTCAATCAGCGATATTACGAGGAGAGCGGTCACCAGCTGTAGCGGACTCATTGCAACTGCGTAAGTGCCGAGCTTTTCCAATCTGTTTTATTGAGATTTTAATCACTCGTTCTAACGCTCAAGAACCTCACTCCATGAGAGAATCCAAGCCTCTGTAAACTAAAGTTTGTTTATAACGTCAGTGGCTCTCCCCACATTGTGGGTTTTTACAATATGTTTTCGTAGTTCCACTCTTGAGTGGTAATATGATATTACTAACATCACTTCAAGATTTTGAGATTGGTTATGCAAGTCATTTTATTCTTCCCGCGTTTGGAATTCAATTTGAACTTCGCCTTGATAGGTCATTTGCATTTTAATGAATTACTACGAATGCATCATTCTAATCCTCTCCGATTTTCGTTAATGAAAACTTTAAAGATATTTAATATCTTACATATCAACGATAGGAGATTTCTGAAAATGTATTTCAATAATATATGATCAATATATTGCTTTGAAATATTATATTTATTTTTTTCTTAACCTAGTAAGTGCTGAAGTTGCCCTGGATGTGTGCTATATGTACTATATCTTTGCCATTTGATGAATATATATATTTTACTCCCTATTTGCCAGTGGGGGTCTCACTTTCCTGATACTCCTTGATAATGACCTCCAGCTGACTTTCGATTTCTGTCCGCTCCTCAAAATATTCCTTAAGAGTTTTATCCAGGCACTGGTTACTTTGCTTCTGGATATCCTCCAGCTGATTGGACTCAATCCATAGGTTATGGAGATTCTGTGGAGCATTTTGGAGGTCAACAGTAGCTCTCCTAGCGCCCTTTTGGCACTTTTTGGGCTTGATACTGGGACACCTTTCCGTGGCTTCGATCACCTGCCTTGTAGGCATTTGCAGGCCATCGATGGACTTCTTCAAATCCAGATTAAGTCGAATCTGAGCCCAGAGAAACTGATTAACACAGTTGCGCAGTCGAAGGACATAACGATTGTTAAACTCTTCGGTGATGGATACAGCTTCTGCTGTTCTCAGACCTTCAGTGGACTGCCCCACCTTTTGAACTTTCGCTGCGGCCCAGAACTTCCATTCCTCCTGGTGTTTTAGTTTTGATACCAATTCCGCCTGCTGTCCCTTGATTTTCCCTAGACTTTCTCCCAATGGAGAAACGCTCAGACTCACGCCAGATAGAACTTCCAGTACTTCCCGCAGAGCATGTCGCCTTTTCTTCTTGTGAGTGTTTGGTAAATCGGATAGTATTTTCCATATAGAATTATCCAGATACTCCCTGTATTGAGTAATCGCAACTTCATTCTCGTTCTGCAAGTTGTTGGTTGGATTTAGAACCAAAACTCCATCACCTTTATAATATTCCTGATCATTGGGCAGGATTCCCTCGTTTCCTGACTCGTATCTTATTGAAGGGGTGGGATCTTTTGCCAGGACTCCATCTTGGATAATGAAAAGCACCGAAAGGAATTGCAGAAAAATGGTCTGCTGCATCTTTCCACCAACCTATTGAGAGCTTCCGAATCGTTCTGGCCTTAAAGAGATAACTCATTGGGTTTTAAATATGCAGCACGCTTGGCAAACATTTGTTCAGCTGATGCCAATCAGTGAACAGTCAGCACGTGGTCATATATGTTTATATATTACGCTATATAATTGTTAGATGGGCTTGCACTGCAAAAAAGTAGTTGGGTTCTATGATAAAGACTTAAAGTTAGCAAAAGAAATTTTACAAAATGCTGTAGGAATATTTTAAACTTAAATTGTTGCATTTTTGACAACTCAAAAACTTTAAATCCTTAATACTATAGATCCTTTAAATTTTAAAATATTTTCGTGTGTTTTTAATATGAAATATTTTGGTAAAGTTTTTGTTATTTTAAATATTTCTAATATAATGATCACCTTTTAAGATAATTTATACTTTCAGTGTATCGATTAGCATTTAGCAAAGCCACTGAATTATGAATCACTTCAAGTCTAAAGAACTACTCATCAAAATAAAAAGTAAACTTTTTAGTAATCCTTTTTTTGTTTTTTAGAAGCGAGTGACAACAAAGTATCTTACCTTTTTTTTGGTTCACCATTCATCCATCAATGCTAGCAAAATAATTGACATAAGAAAGCTACAAACTCGTTCGTCCAAAAATCACCAGACAATGGAATACAAGTGCTTTGGTTTGAGGTTTCTTTAATCTAAGTGTGTACAAAGTAATCACGTAACTCAGCGGATATTATCGTTTATCCAGTCGATATGCTTGGACAGATCGCAGTAGAGTACATACTGGTTCAGCTGGCACTTGTTGGAGGGTCCGCGTTCCCCGATGGAAACAATGCCCCGGAGCAGCCACCGATCGCCCTGCTTGACCATCAGTCCTCCGCCGGAGTCGCCCAGACAGGGACCAGATCCATCGCGGTTTCCCGCGCACAGACTGCGGTCCGTCACCATCATCGATCCCCGCCAGGTGCTGGCACAGACCGTGGGACTGGCGATCTTCGCCTCCACCACCCGGGGATACTGCGTCCGGGAGTCCGACTCATCCCGACCCCATCCCGCAATGAAGCCAGAGGAGCTCGCCGTACTGCTCGCCTCCGCAGTCCACATGCAAATGGGCGCTATAATGTCGCTGAACCTACAAGAAACACAAAAATAAGTATCGGTTTCTCAAGCAGGTACAGGAAAATAATTGCTCTAAATAAAACCATATTTTAACAATTCTTTCAAGGATAAGATTAAAGTGTTAAGCATATTTACTTACGTGACTGCCCGCTCAATCGTGATCAGGGCGATGTCCGCATCGGAATAGGATCGGGTACTGTACTCCGGATGCCAGAGCAATCGCCTCACATTTCGCATCTCGGCGCCCTCCTCTGCATAGTCATCCAGATCGTAGCGTCCGAGTCCTATGACCACGTTGTTCTCCGACATCTTGTGCACACAGTGGGCGGCAGTGATGACAATGCTGGCGGAGATCAGGGAGCCTCCGCACTTGAAGCTCAGGGAACGCGACACCTTGTGAAAGACGGCCGATAGCCAGGGATACTGACCACGAGGGTACTCCTCGCCCCGCACGATAAACGGAATCAAACTGCCCTCCCTGCCGCAAGTTATTAGTGATGAAGATGTTCGTGGATTGAAGTTTTGGGGTGGCGCAACCGGCGGAGGATTGGTGGCAATCGGCGGTGGACTGGTTGCAATTGGTGGAGGATTGGTGGCAATCGGCGGAGGATTGCTGGCAACCGGTGGTGGTAAAAGTGGCACAGATCTCGCAGGTGGATCCCAAAAAATCTCCGTTGGCGTGGGCGCTGGGCTGGCCAACTGAGGTCTCAAAGAAGGTCTTCTATCGGAGAATGTCCGCCAGGGTTGCCGAAAAGCCGGCTCAAAATCACCGCCATTAGTGGAGTAGAATACGGATTGCACATCCACATTGGTGCCACCTCTGGGAATGGGATTCGATACGATTGAAGGAAACGGCGACAGTGGTTCACTGCGGAAAATCACATAGAAGCGATTGAAGTAGGTCTCATTTTGCCCGCCAGCGTCTGAAATTACAGCCAATTAAATAAAAATATAATATAATACATGGAATGCAAATCACCTTCCCTCGCCGAGCACAACAGCTGACCGTTGAAAGAGAGTAAGGTCAATTTGGGCGGATTCCATCTGAGGGAGACTCGGAACTTATAGGGTCCCCTTGCCCTTTTGATTGAATCATCATCTGGATACGGGTTCAGGTTACCCACGGCTGAGGCCTGCGGAGGGGACAAAGTGGTCAGGTCGGTTGTCATTCCAGAGCGAAGATCGCTGGCCATCTCATACATCATTATTACCCAACTGCCAGAATCGCACATTGATGCGACCCTGCGACAAAGTGGGCAGCGTAATCTCGCCCTGGAGACCCGTGAATGGATCGTTGACATATTGAAAGTATTCGGGGCAAGTGTTCTCCGGCAGAAACTGTCCCCCGGCCAAGGCGATTAGTGATACCAGTACGGCAAATTCCAGACCCATACCTTTTTGAGATCTGGGATTTTTTTGAGATCTCGGTTCCGCACGCGACAAGCAACGCTGGGCAAATAAAACAGACTGTGTTCGAGCAATTCCGCTCCCATCGGATCTCGACGGGTTGTTGAGTCACTCAGCGGTGTCTGGGAGTAAACTGGAAATTCCGCATCGTGCGGAGCCAATAAGGCACGGATTATAGATAAACATTAAGAACAAATCTGCCGACGCTTTAATACTTTTTCAACAAAATAAAATCATTATGTTACTATGGATTACTAAAATATAATTGGTAAATTCGGCACTTCTTTTATATTAAATAAATAATAAATACATTACGAATTTTTCTTTACATTTGTCAAAATATAACAAAATTTTAAAGCATCTGAAGAAAATCTCCTTGGTTTTTTAATAATTAAGTTTTGTAACTTTTTTTCTATACTTTTCATAAACGTCCTACAGAAAAAAAGGTAATTTATCAGGCAGAGCATCAGCAGGCCTAACTTAGAAGCTCACAAACTAGATACCCGCTCATCTTTGTTTTGAGTGAAAACCCCCACTCATAATAAACATGGGAGATTCTGTATAAACAAATCTCGCCAACTTGTATCTTTGTTTTCTCAGACACGATGTGATCTTGAACTCAACTCAATTTTGTACTTAGATTCCGTAGACGGTATCGTACCAAAATTTCCCTGCCAACTGGGAATCACAGTTCGAAATTCCAGTGCTTACCTCTTTTATTTTAAATATCATTATACTCTCAACTAATTGGTTTTTTTTAAAACGGTAACCATGGTAATTAATAGACAGTAAGACTTTTATTAGATTTTGTACAGAGATGTTTTAATTTGTCTATCTTCACACACACACTTTTCACTTTTAACTTAGTTAGTTTCTTAAGATTTGAACACCGAATTGATCTTGTCACATCATATCACCATATTTTGACGAACCCAGTCGATGTGCTTGGCAACATCGCAATAAATCACGTACTTGCTAAGGTCGCATATATCTCCCTGGCGAGGCGATAAAGAGACGACGCCCCTAATGTACCATCGGTTATTTCGCAGGACCATCAGTGCAGATCCCGAGTCTCCGAAGCAGGGGCCGTGAGATTCCGAATTCCCAGCACAAACGGTTCGTCGTGTGATGAAGTCCTCCGCCCGTTTCATCTCCTTGAGGCACTGATCCCTCGGCACCAGTCGTACACTCACAGTCTTCGGAAATCTCGTCTTTTGGGCACTTCGATCGTAGCCCCATCCAGCCACCGCTCCAGAATCTCCCTCATTCGGTGGTAAGCCCATATTGGAGCTCCACAGGCAGAGTGGCTGGATGTACTTGGTGTACTCCATCGCCGCGTTCAGCACCAGAAGGCCCACATCCGCATCCGGAACGGGACTGCCTTCGTAGGCGGAAGGAGTTATCACCCTGGACACACTGACCAACGAAGCACCGTTCTCCGGATTCTCGTTGCGATCATGCCTGCCCAGATAGACCCAAAGTTGATTGGCTTCCTTGCCATAAATACAGTGGGCAGCCGTGATTACAGTCCTTTTGGAGATCACCGAGACCACGCATTTGTACGTAGCCGTGGAACTACCTTCGTAGAGGGCCGCCAGCCAGGGATACTGACCCCGGGTCACCAGATCGCCTCCGATTTGCAGGGGTGCAAAACCTTCCACGCCGCACTCCTCGAAGTCGGACTCAATCCTCGGTATATTTCGATTAAGGAATGGATTAGAGCTATGTTGGCTAGGGGGCGACAAATCGAGAAATCCCGACTGGAACACTACCCTATCCCTCGGCGCTGCTTTTGGAGTATTCTGGACAAATCTGGGCACTGCCGTTTCCCTCGGCGCTGATATTTGAGTAATGGGCGTTGAGGTGGACATAGACTGCCGCCGGGTCATTGTGCTCGAAGGGGCATCGTCTAAAAAAAGTGAAAAAAGGCGATTAGTTAGTGAAAACATTAAAAAAGGTTTAGAAAAGAAAAAATCTTAAATATATATGATAATAGGAGTTTTTCTTGAAAAGAAAGTGATTGGCAGAAAATTTTTTGAAGAACCAACTGTTTAAAAGTAATCAATATTATATCAAAGTAGTCAATGTTTTAAGATATTTACACTAAAAATGTCATCTATTCAAAAAATATATATTTTTTAAAACTGTAGCGAATGTTATTGTCATCTTTTCTGTTTGACTCAGAAGCAAACTATTTGTTTGTAAATAGAAACTCATGATTTGATAGTATGAATGGAACTTCTGGAATGTCATCGTATTTTCAATCCAACTGACATTAATAATAATCTCTAGAGGCTCATAAAAAATCTAATATGACAATAACTCACATTCATCGTTTCGGCACAAAAGCTCATCATTGAATTCCGCCCGGATAAGTTTGGGCAGCTCGTCCCCGAAGTTTTGGAAGCGCACAAATACCTGGCCACGTTCTCCATTGCGTATCTTTTCGAAGGCGCTGTCCTTAGACGGATATGGCTGGAGAGATCCGACAGTTGCTGCCTGCAAATAAGGTTTACAACATAAGCTATTGAATATACAACCCAACAAACACTCACCTGTCCTGTTCCGTGGGCATTGAAGACCACCTCCCATTCCAAACTATTGACTCCAGCGCGGGGGGCAGTGAAGACGCCAATATAGGCTCCATCGCTTTCCTTGTAGTAGGAGAAGTACCTTTCGCAGTTGTGTTGCGGAACTTGCAATGCCAATCCGAGATTCAGATTGAGACAAAGGCCAAGCAAGGTCAGCCACCAGATTGTCATTGCGACGGGAACAACCAATGTGGAGTGGAGCTGAACGAGAACTGGGACCCAAATCACAATCCACAAGCGAATTGCAATGCATTACCCTCTCGATGGAAATGCGGATCTCTCATCAGATTGCGGATCACCCCCATTGACGGATTGTGGGCTTTACCCAGCCATATTAAGTATTTAGTTGAGTACTAGCTTGGAATCGTACAACTACCAGTTATTACAGAACCTGATTCTGCTCAGAACCATTCATCAGGTGACCCGCTCTTGAGAGGAAAACCCCCCGGCATATTAAACATATGGGACTTATTAAACAAACCCAGTTTTCTTATAGGCATAGCTAGCCCTAGAAATCCTCTCTTTTTGCTTCTCTCTGTATAACATCATCTCTTAATTTAGCTCAATTTTCCCGATCTTGCTCAATTGCTAGAGCTACAAGAAGAATAATCAAAACAATAAGAGCCACCGTTATTGACTGCAATATCTGAAATTTAAATACAAAATGTAGTGTGACGTTAAAATGACTATATATAGAATATATTCTTAAATAATATCGCAATCCTTTCAGAAGTATTAAAGGAACTCCAAGGTTTTGTATTAGATATTATACTTATAGTTACCGATCAGTGTGAATGACCTCCGCGTATTGACGAATCTGAAGTACCATTGTTTTGATAACATTTTGATAATGTTTTCGAACCGATAAGAAAATCTTTTCTCTTTGGTATTTCATTCCGCAGACTCTTAACTTTACTCAGATCTGCGGCTGCCTCTCTTACGAAGCGGATTTGAGTCAGATTCGAACTTTGCATTTGCGAAGAAAGTTTCTTCAGAGCCTTTATCGGGCGAGGCATGGACAACTTTTAATAATATAATGCAAGGTTGTTTATGTGAATGTCTATTGAAAATGATGTTTGTGGGGCGCCGTAAGTAGCGACAACGCATTTGGCCAAAAACTTTTCTCTACAAAACAAAAAGAAGCAATGTGAATAGGGGAAGGGCTCCTAACTTCGCGACACCCGCAACTCAATTCTGGCTGCATTGTGGCCGCCGGCTCCCCAATTTCCCCAACTGCCTGGCGGCAACTTTTATAATCAGTTCCAAGTTTGTTAAGCTTTGTAATAATTTGTTGAGATTTGGCGCGAAATGTTCGCTGCTTTTTCGATTTTTTCTCTTGATTTTTTTTTGCCAGCATTTGTTGTGAATTTGTGTGCCGGGAGGGGGGTCTCAAACTCAGCGGAGGCACTTTGACATCGTATCGGAAGTAGGAGGGCTTCCGCCCGCTTGTCAATAATCCGCTGGTAAGTGGAAATGGAAGGTAACAGTGCGTCTGACTGCACTTCAAGGCACCGCCAATTGAGCGGCCTAATTGGAGCGGTCCCTGTTTGGGCGCCACTTCAACGTGATGGGCTGGCCAGGCCGGGCAAATCAAGTCGAATCAAATTAGGCTTGATGAACGGGAACTCTTGAATAACGGCCAAACTAGGTTAACATCACTGGCACGTCGAAGCTAAAAAAATTTGAGTGATTTTAGTCCCCTGGGGCAAACAAATTTGAGTGATTTTAGTTCCCTGAGGAACAAACTTGTATTCGTGGGTGACACAAAAATCTTTTACGTACTTTTCCCCCGAGAATTACTCTACAAGAATAAGAAAAAAATTCAGACTTATCATAATAGATTCTATTTTCAATTACTAATACTCATTTTATTAACAATTTTTTTTTATTTATAACCAATATTACTTAATTTTTGACTTTTTCTTCAACTTATGATTTTTTTTAACATTTAAATTTTTTTTTTAGAATAATAACTTACTGTTCAAAGTTAAACTGTTTTTTTTTTTAATTTTTAAGTTAGTTGGTTAGCTAGTGGCATCCAATAAATGAAGATCCCCTTCTAGGCCCTGCGAATTATTTTAAAGTTATCACAGGTGCAGATGCCGCGGAACCGGCTGAAGACGAAGACAAGTGGTTCACCGCAGGTCTTGAGAAGCTGCATTTTTTGGGCATACGTATAGCCAGTGCGAACAGAGCATTGGAGCTCATCATCCCAGGAGTTATCAGCCGATTCCTCCACCAGGAGCGTGTGGAAGACATTGAGCAGTTGCAGGGATCGATCCATGCGAGGTGTCCTAACCAAGGCTAGCAACTGGATATAGGGACGAAACTTGATCCAGCGCTGGCAGTCCTTGATGTCCACTTCGGGACCCAGATCGATAATCATTAGCTTGCAATCGAAGTCGTGAATGGCTTTCAGTATGTCCAGTTCCATGGGTCCCTTGAAGCACTTCTGCAGCTCCTCGGTGAGGGTGAAACCCAGTTCGTGGCTAGGGGTCTGCATGGTCCAGGGATATTGGCGATTGGCAAATTCGTAGGCCAGCTTTTGCCGGCGTTCTTGTTCCATTCTCAGGTGCACCACCTCCTTATCGATGGGGCGAATGGCCTGGGATCCGCGGCACAGGAAGTCACCCTCTGCGGGACCCCTTCGCTCCTCCACCTCCTTGTTCAAGGCCTTTTCCGCCTCCTCCTCATCAAACTCCTGCCGCCGGGCTCCTTCACAGCATCGCAGCTCGTGGGGCGGCATGTAGAATGGATAGCCCACCTGGGCCAGATAGGTGTGCCACTCCAGTCGATTGAAGGGCTCCTTGGGCACGAAGTTCTCCTCCGCCTTGCTCTCAATGCGACAGACATTCTCGTCCAGGATCAACGGCCATAAAACATCGAAGAATGAACTGCCCAGCGGTAAGGCCCTATCGGAGGTGTTCTTGGAGGGCACTCGATGCTCACTCATTTTGGTATTGGCTACTTTGAATTTCTATTATTTTAATTTGGCCTGCCTGGCAAATGTGTGTAAATGGGAGTATTATTTTACCTTGCTAATAAATGCTCAGCAGAGTGACACAAATCAGCCAGGCTCTCTGTTATTATACACCTGGAGAAATGTTTAAGTTTTTGTTCCTATAAAAGTTATGTTTGCACAATAATAACAAAGAATGTTAACGTCTAGGATTTAAGTAGAATCCATTTTCATCCCTAACCATACGAAATGCATTATATTTTTGTACATTCTTTAGTTCATTTTTTAGGTTTTAAAAGAGGTTGTGTTAAAAGAACTATTTATATACAAATCTGCGAAAATAGACAATAAAAGTATTTCATAACTAAGCTTATATTATTAACCTATTTGAAATTTATAAATATTTTATTGAAAAACTTCTCTTAAAATTTTAAAGTGTAATCAGCAAAAGTGTAAAGTGTTTTCAGCAAATAAATCAGACCATGCCACACCCCCTAATAACAAATTCCTCCCCATTTTCTATAAACAAACTTGTTTGTTTGTTTGTACTTGTACCTCAATTTATGCGCACTCACAGGCAATAACGGTAAGCAAGTTTTCATCTGGAATCGAGAATCGGAAATCAGCAGCAACAATTTGCGTAAATTTTATGACATTCCAGGCCGTATATTTACGGTAGCCGAGGATCGCCATCGCCATCATTTTATGAGCTGAAACAGCGAGGTGAAATTCGGTTTTATGAAGGGATCCAACAAGATGGCCACGATTTTCATTATGCTCGTATTTCGTATATTAGTTTTAGGGGGCGGGGCATGGCTGTGACAACAGCGACGAGTTTTCGGGCTCATTAGCTTTTACGGCTTTGATTTTATTGCCGGCGGCAGGGGGAAGCTTTAATTTCGAACACGAAATGTTGCCTATCGCAGGGCGCATCCGCATGTGAGCAATAAATTTTCATAAATCAATTGTGCGTGCCACATTGCACACAATCAGCAGACTCCCCTAAAAAAAAATCAAACCCACAAAAGGTTTGAATTTAGATTTATTTCCAAGCACCTAGAACAGAGTGACGAATGCTTATTTTACGCCTCGATGTTGAGCAACTTATTGAAAATTTGATTTTAATCCAGGATTTTAATTTCAGCTGAAAGATTTATGGCATCTGGCTTGCCAGCTGCTGTCCAAAGTGAAATTTTAAGCTGCCTTGGCCAGAAAATGCGAACTTTAAGTGACCCCAAGTTTGCTTTTCTTTTATTTTTGCTTGTGTTTCGTCTATTAAAAAACGCGACTACTTTTTGCCGCTTTTGGGCCACAAAACAAGCTGTATATATATATATGCGCGTTGTATATAAAAATTTATGCGTATATTTATTGTATTTTATTGGGGCACTTAAGCGACAGACTGTAAGAGCATACCGCGAGAGCAAAAACCCAAAGAAAAAGCGGAGAAAGTCAGCGTGGTATAAAAATAAGTCAAGAAGAAAGCCAGGCTAAGGAAAAAACTGAAACAAGTAAGGACAACTGAGACGCTTATTGACATAAAAGCCAATCATTTTCAAATGGCTTTAAGCATTCGACAAATGGAGGAGCAGACCGGCAACATCAAACGGAAAAAAACAAACAAAACTCGAGCGTAAAAGTAGAGTCGTATATTTTTTTGGCTATGCATTTGAGTTGGCACACCGCAGCATAAAAAAAAAACGAAGCAAGAAACGCAAACTTCCAGTGGTTGCACTTTGAACCCGGTTTGCGGTTAGAGGTTTTCTACATAAATAATCACTTTATGAATTTTTTCAAGAAAAAATACCTCCGCGAAACTCTCTCAAGTAGAATACTTAAATATCGGTGAAACTTTAAGGACCATTTCGAAGTTTGCACTGCCAGACTATTGAATATCAATCAAATTATCACTGGAGCAAAATAAATTTGATTGATGTAGTGCTGTTCAGCCATCAATCATCAAGGATTTCGGTGCACTGCACTCTGCTCAGCCTTCTTTTTATGCAAGTTGATAAATCACAGTAAAAAAAAGAGACACTGCTGATTTTTATTTTTAGTGATATTGACACAATGTCAAAGTGTTTGATTTGTAATGAACAAATAGGGATTTCACTTGTTTTCAGTAATTTTTCATTGACCTTACCTTAAAATCCCGGCATTGATAAAAAGCCATTACTATATGACAACTTAAATATTCAATTCTCATTATTTTAGGTCCAGAAAAAGACATAAGTTCATGGGTTGCCGAGGCTAAACTTGGACACGCATGAAGAAGGTCTTATTGAAATATTTCTGAACCCGCCTACATCCATATTATGTGAGTTGCGTGAAAGTCGGTCGACAGCTTATTTATCTCGGTTCAAGGCCGGGAATTCATAAGGAAAACAAAACCAACGGACAAAGTGGTGGCTCGAGGAACCTCAAAAGATTTCCTGGGTCTCGAAAAGCTGGACTGGCTTACAAATGAGCCTGCCCACCTTAAATAACAAAGCGGGAGCGGCACGCACCAATACACTGAGAAAATTAATTATAAATGTAAATGGGAATATTTTAATTTAGGAACAACATAAAATTATCAATCTACCACTTAATATGGCTAAAGTAAAGTAAAACAAAATGTTCAATCTTTTTAATAGCTGCTCAATATACAAAACAGAAATGGAAAATCAAAGTATCGACCTGTCAAAAATAAATAATAATTATCAATATAAGTTTTAATGCCAGATAGCTTTAGTTTATTAAATAAATATAATACTATTTTAAACAAATGATATATGAATGAAAAATTTTAAAAATGTTAGAATACTTAAAATATATTAATAAAGTAATATAATTTAAATTTCCTGAACCAAGTTACTTTACTTTAAAAATATATTAAAATACAAAGCTCTTATTTATGTAAATTAAAAATAATGGTAATACAAATTTTAGATGCTGTTCTAAGTGTTACGATATTATTTACAGTGCTGCACCCGCAGCAATAGATGAGGGGAGTGATGAATTTCTGGCTGGGCTGCCATCAATTCCATTTAATTATTATGACACTAGAGGGCAGCGCAAACAGGCCGCAATAATAATGGAGGCCGACAAAGAGATTACCAACACCTTGGGAGCTGGAGAGCTGCGTACCAGGGTCGCCCCGAGTCCCCAGCTGCCGTAATCTATTCTAATGGCTAGTGTTGGGCCAGGCGATTTGCGAATCGGCGGAGGGAACATTTCTCATCCGCCATGTGGGCGCCTGGGCGTACGCGGCGAATGCGCAACGTGTTGGTGCAAAAGTTTGCCCCAAGTTGGGCCAAGTTTCCCAGTCTCCACAGCTCAACTCGAGCGGGAAAAGCGTTAGGAAAGCAGGACGCCAGGACTAGGACAACATCGTTTTCACGCTTGCTCTGTCAAGTGAAACCAATTTGCGCATTTTGTCTGCATCGCATAGCATCCCATAGCACCATCTTGTTCTCGTTCTTGTTCTTGTTCTGGGCTGCAGGCAGTCCTGGAGTGGCAGACGTTTCAAATTCCCTCGCCCTGCACTTGACATTCAATTTTCCCTTGGAGCCACAGCCGTCTAATGAATGCAATGGCAAATTCGGCCCCACTGCTGATTACGATTTCCGTTGGGGACCAGTCCAAACTCTCGGCGGGCAGGAGGATCCTCAAGATGCTGCAGCTGAGATGAAAACCGAACCTAATGGGCCTCGACCATCTGCATTTGACTAATAGGCTCACTTTGCGGATTCAGGTTAACCGATTTCCCTAAGTAGGTAGATGTCAAGTTGGCCATTCCAGAAATGCCTTGACAGTTGGCTTCATTTATGATAAAAGTGAATTAAATAACTTAAAAGGTTTCTTTTATTTTATTTTTACTCAACAATCATAACCACAAGAAATAGTTTTTTATATTATCACAAAAATACTAATTTAAACCACTTGCCAAAAAGTAGGCCATGCTTTTAATAAGGATTTTTGTTAGAAATGGCTGGACATGTTGCATTATTTATAAAATGCAATTTAAAAGTTATATGGTTAAAAAAAGGATTTTCCCTTGAGGATAAATACTTGTCACATTTTTAATTGAAGAAAAATTTATTGAGTAAAAATCTTACTCAAGTATTACAGTCGCAAGAAAATATTTGTATATTATCACAGAAATACTACATTTACTCAGCTGCCAAAAAGTAGGCAATGCTTTAGAGCTTTAGAGCTGAAAGCATTCCTGCTTAGATTATTTTGTAAAAATAAAAATTTTATTAAATATTTGCAATTATGACGTTGTTTAATCCCAATATTATGGAAAACTTTCAAGCAGCCTGAAAACAAGACCATCGAATTCCTGGCTGTTCGACCCCTGTTTGTAAAGGGGGAAACTAGAGATTCATGTTTAAATAGAAATTCTCGCCTGGTCATAATTTAAAAACAAATTCCAGCTGCCTTCATTGTTTTGCGGTGACCCCTTGTAGCGCCCTCTCTTTCTCGCCGCCTCAGGCCGTCTCTTTCTGCGCCAGCGAGTGTGGGTGTATGAGTGTGTGTGTGTGTGTGTGGTCGTAAATCAATATTTAAACTGGGTATAGTATGCTCGTTTAGTCTTTGGCTATGGGTGCTGTGCTCTGGAAGCCTTTCAGCTAGAGTTTAAAAATAAAAAGCAACCCAAACTCATTCAACTCGTTCAACGACTCAATAAATGTTGCAAATGCGCTGTTCTCTGCGTATTTATTTAAACGACAGCGGAACGTGGAGATGTGGGTAGATATTTCTGTAGCTGGAGAAGGATTCTCCCAGGAGCTTCGCTTCGGTCGAGTGTCCAACGATTTTCGAATCTCCTCTACAGCAGAGGGGGCAGAAACATTTCCAAACACTATTTATCTTTATTTGCCTCTCGTTCTGGCCCTGTCTGCCCCTCTCTTTCCCACCTCCCATTTCCTGTTCCTGGGCAGTGATATTTGTTATTTGCTAAACGAAATGATATATACTGGCGTGTACATGGCTCTGGCCAAAGTTGTCATTAGTCATGCTTTGCTGCACACACAGGAACACGCACTCTTGAGCTGGCCAACGTTGCGTATACTCGATGCGCCACTGCCACTCCACAATCACTGCCACATCCCCATCCACATCCGCAGAATGCCCCATTCACAACTCAACTTATCGATTATGACATAACTTTCCCTGGGTTTGAAACTTTATTCATAACGTTGCCCTAGCCCAGCACCTTCAATTTGCCCCCTGATGTTTCGTTTCGTTTCGGTTTGCACAAAACTTAACGCACAATTTATGCAAAGTCTATTAAAATGCAAACGTTTCAGTTAATTATGGCGAATTTCAGTTTTCAAAGTCCTTAAGCGAAATTAGCAAGCAACTTTTCAAATATCGACAGCAACAATAACAACAAAGTTTGCGCTTTTCCCCGCTTTTCCCGCTTGCCCCTTTTTGCGACCACCCACTGTGCGGCAAGTTAACTGCGTTAAACGTTTTATTACCACCAGCGCAGCGCGGAAAACTCTCGGCCACTTTGGCGGAAAACCCAGGAAAACCTTTGCTGCGGTTGCCTTCAGCACAAACTGCACTTGACGTCCCGCGAAATAGTTTCTGTTCAGTTTTAACGAATTTATTGGGAAAAAAAGTCACAGTGATTTTGGTGCTAAATATAACTAGATACATCATTATATCGTTATTTGCATGGAATTAAAACTTATTTATTTAATATATTTCGAAAATAATCAAAAAATTCTTTCTTTATTTTAAAAATTATAATTATAACGGTCCCTTCATATAGAAAATGATTAAAATGAATACTGTTATTAAACAAAAATTCATATTATTTTCATTAAAAAATATAATCCCTTCGGTTCTTATATATATCCTAGGATTTTTTTATTTGAATTAAAATACAATTTACTAAAAACAAAATATTGAATATAACAATTTTAATTATATGTGTCGTTTACATATTAAAACACCAAATAATTCGTTCATTTACAATATTTTTGGAAAGGATACAACATTTAAAGATGTGAAGAGGTTATTAAGTAGCCATTTATATCTTATAGCTGTTTACATTTTTAAACAAAACTTCAGTGCACCATTTTAGGACCCTCAGTGTGCTTGGCCATATCAACCTTACTCACGTAATATCGCTAATTGCAGAACCAATTGAATAATCCTTTGAATACACACTCCGATTCCCCGGGTAATCCCAAGAGGCTGCTTCACTGTGCGGCTCAACGGAGGCTTTTGGGCCCATCAATGTCGAATCGCAATTGACAGAAACAGGAATATGCCGCCATTTTGGCCATATTTACGCACCTAATCAATATGGCCGGAGGGCGGAAACGGAAACGGAACGGGACAACTGTTTGCCCTTCATTTTGTTTGCCCAACTTGCTTGCAAAATGCCCCAAAGGCAATTGCTGCCATAAATAATTAGGCAACTTAATTGGGTCGGCTTTAATGTCATCGCATATTATACCCCAAAAGACCCTTTGGTTAAGTCTTCGTATTTAAGACTGAATAAAGCTCAGTTAAAGTCGGGAAAGCCACGAAACCAAAAACATTTAACAAAAGGAAAATAACACCAGGAAAATCCAAGAATTATAGGCAGAATGCAGACTCGCCACTCAAAGCAAATGCAAATAAATCGGATTTCCTTTTCAACAACAACAGCAGAAAAGTGTGGAAATCCTAGGAGCGAAGGCAGCTCCTAAAAAGCAAAATAAAAACAAACAATGCTGGAAACTAACCAGAGGCGAAAGCCTGAACCAAAACCGTGACCAAATCGAAAAGGAGGACCCACAATTCAAACTCGCCCTCGAGCGAAGGCTTGATTTGTGTGCCTAATGCGGTCTGGAAAAATACAGCCTGAGAAATTTAATGGGTACCAATTTTTTTTAACGATTTGGAGTTCAGTTCATGAGGTGATTTTCATAACGAGTTTGTCTGCACTTTGTGAAGTACGCCTCAACTTGATATTATATATAATAGACACTTATTTAAAACATTTATCTAATCGCATAGTTTGTTGATTGAAATAGGCACTTTAGTATTTGATTCTGCCTTGGTAAATATTTGCAAACTATAAACATACGAAATATAAGCAATTTTTTCCACAAAAATACTTCCTAAATATTAAAGAACTAAAACTACTTAAATGCTCTAAATCAAAATATATTATTTATCATTTTGAACAAAAAGTACGCGCAAATATATTATTTCTTTAGTTGTCATGTAAATGTTAGGACTATGTAGTATTATAATAATACTTATAATATAATGATTAGATTTAATTGTCTTGAAAATGTTAGGACTATGTAGTATTATAATAATCATGATGTTAGAATTTTAAGATATTATACTAGCATAATACAATATAAGTTACCAATAAAAATGATGATAATGATAATCATAATGATAAGTTTAGGTTTTTTGACATTTCTTAGGTGAGGGATAAAAAACTTATTAAAATTTCTGTTGGTTATAAGAAGTACTGCCCATTTTCTCCAAGTGTACCCAACAAGTGAAGGGGATCCTTTAGCTGTGGCTCGCTCTTCAGACCCAGACCCTGGGGTTGCCTCAACAGATTGAAACAATAAACTCAAATTGCCCCAGTGGACGAGGAAAGGAAAAGCGGGGGGTTCGAGCTGAGTTATCTGCTGTAAGTTGAGCCGATAACTTTATGCGCACAATTCCATTTGATTGATGAGATTTATGCTCGCTACGCCCACCGTACATGTATTTTGATTTTATTTTTATTTAGTCGTCTTATTTTATCTGCCCTTTGTTCCTGCTTTTTTCCCAACGAAATGCCTGTCAGTTGCTTATTTTATTTTATTTCCTGTCGGGCCTGCAAGTAAACAAAAACAACCAAACGAGACATAAAAACATTTAAAGCCGCTCAGCAGGCGCAACATGTTGGCAGACGAACCAAATTCCTTTTTATTCGAACAACTCCTTGTGACCCACTTCAGATACATTTTTCGACTCCATCAAACGGCAAATAAGCCAAGTGGATTTATTGTCACAGAAATGTAATCCTTATACTCGTTTGTTTCATTTTTAATTGGCTTCTGGGGTAGGAGCATTGAGCGGCTTTCATTAGTGGGATTGGTATTGGGTATGGCCATTAGCCTTGATAATGATTTCATCGGTTCAGTGCAATGCTCTCAAGGATTAAGACAGATCCTGGAAACGACAAGTGCTTCGAGTGTGCAGAGGTATACTGAAAATTTGCACTGAAAAGCTCCATACTTATCCAAATATAGTGTTTAGGATGATTCAAGGTACATAATTTGTCATAAAAATGTTTGTTTTATTGTTATTTTATAAATTTGTTTTTTCTAACTAAAAATAAAAAAATAAAAGTCGACTTTTTTTAAAGGTTAGACAGGCTCCTAATATGTGCTATAAGTTTTTTACACCAGAGTTAGGTTATTTTGTCATACCTTTACTTTTACAAAAGTAAAATAAATATGTATAAATAAATATATTTGTTCTTATTTCATATAAAAAAATTTTTTAACTAATAATTTGCAAAAGTAGTAATACTTATGTTCTTGAAACTTTACAAATTTGGCAGTATTTAAGTCTATACAGGAACCTGTTTTGTAATCGATAGTCCACGGTAAACCTTACTTAAGTTTATAATCAGTTGTAATTATATACCATCGTTATTATAATATTTTATAAGAATAATAATATTCAATAATGTTAATAAAATTAAATATAAATATAAGCTACATCTTGATCTGATATATATGATCAAGGTGTATCTTATATTTAAGTAATAAAGGGTTACAATAAAAGTATTTAAACGGATAAAATGTTGAGGGGTAGAGTATTTATTTTTTTAAAGACTACTCAGACCCACAGTACTTTTAATAGCTTAGTGAAATGGTGGAATTCTGTTTTCCTGCTGCCACCGACAACCATAAATTCATGACATCTTCCGGATCTTCAGTTATTTGAGGCGACATCTTTGAGACTCCTTTCGTGTGCTCCATTTATTCCGCTCCTCGTCTCCTTGAGTACTTTCTGGGTAAGCTGCTGCATCCGCTGCCATTGTCATCGTCATTCAGGTCCAGGTCCAGGTCCAGTTCCAGCTCCAGATTCATTTCCAGCATTCCGAGATGCACTCGCATAAAGAGTCGACTCGGAAATTGCGAGTATCGTTGATTCATTTGATCGCTTTGCAAGGCAAATGGGCACACGGACTACGAGTTCACCGGCACCGGACTCACGGCCATTAATATGCATGTTTATTGGGTGCAGGAAAGGAGCTGCAAAGGAGCTGTGAAGGAGGTGCAAGGCCCAAGGATCCATCGTAATCCCATCCCGTTGTGCCAAGTACAAGGGGCTTACTCTCTCAACGATGCCCTCCATCAGTTGCCTTCCCTCTCCAGTTGAGCACCCCGATTATTGGGGCCAGGCAAAATTAGCAAGGCTCTGGCAGCAACGAAAAGTTCCACTACGGGGCCATTTAACTTGCTGTCAAATATTCGCATGCAACGTCAAGAAAATACTCAAAAAGGATCCAGACGTGTTCCCATTTTAGTCAAGTTCTTAAAATATTTTAAGGTGGTTTCTTTGCTTTAATAACATGTGTTTATTGAGCATTCAGAAAACTTTAGAAAAAATCAGAACTTCTAAGGTGTTGTTATAATTATTTACTGACATTTCCATTTTCGGATTGAAAAAAATAAAATAAAAGATTATACATTTTAAAAACCATTAATTACCTTATGCATATGAGTACTTTTCATAGAGTTTGAAAAAAACCCAAGCAACAAAGCTTTTATTACTTTAAAAAACAGCTTTCTTTATCAACATAATTTATTATTATCAACATCAGTGTTCCGTTGAATTCCACGAAATCGTATTATTCCATGGATATAATGGAAATATTTTGGTTATTTATTCGGGGAGGTTCCGTAACCATAGGTAGATTCCGGTATTGTGCGATTTTATGTTGATCCATTGTGTATTTTACAGTCATTGTAGTAGAATAATTACCGTCTTTTGCGCAGATGAGAAAAATAATATTTGCAAATAATTAGTTCAGAAAGCAATCTAGAAAAACCATAACTTTTTACTCACATCCTTTATTACTGCAAAGCTCCCATCCATTTAATGTCAATAGTTTCAGTTTTGGCAGCTCGTTGTTGATATTCACAAAGTTTACATATACCTGAGCCTGCTTGTTACTTAAAATGCTAGATGCAGAACCCTCTTCGTTGGGATACGGCATCAGGGGGCTAACAAAGATCTAGAAAATATTTGCATATGGTTATTTAAGCACAAATTGAACAAAAAAGCTTCTTACCCCACGATGTCCTTTAATTACAAATGTCGCTTTCCAGTGAAAACTTAAATTTGAAATAAAGGGTGCAGTAAAAATGCCCATATAATGCCCATCAAACGCTGCTGGGGCATATTGATAGAAACCATCGCAATTATTTTCAGGAATAATTGGGTACTGAGCTCAGCTCAGAGAAACCCAAAATAAAGTCAGCCAAGCAAGTCGCATTTTTAGAACCGCTGTTGAATAGGTCGGATTAAGCACTGACAGTTAAATCAACGCAACATACTATTATCTGTCTAAGCAAGATTCTAAAAATGTATATTTTTGGGATTGGTAAATGCTGATAATAAGTATACAAACAAATTTATTAGAGAGCAATACAGAAAAACCAGAAAAATATTTTAGATTGATAATATAGCTTTAATCAGCTACCGTTGAATTTTAAAATAAGAATAAATATATCAACATATTTAGCAACATACACATAAAATGTAATAGCTTATATTTATAAAGACTGATGTTGGTATCCATTTCGAGATTTAAGCAATTACTATTCATGATATGACTTTATCAAATTCCCTCTAAAAGTGTTTATATATATTTCTTTTATTTAACTACCACCACATTTAAACTTCTTTATAAAATCAAAACTAATTCCTAACTTAGCCTAAGAATGTAAATTAAAGGTATTACACCAATTTTTACCATAGTGAGTTAAGTTTTACAGAACACACACAAATAAAACTTATGATTTGCTTATCAAAATATTAAACCAATTTTTTGATTTCTTTAATATGGTGAAGTATATTTGCAATTGTGAGTAAAATTATAAGTAAATCAGTGGAAACTAGGTAACAATTTACTCTATACTATAAAGCTGTGGATACACTTCTGTAGTGGGCACAATGGGTTTCCTTATTTTCGTTATGTACATATGATGCTTCACCGTGACTCTGGTCTTTCTTAATCTGTCTGCGAAAGATATAATAGTGATCCCAGATCAGAACTTAATGGATTCCGTAAAAGCACCCCTTCTTAACTCACATGGAGCACTGTGGCACAGCTCCTGTCCGTTGAGATTCAAAGAGGTCAGCTTGGGCAGCTCATTGGTAATATTGACGAAGTGTACCCAAACCTGTGGCGGCTCTCCGTTCTTAATATTAACGGCCGCCTCTTCACTGCTGGGATAAGTGGTAAGAGGGCTTACAAACATCTGTGAAAATATAGGTATGGAAATTGTAGGATAACCGATCTGAATAGTCACTTACGTTGCGTCTTCCTTGCATTTCGAATGTCACCTGCCAGTTTAAATTTATATTTAAACTTCGTGATCGCGTTTCGGGCGCTGTGAAAACGCCAATATAGGTGCGGTTACCGTCATTCGAGGCGTATCTGAAGTGATTGTCGCAATAATGTTGGGGCACCAGTAAACCCAGAGCTGAGCTCAGCCAAAGAAACAGTAGGACCAGCACAGTGCTAGACATTTCCAGACCGATGATGATAATGTCCGAACAGAGACTGCTGGGAAAGCTTTGCGTTTAGTACATTCCACGAAATCCTTATCACTAAAAAACAGATTAAAACAAGAATACTCTAGAAAAAAGTACATAACAAAAGTATATCTCATAAAATTTGTTTGGAAATCCCACAGAATTTCTGGTTTTATACAAATATATGAGCTGTTGTACAAATATACAAAAAAAGTTTAATGTTTTTGAGATTTTGATCAAGTTAGGTTACTTATTTACTTTAGAAGTAGCTCCTTTTTAATATATAGAAAAATTTCTATTTGCTTCTAGTTTCTAAAATAAAATAAGGAAAACTATCTAAGAACATTGTTCTTGAATTGAGAACATTCGTTCTTAAAAACCGTGTAAGTACATTTTGGTATCAATATAAGAACGAAATGGTGAGAAGAGAAAAGTTAAATTGAGTTTATTTAACAACTTTTTGACTTTTTAACAACTAACGACTGAACTAATAGTTTATTTTTACATACAATGTACTTAAGTACCGCCAATTTTAAATTAAAACATTTTCAACTTAAAAATGTCGTTTTATTTTTAAGAACATTTTTAACTCAGATGAGAACGTCAGAATTTTCTCTGTGAGCTCATTTTCGTTGTAAAGTTTTTTTTAGAAAAAACATCTCCTATCGATTTGACGAACAAAAATCGCGAAATTAAAATTGAGAACAGGCCGATAGACACAAAAGCCCCCAGCCAGCCAAGCACAGGTATTTTCCGAAGGTGAATTTCATTTTCCAGCTCTCATCTGTTGTCTGTCGTCGCCTTTGTCTTCATTGAAATTACATTTTTCATTTTTTCGCCCGGCCCTTTGTGTGCGGCTGTTGTTCATAAATCTTGCATTGTCATGCAAAAAGTGCAGCAAATTAATTTGTCCTACTTATCAAACTTCTTTCAAGACTTGCCTTCCAAAAATTCGAGACTTTATGTGTGTTGTTAAACTTTAAAATAAGCTTGCGGCTCTTTGGTCAATTTGAGTGGCCTCTTTCCAGGTCATAAAACCAAGCAAACGACTAGCCTCTGGAGTCCTGGCAAGGATAACGAGCCATGGTCATTGACTGCGATGCAAAATCCACTCGAAGCGCATTCGGTTGTTGACATCCCCAATATAAGTTATCAACATGAGACCCAAACACTTACGCCCACACACACACAACCGACAGCACTAAGCCACTTTTAATGTTTAGACACAAACACAAGGACGAGACACAAACACGTCCTGGCAAACAACACACAGATATATATATAGACATGCTGAGGGTTTTGGGCATCAAGTTAATAAAAGTTCTACGACATTTTGACCTGGAAAATATTGCAAAAATAAAATGGCTGCCGGGCTGTTGCTTCAGCAGCATTTTCCTTCGCCGCAGGTTTTCCAGCTGTGGTTTTCCAGCTGCGCCGACAGCAGCCAGAAAGTATGCTTTAAATAGTGGCATAGTAAAATATTTACTTTGGCGCAAAAAGGTTGCTGAAAACGTAAAATTGGGGGGGGGGGGGTTAAGGGGTTAAAGGGGGGTGAAAATAAACTTTGCAGCCCGGCAAAATGAAAAGCGAAGGCCGAACGGGTCCAGCAAAAAATTCATTAAAAGGGATAACGACTCGCATAGTTACTTGGCACTCAATTGTAGTTGGTTTCCAAGGATTAAGGACTCCGCATCGAGGATTTTGTAATGCAATTTAATTACAAATGATGTCGAGTTACCCAAATCTATGCCCAGTCTGTGGAAACTACTTAGCAAGCTGTGTTGCCATTTGCCGCATAAATCTGCTCTAATTAAATGCCCAATACGCTCGATTTAATTTCCACATTTAATTGCTTTAATTGCTGAATTACAACAACTGTTTTTGCATTGCGGCCCTGGCAACGATTCATTAAACACTTTTGCGTTGGCCTAATGAATTAGTTAAGCGGCATTCGCACATTTGCCATCATTATTGCATTTATCGGATGAAAGCCATTGTGGTATTTGCATATTTGAAAGCTAAAGTGTTCTCGATAGATGCACCATCGGAAAATCCAATTAACCAACTTTGATGCATTGTGTAAGCTGCTTTGGTATTGGGCAACTAACTTGGATTTAGGCTACCTGAGTTATTAATGAAAAATATGGGGATTTAAATTTACTTAATATGGTAGTACAGCAACCATAAAAAAGAGCTTGACTTTAGTTTACTGAATAATGGACTAAAAGTAACTAAACATGTCCTAAAAATGTGCCTAAATGAACATAAAATGGGTATAAGTTTATGTTAAGTGCTTTATAATGTTAAAAATTTTTTCTAAGTGACAATACAAGAAGATGGATTTATTTTCCAAATTATTTATTTAATTTATTGGTACCCACTATACTTGTAGGTGAAATGGCACATTAACCCCGACCTTGTAATCATTTATATTATTTTTCAGAATTCCCCAAAGATTTGCTTATCGCCAAAGCAGGATGGAACTGAATAATTATTGATGCCATTTTTCTTATCGCCCATGATTCATGCCTTTAAAAAAGTATATATTTTTAGATCGTATGTATTACCGAATATTTGCTTGTATTATACTCGTAAATTGGAACCCTTCTTTTTTGGGAAATATTTATATATTATAAGTGTTATATCTTGTGTCTTAATATGTTTTTATCAACTAATATAATTTGTAATGATCTTATTAGAGTTTAAGTTCAGTTTTAAAACTACTTGATAGTAATTAATCAAAATTCTATAGTAAGTATATGTGCATGTGGTCTTTGGGAAAAGTTTTGAATCGGAATCCAAGAGGGACTTCAGGGGCAACCAAAAGCAAATTAATTTCGATGTCTTTGAGCTCCCCCATCGAAACATCGAAACAGCGCTTAACTACAACGAGTGGCAACTTGGTCCGCGGCTAATTCATTTACAATATTGCGCATACGCCACGTGGCTGGCAGGCAAATTAAATTATGCATTGCCCGAGTGGAGAGTTGTGGCCGGCAGACGGCAAACGGCGGCAATCTCGACAAAGCAACTTTGTAATTAATCAAAGTGCAGCAGGGGGCAGCATCCAGCATCCAACATCCAACATCCATGGGAACAACAGCCACTTTGGGTTCTGGTTCCGCGTTCGAGTTTAAGCAGCATTTAAAGTGAATCATTAACCTTATTACCTCACTTCCCCATCCCAGACTGCATAATTTCATTTTAAATGCAAACTTAACAACTTTTTACAAGTCAAGCATGTTAATGCGCTTGTTTATGCTGCCCTGTTCTGTTCTGCTCTGTGTTTTTTTCCTTATCCCTGTGCTGTCTTATTAACGTCAACTTAATTTACCTGCACTATAAATTTAATTTCACCCCGTTGGATATTAAATTATGGACGGCAGATTGAAGGGAAGGCGCCTCGGCAAAGGAAGGTTGGTTAAATATAATTTAAGTTGTCTTATAATGCGGCTGTGCAAACTATTAATTCGTTTTATGTAGGCTTTATTGAAATCACAGGCCAACACCTAGCCAGTCACCAAAGAATATCTAATAATAATATATATAAACTATTCAGTAAAGGGTTATAGATACCATAGTCAGGTATTGCAAATATTTTATGATCTCTAACAATAGCTGCTCCAATTTCCTATTTATGCGGCTTTTCGTTCCTAAATTGGCAGGCAAGGTATTGAGTTACCCCAAATATCGACATAACCGATTCCAATACCAATTGAGGTACAGACCAATTACCAGATTTTAGAGCGGACAATGCAGCAAGCCCTTCCACTAATTGCTCAATGTGTCTGGTTGTCTGCCTGTCCGATATATATTTCATGTTTTAGCTGCTCGGGCCAATGGTAAAGTGTCTGCATCAACATGCACATCCGCATCAGCAGCACTATCCGCATCCGCATCCACATCCACATCAGCATCAGCATCTCCTCAACTTCAGCAACTGCACTGCAAATTGCAAGTTAACTGGGCCCAAAAGCCCGCACATTTTGGCGTCCTAATTGCCAAGCTGGGCCACATTGAGTGGGTGTAGAGGGTTAAGCGGCGGTCTACGGCAGAATGGAGTTAAATTGTTGTTTACCTGCAGCTGATGGCGGCGGTAATGTCTGCAATTTACGTGCAATCAGCAGAAATCAGTGGTGGAAAGGGTACTGGATTTTTTTACACTAGTAAGGGAACCATTATTACTTAAAATTCTAAATATAATTAAGAAATATGCATTAAAAAATCTACTTTTATGCTCTTAGTCAAAGATGGAACCTAATTTATAAATGACTAGACTGCTGATAAATAAATATGACAACTATTAAACAAAATTCTACATTTAAGAATGAAGTACACGATTTACAAAATGTGTTATTTTATAATTCATTTATTTTAAATTTAATATATTTTACAATTGATTTAAAATTCTAAGAACATTTTTGTGCAAGAAATCTACAAGGCAGGTGCAACTCCTTGCGCTTTTCCTTTCAACCAAGCGGAAAAACAGATAGTTAAAGAAAACCGCAAACTCTTGGCCAATGATTCTCGACTTCTGGGCTTGAGACTTGATTGATGCCGTGTGCGAACTTCGAGGGGAAATCGTAATTAAACTATTTCCACGAAGCGGATCTGGCTTTGGCTGGCGGGTAATCTAATCAGCTTTGTCTAGTCCTTTGGGCCAGCCAGCCATGTTCTCTAATGGCTGCACTTGACTCGGCCCTCAACCACTCCACCACTCCCATATGCACTCCCACTTAAATCGAGGGCCACATAGCCATTTATTTTGATTACCCTGCTCGTTGGGCATTTTAATGGTGTGCTTACTTTTCTCTACTCCTCGTTTTTTTTTCGGGCTGGCTTGTGGAAATTAAAATAAATTAACAAATAAAAGTCTGGCCTCAAGTTTGGGCTTGGCGGCCTGGCCTCAACCTTTTTGCCAATTGAAGGCCATAAATAACGTCCCATACTTGCCACCTGATGCTGACTTCAATTACGCGTAATAAATTACAAAGGAATATGAGACAGCGATGCTGCTGACGGCACTGCTTTTTCCTTCCTGCACATAATTAAGTGGATTTTAATGAGACTCGAAGTGGGAGCCCTTCGTTTTCGATTGCCTGCACTGGTTTACAAAGGCTGTTGCCCAAAATATAACAAACTGAATTGCTTAACACAAAATACAATATTTTTTTAAACATATAGAGGCTAGTCTTTCGTTATATTCCTTTACAAAATGCATACAAAAGAGAATTCTTTGAATCTTTGACACATCTTAGAAGATATTTTCCGATCTAGGCAGAACAAACATGAAGATATTTTGTTTGGTATATAAATTTCAGAAGTTAAATTATATAAAAAGCTGATTTATAGCAGCTCAGTGCTATTGGGCCCTCGCAATGAATAAATGTCGCCGGTGGCTTGGCTTTGGAATCAGTTTATTACGACTACTTCAGGACATTGTTTCGCGGCGCTCCTTCTTCTTCAATTTGCTCCGCTTGGCTGGCTGCGGCTTCGGCTGCTCCTTCTCATCCTGCTCCTTGACAGCCTTCTCCTCGAGAATCCGCTGGAAGAGCAGGGCACTGGTTTGCCCATCCAATTGACGGCTCCCGCCGAGATTCGCGGCGCTGGTGGCAAAACTGTGGGCCAAGTGATTCCAGCCACGTTGTGCGGTGGGTATGCTCAGCTTATCGAGCAGCCGCGTGGCCAGCTGGGGAATTATGGGCTGCAGCACAATGCCGCAGAGCCGCAGAGCGTCCATTGTCATGGCGATTATGGTCTCCAAACGGGGCGGGTTGGCATCCGGTGCGCCCGCCTTCAGCGTCCAGGGTTTGGAGCTCTCGAAGAAGTTGTTGGCCGCATGCAGAGCCGCCATCGCAGTGTCGGCCACCAAATGGAAGTGATTGCACTCGTAATGCGACGCGCATCGCTCTGCAAAATACGAAACATTCAAGGCACTTAAAAAGAATTTTCGAAAAAAATCTAGTAGCTAATAAAGGTTTGAAACATTAAATTAAAATTCGTACTTTGTCTCAGTTTAAAACCCTTTTTTGGCTTACCAAGAAGGTGTTTAAATCATGGGTAATATTTATCATTATTTTAAACTGTATGGGTGTCCTAAAAGTAGAACTAAAACTCTATTTAATAGAAATATAAAATAGAAAGGGCTTTGAAATTAAAAATCAAAATATCCATAAATGTTCAACTCAGACTTTTGTGGCTCTAACCCAAAAAAAAACTACATATCAAGTCAGCTTTTTACGTGGTCTTTCAAAATAGGTAGTTAAATGCAAATATATTTTTAGGTTACTTCAAAAAATGCAAGCCATGTTAAAAGTTTGTTTTTTAAAATTAAAATTTAATTTTTGTTGAAGTCCTCATAAACTTTTGGCACTTCTATACCACTTTTAATTGCAATTTTCTTTAAGTGCACAAAATACAATATAGAAAATGATGGCTTCACTTGGCGCACTTAAAGCCATAAGCTCGCTGGCTTGGCCACACTCTCGAGTGCACTTGCCGCTCGGAGATTGGCCGGAAGTGCTTCGGGCAGATGCGGATGCGGATGCAAACGCAAATGCAGATTATAAACCATCTCTACGAATATCTCTATCTCGAGATGGCGCCTCTTCAGCTAGAGCCTGGCTGCTTAAATATTAAAATGACAAAGCAGCACTCCACTCCACTCCCTGCACTTTCTCTACTCCCTGCACTCCACTTTCCATTCCAATCCACTCACCTGACAGCTGCAGAAGCGTATCCTGCAGGCGTTTGGCCGCATCCAGGCTCCGGAGGAGATCCGCCAAGTGCTCGGCGTTGGCTGATGGATAGATTTGGCCGGGATTCAACGACTTGGCGCAGGCACGTGATAGCAGATTGCCCAGGGTGTCCGCCAGTTCCGAGTTGAGGATTCGCTGCGCCTTCACGTGGCTGTAGTCTGTGGAAGCAAACCAGGGAAGACAACTTGTCAGTTTAACCAGGATAAAGCTACACAAAAAGCGACAGCTGCGCCCAAACAATCAACTTATATAACAAAAAATTAACTTTGAGCATAATGGATTTGTAAAGGACGCTCTATTTATCCCAATTAATTTAAGTAAGGATAGCCTTTAAGTTGTAAGTTGAACAGGTGTTTAAAGTAGATCGAGTATATTTACATATTTGAATTCCCTAATTTAATTTGAATTTAATATTTAAGCTCAATCCATACGTATATTTATGACAACAATACTTGAATATTTAATTGCTTTTATGACTACGACCCAGTAGGCAAGTTTAAAGAAATGTTCATAGCTAAATATTTTACAATAAAAAAGGTTTTAGCATCTTCAAAATATTCAAAACACACATATTTTAAAACAGTCTTGTTAAAAAAGCCATTCTCATGTACACAAGCTTTCTAATAAGCCGTTCATTTGTACACATTTTTATTTATTTAAATTATGTAATTATGTATGTGTTGAACTAATAAGCTTTTTTATTAGTTATTGCTAAATTAAAAAATACGAATTTCAGGTTGCTTTAGCTTTATGCTTGTTAACAATTTATTAGCGAAAAAGATTACAGCATGCGAGACGAAAATGCGTTTTATGTCGAGATCAGAATTCGTACTGATTTTACAAACGGACAGCCAGCCGAAAGCTGGGCCGAAAAATGCAAATACACAAAAGACGAGAGAGCTAGATAAAGAGAGCTACCTTTCGCGATGCCATTAATATAAGAGATCGAATTAAGAAGTTAGTTGGCTGCTGCGGCTGCGTGACCCGACATACTCCCCCCGTTGGAAGCCTGGGTTTCAACATCATCCTTAAGGGGTAGCAGACACAGCTTGTTTACTGCTCGCTTTGTCACTCCTGATGCTGTCTTCAGAACGGCAACTCGAGCAACCCCATCTCCACCGAAGAGAAGCTCGATCACTTTGGCGAGGGTCCACTTCATGGGAGGCAAGTTTTCGTCCTTAACCAGAACTAAGTCATCGACAACCAGGCCAGGTTTTGGGGTGCGCCACTTGGAGCGCTGTTGTAGCAATGTTAGGTATTCTTCCTTCCATCGGGACCAAAAGATCTGCTGCAAGTATGCCACGCGTTGCCATCCATCCAAGCGATTGAAGTTAAGACTGGTCACATCCGGCTCGACGAAAGAAGAAGGCGGACCACCATTCAAAAAATGTGCTGGGGTTAATACATCCAGATCAGCTGGGTTTTCTGAAATCGAGACTAATGGTCGAGAATTAACAACCGCCGAAATGTGACACACCAGGGTCCGCAACTCCTCAAAGGCTAAAACAGCAGTGCCAACAGCGCGGTAGAAATGATGCTTGGCGATCTTCACAGCCGCTTCCCAAAGACCGCCAAAGTGTGGCGACCTAGGAGGAATGAAACACCAATCAATAGCCTCAGCTAGGGAAAAATCCAATGTAGCTCTCTGATGATCACTGCTGAGGAAAAGACGCCTTAGTTCGAGCAGCTCATTGCGAGCTCCAACAAAATTGGTTGCATTATCAGACCAAATCTGCCGCGGCCTTCTTCTAGTGCATATAAATCGTTTGAGGCCATGTAGAAAAGATACCGTAGAGAGATCCTTGACCAACTCCAGATGAATAGCCTTTGTGGCGAAGCAAATGAAGACACGAACGTAGCATTTTACTGGAGGCTTGCTTCGCACCTCTGACTTGTAGAGAAATGGCCCGCAAAAGTCAATGCCAGTGACTTCGAATGCATGAGATCCATCAAGTCGTTCCTTTGGAAGATCCGCCATTATATGCTCCACTACTCGAGGCTTCATTCGAAAGCATCTAATGCATTTGTTTACCGCCTTCATTACCGTCTTTCTCCCCCCAATAGGCCAATATTGGGATCGAATTATGCCAAGTAATGCCCGTGGCCCAGTGTGCAGATTGCGTTCATGAAAGTGAGTAATAATGGCAATAGTGACCGAATGACTCCGTGGTAATATAATTGGATGACGCCCATTAAAATCCAGAGAAGAATTCCTCAGCCGGCCATCCACTCTAAGAAGCCCAAATTGGTCAATGAATGGCGAAAGAGATGCGAGCGAGCTGGAGGAGTGCACCATTCCCTTTGACTGCAATGATTTGATGTCATCCCATAAATGTGAGCGCTGGACAAGACGAAGCAACAGCAGAGTACCGCCTTGAAGGTCAGACACCGTGAGCGTAGGGCGCCGGATGCGATTACTAAACTTATAAACGTATCCGAAAATTCTTTGAAGGGCCGCAAAGGAATTGGCAAATTTTGAACTGGCCACTATGTCTTCGTATGGAGATTTTGTTAGTAGAATCCTCCGGCGAACCTCAAGCGTTGGCTTTTCAGCAGTGATTGGGGTCGGCCAGTCAGCTTTGGGACCACAGAGGAATTTTGGTCCATGAGTCCAGAGAGGAGACTCGTTGAGCGAATAGCCTGAGGAACTGGCCGCCGATCCATCAAAAACTACGCGAAGCTTTGTAGTGGAGCTATCTTCCTTTATGACGCAATGATGAGGCAAGAAATATCGGCACAACCCGATGTCAGCGGCAGAAACTGATGACATATGTCCTAGATCGAGATATTCTTTTATGAATGCTGCATATTGAGCCTTCAAAGATGGCTGACGATTCAACTTTCTCTCTAGGGACAAAAATCTTCGATAAGCTTGCTGGAAGGACTCTCCCAAAAGATCTAGATTAAACTTGGCAGGCAGCCGAACAGAATAATCACCAGCTGGCAAACGATTGACGTGTCTTACGAAATGTGCTTCACAGTCCAATTCTTCCTTAGTAGCGCGTATAATTGGCTCGGCGCAGCTTTCCACTTCCCAAAATCGTCGAAGAAGATCATCTAACCGATCGAAACTATTCTCTCTACTAGCGAGAAGTTCATCTTGAGACGACATTAAAACCGAGCCATCGGAAAGGCCATAGCCTCCAGAAACAACCCAACCCAGACGCGTCTTTTGAATTAGGGGTAATCCAGGTGGGAGCTTGATTTGGCCAACGCACAACATCTCGAAAAAGAGGCTGGCTCCGATTAAAAGATCCACCCGCTGGGGAGCATAAAACCTTGGGTCAGCTAACTGTATATTTTTGGGTATGTTCCAGCTGCCAATGTCGACGTTGAAGCTAGGCTGTCGCTCTGTTATGTTCGGAGCAATCACCGCGGTAATGTTGGCCGAGTATTCGGAAGTTCGGGACTGAATCGTAATATTGACCGAGTGACCGTCCGTCACAAAACTGGAATCTCCAACACCAGTTACAGATGCTGAGGATTTTACTTTCTTTACTTGAAGCTGATTTGCGAATCGGGACGTTATTAGATGCAGTTGGGAGCCCGAATCGAGTAGAGCTCGACAGGGAACGAAAACCCCAGAACGGTTTTTTACTAAAATGCTAGCCGTTGCTAAGAGCACAATATCATTACTAAATTCCTGTGCAATAAGAGCAGTCGAAGTGGAAGGCAGTGCAGAGGGTGAAGCAGAAGGAAGTGCTTCTTGAAGCTGTGCTCCTTCTTGTGAAGGAAAGGAAGGTGAGTTTCCCAGGTGAAGCAGGGTGTGGTGCTTAGATCCGCATGAACGACAACTACTAGAGTTGCATTGCCGAACTTGATGACCAACCTTAAGACAATTTATGCAAAGACCGAGCCGCTTCGCTTCTTGAAACCTATTCGCAGGAGACAGGATTTTAAAATTCTGACAATAAGAAATGGAATGCCCTGTATCATTACAGAATATACAAATCCAGGGGTTAGCGTTCGAGGCAACAAATGCTGATCTACGCGCATTGGGTATTCTGTTACTTCCCACCTGATTGCCCGGCGTATAGTTTGCCATGGCGAAATCCATAGTCTCCAACGTCCTGCATCGCTGCTCCAGAAATGATGCCATTGACTCCCACGTAGGAATTAAATTGACGAAGGCAGGGTCCTCTAAACGCTCTTCCCACTTTGCCTGACTTGCCGGATCCAACCTTTGGAACAGGACTTGGACGATGATGCATCCTGCGATTTGTTCTGTCGTGCCCAGTCCCTTGAGAGCACGAATGTGAGCATTGAATTTATCGGACAGATCCCGAAGTGTCGAGACGGAACCACTCTGCACCGCCTTTAGTCCCAGGATCTCAATAATGTGTGCCTGAAAAACCAAACGTCGATTATCAAATCTATTTTTCAGCAAATCTAAAGCAATTGCGTAGTTGCCATCCGAAATTTCCAATGAGCGAATAGTTTCCAACGCTGCGTCCCTCAGGCATGATCGTAGATGCTGCAGCTTTTCTACGTTGGTGAGGTCCGGATGACTATCTATGATCGTGGTAAACATAGAATAAAAGTCAGACCAATTTGCATAACCTCCAGCGAATTTTGGAAGCTCCAGTGGGGGCAGCAATGCTGCCCTATGTCGAGGCTGACGCTGCTGGGGGCCGAAAACTCCCGGAGTGATGCCGTCAGCAAAAGTTGAATGCGAAAGAAGCTGTGAGGTGCGCTTTGAAATTTCGGATCGAACCGATGACTTCAGAGTTACGAGAATGTCATCAAATTTCTCACTTAAATCACTTTCAATTTCCTCTAAATCCAACTCTTCGAGCTCACCGAGCACCTTTTTAAATGACTCTTGAAGCTCATCAATCAACTCTAACCTCACATGAAGACCGGATTCGTCGCATGAAGTTAACGCCGCACTTGATAGGGAATCCACTAAGCGCTCCACTCTATTAAATAAAGCCGTTGCCTTGCGCTTTAAAAATATTGCCCTGTTTGCATCAGCGGTAACATCTCCAAAAGTTCCCGTAGGCATGGCTACAACAACAACAGCAGACGAAATGCCCGAAATTCGGCTCCAGCGGGAAGATGAGCGCAAAGCAAACGAGGGAATAACAGCCCGTTACTTGGCTATGTACGCTTCTATGTATAGCTGATTTTGCGCCTTATATGTAAATTTCCGCAATCACCAACTGCTATTTATTTATAGCGCTCACTGCATTTAAGGCCTTATGATTGTTGCTCCGCCAATGCACCGCAGCAGCAAGAATGAAAAAGTCAATAAATAGACTTATATGATTTGCACTTAGTATTATTTATGCACAAATCACGTCGGGGTCACCAATGTTGAACTAATAAGCTTTTTTATTAGTTATTGCTAAATTAAAAAATACGAATTTCAGGTTGCTTTAGCTTTATGCTTGTTAACAATTTATTAGCGAAAAAGATTACAGCATGCGAGACGAAAATGCGTTTTATGTCGAGATCAGAATTCGTACTGATTTTACAAACGGACAGCCAGCCGAAAGCTGGGCCGAAAAATGCAAATACACAAAAGACGAGAGAGCTAGATAAAGAGAGCTACCTTTCGCGATGCCATTAATATAAGAGATCGAATTAAGAAGTTAGTTGGCTGCTGCGGCTGCGTGACCCGACAGTATGTTTTAATGCTCCTTGTAATATAGTTCTTTAGTGTACAATAACTGCAAGAGCTGATACTGAAGGAATACAAAATGTCAGCTCAACCTGGTCCACCTGGCGAATGAGTGATATTTTCATCTTACTTTTAACTTGCCTTTGGCTCGGCATTAACTGCTTACAAATTCACCGTATGCCCGGCCGCCCATTAAGGGGATTAGCTCGGCGGAAACAGAGACCGAGGAGTCAGGAGTTCCTGTCCTTCGACCAAAGCCGGTTAAGATACAATCCGGGTAACTTAACAACAACAAGGCAAGGAAAGGCAAGGAAGGGCAAGGCAAGGAGTTTTCCCCATTTTCCATTCGCCCCACAAAATGGTGATTCAGGTGGCTTTACGGGAGCAAAGCTGAACACGAAAGGATTTAAGCTGCGCTAATAGTTGCAGAATATTCGCCCAAAGGGAAATTGAACTGAATGAGGGAGATAGTCTGCGGGATAAAAAGAGTGCTTCGTGAGGACTTTATTCCAGTATAATACGTATAATGATGTGTTCGCTGGGGGAAACTTGAGAAAATTAAGTAGACAAGCAGTGCATTTATTTTATGCACTCGACTTAAAACTACAAAACAGAACAAATAGAGGTGCTACTTCCCATAACTGATAGGATTTCCTTGATTTAAAAAAGATAAATATTTTTCAGTATATACTAGAGAAACTACTATATATTTAAACATCAAAAAAAGTGTAGTTATAGTAAGAACTTATTACTTTCTTTTATGTTATTAAGAACTAAGCCCATTAAAAAGATATAACCTGAGAAAAACTAATGGTAATTGAAAGGATTTCCTTGATTTAAGGTAAAGAAACGACCACACTAAAAAGGTATTTACTATATAAATTCAACTTGGAGCCCTTTTCAAGGACCCTTACTTATATGTAATTAAAAATTAAGCCCATTAAAATGTCATAAACAGCCAAAAATGCGACAATTGCGAATGGGACCACAAAATACAGCTGCAATTGCATCTGCAGCCTGTGGGTAATTAAAACAGGCAGTGCCTGCTAAGACAATAATCGGCTAATTGTTGCTGGCAAGTAATTACTATTGCTCTTAGTACCGAAATTTTGATGATCAGATTTCGAAAAGAAAATAAAACCAGAGCATAACCATAATTCCCAAAGCAAATACACTTCGTTGCTGCCCTTTCAACTTTCTCCTATTTTACCTGAGCTGCCAAATGAGGTTTCCGTTGGCCCTTTCTCTCTGGGGAAATACAACTGCCAGAAAGTGTTGCCCGAAACATTAATTTGTTACGCAACTAGAAGAAATACAGCAGAAAGTTTCTCACCCGCCCAAAAAGGTAGAAGTCCGCTTGTCAACCGAAATTCAAATGAAAGAGTGTCGAGTTGAGTTGCGTTGAATTCACAAGCATATACGTACGTTGCTTTCCCCAAATCAAATTTATGCCAAGTCACCTGGCATGTGGAAAATGGGAATTGTTATAGGAATTGCAGCTACCTCGCAGATTTACAATTTTAATAACAAAGTTTTCTAGTTCTAATAGTTTTGGGGTAAACATAGAGTGTGTCAAGCTGGAAAACTTCAAGACTTAATAATCTATCATTTTGAAGAGATTATAAAAGTTTGAATGGAACTGAAGTATCTTTAAACAAACATAAAAGAAAAGTTTTTACCATTTTTAAATGAAGTAATTCTTTAAACTAAAAAAATATAACCCCTTTTTAAATCTAGTAATTGATGGTATCCTTAAACAAATGTTGATCTTTTTTTTTTATTTAAGATATAGATATATTTAAAATTCAAAAACCAATCAACTAGGGTAAGCATAAAGTCTTATGACCTTCCATTAGTTAACTGAACCGTTCGGCAGGCTTTTCATTTTGAATGCATTGAATTTTGATGGCATCGCCAACGTTTGCCTGCCGTTGGCCAGAAATGCAATGTGAATAGGTTCAAACTTTATTAGCGGAGGACTGCCAATCGAGTATTGCTTTCTAATGAAAACGTTCGAAGAGGCCCCGCAACACGTGTTGTATTTTGTATGTGGCATTACCTGCCGGAGCCGAAGTCCGTAGAAAAGTCCGGGCAACTATTAACTGCTTACGTGAGCAGCTGCAAATTGTGGAAAAAAGCAAAAGTTGCTGACGGCACGAGGAAGCCGTGTACAACACTTGCCACCGACTTTAAGCACGCTGCACATGTTGCCACGTGACCAAAGTGGGCGGAAAAGCAAGTCACTAGGAGCAGGAGCAAGAACAGGATATGCCATCCCTTCCTCAGACAAATGGAGGCGCTCTTCCTGGCTACAGTAATATAAATAATACTTTTTTACGTGCCCCAAGTGCTGCACTTCGAATGCGGACTGTTGCCTATTTGGCTGCACCTTAAATAACTTGAAAAACTTGTCGCTGCTCCACTTTTGCCCTCGCCTGCAGGCAACTTTGACACCATTTCGCCCTGTTGCCCTGCTGTCCCTATTTTTCAACAGCATAACTTGGCTTTAAGTGCAGGGGATGGCCCATCAAATATTTAACAAGCCTCTCTGCAATCGGAGACAGCCCGACGGAGGTGTCAGGCAAATTTGCCCGGGCAACACGGGGCGTATGGGTTATGTGCCAAACACACTAATTTCTTGTCTGCCCTTTAGCAGAATCAGTTTCCCGGATCGGATGGACAGGTCTGGAAAAAGGGTGAAACATATGGGGTTAAATAAACATTCAAGGGGCCAGAGGGTTATGCCAGGCAAAAGGGTCTTTATTATGCAAGAATTTAGCAAGGGATTATGAAGATAAAACGTAACGTTGCCAATTTTATATCGTTATTGGTTACACACGTGCAAATAAATATGAAATATTACTAATTTTAGCCGAAAATCAAAAATAATACACCTAACTTGGCGACTTAAATTTAAACCTAATTTAATTCTGGAATCCGAAAGTATTGCTATAAAACCTTCAGAAAAATAAATAAATTCAAACATAAAAAAATATTTTAGAGTTTTTCTTAAACGTACAAAACTCCATTAAAATTCCTGTTGCTATGGTATATCTGTAATCTATAAGTTGTGAGCTGGACTTTTTCTTAGAAGAAGCATTATTCAAAGATAAGCCTTCATGAATTTATACACTTAAAGAGAGTTCTATAATTTTGATCAGAACAAAAACAACCAACACTCCTATCAAATTTAAAACTCTTACCGATCTATTTAGTATTCTTTTTTTTTTTGCTATTCTAAATTTAATATTTTTTTACTCAAACCACTCTGGTTATATTTTAATTCGTTAAAGATGCAAGGGTATCACAATTTCGGCTTGCCAAAGTTAACTTCCGTTTTCTTTCCATTATAAAATGCAGGCCACATATTTTTTTTTCAATCATTCTTAGCTTTAACTTAGCTTCTATAAGTACTCCTAAAATGTCGACCGCTTTCGTTTTAAGTTTGTTTCTCTTTTTGAACTCTGCTTTGGCTGTAGTAATACCGTTTTCGAATTGCGATAAATACTTTTCTTACAAGGAAGACGGAAATGATTTCATAGGCGTTTTAACGGCAAATAAGGCTCACTTAAAGGAATTTTACTGGGAGGCAACGTTTTCATCTATTGGCGCTAATTTGGTAATTATGGGCCATGTTTAGTGATACAAAATGATCCAATTGTCTTGTCTCTTAGGACGAAGTCGGGATCCTCAGACCTTTTCCCTCCGCAGAGGGTCTTCTCGCAAATATTCAGTATGGATACCCTGCCCAGATGTACGTAAAGTTCATTAACATCGCCGACGAGCTGCCCCTGCTGACTCATTTCGCACTTAATGGCGAAACCCTGTGCACCAAAAGCAAGTGTGAGTAAGAAATTCCAAGTATTGGCATAATGATCACTTTAGTGATATATATATATATATATATATATATATGTATACATTTATTTTCAACAGATGCACCTCCCTCGACTAATGTACGCGTGGCACGGAGAATGTCCATCCAATCAGGACCTCAAGTCAATTCAAAATAATTCACTTAACTGATAAGGAACACAAAAAAAAATTAGCAAATTAAGATCTTAGATTACATTTTTAGCAGGGCTGGGCACTACTTTAAAACAGGCTCCGGACTATCTAATTTTCGTATAAAAGATGATCCATTCCGCTAACACTTGTTTTTAGTTTATAGTTATAGAAGTTTACCTAGTGTAGAAAATGTTACATACATAGTATAATGATGATGTTTTTATACCCGTTACTCGTAGAGTAAAAGGGTATACTAGATTCGTCGGAAAGTATGTAACAGGCAGAAGGAAGCGTTTGCGACCCCATAAAGTATATATATTCTTGATCAGGATCACTAGCCGAGTCGATCTAGCCATGTCCGTCTGTCCGTCTGTCCGCCTGTCCGTCTGTCCATCTGTCTGTCCGGATGAACGCTGAGATCTCGAAAACTATGAGAGCTAGGCTATTGAGATTTGGCGTACAGATTCCTGAGCTTCTTACGCAGCGCAAGTTTGTTTCAGTAGACTGCCACGCCCACTCTAACGCCCACAAACCGCCCAAAACTGTAACTCCTACAGTTTTGATGCTAGATAAAAAATTTTAACTGAAATGTATTGTTCTCATCAATACCTATCGATTGACCTAAAAAAAAGTTTGCCACGCCCACTTAAACGCCCACAAACCGCGAAAACCTGTGACGCCCACAATTTGCATGCTAGATAAAAAATTAAAATTAACTGAAATGTATTGGTGTCGTCAATACCTATCGATTGATCCAAAAATAAATTTGCCACGTCCACTCTAACGCCCATAACGCTTAAATCTGTCTACCGCCGGTAGGTGGCGCATTTTAATCTCGCTTTGCTGCTTGCATATCTCCATTTCCCTTTGAGTAACGGGTATCTGATAGTCGAGGTACTCGACTATAGCGTTCTTCCTTGTTAATATTACAGATATAGACAACATCTAATTTAATAGATATAATTATTTTAAGACAGTATAGATACGTTTAAATATTATTTTCATAAATATAAAATTATATTAAGAAAACACATTTTCAGAGTTCACAGCCCTGATTCTCAGTTTTTTTTTTATTGATATGAATCATCCAACCTAGTTTTTCTGATTGCCGATTATTTTGTAATCTACGACCTACAATACAAATTTTACAAAACCCTTGAGATCAGCATTTTGTTTATAATAGCAAAATCACTATTTACATTTTATTTTCGCGAATTAGGTCGAGGCTCAGTTTTCATTTAAGCTCCATCAACACCGGTTCCATCAACCGAAATGTCAATCCTTCATTTATTTTCTTTTTGGATAGCCATAGACTGTGTAATAACTGGATGGGTTTATCCCATTCAAAATTGCCCAGAGTTCAAATTCGCATTCGATGCCAATGGAGAGAATCCTATTGGACTTTTCACGGCTCCCAAAACTGGCGTTTCTCAATTTAATTGGACGGTAGAATTCAGTTTTCACGGCTGTGTAAACGTAAGCTAAAGCTTTGCCAAGTGATTTACTTGAGTTCAGAACCACCTACTTTTTTCTCACAAGAATGCCATTTCTGTCTTCGAACCATATCTCAACGAAAGTATGATTAAAAACCAAATGGAAAATGACTCGCCTGCTCAAATGTTTGTAGGTTTCAAGGAAGAAAACATGTATCCATGGCTACCCAGGATGACACTTCTAAAGCTGAACGGGCAAACATTGTGCAGCACAGAGTTAAGTAAGTAAAAAAGAAAGCGTAATACTTAAAAATTGGCATAAGATACAAAAACTGATTGCCGGATGAAAATTATACTTTCTACAATTCTTTATCTAAGCTTATATTTTTTTCGTTCTATTATATTTTTTCACTCAGATCTTCGATGCTATTCCCTATATACCCTAACTCGAAACTGTGCTGTACGTCGAATAAGCCGTAAAATTGTTAATTATCTTTCGGATACCGCAAAAGTATTTAGCTGCGATAATATTTATTCTATATATTCTATAGTAAATTTTACAGACTGCACAGATACAGATTAAACTACTGCCTAGAGACAAAAATAACAGAATATTAAAAAATGCTGTAATAATTGATAGCTAATCAATACTAGCATGATTAATTAATTAATGCTTGTTCTGCTAATAAAACATTGTAACTAAATAAAATTAATTAGAAATATTGATAAGGGAAGTAAATACATGTTTAGTATTTACTACCCTTATCAATATTTGTATGTTCAACTTTATTATGACCCCTCATACACTGATACCAACATCACAATAATAACATAGCAAAAGTCCTCGATTAATAGGTAAAACCCAGATGAGGTGAATTTTTACATTTGCAAATGGTGTACAAACAAAAACCAAACTTTAAATACAGAGCTACAAAAAGATATGATTATTATAAAATAATTATATATTATAAAACAATTAAATAAAGTATTTAAGAAATAGAAAAAAATCGTTATCTTTAACTATTCAAAATGGATTACTAATTTTGCTCTCAACTTTGCAATTGTGCCTTTTGCAGCCATATTATTTACTTGTGCGGTTTTAATAAACTTTTTATAAATTTAAATAGATGTTGATCAAGAATAAATATTTTTAAATGTGCAGGAATATGCCTCTGCAAGAAAATTTATATTATCGGATTATATATACTTTTCTCGGATTTTGTGTTGTGAGTTCGGTTATCAGTCGTTCTGTTGTATACATATAAAGGCATTTGTACATTCGCGTTTCAAATAAAAAGTCAGCACATTATAAAGTACTTGGCATTCGTCTTCGATCACCATCAGCAGCGTTATGTCTACCACATTTTGGTTTTGCTTTTACGCGTCCCTGATCTCGGTCATGGCCTACTCGATCAACCGAAATGTACATCTTCCGAAAAACAATTGCGATTCATATTTTACATATGGAACTATGAACTCGGGTAGTACCTTCATAGGCATTTTTACGGCCCACAGGACCGACCTCAATGAATTCTACTGGGAGGCAGACTTCACGGCACACGGCGCAGACGTGGTATGTATTTAAAATATTCGATAAATGGATAAGATATGCTCTCAACTCAAATTATTCTGATTTTCTTTAGGATCAAGTTAATAATCTCTATCCGTATCCCAGCGAAGAAGAGTGTTATGCCAACATCAGAAAACGAGAACCCGCTCAGATGTACGTGATCTTTGGGAATATTACAAACGAGTTGCCCATGCTGACTGATTTTAAGATCAATGGAGACACGCTGTGCAAAAACGAAAAGTGTAAGTAAAAAAAAGAGGTAATTTTAAAGAGCGATCACTGATCTTCAATAAATCTTTCCACAGATCCACCACCCATAACCACAACTCACGTTGCTCGCAGACTGACTGTCGATCAAATACGTAGTGGGTTGACATTTAGGAAAAATTATTAAGAAAAGATCTGCAAAGAACTTAAATAAAGTGCAGAGAACTAAAATAAAATCACATACCTGTCAACAACAAAAATATATAAAATAAATACTACGAGAATATCAGTTACTAATTGGATACGTTGTGACTAGGAATCCCATAGTTTGCTTTTTTTGCTGGTACTTTAAACTTTTGATTAAAAATACAATCTGTGTGAGATAACTTCTCAAAAATGTTAATCTTATTGAAGGCGGAAAAGTGTTTTGGGAATTTGCAGCGATAAAAAGAATGTACATATATAGTATGTGTTATCAGTTAAGCCCGGAAAGAGTGAGTCAAAGGTTCAGCTTATACAAGAAAGCGAATCTGATCAATATTCATAAGAATCATGAGCCAGAATACGCTATAGAATTTTATGTTTTTACGATGCAATGAGGCATTCTGTTTTGGATCAGATCAAGATCATGTTGGCAAGCCATTAACTAAGCCTTACAAAATCCAAAAAAATTCTTTCGATGGGATTAATCTGAGCTTTTTTGAAAATGAGACCTAGCTACCTATTTATCAATATCAAAAATCTTTAAGTAAAGTCTCTATATCAGTTAAAAAATATCTTTGGGGAAAATTGGGTTAAAATTCTGACGTTTAAATACTATTATTAAAAAAGACGAAGTAAAGAGGATAGTTTAGTTGAGTTGTACAAATTGAAAGCAGTCTAAAAAGATGTCCGAAGAGAGCAACACAATTTTACAAAAGCGTTTTCCCAGGCCACCAAACCTTCGCAAGTACTTATAACAGTCTTCAATGACAAGTTTATGTATTCAAATTTTAAAATTGAGTGACGCCCCAAGGAAGCTGATTGCATCAGCGCACCTCCCCCATTTGCATTTCCTGGGCAACTTTTTCTAACATAACCGCAGATGCTGGTGGTCCTGGCCGTGGTCCTTCCACCGTTTCTGCTCCTCCACCAGCAGCTGTTGTGTCCTCAAATACGAAATGCAATTTCTGTGTTGCGGAAGTTTGGCCTGTAATGAAAACTTGAGCATTTAATAATGATGTTGTCCCAGCAGCTTTGTGAAAAACCGGATGTCACCTTGGGCCACAAAATCGAATTTGAAGCAAACCGTTTGATGGGGAATAAGTGATTTTTTCACTTAATGGACAGCAGTCGGCTCAAATTAAAGTAAACTCATCTGCCGTGTCGCATAAATCATTCATGGCTCGAAAAATATGCAAAATGTGCGCGATGTCGAAGTTTTGTAATTTAATTATGCGACGCCGACGCACTGCTGCAGTTCGCACATTTTTATTGAGCCGTTTTTTTTTTGTTTTTTGGTTTCAATTTGCCGGGCAAATGCAATAAAAATGCAATTAAATTAGCCGCAAGGCAGCGGGCCATAAAATAAAAAATTAAAAAGAGAAACATCAACAAGCGCAAATTGAATAAAGGCAAACGTGAAAAGCAGCCGGCTGTCTGGAAAATCCGTCGGAAAAGCAAAGTCAGCAATAATTGAAAATTAAATTTGAAGAGGGGAGCGGCACGCCAGCAATTTATGCAAATGGAAACCCCGAAAAAGGTTGGCGAATCAATCAAAACGCATCCCCATGACACCCAGCGAAGTGTGTTAATTGCTCTCGATAACCCCAACCAATGCCTAACGTAATCATATCTGCCTATATCTCTGACAATTGATGAATTCCTGACAGAAACTTTCCCCGAAAACTGTTTTCCCCATACCATTCCCATCCTTATGCAAATTCTGCAAGTTCGGAATACAAAAACTTTCGAGGCAAATAAACAAAAGTCAGCTCTCGCCTTCGTCTTGGCCTGTTGGACCAAAAACTTTTGGCCAGTTCTCGACTTTAGGTTCCCTTTTCGGTTTGCCAGTTCGGGCATAAAATTGAAATGCAAATTAAAGCAGAGGTAACCATTGCCGTAAAACTAACGACGACAGATGGCCACTCACATACGAGCACTTCAAGGCAACCTCAACAGTTTCGGTTGATAATTTGATGGAAAAACTATTTGAATAACCGCAGGCAGGTTACTCCTGCCCACAATCCCTAGCCCCGTCCTATTCCTCCGCCTATTTCTATGGTGGTCACATGGCATTGATGCCGCAAAGCGAACAAGCCACAGACATCAAAGGGATTTCGCGGTTTCGATTCACTCACTGCCATCGCTGTGGGCCACGCCCTCCCGCAGTAGGAAGTATCTCAGGCCTTCCATGGTGTACTGGCGGGCTGCCTGGACGGGATCCACCACGTTGTGCCTGCTCTTCGACATCTTCTGCCCGTCAACGGTCCAGTGCGAGTGGACGAAGAGCTGTCCTGGAGGCTCCAGGCCAGCGGCCAGGAGAAAGGCGGGCCAGTAGATGCCGTGAAACTTGAGGATGTCCTTGCCGATCACTTGCTGCGCCGGTGGCCAGTGGGCGGAGTACTAAAATGGGGAAAGATTGGAATTATTTAGATATTTTTTGGAATGTCTAAACATACAACTAGAAACACTAATGATTTTTATGGTGCTCTTCCTACCAACTACAAAATATTTATAAATGATTATAACCTAAATACAAACTTTCTCTTTTAAGGAGTGAAAGTTCGATTAACAAAACGTACCCCCTCATTGGGATATCCCACAGAGCTGAGATAGTTGACCAGAGCATCCAGCCAGACGTAGACTGTCTGTGTATCATCATCCGGAACAGGAATGGCCCAGTGGACACGGTTGGAAGGACGCGATACCGATACATCCGGCAGTGGTTCGCTGAGAGTGTCTAGCAAAATCTTTTCGAACTTGGCTGGCCGGATGTGAGCCTCCTGTTTTACCCAATGGCGCACATCGTCCTGGAACTGTGACAGACGGAACATGTAGTTGGTTTCCTCGGTCCACTCGACGGGATGCCCAGATTCCAGGGAGTAACGGCTGCCGGTGGACTCATCCAATCTCAGCTGGGAGTCGGTAAGGAAGGTTTCGTCGGACACGCAATACCAGCCGCTGTAGGCAGCCAAATAGATGTGGCCTCGTCCGTGGAGTGTGCGCTATGGATGGAAGATATAATAGGTTGATACCTAAGAATTTAACTTGATTTATAATGTCTGTAATTGAATATGGTTTAATTAGAGTTTGAATTACACAATAAGATCCTTTCAAATGGTTATAAAGTAAAGTTTAGTAATAGTATGTATTTTTAAAGAGTTAAAGATAGGTATGGAAAAGTATAATTTAAGTTAATATTATATGGTACAGGATAGAAGCGCTTTTATGCGTATGAAGTTAGAAAATATCCATGACTTGGTGATAACCTATAGCTTCCCCATTTATGTTTAAAAATATCTAAGATATAAGCTTTAATGGAGAGTAACTTAACAACCCATAATATGGACTTGTTAATAGCTTAGCCTTAGGTTCGTTCAACCACGGGCACTTGTAATACGCCAATCATACCCAGAAATGGGCCACTGCCCGCTTGTGTCGCTCCTCCGTGGTGCGGATGAAGTCCTCCGGCTGTATACTGGCACCACGGAACACCTCCCGATATCGCTCTGATATATCATCGCAATACTTGGCCACGGGAATCCCGTGAAGGGCCGCCGCCTGTTGGATCTTGGTGCCGTGCTCATCCGTTCCCGTGCAGAGGCGTACATCCTTCTCCGGATTCCTTAATCTCTGGTAGCGACAGTGGGCATCGGCTATAACCGCCGAGTAGAGGTGACCAATGTGGGGAGCTATCGAAAAGTTGGGATTCCATTCATTAAAACCCTTTGGGATTAAGGAAATGTGCTCACCTGCATTTACATAAAATATTGGAGTTGTCACATAGTGCGAACTGTTGTGGCGGGTTCCCAGATGCCGAAGGCACTTAAGTCTTCTTATAAGCATGGCTACTAGAGCTATTTTAATTTAAAACTAAATAACAAATATCTTGAGTCTTTTGCCGGTTGATTTTATAACATAGAACAGCTGTTTGAGCAGTGCTGCCCATCACCCGACTAACAGTGCGCCTTACAGTGACTTCTTGAAGCTATGTTAAGTTAACAGCGCCTAGTGCTGTAACGGTTTTTTAAATTGCTGAAAAATTTAAAATAAAAAAAACTGAATTTAGAAAGACGATGCAACATTGATTTATAATGTACAAGTTAAAACGCCTCAACTTTTAATAGACAAAACTAATAAAACCGAATGCGAAACATAACAAAATATAGAAAATATCGTCGAGCTTGGTGCTACATCTTAGCTGCATCGCCGGCGAACTTTTCGGCCAACTTCCTTGGACCCCATCGCACCTGCTGGCGGTGGGTCATTCGCCGTGACCTTTGGGCCTTCTGTTTGGCCTCCACCGCTGCACAGGCCGCCTTGTAAGCCGCCTGCTTGGTCTTCTCGAAGTCCGATTTGGCATCGGTCATTTGCCTGCCCAGATTCTCCACCCGATGCTTGGCCGCCTCCAGGAGCTGCGTCTTCTCGGCCAGCTCCTGCTGCGCCCCACTGGCCACGTTCTCGATATTGGCCATATTGGCGGTGGCGGCCATCACGAGACTCTTAAGCTGATTCAGCTGCGTTTGCGCCTCATGGGCAGCCGCTGCGGCGGCATTGGCATTCGCCTGGGTGTTCTGCAGCGATGAAGTCACCTCACTGACCACCGCGTCCGCCTCGGTCATCTCCTGCTGCAGCTGCTCCACAATCTGCTGCTTTCCGGCCAGCGCTGCCTCCGCTGCTCGTGCGGATTGAGCTGCCTTGGCGGCCAGTTCGGATTTGACTTGGGAAGCAGCCGCCTCGGCAGCTGCCATTTGGGAATCGCTGGCTGCTTTCGCCTCCAAAGCAGCCTTCTGGGCAATGTTCGATGCCTTGGCCTTGGGATCGCCACGGCCCAAGACGCCGCCGCCAGTGCCCCCTGCGCCGCAGCCGACCTTCTTGTTGTTGGATGTGTCCGTACAGCCTCCGGATCCGCCTCCTCCTCCGTCTGCTCCATCCACGCTGGCATCCCCGTACAAGCTGGACAGACAGTGCTTGGCATTCGGTTGGGCAGGTCGGTAGTGGAAGCTCTCCAGTCGGGGACACGTATGCAGGAGTAGCAGGACGATGAGCAGCGCTTTCGTGCCAGGCATATTCCGATCGAATATTTGAAAACATCAGGCACTGACTCCATTCGGAAAGCCTGATGTGACCGGGAAGATATAAACAATCCTCGGAATACCCAAGTTTGACATAAGATGGCATTCATGCTATCTTCTTTATGCATAATACAATTCATGAATATGTAAATTCAACACAATAACTATTAAAAGAAGAATCTATAGACGTTTCGTTATTAAAACACAAACATCCTTAAGAGTGGTGCATATTTATTATACCCCAATTTTATTTGTTTGATAAACTGATTACAAATAAATTTCGATTTTATCTGAACTCAAGAATTCGCGTTTTTTCAATTTGTTTTTTAACACCATTTTTAAATGCAACATATTGAACTATGCTCCCAAATTTAGTTTAAGCTTTTGTTTCTTTAGATTATTTCCACTGTTTTAGTCCACTTATTTATTTTGTTGATTGAAAACAAATCTTCATTTAATGGCAACTACAAATAAACTAAAATTCTGATCACCAATATATACAATTTTAAATGTCTTCTCTTTCCTTCGCTACCATATAAAGTATGGTTTTTATTCCAAAAGATCACCAGCCTTATAATAATCTTTTCTAGCTCGAGGGGGACGCAGAACTGATCTCCCTTTGCTGCCTTTGGGCCTTTTGCTTGGCCTCCACTGCTGCACAGGCTGCTTTATAGGCCGCCTTCTTGGTCTTTTCGAAATCCTGCCTGGCGGAGATCGCTTGTCTGGTGATGCCCTCCACCCGTCGCTTGGCCGCCTCCAAAAGCTGCGTCTTCTCCTCCAGCTCCATCTGGGCGCCATTGGCAAACGCTTCGATGTTGCTCAGCTGAGCGGTGGCCTCTTTCACCAGGAGTCTCAGTTGATCCAACTGGAGCTTGGCATCGGAGACAGCCACAACGGCGGAATCGGCATTCATCTGGGTGTTCTGCAGCGAACTCTGGACCTCGTCCACCACCGCCTCCGACTCCTTTTGCTCCAGCTCCAGTTGCTCCATGATCTGCTGCTTGCCGGCCAGTGCAGCCTCCGCCGCTCGAGCCGCCTGGACGGCCTTGTCAGCCAGATCCACTTTCACTTGCATCGAGGCTGCCTCTCCGGCGGCCACCTGGGCGTCATTGGCCGCCTTTGCATCCTGGGCGGCCTTTACTGCAATGCTGAAGGCCTTGCTCTTGGCATCCTTTGGGTTGATGCCACAAGATCTTTGAACTCCCTCACATCCCGCTGCGTCGGGTGCTCCTCCTCCAATCTCCCTTTTCTCATTGTTTGGCTCATACAACCAAGCCAAATCAGGCGCTTTATTGGGCACCTATTGAAAAAGAAATAGTTAGAAGAGAACTTTGGTTCAAGGGTTTACGACTGACCTTTTCACTTGGCATGGCTAGATGACTCCGGGAAACGCAAGCAATGTTAAGCAGGATTAGGCACATTGCCTGGCAATAGAGCATAATCTCGATTTCCGGACTTGACAGGCATCCCTGTCAGACTGACGGTCGGAAAAATGCCCGAGACTACGGAAAATGCGGATAGACGCTCAGATCATGTGGCTAATCATTGTTTTGTCCTCGCTCCTGGCACCCGCAACTGGCAACCACTATCGCACCCGCCGGAGGCACATGCCCTCAGAGGATTCGGACCTGATGAAGAATCTCGTCGGTGGCGGCGGAGGTGGAGGAGGAGCTGCTTGCGACATGTCGGGTGAATCGAGCAGCACCCAGCCCAAGAAGTCGATGCGAAATCACGGTAATGCCAAGCAGAGGTCATCTGGGATCGCCGTCCAGGCGGCGAATGAGGCGAAAAAGGCCAACGAGGACATGGCCACGGCCGTAAAGGTGGCCGCCGATAAGATCAAGAACGAATACGCCGACAAGGCATCTGCTGCCGCCAAGGCCGCCGAGGCGGTGCTCGCCGGAAAGGGACAGGTGCTGGAGCAACTGGAGGCGGAGGTGCGGGAGGCTGAGATGGTGGTGCAGGAGGAGAACCAGGAGCTGATCACCGCGGAGGCAAATGCTCAGCTGGCCAGCAAGGCACACAATTTGGGCCAGCAGGAGCTGAAGACGCTGACCATATGCCTCAAGCTGGCCAAGGATAACCGGGATACCTCGGAGCAAGTGTACGCCGTGTGGCAGCAGTCGCTGAGCGACAAGACCGCCCTCCTGGAGGCTGCCCAGCGGAGGGTCACTGTGCTGATGCGACAACTGAGCGACGCTCGAGTAGATTACGAGAAGACCAAGAAGGCGGCCCTCAATGCAGCCAGAGCCGCCCAGGAAGCCAAACAGCGAATCGAGCAATCGGAGACCTCCGATTCCTCCTCCTCAGATCGCGGAAGATGCCGACGTGCCTGGCGGCAGTACAAAGATAACCAATGATACACCACCATTAACTATATTTTCCATATAAGATTATAACAATAAATCAATTTGAATTTTAATCTGTAGTTTATTAAACTTTTTTCTTTAGGGAATAAAAATATAAAATTCCTCGACAGCGTGCAAAAAGTGCGCGCGTCTTGAATGGCTGCCAAAAAATGCTATGGAACTTTGCCTGTACAAGTCCGACCGATCGCCCCGATAGGAATATACATACATATCTGCCTGCTGTGTGTTCTTTTGTGTGTACAATTTTGGACAAATACCAGAGCGGACTAATGCTAGTCTTAAGCGAAACAATCGTTAAACTAGTAGAATACAAGGGAGCTGAACTAAAGTTAGGCGTTACAAATTATGATTATGCTTGGGCTCCAAATCAAGGCAAACAAATGGTCACAAAAATGTACATGCTTTAAAACTTAGGTGTAAAATAATAAATATACAATTACAATTGGTTGTTGGTTTTGTGGTTGTGGTTGTGGGTTTGCCTGTTCACAATACAATAATTTCAAGGGTGATGCTTGGTTTCGTTCCCTAAATAGATATATAAGCATGTGGTTGCGGATATTATTCGTAGTTCAATCAATTAATCGGTTGGTTAATTGTTAACAAACATAAATACGCAGAGCTCTACATAAAATAGTTTCTTCTTACACAATCCTGGTAACTTAAGGTTAGTTCTCATACAGTAGGTATATAATATAGATATTTATAATTCGTATGCAATATATATATGTACAATCTAACACAAGCCCCTGTAAGTAATTGTTTTTAATGTCTCCCATCGTTTATCTGTCATTCGTCTAAGCCCAACAAGTGTTATATTTATCAGCTTAGCTTAGTTATATGTATGTGGTTTATAGAATCTGTGGAGCCTTAGTCTAGTTAGCTATCTGATCTGCATATTATTATACGTAACATATTTATTATACAATTAATTATTCACCCCCTGAATACTGACGTCGTCGAGTTTCTGTTCATTAAATCCGATTGCTCGGATTCTGCTTGCTTCGTTGCCTAATATGTGCCGTGTTCTTTAAATATAGGATATATAATAATATCAACTGTTTAACTTTTACATATCAACTACTTAAGACGTATGGGGGTTGTAAAACGAAAAGTATCACGATTGACCAAACATAGATCGATATAACCGTTAACTACAAGTGTTTCAATTCTCATTCCAGGTGTGTTTCTCCTCTGTTCACAATAGGGTTTTTGATTTTTGCAATATTTAGTTAAGTTTTTTAACATAATTTTTGCCTCCTCCCAAAAGAAAAACTAGGCTTCTATTTTCTTGTTTTTCTTAGTTGCTTTAAGGAAATATTTGATCAATCACTATTTGTGTTAAAAGTTTAAAAAATTAGAGAACTACATACACATATTCACGAATAATTAAAAACGATTGCGATAGTCCAATCAGAACAAGTTAAAAAACTACATCTGAGTGATGTACTATTGTTTACTTTTTAGTTTAAATTGTTTGCGTAGATTATAGCATTGGACTATGGTTTTACAATACTTTATAAGAAAATGTCTTGGATTTTCTTCAGGCAAAAGGTCAAAAATAATATCAAAGCAAGTATTCAAGCCCTAGATCTTTACAGAAAAATCGACCCTAGTTTCTGAGTATACGGATTAATTTGGACGCCCAGCGTCCTTCTTGATTCCTATCCCTGTCATCCCCCTTTTCCTTAATTTAAGTACTTCCGACACCTTTTGGAGCCGCATGAGCAAGGTATCTTCTCCTCCTCGAAAGGGAACTTATAGTCGTAGGTCAGCTCCTCGCCCTGAACGATTCGACGCAGCGCAAAGATGATGATGTGCTTGTGTCCCAAGATGTCCACCACTTTCGAGTAGCAATTCGGCTGCAAGGAAAAAAGGACTATAGAATCTCTTAAGACATAAAGCATTCTTCGTACTCACCTCACAGGAGTGATTGATAAATCGCGCCGCATTGCCGCGCATGGTGGCATCTACTACGAGGTTATCATCGATCTTGAACATATAACAGCCAATGCCGCGACTGTCATAGTAACGCTCCCTTTTGTCTGTCAGTGTGGAGCGAATTAGCTCGCCGGCGTACTCAATAACCATTTCACCTGGTTAGAAAAAAGGTTTAAGATTAATTTGTAATCAAAATTCAATAATTAAATGTTTATCTTACCCGCTTCGATGTCCTTGGTGCAGTAGAGGCCTCGCCCATGAATGTGCGATCTGAAGACCCCAACGTAATCCTTGTACGTCTCCTTCAACGTACGATACTTCATGGCCATAGGTAGATTGCTGCCAGTTCCTCTCCTAAGCAAATCAAAGAAATCCCTGATTAGTTAAAGATTCTTGCTCGAAAAGAAAGATAAGTTATCTTACCTTGGCACCAGTTCATTGTCTGATGGCTGGACAAACACCTGGATGGGCTGTTTGCGATGCCTTGAGGCCAACCAACTGAACATATCATACTCGCTGCGATTGGCATACGGCTCACATCGGGCGCAATCGTAGGCATTCTCCTGCAGCTCATCCTGGTCCGATCCATAGTCGAGCAGACCTTGGGAATCTCCACCAGAAGCTGATGCCAGGGCGGCGGATGCACTGCATCCACCCGTATTCCCTGCATGTCCGCCACTCGCCGCTGTTGATACGTTGCCATTTCGCTTGTGATACTTGGGAGTATACTTGGAGCACTTTTCCACGCCCGGCAACTGTTCAATCAGATACTTCAGAGCATTCGTTTTGAGGCCGATCATCTGGAGGCCACCCATATCTGCCAGAGGACCCTCTGGCAACGGAGTGAGTCCATGGGCCCGCCTGGCCACCTGCACTGCCTCAAAGACCTTCTCCCAGATTTCAGATATGGAACTTGATTTGTACGTGAAACCATCTTCGCTCTGGATTTCATAGAGCAAATGGGGACCACTGATCTTCTTGGGCTCGCGAATAGGTGGTGGTGGCTCTGGAGCAGCTGCTGTGGGCACAACAGCTGCCTTCGATGGCTCTTGTTCCTGTGGTACCGTCCGTTGCTCCTCCTTTCTCCTTCGGAGTTCCAGTTCCACTCCATTCTGCAGTTGCTTGAGCTCCAGGACATGGGCATCGGCCATTTCGTTTATGTATGTTGCAGCTGCCTCAACGGCTGCAGTTTCCAGAGTACCCTCGAACTCTTCGGTGGGAGCAGATGCCGCTGCAGTGGTGGCCAGGACGTCCTCCACCATTTGCTGGTAACCAGCACTGGCCTCCACTTCCATCGTCGTTGCCGTGGCTATGGAATCCGCACAGTCGTCGTTGGTCAGGTTGTCCAGAATCTTACTGATTTTGTCCTTAACCGCCGGTTCTTCACTGTCGGACATCTCGTGATCATTGCACGCCGATGTGGCCATCTTTAAGCTGAAGTCATCATCTTCGTCATCCTCGTCCTCGAGATCTTCCTCCCTGTAGGCATCCGTGTCCATGGCTTCTACTTGAAAGGCGTGCTTTTCAAGCAGATAACCGTTGTTGGCCAGCTGTTGACTCAGTTGCTCGCGTTGCTGCTGCTGGAGAAGGAGCTGCTCGGTCTTAGCCTCCGCCGGTGAATGTTTCTCGTAGAGTCCCTCCGTGTAGATGGACTCTGTGGCCGGCTGTTCCTCCATGATTGCGTCCATCGTGACAGCGGGCACAATGCTTTCCAACACCGAACTGGTTTTGAGTTCCGCCTCATAAACAGGTGAAGGTAATGCTGTCTTCTGGGCATAACACTTGGCGGCACTGGCGCTTGTCATTTGCTGGATTATCGGCTGTTCTACGGGTTTTGGAGGAGTGGGCGACGGGACAACAGGACACTCGTTGGACAAAGAAGCAGGCTCCTGTCGCTGCTGCATTGGTAGCACCCGGTTTGTTGGCCTTGTCGTCGAGCTGCTTGTGGTTGGTGGTGCCTGTTGTTGCATGGGATTCACCACATTGGTGGGCAGGGAACAGCTGCTGCTACTACCGCTACTACTGGTGGAGAAATGCTGCACTCGGTTGACCAGCTCCTGCTGCTCCAACACTTGAGGTTCCATCACGAATTGGGTTTGCAGCACAGGAGTTTCGGCCAGGGTGATGATGGGCATCGAGGGCTGAGCCTGCACCTGTTGCTGCTGCAGCTGTTGTTGTTGCTGCTGCTGCTGCTGTTGGGGAATGTGGATCAACTGCGTTTGCTGTATCTGCTGCTGTTGCGGCTGCGCTGGGATTCGCTGCTGTGAGATCGTTACCTTGGGCACTTGACTGACCACGACGGCTGGAATCTGCTGCTGCAACTGTGCCTGCTGCTGCTGCTGCTGATGTTGCTGCAACAGGGCCTGATTTTGTTGTTGCACCTTCGGCGTGGGCTTCATAATTTTTGGTTTCACTTCCAGCTTGTGAATGGGTCGAATCATGTTGGTCTTCTTCTGCAGAGGCTTGGAAGCTATACTGGGTGGTGCTCCACAATTGGTACCCGTTCCTGATGCAGCCTTGGCCTTCACCTGAGATTGCTTGAGATTGGAGTTCTTCAGTTGTACTTGTGACTGCTGGGTGACTATGCTGGTGGGCAGCACCTTGTTGACCACCTGCGGTTGCGGTGGCACTTTGCCCACTCCCGACATACCCGCGGCCTTAGCTTGAGCATTCGTTCTCTTCATTTGAGTTACTGGCGGAATCTTGGCCGTGACCATTACGGGAGAGGAGTAATCCATTGATGTGGAGGCTCCTGAGGATGTGGGCACCGTCTGGAACTGGAAGTTGGCATTCTGAAGTAGCTGCGTAGTCGCATCATCCTGCGATTGCTGTTGCAGCACACTGGCTGCGTTTAGGAATGTGCCTGCACTAGTTCCATCTCCTGTATTATTGAGCACCACATATCCAGCGGGCAGATCCACAATCGGTTCTATTTTACTAGCCTGGAACACCTGTGTAGTGGTGGCCGAGAAGCTGGCATTCTGGCTGAGCATTCCTGGCATTGCAGTGGACACAAATTGCTGCGACGACATGACCGTGTTCTGGACGATCGTCTCCAGACCATAGTACATGGGTTGGGTGGCCAGGATTACCTGGGGTGTTGTGGTAGCAAACTCCAGACCAGAAGCCCCTCCTGCAGTTCCTCCCAAAATTAAGGGCTGCTGATTGCCGCCTGCCTGGTTGCCATCTGTTGATCCTCCCAATTGAATGGTCTGTGGTTGGATGAGCGTGCCTATCACTTGAGGTTGCGCTTGCAGAGACTGCGCCGTGAGCATTTGTAATCCTGAATTGGTGGGTGTGGTGGTGAGCACTAGATTTCCACTCGCATCCGTTTGCAGATAGGTGGCACCTCCGCCGGGAGCAGTTGTCAGGAAAGTGGGCGTCGCCTGCGGCTGCGGCTTATATTCCCCCGCGGTTGGTATGGAGATGTACTGCAGCGGCTGTCCTTGGCTTCCGTCTCCGGTCACAAATGAGATTATGTTCTGGGGCTGAGCTTGGGGCAGGATTAGCTGCGGTGCCTGCGATTGCGCGCTGCTCTGAAACAGCAGCTGCGGCTGGAGGAGATTCTGACCCATCACGGTGATGGGTTGCTGCACCTGAGCCTGCTGCTGCTGTTGATGCTGCTGGGGATGCGGTTGCAACTTGGCCTGAATGGGCTTCACCTGATGGCCGGACTTCAGCTGCCTCTGCTTGACCGCAGCCTGTTGCGCCGCCTTGGTGGCCACTGTCTTAAGTGGTTTTCCATTTGCCGTCAAGGGAAGCATAATCTTTTTGTCCGTATTAGTGGCCTGCAGAGTCTGATAAGTGGCTGTTGGTGCTGTAGTGGCCTGCATTGTCTGGGGAATTTGAATAAATTGCTGAGTGCCATCGGGATTGGTGGAAACAGCTATCAATTGAGGTTGCGCCTGAGCTGTCACTGTAGGTTGAGCCAAAGTGAAACCTCCACCCAGATTGGCAGCCAAACTTTGCAGCGAATTTGCATAGATTTGCAAATCATCCGTGTTCGCTTGGGTAGTGGTATTCGGTTGAGACAGGAAGAATCCATTGCCCAGGGATTGTGGCTGCAATTGAAGCTGCTGCAATCCCTGCAACCCAAACTGACCCAGGGAACCTAGACTCTGCACTTGGGGAAACGATGTTGCTGTTTGAAGGTAATTTAAACCTCCTGCATTCGCTAGAAGTTGCTTTTGCAGCTCATTCAAGCTTTCCGCACTTAGTTGGGCAGGATTATTGGCGCTTCCCCCTGCATTCACGTCAGATTCGGATTCGTTGTTGGACATGGTTGGCCCACAAGATGGTAAATGGCGCTGGAAGGCATCGTAATTCCTGTAGGTGCACTGACACCGATCACATTTAACCTGGCCGCTGAACTGAGCCGTTGATAGATTTCCATCTCCACCAATTATTCGAAATTCGGTAATGGAGTCGTCCACGCCATCCATTTGCATTATCCTCATTTTGGATGGCTCTTCGCGTGCTTCGCTCTTTTCGAAATAGCGCTTGGCTGCACTCCAGGTGAAGCTCTTGCTCCTCACTGATCCAGATGTGGAGGCTATTCCCTCGATGGATGCTTCACTGATGGATTGTCTTCTCGATACGCCTGCCACGGTGGCCATCTCTTTCTTGCTCCGTTGCTGACTGCTCAAGGTTAACAGCACTCCTTCGGCTAAGTTTTTCGACAGTTTCCGCCTCTTAATAGCCGTGGCCATTGCACTATTCCCGTCCAGCTTCGGCCAGGCTAGTGTTTTGAGCATCTGCACTTGACTGGAGTTTCTGGCTGCGGATAGCATCGCATCCTCCACGGGATTGCTGGCTGGCCAGCCATTTCCCAAGCTCGTATTCGAATTTCGGGTGTCCTCATCACAGATGCTTACAGAAGCAGCTCCTTCTGCCTGTTGATTTTGATTATGAGCCTGATTGGAAGTCATTGCCTGAGTACCATCCTTGGATTGCTCGCTCATGGAAAACAACTCTGGCTTATCCACCAAATCCTCATACATGAATATATCCAGCATGGAGATGCCATCGAGCAGTTCGTGGGGGAGGTCCTCGAATATGACATCCTTGATCTCCGGGGGCAGCAAATCAGCCTGCTGTTGCGGCTCCTCTTCGGTATTTTCATCTGGTGGTACACAAGAGTTAGAATTGGGGAACTCCGCGTTCCAATCGGCTCCCCCATTGTCCAGGAAATCACTCCTAGCCAGACTTGTGTGCCAGCGGGCAATTTGAGCCATACCCAACTGAACCTCCTTGCTGTTCGGATTTGTGTGATCCACTGTATAGTTCCTACCTACATCCAGCGCTGTTAGGGTTGACGAACTGTTCTGAATGGTGGTGCGCACTGTGTACTCCACAATTTTCCAGGGTTCTTTCGAGGACCAATACAGCCGACTGCACAGGAAGTTAATGGGGACCACGGCCTCGTAGGAATCTGAAAATCTGGGGACAATGGTTCCCAATTGCCGCACCTCCAAAGATCCAATGTGGAATTGCACTCGAACTGGTTCAATCAACTTCTTCCTCTTTCTATCCAATTCCACGTAGACCGGTCGGGATACTTCAAAGTTGGATTCATATGTAACACTGGGGGAACCATTGGCCTTCAAGGCATTTCCATTCTTGGCATGTGCCGGGCAATACATGGATTTATCTGTGAGAAATGCGCAGTCGATGCTTCTGGCACATGGATAGTGATAGTGCTCACCACAAGATCGCACATTACATCCAACGGTGGCTCCTCGATTTCCACATACCGTGCACTTGATCATCCTGCCCCTCGCCACAGCACTGTGGACATTTTGCAGTGAACCATCGATCTCCTCGAATACCTCGGCTGACCACATGGCACAATTGGTGTGAACCCAGCAATCATGACCGCAGTACAGAAGCCGTGCTTCCTCTCCGGATAATCCCTCGCCGCTCTTCCGACAAAAGAGGCACACCCTGGTGTCCAATCGCATCTTGATGCCACAGCTGCCAAGGTCGTCAACCTCTTCCAGAGGAATATCCAAGACACCAGAACGCGACTCTGCCTGCGAGGTGGAGTGTTCGTTATAAAGAGAGGCACTTCCTCCTCCTCCTCCATCTTGCAGATCCTCGTAGTTAGCTCCCGAACAGGACTCAAACATATCCTCCTCCAAGGCATCCGTGCAGGCTTTCGTTTCGTTTTGGAACCAGGGAAACTGTTCACTCAACAGCTCCTTATAGGCAATATCCAGTTCATCGCAATTACTCTGTTGGATGACCTGGCTCATATCATAGTTGAATTCTGCCAGGGAAACATATGAGTTGCCAGCAATCTTCTGCTTTATATCCACCAGGCTAAAGGATTGCGGATGACTGATGTGCTGTTGGCAGGAGCAGGGCAGGGACTTTACTCGCGACTTGTTCATGCTCACATTCCGTTGCTGCTGCTGCTGATCCTTGAACTCGTAGACATCGTCGCTGTTTTGGGACTCACCGTCGCTGCCCAAGCCGTTATCCGATCCACTGCTAAATTGGAGGGCTTTTGGTTGCAATTTCCCTTGGTTTGAGGATGCTCCGCAGGTGCAACGCATTTTCTTGCGTGGACTCAGTTTGAGAAGGGCACAAGCCTGCCGAGATTTGCTGAGCAACTTCAAAACACTGTAGAGACTCGCCTTGAACTCCTCCATCACCGCCTGCCGCCACTCCTCAGCCTTGATTCTAGAACTCTCATTTCGGCGTGCACACTTCTTGCAGATGAACTCGATGGATTCCGGCAGAGTGCTCAGTAGATTGTATTGCTCATCGCTAAGACCCTCGCACTTGGAATGAACCCATTGGCCACAATCACCGCACTCCATCATTTTCAGATCAAAGTCGTTGTCATCATAGCATCTCTGGCATATTGGACAAAAGTTGCCCTTCTTGCGCAGCTTAAAGCAACCCGTGCACATCGGTAAGTTCCCCACGAATTTCGATACTTTTGTGGTGGAGCAAGACTTGCATTTCAAGCAATTGACGCATATTAAAGGACGATCTGCTCCTAGAAGTCTCTTGCTGGTGCCCAAGCACGTGCTGTGATAGTTCTTCTGACACTTTTGGCACTTGACCTTGGATCCTGATGACATATTGCAGGTGTAGCAAACGGTGCAGCGTGGACACAACCAATTCAGACGTTGAGTCAGTTGATTTAGGGAAGATGATGATGGCCCAGTTGACGCATTCACTGTCGTTTCCAATAGGCTGCCCATCAGCGTGGTATCCTCAAAAGATCCATGTTTCAGGTTATACTCATCCTGGACACAGTACTGATGGTAGGGTTCACAGCAGCAGGCACAGAAGATCAGTGGATCCAAGCCCGTAGAGCCGCATAGAAAACACAAAGCCCTCTGCGCCACAGTTCCGGTTACAATCAATCCAAAACCCGTTTGGCAAACTTCAGCAGGATCATAATTCTCCCAAAAATCGATGGAGATGAGTGTACGTTGCTGTCGCTGCTCCTTAGCTTTGCGTCCCTGGGTTTGATTGGAGGATAGAGTGACCGAACTGGAGGTAACAATGTCCCCATTGCGCTGCTTTTTGCTGGCCGCCACTATCAGGTTGGATGTAACCGCTGCATTCCTTGTCGTAACCTTCGCAGGTGCTGCTGTTAAAGATGCTTGAGCTCCAGTTGCGTTTACTGATCCTTCCTTTCCTCCGGTTGGTACCTTCTTCACTTCAGCCTGAGTACTTCCAGAGGACTTACTGGGTTTCGTTTCCTCCTCAACAGTAGGAGTCTTACAGCTAGCACAATTATCGTTCTCGTCCGTAACCATTTGAATTGGTTTCTCAGGAACAGGCTCTGGAATCGCTGATTGCACTGGAGCAGAAATTTCTGGCTGCACATCAGCCTCCTCTTCGGGCTGATCCTCGCCGAAGGTGGCCAAGGGCTGTCCAAGCACGATAGAAGCACTGCGGCACACATGTTTTACACGAGGTCCCTTTAGGTCAATTCTTTGACGTTTCAAGGTGTCGCCGCCCGTAGCATTGGTTTCCCCATTGGGTTCTGTTTGAGCAACTCCTTGAGAAGTTCCATTAGAAGCAGCAGGTTGTATTGCTGGTGCCTCCTCCTTTTGAGCTTGAGCTTCTGTAACTGGAGTTTCCACTGCTGCAGATTTCTTAGTGGCTACCAGTGTGGGACTGAGTGGCTTCTCGCTTTGTTCCTGTTCCACTCCCTTATCCTTTTCTGCTTTACTCGCCTTCCTTGACGGAATTGGACTGATTGCCTCTGTAGCTGTGAGCTTTTGATCTGCCGCATTGGTTATCTTCAGGAAGAGAGGTTTCTCCAAAATCGCGGGACGTAGCAGGGGAGTGCTGCCAAATGTAACATTGTTCTCCGCCAGCGGATTAGACTTAATCGACGTCAAAGCTGAGGCGGTATCACCACTGGACTTCCACTTAACCGAAGTGGAAGCAACCACAGAAGAGGAAGTAGAGGAGGCAGAGGAAGTGAATCTTAAGCTGCCAGTGGGAGACAGCAGTTCCGTGGACTTGTCCTCTCGGACAGACGTCTCCCCTCGCATTCCCGGTGGTAACATTGCGCCCAACCTACTCCTATGCGCTGCAGGCAGCTGAAACGAGATCATGCATTTCTTCAGCCAACAAGCGGTGCATCGATCCTTGTAAAACTTCTTGAAGTTCTTCAACTGACTCTTGGCCGAATGAATGCTGCAGGTTAATCCTGAAAGGAGAATATTCAATAAGGATTAGTGAGTTGTAGTCGAAAGGGTATAATCTCTGACATACCTTCGCTTCCCTTGCATAGTAGCTGCTGTTGGATGCCGGAGGAAGCATTGGCACTGCTCGAATTGGCCGATATTGATTTCTTGGTCATCTTCGAGATGAACTTCCTGCACACGTCGCAGGCCACCACTCCATATTTGCGGGCTTGCGTCACCTCTTTGCTGCTGACCGCCGCGGAGCACACGGAGCAGGCACTGGGAGTAAGAGTTCCTAAAATAAAATCTTAAATGCATTAATAACAATTCAGTATTTCCTCCTTCAATTATAAAACCAACCTATTGTGGAACTGGTGCTGGGATTGGCCAGCGTTCCAAAGGACGAAACCGTCAGGGAATTCGCTGGCGTCGGAATGGCACTGGGCGATGTTGGTCCTGCTTTGGCGACAGCAAAGGGTCCTGGCTTGCTGTCCGCCTGGAATTGCAGTCGCGGCTGCCTTAGCACAAAGCTTCCACCTGTACTGCTATTTGATTTCAGGCTGCCAAAGCTGGAGAAGCTCTCCTTGGCGAGCTTCAGACTTGCAGGAGCGGAGGAGGTGGATCCCGATGCGGAAACCGTACTTGAGGAAGCTGCTCCAAAGAGGTTCTTAGCCTTGGAGTCGCCACTTGATAGGGTCTTCTTGCAGCTGATGCCACCCTCTTCGAGCAATCTCTTGTTGGGCTTGATGACTCTAGAGGATCGCGTGCTCCTTTTGGGCAACACAAAATGCGAATCCATGACCAGTTGCTTCTCTTCCGAATCCCGGTCTTCGGTTCCTGCACTTTTTTCTGTCTCCGCACTCTTTTCAGATGCTGCTTCATCATTGTCATCCTCATTTTCCTCCTCCTCCTCGACTTCTTCATCGTCCTCATCCTCCTCCATTTCTTCATCCTCTACATTGTTATGATCCTCTGGAGACTCTTGGCGACGAAAGGTTACTCCACCCTCATCATCCTCATCCATGGGAGCGCCAAAGGCGCGTGATAAACCAAATACATTTGGTGAGGATCCCGATTCCTGACTTGAGGAAGATGAGGAGTTCGCTGGCGCCGATCGAAATTTAAGCGAGTTGAGCTTATCGATGTTGGAGTTTTTGTTGAGTATCTTTGACAGAATGGAGGGTCGCACGATGCATTCGCCTCCTCGGGAGTAATTCAGCGGCCGGTTGAGGGAATCCTTCTTCATAATCGAGACGATTGGTATGCGGATATCCGGATTATAGAACCGCTTGACCACCGACTTATCATCGCTTGTCTCCAGCACATTCCTAAATGTCACCGTCTTCTTTTGCTTCGTCGCCGTTGATGCCGTCGATGACCCTGCTGCATCTGGTCCAGATTTAGGACTACTGCCTCCAGCAGGGGAAGTTGCCACTGATGGTGCTCCATTGGATGCAGCTCCCTTTCCCGATGCCGCCGATGCCCCATTTGAGGCTGCAGGGCAGTTGGTTGGAGGTGCCTCGGGGGCAACTTCATTGGGCATTTCGCTCAAGACGCTCTTCTGGAAAAGTACACAAATAAAAGGGTTCAGTGGGTTTCGGTTAGGGTTGAGTAGGAGCGGTTGGAGACGGAGTTCCGAGCAAATCAATAATTCATGCCACTGACTACACGCTCACAAAATGCGAAGCGGAAAGCAATGCAAGTAATATATAGCAAGCAAAAGTTACACAGCAAGAAATTTAATTAGATAATAAGTTTGTTAGTAACAAAAAATAATTTTGATAATACTAAAATATTTTAACTGTTGACCGAATTAACTTTAATAAATTTAACACCTAATATATTTTAAACGTATATTTCTTTATTAAATAATAGGATAGGACGTCAAATTTCTTTGTTTCAATTCAGATTTCAGAAAAAGATCTTTAAATAACAGTAAGGTTTAGAAATTTGTAAGTTTGGAATTTTTTAGACACATGATTTTGAAGGAAGGATTACAAACAGTATACACTTTAAAAGCAATAATTCAGCATAATAAAGCATATTCAGTATGATATAGTAGGTCATTGTAACTTCCAGTGTAATTTTAAAACACAAAGAAGCATGCAAAGGACCAGGAGCAAGTGCAACTTTTCGAAGGGGATCGCTTGGACATGGGGGTTAGGGTTACAGAGGCGGTTCAGTGGGGGGTACGGTATCGGTGCAAAAACAAGTTACTAAGCATAAGTATAAGCTGGGGAACAGACACCATTGCCACTGTGACCGTCAACCGTCTGCGGCAGACACATGTGGAAGAGTTGCAAGCGCTAAAACGTCATAAAAGCCAATTAAGCAGGTAAGCGAGCAGGTAACAATGGCGTCAGAGGCGGGTGGCGGGTGACGGGGTGAATGGGTGTAAGGGGGGCGGGGGCTACTAACCAGACCAGAACCATGGGTAAGCCAACTTGAGGGGGTTCTCTTATTTACATTGGCGGGAATTGGACTGTGGCATTGGCCGAGGATGTATGTGCTGTGCTTCAGAGGGTGAGGGTGCACACGCAACTTGGAATCAGAATGGCTGGATTGAGGGGTTAAGGTGGCGGAAAAAAAGCGGCTTAAGCATATTCATAAATAAAAGCAAAAGGGGGCAACACCTGGGAACAACAACCGGCAACCAAACACCGACAATCTGAAAAATCAACTTACCAGGGCTGCATCTTCACCCGGACTGGCCACCACCACGCTCCCCACACCAGTTCCTCCTCCTCCTCCCCCCTCCAACGATGGCGGCGAGGTGGATGAGGCATTTGGCGTGGAGGAGGAGGAGGAGGCGGAGGACGTGGAGGTGGAGGAGGGACTATCCACCACCGGACTATGCAGCTGCTTCAGCTTAGACGTGGAGGGCAGCATAATTTCGCCCCTGGCCAGGTTCAGATTCTTGAACTTTTTATTGCTATTCTTGCGAGCTCTCAGCAAAGCGGCACTTATAGCAAAAGCTCCTCCGGGCGAGGTTCCTCCTCCAGGGGATACCAGGGCACAGGCCAATCCAGTGGATGTGACCGGTGTTGCCACGGTTAGTGCCTTAAGGGATGCTGCACTAGACAGGCCAGAGGTCGTGGCTTCAGAGGTTGTTCCAGAAGATACTTTAGAAGATTTTCCAGAAGAGCATGTCGCCGCAGTGGCGCTTGTTTTTACAGATTTTCCAGAGGCTACTCCGGATGATGATGCCGTGGATACTTCCGATGTCCTTGACGTTGACTTTCCACAGGATATTCCAGAAGATGCTCCATCGGATGATGTTCCAGAGTTAGCTTCTGGTGATGAACCAGAAGACCGTCCCGAGGAGGTTCCAGAATATGCTGAAGAGGAAGTTTTTGCTGACTTTCCGGAGGTTTTTCCAGAACATTTGCCTGAGGAGGCTCCCGCGCTTGATGTGTCAGTGGGTTGTGCTCCTGATCTTGCCGCATTTCCTCTCGTTTTATCACTGTCCCCATTTTGATCCTTTGTCACAGCCTCCTTATCCAGATTGGCGGCACTTTTGTGATGGGTACCGCCATTTACACCACCCCCATTGGTGGATCCCGAGCCGGATGATCCTCCCGAGCCTGAATTGGAGCCGGAACTGCTGCCATTGCCGCTGCTTTCAGAACCCGATGCCCCGCCGGCGGATGAGGATGCCGTATTGCCACCAATTGAGGCTCCACCCGGAGCATTGTCATCCTCATCGTTATCACAATTGTTGCCCTTCTCCCGGGCAGCCGGCGAACCGGAGCCGGAACCACTTGGCTGCTGGGACTCGGGAGGTGGCTGTTGCGATTCCGCCGGATTGGCCGCCTCATCCTCCAGCTGCAGGACACTGATCCGCTTACGGTTGATCGACTTGGAGGGTTTGCCGGGAAACTTGGAGCGGCCCATAATAGTAGTGCGTTTGCGTTTGCCTTTGCATTTGCATTTGCCTGCTTTTTTGATTGGATTTCCCTTATTCCTTTTGTTGTTCGATTTAAGTTGGGATTTCTTTGATTTCTTCGATTTGTTTGATTTCTTGGACTTGTGGATATCTCACTGTGGATAAGAGAGAGGCACAAACGTCAAGTAAGAGAGACCGACTAAAAAAGACCGGTATTAGCTAAAAGAAAACTGGCAAAAACAAAAACACCAACAACAACACACACACAGCTCGGGAAAAAACAATGCTTGTAAGCCGAATCGCGCGTTTGGAATGCGTCAATTTTTCCCCCTGTTTTTTTTTGCGAATCTCGTTGTTGTTGCTGTGGGCAACTCGTTTATTTTGCACTCCTGCCTCACGCCCCCTTCACTGCCCACTCACTCACTCCTTTTTGCACACACTCTTTTTTCTCCTTGGCTATTTATTTATTTATTTCTTTTTCGCGCGCGTTTCTCGTTGCGCGCTCCTTGCTTTGTGAATTACAACTACAAAGCCGAAGGTGACGTAGCCGCTCGACAGCCTCGGCTTTTGTGGCGCTCTTGCGCCCGAACGCGCTCAAACGCTCTCTCAGTCGCTCCTTACACTTGAAAAAATTGATTGCTTTCAATTATAAAAAGGACATTCGATTTTCCTTCTAAGTTAAGTTCAATATTTGGATTAAAAAGGTCATATGTATTTTTAAAAAGGCATATATTTTTTTGAAATAAAAATTAAACAAGAAATTCAATTGTTAACCAGTACTGGGTATTGAACAAGGGTTCCTTGTTATTATTAAATTTGTAATTAAAAATTTAATTTGAGATTTTAAATTATTATTTTTTGTGTTTCATTTAGGGTTGGCAATTTTAATTGAATAGGCATTTTTAAAAATGTACCACAATATTTAAACGTTTTTCTTAATGCAACTGCATAAATATTATTAAAACAATACATTTTACTAGACCCAGCGACTGGCATAATTCAAAGGTGTATGTTTATTTAAATTTATGGGCCATACTTTTTATGAGTGCATTCTCTCGGGGCACGTCGACTCTCTTCTTTGCCTTGGCCCGCTCTCTCCTGCTCCTGAGCAAGGAGCGCGCTAAAGGTGCAATTGCAGCTGCCTTTGTTCCGCTCCTTCTGCCGCTGTCTCACGTCTTGCGTGACCACTAATACACTCACACCAAAGATAGTGATGCCAGCATTGGCTTTTTATTTAAATTATAATGGGATGACATGCCTACGTTTTATAAATGATCAAATTAAAAAAGGTATTTTAGATTTTAGTTTAAGTTTTAAGTGAAATACCAATAAAATAAAGGATTCTGCCTGTTTTATTAAAAATATTCAAGAAACATATTTACTATGTTTAAATTAACCCATATTATGGATTTTCAAACTGGTATTACAACAAATAGGTATCAAATAAGTATGCTCTCTTTTTAGTACAAGAGTTTCACTCCCTTTGAAGTATGCAACACATTTCTTAGCAGGACATGGAATTTGAAAACTCAAAACTATTTGGCTATTTCTGGCGGGAAAACAGCCTGGCTGTCGGCACTGGCATACCACCACCTTTACACGCTTTGCCACCACTAAACGTGTGCAGTTAACGAAAAAACAAAAAAAAATTGAAGCAAAACAACTGCTGCGTTGCGGCTCCTTAAACTCATTCCTTTCCTTTGGCACGTAGCACGCGCGCTCTCCCTCTCTCTCTCGCAGACTCCTTTTTAAGAAATGCTCGCTCACTCTCTCTCTCTCTGCAACTACCTTTCTCCCTCCCTCCCGCGGGTTAGTTGTCATCGACGTTTTAAGTGGTTTTTCTACTTCAGACTTGAACTTTTTCTTTTCTTTTTTATACCCGTTACTCGTAGAGTAAAAGGGTATACTAGATTCGTCGGAAAGTATGTAACAGGCAGAAGGAAGCGTTTCCGACCCCATAAAGTATATATATTCTTGATCAGGATCACTAGCCGAGTCGATCTAGCCATGTCCGTCTGTCCGTCTGTCCGTCTGTCCGTCTGTCCGTCTGTCCGTCTGTCCGTCTGTCCGTCTGTCCGTCTGTCCGTATGAACGCTGAGATCTCGGAAACTATGAGAGTTAAAATACTGGGATTAGGCACGCAGATTCCTGAGATTCCTGCGCAGCGCAAGTTTGTTTCAGTAGAGTGCCACGCCCACTCTAACGCCCACAAACCGCCCAAAACTGTGGCTCCTACAGTTTTGATGCTAGATAGAAAATTTTAACTGAAATGTAATGTTCTCATCAATACCTATCGATTGACCCAAAAAAATTTGCCACGCCCACTTTAACGCCCACAAACCGCAAAACCCTGTGACGCCCACAATTTTCATGCTAGATAAAAAATTTTAACTGAAATGTATTGGTCTCGTCAATACCTATCGATTGATCCAAAAAAAAATTTGCCACGCCCACTTTAACGCCCACAAACCGCAAAACCCTGTGACGCCCACAATTTTCATGCTAGATAAAAAATTTTAACTGAAATGTATTGGTCTCGTCAATACCTATCGATTGATCCAAAAAAAAATTTGCCACGCCCACTCTAACGCCCATAACGCTTAAATCTGTATACCGCCGGTAGGTGGCGCATTTTAATCTCGCTTTGCTGCTTGCATATCTCCATTTAGCTGAGTAACGGGTATCTGATAGTCGAGGTACTCGACTATAGCGTTCTCCCTTGTTTTGTTTTGTTTTCTTTGCAGGATTTTCTCGTTTGGCTTTTGTTGTTGCTGCTGCCTTTGTTTTTTCTCTCGAATATTTTTTTGTTGTTGTTTGCTGGAAATTGAAATTCTTACAGTTGTTGTTGTTGTTACTGTCTTGTTGCTGCTGCTGCTGTGGGCCACTATTAAGTGGTGGGTTTTCCCTGCTGCTGCTGCTGCCTCTTTTTACGACAGTTTTTCTCTTTGTTCTCGCTTTTATGGCCTGATGAAAATTCTTCTTTTTGCGCGTTTAGTTTTTCTGCGTTGGGAGTTTCTGCTCGACGAATTCACAGTTTTCCACATTGCTGTACTTTCGCGGCAACTTTTCTCATCTGTAACTGCTACTGTTGCTGTTGCTGTTGTTGTTGTTGTTGCTGTTCTTATATTGATTGCTGATGTTGTTGTTGCTGCTTTTGCTGATGCTGGTTTGTGTTGGCGGCCACATGGTACTCATTATCATTACCATCATTATCCCCATCATCATCTCTATATATCCTCGGTCTACATCATTGCCATCCTCCCATTCCACCACACTTCTTCAAGCACGCACACACACTGTTTTAAAAAAAAAAAGGTCTGCAGTCTGCGTGTCTTGAAATCTGCAAAAAATTAATCGAGGGGGTGGCGGTGGGCGGTGGGCGTTGGGCGGTTGGGTGGCCAACGAGGTGGAGGAGGAGGCAATGGGAGAGAGAGAAAAAAAAACAAAGTAGAAATTTATTAGTTCGCTTCGTCGCAGTTGGGCAAACAAGTTGAAAGTTGACTTTTCGAGTGTTTGAGCTTGTGTGCGAATGTTTGTGTGGGTGACGATGTGCGATGATTATGCATGTGTGTGTATCAGTGAGTGTGCACAGAAAGAAATTTCTATATTGTAACAACTATTTTATATTTTAGCAGTGATTCAAATGCCAAACTTCTAGTCACTTTAACAGAGTAAATGAATGCGGGTGCTACAGAAAATTGTAAGTTTTGATCTACATAAGACTGTGTCTAAGTGTATGCTATATAAATCGAGCTTTCAGATTAAAAATGTATCTTAGACTATTTTTAAAATCGGTGGAGTCACAGAATCATTACAAGAATTCCCCCAAATTACGTCCGAAGTGGGATATAAAATCTATAGACATTTCTTTTACATTTCCCGTACTATAATCATATTTAAAATTTCATTTCATAACATATTTGTTTTTCAAATTTAATCCAAAAAATATTTTAAGCATTTAATATAAAAATATATTTGGAATATACGTAAGATGGTATTTTAGTAATCTATACACATGTATTTTATTTTAAAACCTATATTTAAAGGATAATAAAATATTTAAAACTTTCAAAAGCAACACATTTTTTGTTTCTCTGTGAGCATGTGCGAGTTTAAGTGCTCGGAATGAGGTGAAAATACTTTCGAGATTTTTGGGGTGGTGGACGGCGCCTTTCCACCTCCCCATTTTTTCTCAACTCCTTTTCCACATTTTCCGAAAGCATGACTCAGTGCAGCGTAATTGTTTTCCGTTTCGCCTTTGGTTTCCACTCAAAGGTGTTTGGCAGTCAGTTAGTTTACCTGGTTTACCTGCCTCGTTAGTTAGTCAATCTTGTCAACTGTACTGCTCACTGCTCCCCAGCAAGTCAATTTAAGTTGCACTCGTACATACAGATATGTAGTGGGTACAATGGGTTTGAAAAGATGGAGAACAGGATTGACATAAATATAACTTAATGCCTTCTATGAGCAATTACAACATCTTTTTAAGTTATTTTAGAGCTTAAAGTTTATAAAATGATCTTAAAATAATGTTATAACATTCTAAGCCTACTTCCAGAACTTTTAATTATTACTTTCCAAACTTTAAGATTTTTTTGATGGTTTACATTTTTCTTACTAGCTGTTTTAAATTCCTTGATTTTTAGGAAGTTGTAAGTTAATGTTTAATTAAGAAAAGTATTCAAAAACATCAAAAGTTTTTTAATATTTAATTCCCTTGCCAGATTAAAATGTAAACAAAAATTCATAATCTTGTGCTCTGTCACCCACTGTACCTTAACTTGGGTCTCCTGCCACTGTCTCAGTTGTTTGCGATTTGTGATTTTATTTGTCGATTTTCCTCGTTTTTATTTTATATCGCCTTTGCTTTGGTTTTTGTTTCTACCATTGAGTTGTATCTTTATGGCCCCAGCGGTGGCATGATGTAAGCATGGGGTCTGAGAGACAGCAACTGGGACTGGGACTAAACCGGGCTTAATTGGACAACACTCCTCCGTATTTGCAGGGCGATTACACTAATTGCTGCGGAGTTGCCGTGAATTGAATAACTAATACTCAATATGCATATGAATAATTTGCATTTTAAGTCGATGGATGATGGAGTGTTAAAAATACTCAATAATGATCTTAATCAGCCCAATGATTATAGTGATTTGTGGCTGTAAAGTGTGATGCCTTAGAAGGCTATTAAACTAAAATGGCATTACAAACTAAAAGCTAATTGCCTAGCAAGCATACTATTTTTAAATTACTGAATAAAAAAATTTATAAAAATACAGATGTTTATTTTTGTCATTTAAAAACTCGTAAAAATTTTATCAAAATTCTTAAAACAAACAAGATTCTATATTAATAAATACTGTTTGATTAATTATGTATAAATATACCTCAGTCGTAGTTGATACGGCTGGTTAATCGACTTAATTCGATAATAAATAAACCGAATATGATTAGCCAATCGGTTCTGAACAATTTCTAAAACAAATTAATTACCAATGGTATGCGATATGTTTTCTGTCATTGACAGATGGGAGTGGAAACCATTTTCCCTTTTTCAATGATTGATGACAGTCGGGAACCTACTCAATTACCGAACGCAATTATAGATTTCTATTATGAAAGAGTTTCGAACATTTCAGTGTGTCTGATATAATCGTTCGTAATTGCAAAATACGAAAACAATGCAATATTAGTGACCATTTAATACCGAACACAAAACACTAGGCAAATATCATGACATAACAAACTAAAGGTTAATTCTCTCAAGCTCAAAACAATTGTCAACAATTTAATACCCATGCAGGGGGTAAAAGGGGTTTGAAGGAAGGGTAAGGGGTTTTGGCGAGTCGGCAGACAAGCAAGAAACAATCACAAAAACACTCGCCAGCCAACAAATTGCACACAAATTGTATCTCAGAATGAGAAACCCACACAAATGCCGAGGAAATGCGCAGACAGCAGCAGAATGCTAACTACGTTCTGTGTTGACATCAATTAACTAAATCGCTTTAATTATGTGCCACCAACCAAACGAACGGCAGCAACAACAACATCAAAGGCCCAAGGAGAACTCAGCATGAATATTTCAACGAATCAATAAAATCCCACAGAATGATGACAAATCGTGTTGATATGGACGACAAAATGAGCAAATTCAAATGGAAAACTTTACAGGGGTTGCTCCTTAATTACGGATCATTTATTTACCAAGGGGAAGATGTTTGTACAGAAGGATAATGGGCGAGAACCTGCAAAGGGGGTTCTCGATAATTACAGTCCTCTTTTTTGTGTCATTTGAAGAGCAATTGTTGAAAGGACAGGGCGTTACCATTTCAAATTAATTGATATTTTAGTATTTCTACCGTTTTTGTTGTTTGAAAATTCTAAATAGGTTTTTAGGGGTGTTTTAGAATTGTATATTATTATAAAATTTAGTTTATCCTAAGATGAAAGCTCCGAAAGTAAAAATTTCCACAAACGGAGAGTATCTACCTAATTTGACGTATAATACGTTTGTCCAACAAATTAGCAGCACTAATTGCCTAAATCCAATGCATAAGAGCTTATATCTTTTACTCAATCTTAAATTCAAATTAATGGTACTAACCGAAAATGCAAGTATAGCAAAATCTTCTGAGTCACTACTTAAAACGACAATCTAAATAACAAATCAAAAAAAATTAATTATTTAATTGTTGTTTATAACATAATTCAGTTCATTCAGGAAAATAATCTTTTTAACAATAAAAATACTCTGGAATTAAGTAAATTAAAATCATTTTTTGCAATGAATTTTATTAGCTACAAACACCCCATAGAAATCAGGATTGCTCGCTCATTTTCCTTAATTTTCCACCAAATAAAGCGCATATTGAATTACAACTTATTTGATTGTTTTGAATTTGATACGTTTGTCTGTATCCCGAGACCCAATTAATGGCGTTCAAGTGTCGGCTTCACTGTAATTCGAGTGCACCATAAAAACCAGAGTCGCGCGGAATGCGTGAAAGGGGAGGCTGCGAGGGGGGAGTGGCAGAGGCTGTGGCGGAGGGGGTGGGCAATATAAAGGGGGCCAAGAGACAATCGGCCAACAAAACGAACAATCTCCCGGCGAACGGCGAATAACGAGGCAAAGTAAAGTAAAACTGGCCTGGCCAATTCGAAATCCGAATGCATCGTCATCGTCATCGCCATCATCATCATCATCATCACCCTCGAAATTGAATCGACAGCCGAACAAACACGAAGATAAACGAATATACTAAACCATAAATGAGGGGAGGGGGTGGGGCAAGACCCGGGGAGAGAGAGAGAGAGAGCCAACTCACACACCTTTAATTTAATTGACATCAATTATGGTAAAAAGATTAAGAAATCAAAACAAGCGCAAAACGTACAAGAATTTGAATAAGAAGAATGGGTTCCAAAAATGAAATGAAATACGGGCACTTAACGAAAACACAGGTTGTTGTTATTGATTTTCTATCTCTTTTTCTGATAAAAAGCCGGAAAATATAGAATTTAACCAATGTAGGTTCCAAAAATTTTAAATACCATATAATGTGTTAATCATATTAATTGGGTTCTTGTTCAACAAAGAAAATCTACGACTTTAAAATTTGTAGATCAAAATTGGTAAAGCTTCTTGATTAAAAGATAGATCTATTATTAGCCATTATCCAACTTTATTGACTTATAAATGGATTCGTTTTCAAAACAAATCTTGTATCTAATCTTTCGGATGACAACATGTCGAAATAATGCCATTTAATTTCACAATGATACGTCTGGGCTGCTAAGTGATATGAAAACTTGCTCATAAATTGCTTAATTGATTAAAATTGACATCTAATTATACGTTTTTTGTTGTGTACGTTGTGTGCCAGTAACCCTCTCTCTTTCGCACTGCATGCCAATAGCCGTGCAAGAGGCGCGAGTACAAAACTTGCAAATTGCGAGTAATTGAGAAGATTAAAGTCAAGCACACGAGAGCAGAAAGAGATGGCAAGTTGGTTGGGTGGCGGGGGAAGGAGAGGCAGTGGGGGTGGGGGCCGGACCAGAGAGAGAGAGAGAGAGCCAGGTAAGGAATCGACCTGGCAAACGATTAAGAGCCATAAACACGAGCACGACAATCACAACAACTCACCTACAGCACCCACTCACACATCCACCAAATAGACAACTATCTGCATGTCACTCACACACTTGTGCTCAAACTCGATTGACAAGTTGAGAAAAAATCGAAGTCAACCTCGCTCATAAAATATGTAAATTTGTATAAAATTATGCAAAAATGCCTTAAATACATACACACTGAAAAAAAAGTTTGAAATTTACGTTGTATACATAATTGGTATACGAACATAATGACTAACAATTCCTTTTAATTTGAAAAATTAAATTTAGGATTTAAATATTAATTAAAACATTTAGAAAATGTTAACTGCACCATTTTTTCATAACAAGATTAGATTAAAAGGTTTAGGTAATATCAGACAATATAGAGTAAATACGCAGAGTCAGATGTATTAATCTATCTTACAGTCGTCCTATAAAAAAAGAGCATCTAATTTTAATTATTTAAAAAAGAAAAAAAAGCAACATTTCGAAAATAAAAACCGTGACTAATCTAAATCATTTAACTTTTCAACTTGTGATATATTTTGTTCAGTGTAACAACCAGAGAGCACAGAGAAAGCAGCTGAAGAAGTTGAATCAACAAATGAGAGAGCCCCCATCCCCAAAAACAAAAAAGAGAGCCAGAGAGCGCACGCGGGGGAGTGTGAGTATGTATGTTTGCGGGTTTGCTTGTATGTAAATCAAAACACGCAGCCAAAGGTGAAACATGAAAAATGTGCGCGCCAATAAATGTGCGAAAGGTGTCGTGGTGTGGGTGCAACACGGTTTAGTATTGGGATGGATATCTATATCTCTGGGGCCATGAATGAGCATTGAAAATTGAGAGCCGACTTGGCAGCTCGCAATTTTGATGTCCAATTTGCCACGAAAACATGAACTAAATACTCGCGCCTGTATGTGTGGACATCTGGTTTCGTGGTGGTGGTTGATGGTTTATGGTAAAAGGTAACGAATCGCAAGGTAAAATAACATGAACCCAGTTGGCAGCTGCAGCCTCTCAAAACGCACCGTAAATAAAGGTGTAAATACCGCTTACTGGTAGCAACAAAGCAAACTATTAATTTAGCCACCGAATCAAAGAGAAACAACTAGTACAGTGTTCGTTCGATAGGAGGAATCTGGTTTAATATTCTAGAAAAGTATTTAATAAAGTAATATAATAATATTTTGGTATTTAATTCAATTTGGGCAAAAATATACGATTTTTGATAAAATAAATATAGCAAAAAATATTCAAAATAGCAATTTAAATTAAAATTAATTAAGATAGACTTCGACTTTTAACTATCGTTATATTTATTTGTGAATAAATAAATTTAATGTCAGTAGTGTTATAATTGTTAATGAGTATATTCCATACGTTTTAGGTTTTTTGGTAACGATTACCCCCATGATATTGCCATTTAAAGTTTTCGAACACACATTCCTCATAATATGATCATAATAATCCTTGAATTTTGAATACCCCCTTTTGATATTTGTAGTAAATCCCACCAAACATTAATCTTTTAAGATTCTGCGAATTGCGATCCACGAGATGCGGGCGCAGTGGAGCGTGAAATGCATTCGGATGAGCATCGTTTCGTTCCGTTCGCATTTTCATTCCCATTCAAGATCTCGCATTAGCTTACGGCTCAGTTGGTCGACTTTTGAAAGGCGAATTTTAATATGCGCAATTACTCATTTTGCGATTTTGCGCCTCAATGTTATTTGGCGCGTAGTTTCCCACAAACACACACATGTACAGTGTACACAAACAGAGACTAGGCGATTTGGAATTTGCCTTTTTGATGGCAAATAAAAAAATGGCGTCAACAAATACACAAACAGCCTATGTATAAATCTATACATATATTTATTTTGTAATTATTCAACAGCATCTAGGCAACGAAAAGCAGCAGCAATCGATTTAGCTGCTGCTGCCGAGATCGTTTTTCATTTTATTGTATAATTTATTAAAAGTTTCAACAGCGCCAGCAACAAAATAAACAACAAATTTAGTTATACAAACACTTTGGCCATGTGAGCGCCAGAGAGAGAGAGGGGAGCAAAACAGCCAGCGGGCGAGCGAGAGAGCGTCCGAATTTGATTTAGAATGAGGCGACAACAAAAGCAATTAAGTTTTATTTATCGATGCTGCTTTATTATGGCTCGCTGGCGTGTTTGTGTGGGTGTGCCAGCGACTGTCATTTACCGTTCGTTTAACGGGTGGTAAATAATGGAAAACGTCGTAGATGGAAATCTCGGCTGGCCATAAGTATACAGTGCAACCTGTTTAACAAAGATCCAAGCTTTTTATCGGATTTATAAAGTTTAAGTAACACGATTTTCAAACGTTGATTAACAGGCTTCAGAAACGCAGTATTAAATGCATTTAATAATACCTATTGTCATACTTTGGCATACTTTTAGGCGCCTAACAATAAGATCTAAAATATCTATTTAAATATAATGACGAATTTGAGAGACAACTATCATGATGTCTTATAAGAATATTGATCGTCCATTTTATATAGGTCTATTAGTAGCCATCTAAAGATAATGCTGAATATATTAAGAAGGCTTATATAAATCTAAACTTATATATAAGATATAGTTTTATGTTATATATGGGATACAACTGATATTTATGTAATACAAATAAATAAATTAAAAAAGAAATACTTAGTACTCATAGAAGGTCAACTTCTTGTGAACCCCATCGAGGTCCCACTGCAGTCATAAATCGCAGCGTGGGCCATAAACTAACAGTATTTGTTGTGCAGCCTAATTTGCATTATCGAGTGAATAATTGAACGACACTTGCTGGCATTTCTAGCTAAAAACAACAATCTAAAACTACTGTCTAGAGGTCTACAAAGGTTAGTGTGGGATTATGAGTATGAAAACGATGGGATATGATGGTGTGTGAAATGTGTGTTTAATGGTTGTAATAGTGTGTATGCAAAGTTTAGTATCTCCGGGTGCATTCCAAATCAATATCTGGCATGCTTATATATATCAGGAATATATATTCACGGCAGACTGACTCATCGGCAGCCGGCGACGCCTTTTATCGCGGCGATCTTTTAATTACCTTTCTGGCAAGCGAGTATCCAGATGCAGATTGAGACTCGAATCCGTATCCGCTTCAGGGGTTGCTACTACCATTTGGCATCTTTAGTGCGAATATAATCCAAACTTGCGATACGATGCGGTGTATATTCCACAACAAAACGGCACAGAAACACACACAAAACACTAGTAAACACAAAATACAGGGGTGGAGATTGCGATTTTCGTTTTTATTTTCGTTCACTTATTTCTTGGTTTTTGCTTTGGCTCTCCCATTCGCCGCTCGCTCTCACTCCCTCTCTTTCTGTCGCACAAAACAAACGCACAAAAACACGCACACACATTCACCGAAACGGCCCGCTCTCTCGCTATTGCGCTCTCTCTCGCGCCCGCGCGTTCCGTATATACATATATCTGTCTGTACGTATGTATGTACGGATTTTACGACGATGAAAAATGCCTGCTTCTTCTTTTCAAAAATCAGGTTTTCTGCTCTCGATTTTCACACTTTTTCGGCAATTGCCCGTCGCAAATTCGATGTAATTCCACTGGCAGTCACTGCCCAGCACACTCGCACACACTTTTCACCACAGTTCATCAATTATTTTCCACATTTTCTGCCTTTTTTGACGAGCGAAAACGACCGAGCTGCGATTTCAGTTCAATTTTTTCAGTGTGACCGCGATATCACTTGGCGTTTGCGCTATTTACGTCAGCAAACGTAAAAACGAAAGTGTGAGCAACGTAAGCGTGAGTAACGTAAGTGTGAGTAAACGTAAGTGTCATCGAACGTAATGTTATCAAACGGAAGTGAGTCAAAGCTGAAAAAACGATGTTATCGTTTCTCGATGGTTATAACGGCGACTTAGAAGGCTAGCCGTTTTATTATTAATTTTTGAAATACTTCAATCAAATGTTTTCGGACTACATTTTGATGTTTAGGGGATCTTTAAGATATAAAAGGGGTCCCTTTTACCAAACTTAACTTTTCGGATGGTTTAGTAATTTTAGTTTATGTAATTTTTAATGATGTTGACTCAAATCCTAACCAACAAACCGATGTCTCGACAGTTTTTCATACAGTATGTGTTCCTTTTACCAAATAATAACAAATCTTAATACTAAAAACCAGAAAATATATATTTTAATCAAATTTCAAAAAATAAAAATTGTGGCACGTTAAAAAACCGTTGTACTTTAAAATTTTCTGTTAACTTAGCAGAACCTGAAATTAACAGAGTGACCATTAAAATTATGGTTGCTGACCTCGTTATTGGGATGGTGTCTTGGCTAACAACAACAATAAGTTTTTTTTGCTGTGATTTTACGCTTTCCAACACTACAACAAAACGTTAAATTTAAATTTGAAAGCAGGTGTAACTGCTAATTGTAATAATTTATGGTAATTAAATTGTTTGGAACTAAAGAATGTTAATTATTTTAACCTTGTCTAGGAGATTATTGTGACATTTTTCACAGACGAAATACTTCCTTGAATATTTTGTTTCCTCTTGAAGAGAGGCTAATTAAGAAAAAACATTTCTCGACGCAAAATTTTTCCTATCACCCAAAAAATCTGTTTTCGCCTTTTTCCAAGTGACAAATATCAATCACCTCATTTGCGATCCCATTATCTCCGCTATGTGTAGTTCGGATTAGTTGCGATTTCATAATGAAGCCATAATGTGGGGACACACATAAACAACTCGGTTTTGGTTCTTTGACAAAGTTATTAACCAAAATCTTTGGGAAGACACCCAAAAGCTTTATACACTGGCAAGGCGCGAAGTAAACAAATAAATTTTGGTCAACGATTCGAACGTGTCTGCCCATTTAGCACATTCTTGATTCACAGTGCAAATTCAACTGTTGCCGGGCGAGAAGGAAAGAAGGGCGGTAATACAATCGACGTCACTTCGATGGCGTTTCACTTTTATTCGCGGAAATTTTGAATCACTTTGCTGCCTGCAAATCTTTTGGCCAGCGACAAAGAACGGTAATTTACATTCAAAAAATGTTATCTCATAAAAGCAACTGGATTGGCTCCGTTTTTTGGAAAGTACATAAAAAAGGTCGTGTTAATCACGGCGGCCTGATTTCCAATTTATTACTCAATAAAGTATTTATGATGATTTAGGGTGAAATAGTTCTGAAAAACAAGGCCATAATAACATCTTTATTTAGCAATTTTTGGGTATATCAGAGATTTTTATTTTGTGTTTCTTGTGTTTGTTCCTATTAAAGTTGTGTTTGTATAATAAATTGTTCATTTTGTATATCTATTTTTATGTATAAGCTACAATTTGGTAATAAAGGATTTATCATTTCATAACAAATGATTAACATAATGTAAAGAACTTTTTTATTTTCTAATAAAAACTCTTTATTAAACAGATATCCTTTTTGTTCAATGATTATTTATTGTCAAACACTTCAAATTATATATATTTCTAAAATTAAATGGAATCCCCTACAAATTGGTAGTTACTTAGAAGTTCCAAGTTAAGATTAGGTCAGGAATAAAAACCGTTCCCAAACCTTTTCCCTACTGAGGTTCTCAGATATTAACAAGTTCATAAAGTCCTTATAAACTCGACTATCAGCTGTTGGCAACAGGAGTGAAATGACCTTTGTTTTTAGCAGCTGACGCATTCCATTCGGCACATCACCGTTAGTCGGTCCGTTTAGACCCGCAGTGATAAGGAGTATCGATAACAATATATATGATATCTAGCACGGATTACCTTGTACTGTGACAGTCGTTCCCGGCTTATCTTGGCCGAAAAACAACTCAAATTGTCGGCCAAGCATAATGAAACTTTTGTTTTGACAACATTCACTATCGCCGGATTCCTAAAAATAGTTCTTGAACTTTACCGCAATTATCTGCAATGCAAATGATGACGTTCGTCAGTTGGAAAATTCCCTGCTCATCGCTGAATAGGGATTCCTCCCCAGATCGTGGGCTTATCACGCATGCTCATGCTAATTAAGCTTATGACGAACGAAGCAAAGCAGACTCACAAAAAAACACAGAAAACGAGGAGCAAGGTAATCACAATACCTGTGCACCTGTCACCGTCATCCAGTTATCATTTAATAATCGGCGAGAGCGCCAAAAGAGAGAGAGCTGCTTAAGTGATTATCACTAGTTTTGCGGGTACACATGTTTATCTGTGTACAGTAAGTGCTATGTTTGATAGTATTACCTATTATATTTTAAAATGTAAAATGTTTACTTTTCTTTACTTTTTTTTCTCCCAAAATAGAAAGGTGCCGAACTAAACCAACATTTGAAAAGGTATAATTATATACTAAATGTATTCAGAACTTATAGTTAAAATTATGATAGTTAGAATGATCCAAAATATTTATTTTCTTCATTAGAAAAGAATTTATATTTTATTTTATTTATAGAAAAGTTTTATAAAAATATTTCAACAAAGAACAAGAACATTACGGATGAGAAATCATCTTAAAACTGTAGAACAAAGAGAAAAATTGCCGGTGTCATTTATTAAAAATAATGCATGTCCATATAAATATATTCGTTTAAGTTCATTGACCATCTTTTTAATCGATATTTTACATTAGTCATTTCGAAGAATTACAAGATTTTAATGCAGTATCACATATAAAGGCGAAATTATAATTATTTCCTTAGTAACAGACAATCTCAATGCTTTCGGTTTTATATTTGCAGTTATGATAACTCTGAATATAAATATGAAATAAAATTCTCCTGTAAGTTTCCAGATGAAATCCCCCATAAAGATTCATCATGTAAAATATATAATTAATCATAGGGTTAGGTAGGGTTTCATCATAGGGTTAATATTTAACACAGATAATTATACTTGTTAAAATGTATCATATCATTTCATATCGTATAATTTTTAAATGATCTTCTCATTGCAGAATTCTTATATTGTATCATATCATTTCATATCGTATCATTTCTAAATGGCCTTCTCATTGCAGAATTCTTATAGTCTTACCTTCCGTATACATTTTTATGTACCATAATAAATAAGAAAGGCATTATTTCAATAATTTGACTATTTCTTGGATATTTAAATATTTAAATGTCTTATTATAGATTTCATATCATGTCAGCTGGTATTCTCAAAAATGTAGATAAGATATTTTCGACATGGATACTACAGCCCTGCGTGGTTATAGAAAAGGTGGCAGTTAACTAAATCATATATCATATTACATATATCATGGTGCAGTACAAAATGAAAACACACCATACCGATCTCCACATCGTAGTGCTCCCTGTGGCGTTCTCTCTCCGCCGGCTAGTCCAACGTGTTTGCTATCACCATTATCACTCGAATTAGGCACAATCATTTAACGAATTCGCCTGCCCGTATGGTACTTGGAAAACTAATGACTGGCGGGATGTGAATAACAGCGGTAAACCCATATTTACCAGCTATCTAGTATTTGTGTGGGTACTTCCAATACTGCGACTATTCCATTCTTCAGTTCCAGCCGAAGAAACCGAAACCGAAACCGAGAGCCCGCCCCGCCAAGCTGAGCGGCCAGAAGAGAGTCTTCCGGACTGGAAGAGAGTCGAGTAGAGAGGCAATCAGCCAGCCTTTGGCGATCGCTCGTCGGTTGCTCAGCAGTCACTTGTTTTTGAGTGCTGCTTGGAGTTGGTCGCTCGCCTGCTGCGCTCTTAGTGGTTTTGGCTAAGTTAACTTAGTTAGTGCCGCCGTTTGGCAGCGAAAAAGCTGAAAAAAAATAAATAAATATATTATAACGCGTTGTCGCCGCCGTCGTCGTCGCCCTTGTATCTCTGTGTTTGTGAGTGCCGAAAAGGAACAAAATATAGAAATATAATATAAAGAAGAGTTGCCATTAAGTGAAATATATACATATACACACGGCAAACTAAATCTAAAAGTTAGGCTAAAAGTTAGAGAACGGTTACGATTGTTGTTGCCAAGGGGCATTCGGCGAGCATCTGGACATAAAGCCCCAATTGTGTGTATTTACACTCGGCGCTCGGTGTGCTCCACACTCATTTGCATTGTGACAAAAATAACAAACAAAAAACAAAAGCCGCCCCTTGTCCCACAGACACAACAACAATTAATTTAATAACTTAAGTAACAGCAGCAACACGAACGGTCGACGTTGGCCTGTGGAATTATTGTTATAACATGGAAAAAATCCTAAAAGTTGGTGAACATTTTCGTCTAGATAAAAAGCGACACAAAAAGTCAACTGGCAAAAGATCACGAATGGCGGTACTCTACACACACATTTCCATTTGTCGCGGCCGGAAAACAAAATCACATCTGTACAGTCGGTATTCTATAACTCGGAAGTAGGCAAGAGCTGTGTTCCATCAAGAAATACAATTCCGTATAACTAAAGCGATCTTGAAGCTTATAAATTCCAAGCTTTTCCGCTGTACAATAAAGACAAAAATAATAATTGAAAAACTTAAAGAAAATCTGAAATTAATAAAAGTAAAAAATATTATATTATAAAATATTTTTAATTTTATATTTAAATTTTAACTAAAAATAAAGAAAACAAAGTTTTTATTTTAAGTAAAAATTTAAATATAAAATAAAAAAATATTTTTTATAAAAAAAGTTATGTTTCTAATACATAAAATAAGCAAATTTCAATAGAACCTAAAAACCTACTCTTTTTAGAACTCTTAATGATCTTGGTATCAGAAACATAAGTTTTGGTTTCAACTAAACTATGCTTTAAGGATAATTTAGTGCCAAAATTGAATCTATATTCTTATCGGAATAGTAATACTATTTTAAAAGAAATACATCAATTTAAATATTAATTTTAGGTGAAATATCTATATCCCTAAAATAATTCAATTTTCTTCAAAATTCTCAAAAACAAATCCTACAATAAGCACCTAATTCCAATTTATTTATTACACACTAGTTCGACTTATAGAGGTCCGACTGTACCCACTCACACACGTCACCGGCACACTCCCACTCTCACACACACGCCCACAAGCTCTGGAGATTTGCACAAGTGCAGAGACCCAGAAAAAAGACCGAAGAAACGAAAGAGAAAAAAGCCAGAGATTTGTTGTTGCCAGCCTTGACTAGAGCGAAAAAGCCCAAACTAAGTAAAGTCAGTCAAATAATTACTCGGAAATTGCACAACCACGTTTGATTGCAGCCACCGAAAAAAAACCAAAAAAAAGAAACAGATATCAAGACAACGCGAAAAAAAACCCCACGAACAGTGGTTAATTGTTTCATAATTGTGGAAATATATTCAGCCGACAGACAGTAAAACCAAAAACACGAAAATTAATTATTATCAGTGAGTGGAGTGACCGTACTTAGTATTTTTTATGTTCTTCAATGCAGGCGATCCAGTAATAAACAAATTCACGGAAATGGATTACATTGTAAAGGCCTACAAAGATTGGAAACTGCATTCGCAGGTAAGCAAGCGGGTTTTCAATATTATAGAGGGGAATGTTCACCATTCAAGGCTAGGTGTCAATCCACTTACAAATTCATAATTATTGTGGGCACAAGAGACAACAGGAAGCTGACAATCGGCTTACAATTAAGGTGTATACAAATTAGAAATGGAATTACAATTGCAAGGTGGCAAAACCACTTACGAATTAATCCGAACAAAATACTGCTAATTTGTGGTATTTATTTAAAAACTATTTGTTTTTTATTTAACGTCAGAACGAAAAGTGAGAATTGGCTTTGAATTTTTACAATCGTTTCAAATTGACTTTGTTCTAAGATAATAGAGGTATCAAAGCGTTGGAAATGTTTTATATTAATATTAATTTAATAGATAAATATATCTATATGATAATGATGACACAGGGTTGTGGTGAAAAATAACCGCTAATTTGTGGTATTAATTTAATAACTATTTTTGTATCTATCGTTAAACAAAAAGTGAGAATTGCCTTGAATTTTTACAATCTTTAAAATTTATTTTGATTTAAGAGAGTATAATATCTATATATAGATAGATTATATATAATATCTATACAATATATTACATAATATCTTTCAAAATCAACTGTTTCTTCCGCGTGATTCTTTGAGTCCTAATCCAATGAAGGTCTTAGACACCCCTCTCTAAAGTATATAGACCTGGTATCTCATGGGACTCCCAGCCATCTCGTCTTAACGGCTTTTGCCACTCGAAATGCTTGCCTGTGGCAATCGGCTAAGATGACGACAATATTGTGGCTTTCTTGCAGAAATGAACCCAACTTCTGCTGGCTCTTTGTCTGATCATTAATATTTTTTGTGCACCTTTTCTACATTCGCGGATTCGCGTGGTTGTTGGAGAATGCGAAAGGCTGTGGAGTCACGGCAATAAGCGGTCGTTAGCTCTTGGCTTCAAGTTGTGGCTTTCGGCCAGAGTCTAAGCAAATGCAGGACAGTTGGGGGCAAAAAAATAGTTACTCCCAAAAAATATTCCCTTAGCTATATTTTTCATTAAGTTCTTCACATTAGATAAAAACCTTTTTAACATATACATCATTTATAAATCAAAGAAAATATAGTAAACATTAGTAACAATATATAGATAGATTTAATGGAAGCACATATTTTAATAAATATTTTTTAAAGATAAAAACTGAAATAATAAATTAGTTATGTATTGCTAAAAAAGTATTATTACTACAGATAGCTTTTTATTTTCTAAGAATTATGGATATTATTTCACAACAAAATCACCGAAAATATTTAAGTTCTCCTTGATGTATAGATAAAAATACAATATAAAAATGCACTACAAGCGGATATATTATTATTATTTACTCAACAATCTATCTATTTATTAGTTCTGAAGAACTGATCATACTATTTTGATCCCTATTATACATACATGTGCATATCCCAGACAAACACCTCGATCGTCGGTAAGAACTTGGCTTCTAGGAGGGCGGCGGGGGGAACTGTCTGTGAGCCGAAGTGCTTAACCGCATTTAAGAAAGACCTGGCCAAAAGACACTCGGCAACAGCCAAACAAAATAATAAATTATTCTGTGAAACACGATCATGTCGAAATGGTCTCGCATTACCCAAGAAAAAACCACTCTGAACGAGCGTTACCCTTTCAGTTCCTCGGCTTCTTTTCCACTCTCTATCTGGTATCGCTTTTTTGTATTTATTTGTATTTATTTTCCTGTGGCATACTGAGCTGCGAGTGTTTGCGAATATGCTATTTCGATTGCCATTACAGTCCAGTCCGAATGCGAATGCGAATGCGAATGCCACCAAAGTGTGCTAAGATCGTGGCCAGCGAACCAACGCGATGAGTAAGCCCAGGCCAGTGGCGAATACATCTGGCCAAAAGCAAAACCAAAACCAAAGCCAAAAGCAGCTACAGCCACCAACTTATGCGGCTCTCCTCTCCGGTTGAAGTGCAATTGGCCAATGAGTGCAGCACAGCCAGTGCACTCGAAAAAAAATCAGAGGAATTTAACCAATTTTTAAGATTTTTATATAAGGAAAAACCAGAATTTTTATAAGGAATGTTTGCTATTTTAAATATGCAAAGCCATATTTTGCAATACATTGTATAAGGGTATATTATCTCCAGTGTCGGATCTAGGATTTGTTAGTGGGGGGGGGGGGGATATGAAAAAAAATTGTTGAGTAGATATCAAAAATTATGAATAAAATACATATTTTAACTGTAAAACCCTATAAATATAATTTTGGGGGGATCTATTCCCCTTTAACAACCCCCCCCGTGGATCCGTGCATGATTATCACCCAAGTTGCTTAAATATTGCCTACATTTTCAAACCAAAAAACCGGATTGTTTATGATTTTTTAGAACCAAATAATACTTATCAAAAGCGGTTTAAAGCCAGTTTATACAATGTGGTATATTTAGAATGTGGGTGATTTTATTGTTAGTATTTCAAACTGACTTTCTAATTGTTATGTTAATTCAAATTTTATTAAAACGGGTTATCAATTTAGTTTGGCAGACGATCTATGACTTATTAAACTGACACTTTAATATATTACAAAAAAATTATAATCTTTTTTTAGTTTTAAATAGTTAAGATCATATTTATTCTCCGTGTTGAAAGCGAGAACAACAAGTTGAAGCGATCGCAAAATGCATTTTATACGCTGACTGCAGCTGCTAATTGGGCCAATGCACAGTGTACAAAGTATAAAGTTAATTCATGCTTGGCGTCGCATTCCATTTGGTCTTCTAAAAATATCCTTAACCTTGGCCAGATCGAGATCCTCTTAACCAGAGGGTTCAATGCACCCTATCCGGTTCTCGGCGGCCATCTTGCAGATGGGTTTTCTACCCCCTGAAAACCCACCACTTGGGTTTGTCCTTCGGTTAGACATGCGATAGGCCAAAACATAAATATATATCACTTCACTGGCACATTTACATTTAAATACAGGTGTAACTCTTCGACTGATTGCGACCATTTTAACCAGCTGTGTGTGGTTTTGGCCTTCGTTAATCAGCCAACTACTCCGCACCTGCAGCGAACCGAAAGTCCCTCCGATTTGATTTGGTAATGGTAATGGTAATGGTTTGCATGCGGGCGGGCCAAACGAAACGAGGTTGGTCTATTACTCACGGCTATTTGGCGATAACTTTAGGTATAACTAAGTTCAACAGCAATTTGGGTCACGCGCAAGAGTTTAAGTTTTCGTTTGGTACCTATCATATTATACTCGTATCACATGAATGAAAGAAATCATGTATTATAGTCTTGTTTTTACATTAGTTCTGTAAATTATAAATAAATAGTAGTACAAAAGATTGTGAGATAAATAATAAAAAAATCTAGAAAAAATATTTATCAATTTTAAACAAGTCAGCTTGATTTAAAAATAAATTATACTGCGTCGCGCTGATTAACCTGATGACCTGTTCACTGCCCAATCTTATACCATTTATGTATACTTTTTGAGCACTTAGCTGCAATGTTTTTTTGATGCTGATTAAAAATACGTATAGCTTACAGGGTCACGTAGAGTCTACTTTTATTTCATAAAAATATAAGCGTTTAAGGTTATTCCGTTATTTACCCACTTGAAAAGGGATTGTTACACGACGGGTTTCTCACTTGTTAAGTTCATATTCGAAGGGACGAAAGCCTGTGGTTTCGTAGTGGGTTGAGCCAACGGATTGGGTTGATCCAACGGATTCCGACTGAAGTAAATCTAGAAAAATAAGAATCTTCTTATCACCACCATATAAGGAATATATTGGAATGCCCAATCTTTTATAATAATTGTTTACTTTTTGAGTATTTGGCGACGTTTGCTTGATGATAAAAGGTCATATTCACGAATAGTCCACTTTTACTGTATAAAAATAAAAACCAGTTGAATGCGTTGGCTTTTATTGAATATTTAGTCCTGTTGTTTACTCGTATAGCAGCCGAAGGGATTAGTACATCCCGTAAGTGCGCCTTGATTGATTCCAATTTCAGGTGTTAAATCAAGCTTCGAAGTGTCGATATTCTGTGGTTCCTCGGTGTTTCGAGCCAACTGATCGGGATGAGCCAACCATTTGGGTTGAGCCGACCAATTAGGTTGAGCCAACAGATGTCCCAGGGACAGCAGGAATGCGATCCAACAGGTCACAAAAATTGAAGTGTCCATTTCGATCGACGAAATTATTCCGCCTGAAGTAAATCTAGAAAAAAATCGAATCTTCTTATCATCACCATATTAGGAATATATTGGAATGGCCAATCCTGTATTATTAAAAGTAAATACCTGTAGTTTAAAAGGTGAAATTCACAAAGAGTCCACTTTTACTGCATAAAAATAAAAACCAGTTGAAGACGTTGGCTTTCATTTAATATTTAGTCCGGTTGTTTACTCGTCTATCCGCAGAAGGGATTAATACATCCTCCAAGTACGTGGTGATTGTTTGCATTCCCAGGTCTTAAATCAAGATTCTTAGGAAGAGCAGGAATACTATATAACAGGTCACAAAAAATGACACGTCCACTTCGACCGACGAAAAAATCCGACTGAATTAAATCTAGAAAAATACGAATCTCCTTATCAACACCCTTATATAAGGTAAATACAGAGAATTTATTTTCCAGTATATTTCTGCTCTCTTTTTTAAAAAAGTTTATTAAATAACAAAGAATTTATTGGGATTATCATTTGACCTTCGACTATTATAGAAATGTAAAAGATTTCATTCGTGGAAAAATAATAACCGCTATTTACGATTAGTTAATAATTATTTTCGTAATTTTCAGGACTTAAGTTAATATTACTAGGGTTGAATAGCTCTATCGTTTGGGTGGATTGGCCGCGGAATTGTCCCACCAACAACAGAAACAGGTCACAAAAAAATATGCGTCCATTTTAAGCGACCAAATAATTTTCACTGCTGAGTATTTCAACTTAATGCTAAGAAAAGAGACATCTGTTCTTATCAGTTCAGTAGAACAGAAAAAAATAAGAAAATAACATTAAAAAATCATAAAAGAGAGCTCTTGTTTTCAATAAATTTCCGCGATCAAAGTCAATAATACTTGCTATATTATAGAAAATTTAAAGTACCAAAATTGCAAAAAAAAACTTCAAGCTAAAACTGATCTTGCTGTTTTCCTGTTTCAGTATTATTAATATATACGTTATTGTTGGTAAAAATATAGATTTTTATTAAGTGCAAATAAGAAAGACATGAAATCTGATTAGTGGGTCTCTAAACAAAGTTAGGTTTCATATAAACTGCAAGTTATATATATAAAAACGTTAGGGGAAAGTTTGTATTTCACGGTTTAAAATGATACCAAAATAAAATCACCGATTTTCTTCTCGAAGTGCAAAAATCCCAAGATCATCTCGGGGGATGCCAGTGAGTCAGTTGAGTAAACTCTTTGCCATGCTCTGAGATACAAATCGATCGAAGTTTCGCTTCCTGTTGCACAGTGTGATTTAAAGACGGGTTTTCGGTGTGATTTTTTTTTGGATATTCTATTTTTTCATTGTGGGTTTATTTGCGATTACTGTTTTTCTATATTTAAGTTTTTGTCTGATGAAGCGGTTGCAACCGGTTCGAATCGCTTTGAATAAAGCGTCAATCTACAGCAACTGAACGATTGATATGCGTTATTGTTTTGATTGTGACAGCAAAGCTTATAAATCCGAATAATCAGCATAAGAAAGGAACAAAGTTCCGAAAGTAAGACAGAGATAAGTCGGCATTTGTATAAGAGCAAATAAACCGACATTTGGGGCTCTTTGTCTAAACATTTGTCTCGAATCGTATGGGTAACCGGCCTTGACTTTCACACACATGTCTTATCAGAATTAGAACGTGCTGATCGAACGATTTGAGGGCCCAAGACGTCAATTTCAAAAACCCTGTAAAATTTCCTTATATGCGCATTGCTTGCCGTACCCACATATATCTTTGATCGCACCTTATATTGATCATAAACGAGGGCTGCACCCTCTCTCCTTGGAAAAAAGTCGGCAATCTTATCAGCAAACAATTTGTCACCCAAAACAATGAGAATTGTAAAACAAAAACCCCCATACATTTTGCGACAACCAAGGCAAACACTAAAAAACAAGAACTCAAGTAGTCGTAGGCATATAATTAATAGTTGAATAAATCATATTGATAGTCATTTGATGGCTTCCCAGATGTTTTTTAATGACATACAACAGCACTAGTATATACATAGTATATGAGTATTATGAAACCAAGCGGACAATCAATCACACGCTTAAGTGCAACGTCATTAAGAAATAAAACAACCTTTATAGAGATTGATAATTTGAAGGGTTCCATTACCCACTTGTCTAAAAAAAACTTGAGAAGCAGTCAGAGTATTTGAAGTTCTTGAAAATATATATTTAGCACACATGCCCAAGAATTTTTGCATACTCTTCGGTAAAATAAACTGCCAACCGCAAAGCCGCAAAAATGATATTTTAAGAAAATACCCGTCAGCTCGGTAAAAGCCACTGAGTAATCAATCCACAGTTTCATATTCCAATGAAATATACAAAGATATTCGCTCATATCTCAAGAAAAATCACCAAAAGCTGATAGTTAATATTCCCGATGGGAACTTTTTGCAAGGTACTCTTTCACAATCATTCGTTTCTTTGTAAAATATTTGAAATGTCATAAAATGTCACGTTGATAGATTTTGCACGTAGCACTGGTAATTAAAAGCGTTTTCGAGGGAAATGCCCTACCAGTTGGCAAAAAAAATAGTCATAAAATATCTTAGGAAATGCACTCACACCACCATCATGCTAGTTTAAGAACAACAGCCCTTGAAGAACCGGCGACCCATCCATTAAATTTATCGCTAAATATAAATAAACTTAAATGAAAAGGCCACTTAAGACCCGGACACTTGACTTATGGGGCTCTAGGCATTCACATGCGGGTTATACAAGCGGGCATTGATATCGCCGTGGACAACTTAAGCCCCGGGGCATTAAAAAGTCAATTCTTTTTGGACTTTCCCGGTAATTCCATGATAAGACAAAGCAAGAGGTTAGTTATGGAAAAGGATGCAAATTTTAAACCATTTTAGTCAAGGTTCGATGGGCTTATGTACTGTGATTGATCTTTGTTTACTTTGTTTAGAATTCATCGGGTATTCTACTGACTATATCATATCTATAGCTTTAGGCCAAGGATTGTTTAACTTATTCATCTTCTTACTGAGTGATTGGAAAGCCTACAAAATAACCCCCCTTTAGACAGCGTGAATCATCTCTGTAAGCCATATCTATCTGCAGGTCAATATTTACCATCGAGTGACCAAGAAAATCCACAAGAAATCACGTGTCTTCATACCAATAAACCTCTTTGTTTGGCATTATCGCGGCCATGTGGCCAGTATTCTCTATATATCAACCATAACTTAACTCAGTGCTCCAGATTATGACGCGAACACATGCAATATCAATCTGAATAGATATATGGAGGAACTTCTTATTTCTCAGTCACGTACCATACATACAAATTGTTTTGGCTGCCGTTTATCAATTTGCAATTCCCAATTTTGGTGGCTTTAATTAATACTAAAGATAGTGCCCGCCTGGCACTGGTTATGTTTGTAGTATAACCTTCGGTTATAATTTTTGTGCGCTTGCACAAATCGATAAATTTTTTAAGTAAAAACATTCCGCACAGCTGCGGGCCCGATTGAAAGGCAACAAATTGAAATAGATTACCAACGATATCGTTAAATTTATGAGTGTGTGAGCCACATTAGCTGGATAATTTATGGCTCTGATTATGGGCTAACTAAAAGTGGACTCCGTCGTCGTTGTCTTGACCTTCAGCACTCGAAGTTCTTTGAACGTAGACGATAATTTCCCATCAAGCGATGAACTCGCTGATCCGCAGATTGGTTCAAATTAGTGACTCACAAAGTGAAGAAGCGCCAGCCAGCCGAGCATGTCTGATGTCTCAATATCCCTCTGTTAGAGCCAAAGTGCCAAAAAGCATTTAACATTCATTTCTGCGCCAATAAGCGCGCACAATAATAAAAAAAAAAAAAATAAAGGCAATGGCATATAGTACGATCGTGTACTGATCATCAATCAGGTGTTTTGTTAACTGTGCGTAGAATCGACAATGGCGAGAGCTTTCTCTGCAGGCTGTACACTTCTAGATTTAAATCGGAATATTCCGTGTACACCACGGCGTATGGGTATTTTTTCTAGCCAGTTAGAATTAGTGACGCAGCATGCAGCTCGTGACTGGTTTCAACAATGGACAATTGTTCGCCGGTATGCGCATGTCAATGACCGTTTCGTCACCCTCACCCCTTTAGATCGGCCAGATATATATCTTTATACTATGTACATACCCATAGAAAACTATGGAGAGCACAGAGCGAATGAGTTCCAGCTGCCACCGCAATGTGTGTCTGTTATCTACGCAGCTTATCTGCAAAATATTTGCCAAACATAAATAAATGGCGCCCAATACAAAGTAAAATAAACGGTGGCAATAGTGTCACCAGCTTAAAAAAAGAAGAAATTACTTTTTGATTTAGTTAAAATGCAGGTATATTTTGTTTTTAATGAGAAACGGAATACATTGTTATATGTATATTGCGAATTCTAATACTATAGTTAATGGTTAAATTTTCCTGTTTCCCAATATGGCAGGCGAAAAAAAGTTGTTCTACACAGTAAGCATTTTATTGAAACTCATTCTTGTTGAAAACTGTTTGAAAAATGTGTAATTAATATCAGAAATAGAGAAAGACAGTTTTTTTGGATTTTTAGTTTTTTTGTTTGGAAATACCAACCATAGAAAATCAGTCAAATTGATAGGTTGTCCGAGAAAAAAAAAAAAATTTAGTTATTGTTAAGTAGTATATGTGAAATTTAACTGCTTTTCGCTTTCTATATTTTTTACTGATTAGGAAATAAATGACTAATATTAGCTAAATAGCCAAAGAAAATCACTCAAAGTTTGTCTGCACTTTACTTTCTATATTTTTTCACGCATTCGGAAATCATTTATATGCTGCTCTAGAGACACAACTACCAGCAAATAAAATGGTACAAAAGAAGTACAAGAAACATTTGAATTTAACAGCCTGATATAGTGTACTAACAACTTGTTGTTGACCTTAAACGTGCCCGGTTTCGAGTCCATTATGACCAAAGCCCATAATGCAAATATGCGGTAGTTATTGTACAGGCAATGCAATAATGCAGCAATATTGCGCATACAATGCTGGGCTACCATTAATAAATAAAGTCACATGTTAATTATCAGGCAGTGGCACGTCGTCCGCTGGCACCACTAATTTCAATATTTGCAGCAGCTGTTGGTGCTGGGACAAAAACAAAAAAAAAATTACGAAAATAACAAACTCAGCGGCGACCTGCTTTGTTCAAACAGGTTCGAACCGACTGTAAATATATACAATACATTAAAAGACGTTTACGTAGCCGACGCGGATCACGTGAAAAAATTATCCACCGCTGGCGGTGAAACACTAACAAACTGAAAAATTAGCAATGTCTGGATGTTTGAGACAAAGGAAAGGCAATAAAAGTGCGCTAACTGCTGGCCATTTCAAATTCGCGCCATTTTGTTGAGTCAGGTGGCAGCGCCAGACAGTTTTAGAATATTGAAATTGGAAAAGGTGATTGATTTGATTTATTGTGACTACCGCTTTGAATAATAGTAGTTTAACAGTAAACTTACCGCGCCACAGTATAAAACAAAAAAGTATAAATTAATAAAATAATATATATTGTTAACACTTGGTAAAATAAATTACTTATTATCAATTATTAAATTCTATTTTTATTTTATATAATTTAAAATCAGCTCTTAACCTTATTATGGGTTTAATCAATTAAAAGCATTAGTTTCAAAACAAAACAAAAAATCATTTAAAGTTAAAGCAAAAGATTTAGTAGTGGTTGCTTTGAAATATAAAATTAAACTATACATTTTCAAAAGGGGAAGTAGAGAAAGTCTTTCATACCACTTCCGACATTTGAAATTTCCCGCCACATCAAAGGCAGGGCTGCCTTTCCGATGTCCTTTGGTCAAATATATCGATACTATCGCGAGATGCTGGCCCATCTCTAGTAAACACGTAGTAAACAGAAAAAAGCAATTGGATCGAAAAATCGCAAATTGCAACAATAACGGTGCACTCGCGTGTGCAAATATTAGCGCAATTCGTAGGCAGCGTGAGAATTGGGCGTTAAAATCGGTGGGAGGTCGTCGTAGCCACCCACTCCCACTTTCTCCCTTGTCTCTCGCCATCTCGCTCGCTCTGTTTTGAAAGGCCTGCCATGCGTGTATGTGTGTGTGAGTTGGGGCTCCATATGCGTGTGTGTGTTGATGCGGTGGAGTAACTGTAACGGTTGCAGTTGCATTTACCGTTGCAAAGGAGCGGCGTTCGGGTGAGTGCGCCGCATAATTAATAAATGCGGAAATTAATCGACTTTTTGTTTAGTCGCCCCAACATTGCTTTAAAAATCTCACCGTAATACACGTACATTTTTACATACTTATATTCCTGCTGTGTTTGTGTGCGTTGTGGCCATGACATCACTAATATAAATCCAACTATCTCTTTTTTAAAACCATTGCAGTTTCAAGAAATCGTGCCCGACATGGATGACTCGGAATTCATGTTCAACGAGAAGCAATCGATCCGGGACTCCGGGCGCACCCTGAAGCGCTACGGGAGCACCTGCTGCAACAGCCTCCGGAACAACGAGACCCTCATCCGGCACATCGTCGAGAAGACGGACACGCTGCAGGGCATCGCCCTCAAGTACGGATGCACGGTGAGTCCACGGCGGTCAATCCTCTGAAGAAATCATCAAGTCATTGCCCATTGATTTTGTGCCAGGGCAGGAAGCTCCAAGAATGCCAGAGAAAGTTGCCTTTTCCTGGGGTATATGTATATATCCCCTAAGTAATTAACAGGAAATTTTTGATAGATTTTATAGATACCCCTATGCACGGGAAATCAGAAAAACTATCTTAATGCTCCAATGTTTTCGAGTTGAAATCTTTTTTACCAGTTTATGAAACACAATTCATAGATACCATCAATTCTTATGATATAAACCTTGGGGTATCTCTAAACCACTTACCTTTTAAATGCTCATTTCCCTAAGTTACTATGTATTTATAATATTTATAATGGGCCATAGTCATACGACCACTTTTCAACTTTAAAGTGCGCATTTTCATATTAAAGAAAATTAGCCTTGCACATTTCCCGTTGAGCAATTTGAACGGGAAGCTCCAGCAGTGCACAAGTAATACTTCAAATCACAACTCCCCGTGATTTACAACAGCTCTTTACGGAAGCTCCACTAGTGCCCTTTGAATATATGTTGTAATCCCAATATGTTAGTGCCAATTATTATGCCAGATAAATATTTTTCAAAAATTTACATCAGCCACCCAACCGAGGGGTGAAATTAGTTTCTATAGATGCACTATCCTAAAAATTAGACACACTTATCTCACCCTAAAGAAATTCCACAATTTGGTAACACTTTAACCTTTTCCAAACGTGATTAAATCTTCTTGGCCTGTTTTTTATTTAAATGAGCCACCGAAATGGGTTAGCTGCAACCATTTCTAAGAGCATTGCTGACACGCTAACCCTTTTGCATTTTAAATGTCAGCCCATGTTTATTTGAACTCATTGACTTCAGAATGCCGCCCTTGAACTTTCGTATTTAAAATTTCCTTACAGTCAAAAGACTTTTGACTCAAAAATGATCTAAGCCAAAAGGTTAATTAACAAATACTTTTTTTAAGTACTAAAATTTTCATTCTAAAAAGTAATTTGAAATGTATTTGTGCCGCTGGTGGAAGGTCAAAGCAATTACTGTCACGCTATCCTGGCTAATTTATTTTTTATATGGTTTTTCAAATTATGAATCTTAACGGAATGATTCCACCACATCCATTGATTTCTTGCACTCTTGGGGAAGCTTTACTAGTGCAGCAATCACGCGAACCCATTGCATTTTAAATGTCAACTCCCAGGGATTTGAATATATCGATTCAATAGTGGCAATGTTGCCACGGGTAACTCCCATACCATCCCATTCCCAACACCGTGTCATTCTGCTCTTTCTTGGAATTTACGACCCAACCCACACCTTCTCAGAAATGCGGGGGATGTGATAAGTCGTCTAGTGACTTGGACAAACAGTAGATAGTGACATGTGAGAAGGGACAGTCAGTCTAGAGACTAGTATCCAGTATCTAGTCTTTAGTCTGGCTGTTTATCAGTCTCGTTATCGCTGGGGACCCGAGAGACCTGTGGAAAATGCTGCAGCCCCATGTTTAGACACCCTCTCCCGATCTGACAGATTGCTGCATATAATTTATGTCCACAATGGGAACTCGACTGTTCAGTTAGCACTTGTCCAATATTTGCCTAAAGTCAGATTAAGTTTATTGACTCGAAAGATTTGAAATGTCGCTGTAGGCCAAAAGCAATATAGTTGCATGCCACTTGACCCGATTGGCCATATATGCGACATAGCCGGCTCATCCATCCGTCGATCAAGCGCATCCGTCAATCATGTGTCAGCGCTGCAATTGCCCGTAATTGATGAGCTCCTCCAACTTATATATATACCTGTGTATTGCATTTCAGACGGAGCAAATAAGACGGGCCAACCGCCTCTTCGCCTCGGACAGCCTGTTCCTGCGTCAGTTCCTGCTGGTCCCGGTGGAGAAGAACTCGCCCTACTATCCCCAGGTGCCTGGAGATTCGATAGCCGCCTTCGATGCCGTGCTGGCCACGCCGCCGGGCACTCCGGATGCTAATGGCCAGCGGGAGGCGCACAACAATGCCAATAATCTGAGCCAGAGCAGCAACAGTTTCATGAAGAGCAACGACATTAGCAGCAGCAGCAGTAGCAGCAGCAGCAGCAGCAGTGGGAGCAGCAGCAGCTGCAACACAAGTGGCTCCGGTCCCAGTCCAGGAGGATCGCGATCCGGCGGCAGCCAGCAGCAGCAGCAACAGCCCCCCCAAAGGCCCTACTCCATTGCCGGAGAGCTGCTGGTGGTGCAGGCCGGAGACGAGGATCCATCGATGATGCACGGCCACGGTGGATGCAGCGGAAAGCAGAGCAAGAGCCTGGACTCGGTGGCCGCAATGACGCCCGAGGAGGAGAACCGAAAGTGCATGAACGACTTCCTCAACAAGATAGACAACACCATTTCCGAGTCGCGCAAATATGTGGAGCGCTCCAAGGAGTAAGTTAGACTAAAGTAATAACTCATTGTTGACAGAAAAATAGTTATTCATAGCTTTCAAATTAGATATATTTTTCTAAATCAATTAACACATCAATCACAATATTATATCGTTCAGCTATCAATTATATTTTTATTTTTCACTCTAGAAATCAATCAATTTTAAAGTCTATTAAGTGACAGAATCATGAAGAATATAAGTCAATAAACTTTGAACAATGTTGATTGAACGCGGAAATAAGTACTTGGCTCTATTAGCTTGCACAATGTCAATCCAAAAAATATATATTTTTATATATAATTGTAATAAAATTGTCATATAGTGGTTTGTTCGCTTTTGATCATGGAAAAACAATGCTAAAACTATCAAAATATAATTAATTTACAATTATAAATACGTTTAAAATGCATTTGCTAATGGCTTTCTGATTGCTTTCAGCCTGGTCAACAGTCAGAGTGACGCGGACATCTGCATCAGTGCCACCGCCGACTTCTTCCCGCAGCGCCGTCATCCGCTGAACAACTCCTACAAGACCAACAACAACGACCGTCCGCCGCAGTACCAGCGGCACAGTTCCACGGGCAGCGGGACCTCCTCGGACACGGCGCACCTGCTGAACACGACGCAGACGCGACGCGTGCAGAACTCGCTGAAGCGACTGGAGAAGCAGCAGGACGACTTCTTTGAGTTGTAGCATCCGTCTGCGGTTCGGAATCTAGCCTAATTACGCTGAGAGTTAATTTTACAATTCGTTTTAATTGCCGCGCATCGGGGGAGACGACTTATGTCAGCATGTTACATCACACGGAAATGCCGCACTCTAAATGTAATATAAATAATGATATATATCGACACGTATGCGCGATACCTTACCTATACGATTAAACATAAATGTAACTGAGCTAAAACCTAAACTAAACTAAAAACCTAAACTAAGCGCTGCGCTATGTAAACCTGTAGTACGATGACAAGGCAGTTCTGTCCCCCCTATTTTTTTGATCTTGTGTCAGCCCTGTATAATTGCCGCCAATTTGCTTGCAAGATCCGATCTGATCCGCATCAAACCGATCCGGAAGCCTTCTGTCCTCCTGTCCGCCCCTTCCTGCCCCCCATTATGTTTACTTTTTGTATGACTCTAGCTTTAATCACACTGTGTATAATTTAGTTATGAGAATTATTAATGTTAATTGTATATAGTCGCCAGAAGACACAACAATTCCCCTGGACTGCTCTGACCGCTAAACACGAAATTGGCCAACTGTTGACGTGTAATTATAATTTATTCTTTAGCTTCCAAAGTATTAAAACGCAACTGAAAATAAATACTGTTCTATATAAAACTGTAACCTCAATTGTTAAACAAGCATCCACCACAAAACAATCTAAATATCCCAGAAACCTCAATATCGAACTGCACTCATATCGAGCCAAGTCATGTTGTACGTGAGAATGTTTTATAAAAATAAAGTGAAAGTTGTGTTGGAACAAAAGATGAAGTGTGTCAATGGAGGTATGAACCACAGGAATTCCCTTTGGTGGAGCACGCGCATTACGCGGTTTAAAATAATAATATAACATATAGGGAAGTTCAACCTGTAACTACCGTTGCCAGGACAACTTGGCCGGCACAAACAAATGAAACCCCTTGGTTAGTTAACATTACCATTGTGAAATATAAACGAAAATGTCGGACAAAGATCTGGATGCTATAATCTTGGTGACCCAAAAGGTTTTGGGCAAGTACCTAAAGAAACCACCGCTCACAGAGAAACTGTTGAAGAAACCCCCATTTCGGTTTCTCATGGACGTCTTTAATAACGTAAGTGGTTGAATCCTACCCACACTTCTTTGGTTACTCAAATGAGACTTCTTTATGGACAGTTCATCAAGCAAACAGGCAAGTTTGATGGTTTATATACGCCGGATGAGCAGTTGTTCGAAAACATAGGTAGTAGGGAGGATAAAATACGATACCTGCAGAAGATGATTGATGCCATCAGTGAGTTTGGTTTTATAGAGGTTGTTTCCTTTATTACAGACTGTTTGATTTCCCACAGAGCTTACTACTAAGTTGGACCTCAAAGTGCGCACTTCGAAAATAGTTGCTGGCCAAGAGCCGGAACTCACCAATGAACTTCTGCAGGCGATGGCCAGTGTGGCGGAAAAGAACCTAGAGTGGGATAGTGTTGTGGACCAGGTGGTAATTGCCCACAGCAAAACACCACTTGCCATCACGAAAACACCGAAGGAAACTAAAATTCCCAGCAAAAATTCCTCACCCGCCGGCAAGGAGGAGGATCCAAAGCGACGCAAGGATAAACGCATTTCGCCGCAGGAACAAAAGCTGCGCAAGGCCAGCGATCAGGCATCCCGATCTACTCCCCCAACAGAGAAGGACAAGGCATCTCAGAAGAAGACTAAAGTACCCAAGGATGACTCCAAATTAAGTCGGCAGAGTTCCAAGCAAAAGAGCCCTTCTCCCGTTAAACTAAAGTCCAAAGCCAAGCTGCAGTTATCCACAGAAAGCGATAATGCCAGCATGTCCATTTCGCCAGTGCCAGGAGTAACCAAGCAGTCAGCTCCTGAAACTACTCCACCTAAAGTGGAGCAGGAAACCAAACAGGCTTCTCCCTCAAAGGAAAAGGAGACACCGGCGGAACCTGCCCAGGAAACTCCACCCGCTCCAGCTCCATTGGCTCCGCCAGCAGAGGCAGAGAGTCGCAAATCCTCCGGCAGGAGTCGGCGTTCTAGTGGTAGCCGTAGACAACCAGAGCCTAATCCCACTGAGATCCAACCCCAGCCAGCAGCGCAGTCGTCGGAAAGTAATTCTCCGCCCGGTTCCAACAACAGCGAGGCAAAGCGAGAGATTCCTCTCTCCAGGGAGAACTCCAAAGACTCCAATCAACGACCTAGAACCTCACTTAGACCTCCATCCGCTCGACCCGCCTCCGCGCGTCCTGGAGCTCCACGGCGTCGGAATGTGGAGATCGTACTTCAACCAAACGATCAGGTCAAGATGTCTGGCATCAATGTTAAGTTAGAAACCTTTGGTGACCTGGATGATGATGGGGAGAACCTTGTGATCATAGAAGATGCCAATTCGCATGACATTGTTGAAGGCACTGGATCAGAAGAACCTGTGTTGGAGGGTCAGCTCGATGCTCAGGGACGCTTGGTCCAGCAGATCCTGGAAACCCAAAAGGAGTTGGTTCATCAAAATGCCGAGGTGGAGCCACAACAAAGTCAAGTTGCCCGTCAAAGTTCCGCTCGTCAGGTGAACGACCTGCGCGATGTGATTCAAGGTCTCACAAAGGCGATAAACCCAATGGGAAAACTTCTGGAGTTTATTCCCGAGGACATAGATGCAATGCAGCTGGAGCTGAACATGTGGCGCGAAAGTTACACCCAGGCCTCGATGGAGTTGAAAAGGGAGCGAAGTCTGACTGCATCCGCCACGGAACCCATGAGGCACCAGCTGGAGCAAATCAACGCCAGCATTGACGAATACCGGGAGCTCATCGATGAGAGTCGCCACAAAATCCTGCAGAACAACGCCCGTATCCTCAAGTTGATGATGGAACAGTAAACGTGATGTTTTTATATTTAATAAGAGTTCTATAAAATAGCCATGCATGTATTGCTTGGGTACACTTTTCAATTCAATATATATATAAAATTTATATAATAATATCAAAATATCTTTGATATGCAATACGTTGGTTTCATTCTTTTTGGGTAATTTGTTAATTTGTAAACAGTTCTGGGTAATAAATGGAAGAATTTAACAACAGACGGTAAGTTTCTTTTCTAAGGTCACTTGGTGTTTGAACCGAAACCCCACGCTCTTTTTAAAACTAGTCATCTTAAAAAAATCAAAACGAGCCTTAAAATATTTTTTAAACATCTTCACTGTCGAATTCTAGATTTGAATAATTTGTGCGATAAAACCATGCATATTAAACAATGCATTGAATGCTGAAAAATCAAACTTTTTCTTTTTCGGTTTCCGTTTGGTTTGTTTTTTTCTTTTCTTCTGTAACCGTCTTTTCTTTAGTTTCCGCTGAGACTGTATTTTTTTCAGCTTCCGCTGGTACATCCTTCTTTTCAGCATCACCTGTGATTGTCTCTGGTTCTTCATCCCCTGCAGTTGACTTATCCTCGACATCTTTATCCTTGCCCAAACCATCTTCCTGTTCCTCGTCTCCCAGTACATACTCGATGACATCGTCGATGGGGAAATTGTTGAGCAGTGACTTGATCGAATCGTTGTGAATAACCACGGTGAAGAGCAGTTTGCAATATTCTCGCATGCGGCTGCCATAGTCCAGTTCAGCGTAGTTCTCGCCACCTTTGGTCAAGTCGTGGCCACAGTTCTCGATCACTTTGCAGAGCACCATTTCCTCGGGGGCATTGGGCCAGCCGTATTTCTTTAGAATAGGAGGATCTACCAGCATGTCTATGAGTTTGCCGACGTTCGCTTTAAGCTTTAGATCCTCTTCAGTAAGAATTTCGCCGCTGACCTCATCATCGCTTAGTGTTTCATCCAGATTATCAGCGATGGCAGCAGCCAAGCTGGCGGCCAGGCACTTGCGCTGCTCTTTTTGACCGCCGGTGAGACTTGTGCCTCGTCCTTTTTGCCCTCAGGCTTCACAGGAGCTTCATCCGTCAGCTGCTCTCCCTCGATGGCCCCGTCCAAGGGCAGAATTGTGTAAGTTTCGTTTTCCAATGTAATGGTTTGGGCAGTGCCATCACCCTCGTCAACCAGGAACTCCCGCACTACAACCCCATTGTCATCAGTTTGGCTGGAAATCAAGGAGCCCGCTGAAGTGTTCAGTGCCACCGGTACAACCTCATCCACATCAATTTCAGAGTGTTTTGCCTTCTTTGCACGCTTTGATGGCTGAGGCTCAACGCCGAAAATATCATCTGGATCGCACTCGTGCACTGTGCGAATGTGCCGGCGCAGGGTTTCGCTGCTATCAAAGTTCTTATCGCAAATGGCGCAATCCGTTCGCTCCATAATTTTGATGGCAGATCGCTTGGTGGTCCGTTGTTGTTTTGCTAAAAATAAATGATCAGGATAAATGTCATGACTATAGCTGGTTAGGCCTAGCTTACGGGTGTGTTTGCCCTCGTCCATGTGCTCCTTGAGCAGTGCTGTGGTGCGGAAGCTAGCTTTGCATTCGGTGCAGGAGAAGACGGGGCGTTTTGTGCGCGAGTGACTCTTCACATGGCGCTCAAGTCTGCGTGAGAAAAATTGTATAGGTTTAGGAATAGGTATAGGTTAGTCTATTTGAATACTTACTGCTTCTCAGTTTTGAACTTTTCCTCGCACTGATCGCAGGCAAAGGGGCGAATATGGGTCTTGGAATGGGTGCGCAGCTGAGTGGCCTGGATGAAACTCTTGCCACACTCCTCACACTTGTGTGGTCGCTCACCAGTGTGACGCTTCATGTGACGATTGAGCACTTCCTTGACGGCAAAGGCTTGATTGCACTAAAAAGGAAATATAATTAGGTACATGAAATGCCAGTTTATAAAAAATATAAGAGATTCTCAACTTACCACAGTGCAACTGTAGGGTTTCTCGCCAGTGTGATAGCGTCGATGCTTTTTAAGGGCCACCAAAGCGGAGAACTTCTTGTCGCAAAGATCACAATCAAAGGGTTTCTCTCCGGTGTGGGTGCGTATGTGGATGCTGCGGAAATATACCATATATAAGTTAATTAACTACATATAAAACCCATATTAAACTCACTTAAGCGTTGACAGACTGTAGAAACAGTTCTTGCATGTGTGACACATGTACTCCGGCTTTTTTACCACCTGTGTGCCCAAATGCTGTTTTAGGTGGGATCGCAGGTTGTCCAGGCGATAGAAGACGCGATCACACACCTTGCAGCTCATGGTATCAGTCTCGTTCGACGAACATGATGAGTACTTTTGGTGCCGCTTCAAGTGGTAGGAGCGCGTGAAGTCCTTGCCGCAGATCTTGCAGGCATACGGCTTGCCACGGGACTTGTGCTGTTCCTCGTGGAGCGCTAACAAGGCCTCACTGCGGAGATTGGCGTTGCAGATGGAGCAAGGAAAGTCGCTGAACTCGGAGTGGGTGATGAAGATGTGACGCTCGTAGCTGGTCTGTGTCTTAAACGATTTGGGACAGTCGGGACAGTTGATGTGGCCAAGCTAAAGAATAAATTTCATTTAGTTCTACTGATTAAATATAACAATCTTTCAAACTCACATGAAAGGTGTCGTAACTTTCGCTGCAGCAGAAGCAAATGTCCTTCTTCTCCATCACCACGGCATCCTTCTCGATCTTCTCCAGATTCTTGAGCATGTCGGCCTTGCGCAGATGATAGCCGCTGTCGTAGCGACAGAACTCCAGATGTTTCTTTAGACTTTGAACGCGGCGGAAGGTCTTGTAGCACTTGCCGCAAACGTGCTCAACGATCTCCTTGATCTTTGTGCCATGGCTGGAATTACCCTCGCCGTCTCCATCCTCGTCGCCCTCTTCCTTGTCGTCGTCCTCTTCCTCGGTGACAACGATCTCCTGGCCATTGGTATCCTCAATCCTACCAGGCACCACTTCCTCATCATCTGCTAGAATATAGGCAATGGTCTCCTCATCTTCTTCGGTTGCCACGGTTACCGTGGTGTCTGCCTTGCTGTTTTCCGTTTTCACAGCCTGGAGTACATAGTGCTCCATCTTCTTTCGCTTGTTTGGCGATGTCTTGATCTTTGCTGTTTCCAGAGCTGTTACGGTGGCGCTGGGAATCCTCTTCTCATTGAGAATCTTCACGGTGGAGGAGGTTGGAGTTGGAGTCTTGGGGGCGCCTCTCTTCTCCCCCTTCGGATTGGCTAGTATTTCATCGTTGAGTATTTTGATGCGGGATCCGGTGACACTTCCACGTTTTTCCTGCTTACTCGGGGGAGTTTTCGATGAGCTGGTAGTGGGGCTAGTCTCTGGATCTCCTCCTGCTCCTACGTCGTTCAAGAGCTTCATCCTGGTGGCAGGACGCTGTTTATCCTTGGGCGGTGAAATGTTCTCCACGCCCAGTATCTTGACCTTCTTGTCCTTGCCCTCCTTGGAGGCGCTCATCTCGGAAATGACAGCCTGAAATTAGGTTAAGTTGAAAGAGATGGTCAGGATCAGGATCAATTATCCCCGGGTTAGCCTACTTTTAGGCACGTGATCTATTGAAAATCACATTTTGCCAGCGTCACCAACACACGCCCAAAAGCAGCAAAGAAAAAATGGCGTCACCAATTTCGATCTTTACGATCGATCGCTCGAGTGCGAGCGAGACAACACTACCGCGCCTGACGCACAGAAAACGCAACAAGTTTTCTTCTTAAATAAAATTGTATTTCAGGGGGTTGAAAACAATTCTAATACACACTGAAATCCATTGCATACTTTTTAAATATCTAGTGTTTTTTATACAGCCGAAGGATGAGGCGATTTCAACTGATTTGTATGCTGATTAGACATGCATTTCTTTACTCCACAGCGAAAGAAAGTTGCAGCGATCGAGGCGGAAGCAATAGAAAATGCAGTCACTGGCTAAACTTGTACTTTCACAATCATTTCCATACAATGCACTACGTGTTCTAAGCAGGAATCTGAACTGATCGCCGAAAAACAATCACAATTTACCCAATTTTATGCTTTAAATTCCAACACGACAAGCGTTTGTGTATGATAGGGTATGACCGTTGGTGGAAAGGTGAAGAATAGCAGCCGATCTGTAAAATATACTAAACCGTGAAAATATACCCAAAATGTTCCGGCTTAACCCTTAGCCTTACTAATTCAAAATATAAATGTATAAAATCTAAATAGCAATTAAATTAAAAAACACAGACTACCTTGGGTATGTATGATGTAAAATGTATTTTTTTTATCTGAATTTCCAGAAAATATTGGTTCTGGTAATTATAAAGTGGATCTGATATCTCTAAAACCAATTTAATTAAAAACATCTTTAATTTAATATTAACAATAGTCAATGCAATCGAAGTGCACAAACTAATTATTTAAGGAAATGTTTCTTAATATTCAATTACATATATATGTAATATTTTAAATTTCGGGACAAAAATAACTTAAAAGGGTTAAGCCAAATACGGTATATACTACAAAAGCCGTTGGTATATTTTAGCGGACAACGAACGGTCACATTACCGCTTTCCGCGTAAATAAAAGGTAAATAAAAGCGGAAATAATAGCTAAAATGTAGTAAATTAATAAAAATTAATGGTAATAGAGACCATGACGACTGCCTTTGATGCTGCACACACGGAGGGACCCGGATTCGTGGGCATTCGGTTCTGCCAGGAGTGCAACAACATGTTGTACCCAAAGGAGGACAAGGAGAACAAGATCCTGCTCTACGCCTGCCGGAACTGCGACTACAAACAGGAAGCGGACTCCAACTGCATCTACGTGAACAAGATCATGCACGAAATCGACGAGCTGACGCACATTGTGCCGGACGTGATTTCCGACCCCACGCTGCCGCGCACCGAGGACCACGCCTGTCCCAAGTGCTCCCACCGAGAGGCGGTCTTCTTCCAGGCGCAAACACGTCGCGCCGAAGAGGAAATGCGACTGTACTACGTGTGCACCAACCAGAACTGCACCCACCGATGGACGGAGTAGAAGCAGATGTGCTATACGCCTCTAATTGTAACCCTAAGTAATCAAACCAATATGAAGACACTTTGCAATCACAAATTAAATATTCCCACATGGTCATGCCGCAAAAACATCTCACTTATTGCTCAACACCCGATTGCCGCTCAATGAAATTACAACAGCACAGAAAGAAAAATTGTGAGGTATATAATATGATCACTAGTTAACTACTGAATATGATTTTTGAAAACTTTGGGTTTCAACCTTTTAATTTAATATTTTAAAAAATGGCCAAGTAATCCCACGGAATTTATCGGTATGGCGGTATCGAAAGCCCAATAGAAGGAAGGAAACAATTCTAGCCAGTATACCATCTCGATTTAGCATTATGCACAAACCGAAATGATATACAAAATGTTATTATTAATTCTGTATTCAAAACATGTATACATTCTATAGAAAATGTTATCATTAATTCTGGTTTTATATTTTTTTTTCTGTGTCCAATAGCAATTACAGAAAAATCAAGTCACAGTAAATATTGCTTTGGGGTAACGCAAACCAGTAGTACAGTTAATATTTAAAAAAATGCAATCTATTTTGGTTGCGGACTAATATATGTTTGGAATAATAAAGATGTTTTTATGTTTGAAAGCGCAGATATTCATGAGAAGCGAACAAATAAGTTTTATTAGAATGTTTAGCCGGTTTTCACACATCTTTAAACATCATAAACTTTAAAACCAGCTTTCATAGTTATGACGTTAAGCAAGTAAAAGCGCTTGGTGCCGGTATTCCGAATTTCTACAACACATAGCTACCGATATCTACTGTATTAGTAACTGAGAGGGAAATGAATCTCATCGGAGCGCATGCGAAATTCCATAGTTCGTGGCCCGGTGACAATTTTTCATATTTATCATTGTTCTGTTCTAATCGAAGCTGACAAACACAAAAAATAAAGAACCGAAAGCAGCGAAGAAATGATTGAACAAGTTTCTTGTGCGTATCAAGCGGCTGGCCATTTGAGCGGACTTGGCCCGATCCCCGGAGTCGTCGCTAAGTTTAGTCTGAGCTTAGAACTTGGCGCGACGTGTTGATCAAATCGCTGAAATGTGCTAGAGCAAACCAGCCGAATCGAATAAAAATAAGTGTTAAGAAGAATTCAGAAAGTGATATAAAATGGCAAAGCCAAGGTCGTCGGGGGATGCGGCTCGAAATGGGAACGGAGGACCGGCGGATGCGGAGCCCAAGCTCAACTATTTCCAGAAATTGTGGCGGTACCGCCACTACCTGGTCATCGAGCCCTTCTTCTTTTTCTACTTCATGGCCTCAGTTTTCAATGCGGTAGCCATGCAGAATTTCCCCTTGGACAAGGCCTGTCGTGTGAATCTGGGATACAACAAGGTCGTCTGTGATACAATGCTGGACAAATCCGAGCTGGGCATCGAATGCGATGACTTCGACTTTGAGAACACCACTCAGGGCGCCACTCCGGATCTCGCTGGCTTGGTGATTGGAGCAACTGGATTCAATTATACAGTGTGCAAGGCGGAACTCGAGGCACAGATCCTGGCGGCAGATGTCTCCGGCAAACGTGCCCCTATGGGTAAAAACACATCTATCATATACATAACACGAGTCGTTCATTAAATATACGCCGTTTCGGTTTGAGTTTGGCATTAGCATTGCTTAAATTTCAGGTTTGTGCTTAAATTAAACACGAATTCTTTTCGCATCTCTACTCCTCTGCATATTAAATCTCGCCTACCCCTTTGGATTTATATCTATTGGTGAGGTGCACGGGAAAAAAGTTATAAGATGTGATACATTGCCAATTTGATTGATATAAATCTTCAAGGAATTTTTAAAGAAAATTTTTTGTTCATCATTATTAAGATACAACAGATTGACTTTGTCTGTTGTATAATAATGTTAAATTTTGGATATGGTTGCCTTTTTCTCAGTGTACACATTTTTTTAAAAAGAATCCATGTCTTTTGATGGATGTCGTCGGAAATTAGCGGTTATCCGAACATCTAATTACCTTATTTAATTGATTCGCTCATGAGTTCTCTTTCGTCTTCTGATGGTGCTAACAAAAATTCCCCCATTATATGGTAGGGTGATTAATTTAGAGCCGCTTCTAAAGGCCTTAGCCTAGTGTCTGTAACGTAATCGTAATCGCTACAAACCTGTTCTTTACATCGCTGTGTTTTCGAGTTCACTGCCATTGTCATTGGCATTTCATTGGAACCATAGATAATATTTTATATTCCCAATTTAGCAAAAACGCCATCCGAAAATGTCATTTGCATAGAGAGGTACGCGGAATTCCGGTTCTCTGTCGCACAGAACATCTTCTTGTTTAATAACTCAACAAACGCCAGGTTCATTAAGTTGCATTGCATCAGAGATCGATAATTGAGGCTTAAAATAATTAAAAACGCCGTGTCATAGATTCCACGGTGAAATTTTTTAGTATACGTATTAAAGGTTTTTTTTGTTTAATTGCAAGCTTTGATTCGGTTTATTTTGTTGTGATAACGAGTTCCAACACAAAACAATCTATTAACGCTAAATATTTAAATCATCTTCAAGAAATCTTAATATTAGCAAAAATACAATAGGATTTAAAAAATGGGTCTTTTATATAGAAGAACAATAATAAATAAAAATCTCTTAGCTTCAAGTTAAGAAAGATTAACTTTATGTTCGTGATATAATTGGACATTGAATTAGCAATACCATAATCGAGTTAGTAAAAGTTAGCATCAATACAACTAAATTTATATTTAGCTTCAAATCAAAAATATATTGATATTCTAATCCCAGGTTATAGCATACTATAGTAAATTGCATTGAGAACAATTTTATACCAAAATCTCAGTTGTCAGATTATTTTCAAAAACGAGTTCTTTCTGCCGATTTTTTTGCACGTAAAGTCCAGTTTTTTATTTAAACTCGAATCAAGACAAAACAAATAAAATAATAACACAAAAATGTTTCTTTATAGCTGCCATTTTCCCTCTGATTGTTCTTCTTTTCGCCGGAGGCTGGGCAGATCGATACAATAAACGCAAGCCCTGTATGATAATGCCAATTATCGGAGAAGCTTTGTCCTTCACATGTGAGTAGTTTAACAACATAAATATCAGTATTTTGGTTTAATAAATAATTAATGTTTTAGGTCAGATCATCTCTTCAATTTTCTTTGATTCCCTGCCCATGGAGTTTGGTGCTTATTGTGAAGCTATTGTTCCTGCTCTTTTTGGAGGCTTGACTTTCTGTCTGATGGCCATTTATAGTTATATCACCATTGCCACGCCCGAAGAGGATCGTGTGTTTCGTTTTGGCATATTTGCAATGTTTGTAACCGGAGTTCCATTTATAGGACAACCGATTAGTGGTGTTCTCTTCACTACTTTGGGTTATACTTGTGAGTTTAAATCAACTTTTCCTAGACCAATATATTTTATAGACATAATAGATTTAAAGCAGTGTGATGGAATTTTATTGACTTCGTATTGATCAGTTTTTTACCTTTTTCCAGGGTCTTTTGCAACAGCCATCGTTTTCCAGTTGATCGCGATATTTTACATTATTTTCTTTATTAAAGAGGTGAAGAGCACCCCTTCAACCACTGCCCAACCCAATGAACCACCACCACTGCCCACCACCTTGCCACCCAAGCAACAGGGTGCCGACAACATGGCCTACGAGACGACGAATTTGGATGAACTGCCGGGAAACAAGAACGTTAACTTCCAGCTGACTCCCCATATGGAGCCCAAAGTGGAGGTGGTGCCTCCGAGACGCTCCCTCCTAAAGGAACTCTTCGATCCCACTTTGGTGCTGGACTGCATCCGGTTTCCACTGGTCAAGCGACCCAACAACGGACGCATGCTCCTGATCCTCCTGCTGTGTGCTTACTTCCTGACCGTAGGTCCCACATCGGGCGAAAACGACTATTGGTATCGATTCACGCTGAAAAAGCTCGCCTGGAATGGCAACGACTTCAGTATCTACCTGACCTTGTCCAGTGGTGCCGCCCTGGTGGGCACCTTCATTGGAACCGCCATTCTGAGCAAGTTACTCAAGGTTTCGGATTCGATGATCGGCATGCTTTCCGCCCTGTCCATTGTCTGCTCCCGCGTTCTTTTTGTGAGTACTTAAGTGGATTGTGGATGTTGGATTTTACAATATGAGGGTTTTTTGATTTTTTAGGCTTTCTCCAGCACTACTACCTCATTTTACGTGGCAGGAGTGGTGGACATGTTTGTTAGTTTGCGAGTGATTGCCATCAAGACCATTGGTTCAAGCATCGTGGCTGGAGATGAGCTAAGTAAGTTTATTGTAGTCAAACAAAAATAATTATTTTTGTTAAAAAGTTATTCATGTTTATGGAATTAATTTAGCTTGTAACTTTAAACTATTGCCCATATATTTTTGAACTGTTCTAATGGCTTTTTAAATTTTATAAACTTTTACTTTCAGGCAAAATGTACTCCATCTTTGGCATCAGTGAGCCAATTGCGCAGTTCATCTTCCCGCCCATTTTCAGTGAGATTTACAAAAGCACCGTTGACTCATTCCCAGGTGCTATTTGGTTGTTTGGTGAAATTTTTTATATTCCCAATGTCTTGGTCTTTGTGTAAGTACATTATTAAATTTTAACAAACATTTTTTTTGTAAATAACACCCTTTAAAAATGTAGGGTGTGCTATTTCCTCCTGCGACGTAGAAAGGCCAATGAGGAAAAGAGTGCTGTGGAGTTAGAACAAAATGGAGCCAATGGTGCCAATGGAGCCAATGGTGCCAATGTGCCCGATAGCGAAATAACTAGTCTATAACGTAATTAATGCCAGTCCGTGTTATATATTTTTTATATTTATAATATAAACTGTATATTTTTGTATATTTATAAATGATTTTTATATTTTGCGAATATCCCAGAATTATTTTGCGATTAATTAATGGAAGCCTGTGCATTTACAGATTTATCAGAGCTTACCAGAAAATTTCAATATTTGTGATTAAAGTAATACTAAATTAATGTTAGAAATGTAACTCTTTAACTTAATTATACTCATGACCTTTTGCCTGTGTAATGTATTCTATTTATATATTTTATATTGCATGCTATTTTTGGCAAATCTCTGCAAATCCAATTACCTGAAGCTATAAAAAGGTGAGCCAACTCTGATTCGGACTCTTCACTCCCTTTGGCAATGAGCCCAAATTACTTTTTTCGGGTGGAACAATTTTAGTTTAAGCCTTTGCCTTTTGCCATCCGTTTTGTATGCTTCCTCGGGAAAAGTGGTAGTTTTCCAATCAGCAAATGCATTCAGTTTGAGCAGCCAGCTGGCGCAAAGTGGGCGGACGGGTTGAAGCACGGGGCGTGGCCATATGTGGGCACTAACTGCCGTCTTGAAACAATTGGGTGCTAATAATCCCCGGTTAATCTGAATAAGTGTGTGTTGCTGTGGGCATTGAAGCAAGGATTCTGAAGCAAAGACACATCACGCATCCTTTGGCATCCATCGATATAAAAGCCCGGCGTGGAGCATCAAAGGTTCAGACGCAGCTGTGATTCCAACGCGAAAGGAACGTATCCAGATTTCCGAGTGTCCTGTAAACAGGACCATCTTCTGCAGAAACATGTTGCGCCTCCTGCTGCTGCCGCTCTTCCTCTTCACGTTGTCGATGGCCTGCATGGGGCAGACTTTTCAGTATTCCCGGGGCTGGACAAATGGCAAGAGATCCTTTAACTCTGCATCCCCACTGCTGACCAACGGGCATTTCCATCGGGATCGGGGAAACGAGCTGGGACTCACGGATCTGTACGATATTCAGGATTGGAGCAGCGAACGCAAATTAGAGCGGTAAGTAGAAAACATTGTGGTATCAAAAAAGGTGAAATTAAAAAACCGCATATATCTGTTATTATCGTATATTTAAAGTAAGTTAAATGAGATGCATTACTTAGTTGGTTAACTTTATAACAACAAAATAAGAACTTAAGAAAAACCAAAGTTACTCAAAACTTGAAAACATAAATACAAAGCTTCCCAAAACAGTAATTTTTTAAAGTTAGAAACTAGAAAAACATGTTCAGATTTTGACGCTTTATTCAAAATATATATAAAATAAAAAAGAGGGATGTGAGGGATGTTCGAATTTCAATAGTGATTTGATATTAAATAATAATTTTCTTATAAATGTTGTTTTTCAGATGCCTGTCGCAACTTCAACGTTCAATGATTGGTCGAAATTGTGCCCCTGGATCGGATTTCAATGCCATCCGTGCAGATGCAGATCCTGAAAGCAGCCCCCATCCCAGACTTTCAAACATTAATAACGAAAATGTTTTGTATTCAAATGCCAATATCCCGACTAGACATCGTCAAACAAATGAATTGCTAGAGGAGCTGACTGCCGCTGGTGGAGCTTCTGCTGAGCCCAATGTATTTGGAAAACATTAGCCATTGTCTCATCAGCCGATTGAATGTGAAAAATATTGTTAAACTAGCAAAAAATGCTACAAAAATGTAAAAAAAAAATAGTTATAATCGTTAAATAAATCGGAGGCTTTTTAATAAGTGTCAAAGGTTTGATATTTTTCGAGTGCTAGTTAAGGTGACAAAGCTAAACATCACATTAAATTATTGTTAACACAATCAGTTTCTTGACGTCTATCATTTTTAAAATGGAAAACAGTATCACAGTCTATTGTATAGTATTTTTGCATACTTTGCATAATTAAATATTTTACAAGGAAGCTTTAACCTGTTGTCATTATAACGAATGTATAAAAGGGTTAAAAAGAAAAATAAATAAGAGGTATTTGCTCCTTACAAGATGTAGTATATTTAATCAGAATTTGAAAAAAAAAATTTTATTATATTGTTATTATTATAATATTCAGACTGCAAATTATGAAATGAAATGCGTACTTATATCCTAGATAGGGAGTGGATTTTGTAGTACATAGCTATCCTCCCGGAAAGGAGAATTGTAACACATTTTCACAAGATTGAAGATGAAATCAAGCTGGTCGGTGTTTTAACAAAAACGTTTTATAGAAATCATCCATTTTAAAAACGTAATAAAAGTTTTTTGATTGAATCAAGGGAAAAGTTTTCCGTTTACTTATTTTTATTAATGTTTAACCTTTATCAGTAAATCCTGGTTGAGGATAAGCATTTGAATTGCCGCCCTAAGATTTCGCCTTGCACTGAATATGGCAAATTGACAATAAATGCAATGTTTAACAGAATCCCTTATGATGTGCATAGAAAATTGTTTAATAGATTTAGTTGACATTTAAAGTTTGTTTTGAGATAACTTCACTATATTGTTGTTTCTATGTTTAAAGTTAAAAAAACGATAAAATTGAAATATAATTCTTTCGCATTTATTTTAAAGTATTTTTTACTAACCCTTAAGCAATAAATTTTAACCGTTTTTGGTTGAAATATATTTCTGAGCCGCCATATTTGAATTTCAAGTGATGTCCTATCGTCTTCACGAACCTATCGATATTCTCTTTCCGGTGACTTGTCACGAATTGATAAAAGTACTTAACGGTCGCATGTTATCGAAAGATGTTATCGGCGCACTACTAAGTTTAAAATCAAACGTTTACTAAAATCAAACAAAAAATGTATCTTGTTGTAATTTGGTGAGAGACAACATGCTTAATACTATGTTTTTTAATTTGAAAATTACGTTTGTACTTGTAATGTTGAGTTCTGTCCAAATTAAAATACCTGCAAAAGTAACTGAAAGCTTAGAACAAACTGAGAACCCATTCGGTTCTTACATTAAATTTTCTTTAATTGAGAAGAAACTAAAAAAAATACATATATGTAATATTCAACTTCATAGCCTACAGCGCGCTGTTCCTGTATCGGTTCATCTGTCCCAGCCGAATTCACAGGTCGCTCGTTAATCAAATTGGGTCATAATAAGTGGGCGAAAATTGTTGGATTTTTTTTAATGTCTGTAAATTTGTGTGTGCGGACCTTAGCATACTTCAGCAAAAAAAAGGGTTCGACCACAAAACTATTATCTACCAATTTATCTACTGTTTTTGTGGAACTTTTAGATATTCCACAAAATGGGCGAACTGAATCAATAAGGTGGGTATGGTTGTAAAGTGGAAAGCTTTGATTTCTTGTTTAAGGTTATAAACAAAAACGTTGTGTTAATGTGTCAAGCAAATCACGCTAATTCTATTAAATGAAAAAAGTTTTTTTTTCGAAAAATGTCTAGCAATATGCTCATTTGTAATTTTAAGAATTGAGTACGTTTTTCCTGCAGTAAATTTAGCATTGAAACAGCCTCAAAGATGAAACAAGCTAAGCGAAACTTTTCTGGGATTAGCTGAAATATATATTCAGCAAACTTTTTGACTAACTTCTACTGCTGTTTGATTTCTGTTCTCTTTGCTTAAATGGTCCGTAACTTGATTTAATAGAAGGGCTTCGAAGAATAATCCGCCTTATTTTGACTGCGGTGTAAGTCGCGATTCAAAGGAGATCCAGCTGGAAGCCAAATATAGTGGTTAAAAAAGCCGAGAGAACACTGTTAATTAAATTTTGTATTAGAGGTGTGATTTCCTACTTTAATATTCAATAAAGCGACTGTCGCCATTAAGACGTTCCTAATTATTAATGACTTAACTTGACCGACACCAAGTTCCTTGACACTCACACAATCGTCTAATCATGTATAATTGGATGAAACCATCGGTTGCCCATAACAAGGATAATTGGATGAAATGAGGATGAAAGGCGGGCTGCCTTTTCTGCTCCTCATTAAGTGCCCGTTTACCGTTTAGTCGCCTGTCAAATCGTCGGTGGGTTATTAAAGAAAGGGGTGTCAAGAGACGAGTTCTTGAGTCATTGACTTATTACGCAAATAGGACAAAAGAATTTCTGGGCCGCGAGTTGCTGCGTGGGAGGGTGTTACTGTAGGCGCTTGAGTGGGGATTGAACTCTGTGCTTAATTTAATAAACAGAATAACGAGAGTCCGAAGAGTGCTAAAAGTATTTAATAGACTTATCATAAACCTTTAACAATGACTTCTCTGGGAGAATATACGATAAGGATAATGGATTCGTTTAGTAGGAATTTCTCTTTGTTGACTTGGAGTACGAGTATAATATATAGGTACAAATAGTTAGGACATATTTATAGTTACAGTTGAGGAAGGAAATTGTACAAAATTAAATGCAGGTGCTTGAGTGGGGTGGAACTCTGTGCTTAATTTAATAAACAGAAAATTGAGAGTCCGAAGAGTGCGAAAAGTATTTAATAGATTTATTATAAACCTTTAACAATGACCTTCCTAAGAGAATATACGATAGGGATAATGGGAATCAATAAGTAGGAAATTTTCTTTGTTTACTTGGAATATTTTATTGAATTATATATCTTTAAGATATCATTTTTCTCATTGGTTTAAAGAGAATACAAGTCCTTGGCTAAAATGTACCAATATAGATAGTTAAGTATATGAAAAAAGGTTTCGCAAATAAGGGCGTGTATTTTGTTATTGCTTTGGTTACTATTTAATGGTAAAACTTCCATAAGTTGGTAAGGTGTGTGTACTTCTTGTTAAGAAACTAACTAATTCGTTGGTCAAATAGACAATTGGATCAGTTGGGATCATTTAAGTATTATATAGGTTAATTTTACCCAAATGTATGTGGCTATTATAGAGATAGTTGACGAAGTAAAATGTAAAACATTAAAAGTAAATTATCAATTTCCACCATCGCCTCTTAAAAAACGCTCTCACTGTCGATAACATTACCGCTCGCATAAAAGTGAGTGGCGGGAGTAGCATTTTGACGGAATTCAATCAGCCATAAAGCATCCTGCTGGGCAGGAAATGGAGGCGTTTGCCTACGTGCTTAATTACAAGCCGACACATGAACATTTCGCATACATAAAAACCCGAAGACACGTGTTGAAAGCAATTAAAAAGTATGTCAAAGTGGGTGATCAACGGCCCCAAGGACGAAGGACAATTGTGATGGCTGGCAACACTGTTGCATTTAAGTGTTTTATGGGGAAACTAAACTAGTTAGTGGTAGTACGGGTGCCGAAATATGATGACTTTATAATTTAGATTGCATAACTTATGTTTATCAGAAAATTAAAATGTTCAAAACAAACTATAAACCATCTTAATTAAATCTAGGTACCGCTTTTTTTGACTACCTACTCTTTTTAATCGAAAAAGTAAATTGGGTTGAGTTTTTATGGATTCATCCTAAAATATAATCGTATTAAATATAATCGTATTGCGGCTTAAACATGCTGAACTACAATTATAATCACTCAATAGCCATAAAAGAATGTAAATGTAAGCAAGTTGTTATATTATATACATACAATTCAATAAAGTCCATCATTCTTAAGTTTACTGAAGTTGTTCTAATATAGAACCATATGCTACGTTATCAATGTTGAGAAGTTATTTATAAAGTGACACCTATTACTGAGGATAAGTAATCGCAATCACTCGCAGTTCTTTCCATACTATTAGAGTTACATTGGCAATAAAAATGGATTTCTTCAAGAATAAGAACGAAAAACCCCTCCTGAGCAAGGGACCTCCTGGGTCGAACCCATCTCCAGGCTCGAAACCCCATGGTTAAAGTTTGATGGATTTATGGCGAGCAATTTTACGCCCGATTGCCGGCCAAGCGGAATGTCGGCCCACGTTAGCACCTCTTGACGTGACATTGAGTGCTCCTGGGATCCTCGTCAAACGGATGCTGGCGACTGGTTTTAAATCGAACAATTAATGTGCAAATAAAACTCATTAAATATTAATTGAGTTCGATAATTACAGCGATGCCGGTGCCACGCAACATGTTGCTGAAACACCTGAATGGCGGGTTCGGGTTAGGTCAACCCACCAATCCCCGCATCAATCCGTCAATTTCCTAATGCTTTAGTACACCTTGGTGATTTATTAGGGGGTTTGGTTTGGTTTGGCCTGGTCTAACCCGCGCGTTCTGACCCGCCTCATCTGATTCGATTTCCATCATCCTGGCAACATGCCGTGCCCGCACGTTTTCATTCATAACTCGTCGCGTGGCTTGCCATATCCTTCGTCCTGGCAGCCTTCGTGTCCTTCGTGCGAGTCCTTTCGGTTCCGGCACTTCGTGTGGCCGCTTCGGGGTGCCTAATATAAAAACACGCCGTAATCGCTATACTCCGTGAGTCCTCCGCTCGTCGTCAGCCTGTTGCGTTCGAAAAAGCAGCAAGAGCTCCATCTCAAAACTCAGCAGCAACAGTTTCAGATTCAGATTTCGGTTCCGAATCCAGTAACCGTTTCGCGACGCGACGCGTGAATACATAAAATAAATTAGAAAAAGATAAACAGGCCACAAACAAGACGAACGAAACGAAATATCTCGATCGTCATAAATCAATCCGTCGAGTGTGTTTTTAGATCCAACGAAATTAGAGGCAATTACCACTGATAAGGTGATTTCTTTTATGTGACAATATTTCGAATAAACGGCGTCTTATGCTTTTGAGTGGGTGTTTATTTGGCTTTCTCGCCAAACCATATCAGATTTCAAATTTCTGAGAAAAACTTTGGCAAGTTGTATCCCTTAGGTTGATTGATTGCTTAAAAAACGTTTAAGCTAATTAGTTTTGCTTTTTATGTGTGGAAAAGACATTGTTGCCGCCGGTTTCAGGTAACAATATCCGTAACTTAATGGACTGCAAACAAGCTTAAAGAAAGTTGTTATTTTTGGTTTTCCTGACAGCGTCGGGAATCACACCTTGTAATTTGCAGGGAATGATGGTTTCTTTTACCACGGGGAACCTACATTCCCGATTGATTGACCTTTTTGTTGAGATTTTTTTATGGCCTAATCAAATCGGATTTACGGTTTTTAAAGCTGCGGAAAACCAGATAAACCAGACAACTTTTCTCCCTTGTGCTTTACACATACTCGTATTTGCATAAAGCGTATGCAAATAAATATCTCAAGTTGGCATAGATAACAGGATTTCATTTCCTTGTGTTTAGGCCGGGACTTTTGAATTGCCGATACGATAAAACAAGAAGGGACTTGCTGGCAAGTAGCCCTGGGCAATCACGATTTCCGTCTCCGGTTCTGAGGATATGACAATGCCTGACAGCAGCACAATCCTCAGTGGGGCAGGGCAGTTTTATTGCCCTGAATTCTATATTACTTCCAGAAAATCAATATTTGTTCAACTTCAAATGTAGGAATTCCGTTCATTAAGACGTCTCTTCTGGGAAAACTTTGGAATCAGGACTCTGGTAAGGCTTCATCTTCATTCGTTCGCTAGACTTCGCGAGACCCCGAAACCCTAACTCTAATTCAATTGGATTGCAATTTCCGTTGCAACTTCGTCGGTGGCTGGGAACCTTTCACATTTCAACAGCGTTTACGCGATCTATTAGGGGAAATCAATAGCCATCAATTGTCGTTGCCAAAGTGCCGCAGCCACCCACAAATTTCATCCTGATTCGGTTTTGGATTCGCATGCGGATTCGTAAATCCCTGTTCAGCAAATGGCATCTATATGACATGTGATTGCCGGCAGGACTAATTCGGCTGCCATTTCAGCACTTACTTACAGCTGATGTCTAATGCTCCTGCTGACAGGTGGGATTTGAGTTTGTCCCCCAACCGAAAACAAAGGAGCTGCCATTTGAATGGCAGAACTTTGAATTCCTGCTAAAATTCTGAAAATTCATGCTTTCACTTTTGAAACAATGTGTAAATTTCAGTCTCAAAGAGATTGTAATTCTGAAATGGTTTTATTACGCAAAAGCAATTTATGCTGAAGGCTAACTTTGCAGAATTATAAAATATTTACCACTGAGCTGTAAGATGGTTAAGGCTAATTTTGAGTAATAGCGAAATTCGAGCTATGGGTGTTAGAACTTTGAGTTATGCACACAAAGTTTCGCTACTAAAGCAATTGTTACTTAATTCTGTTAGTAACACAAAGTTAGTTTGGTTAGAGAAGTTTGGGCTTTGAGCACAATGGTTGCATTTTACATTGTGTCGGTGTGGTAAAACAAAAGTGAAACTTTAACCTATTTTATACAATTAAAATGCCCCAGTTCATGGAGGGCTTATAATGCAAAACATGAAAAACTATGAGAGAGCTAAAAAATTAGGGGCAAAAAACATTTTTTCATTCTATTTATTTAATTATCATGGTGCTAAAATCTTCCTCTAAATGGATTGCGTTTTTTTGCATACCTTAGCTTAAGGTATTTCCATTTTCTTCTTAAGTTTGCAAAGGAAAGGATCGTGTTTTTAATCAATCAGTCGATATACACGTCTTATATTACAAATAAGAAAGCTAAAGGTGTCTAAATACCATTTTGACCAAAGGCTATAAAGTTCTTCCAACAACTTTAACAGAATATAAACTTCGGCCTGCAAAACTTAACTACCTTTCTCGTTTTTGAACTAAAGCTTGCCGTTGATGATTTGAACTTTGCAACAGGAAAATAATCTAGTTGTCGACGTCTTCAATTTAAAACCTAATTTCCTTTCTGAACCTTGTGCAAATTTGAACTCAGTTCCCGCTGTGCACTGATTGAAGAGTCCAAAGGGACATGAGATTGATATGCATATTCGTATATATAGTACATACATAAAAAAAACTAGGTTCAGAAGTACCACATATTTACGTGACCCATAAATTATGAGAACACTTCTTGTTGTCAGAATATTTCGCATTTTTCACAGGTTAGCTGTCAGCATTTTATTTTCGCTCTTTTCCACAGGGATTTCTAACGGCAGAGGTCAAAGTTTGCCATGGGTATGAAAATTTTAAAAAATAATAGCCACAGATAAGCTTAATTTTTCATAAAAGTTAAAAGAGAAAAATAATAAAATGGTGTGGCCTTTAGGATACCCATCATATATTTCATATTTATAAAGCTTGTGTGTGTACTGTACTTTCAACAAAAAATATAAACCAAATTAGTAGTTGAAAAGAGGCTTAATAGGGTGTTCTGTAAGCGATAGAAAAAATCCTATAACAATATTTACATTCTCGATTAATTTTGATAAATACCATATGCGATTTTTGTAGCACTCAATTTGCATTACATGCAAATCTGTAAATTGTGCACTCACCCATGGAACTCTACCGTTTTTCTCCATTTCGCAGAATGATGAAAGCCACAGCGTGGTTTTGTCCGGTGTTATTAACTTTACTGTGCGCCACAAGGCTCGTCTGCACGGCCCAAAGAGGAGGAGGAGCGGGATCGGGATTGGGATCGGGAGCGGAGGTCGTCGGAAGCGGCCGCACAAACGGATATCCTCTGGACTACCCCGATGCACGGAACACACAGGTGGGCATTCGCATCCACATCCACGTCTACATCCACATCCACGTCTACATCCACATCCACATCCACATTTACGTCCACTTTCACGTCCTCTTCCACATCCACATCCACATCACAGTGCATTTCTTTCTGGCCGTCGCTCTTTGTGAGTGGCAGCAGTTTTTGCGTCACTCGGCTGAATGTTTCCCGAATGCATATTCAATTATTGGCTCTGCATTTTTCGAGTAGCCGCACTCATAGCTCCTTTGACACCCGTCATTGGTTTCTGTTCATAAATTGACACATTGGTGGTTACAACATGAGACCTTTTCAAGAACAGAACAAAAGTGACCGCAATGTGTCTTTAAACAAACAGATTAACAATCATTTCATATAGCTATTATGCGGCAAATATCAATAATATGTTGAAGGTTGAGATAACCGAAATATGCTAGCCCCAAGGTAATGAAATAATCAAGTAGTAAATTAGTTTTCCTATTTCCTCATAGTCAACAAAGTGGTAGACATAAATAGAAGATTACTAATGGTAGTGTTGTAATGGCTAGTTGCGCCTTTGCCTTAGGACTTTTATAGCTTTCCTATTTACTCATTGCCAACTAAGTGGTAAACATAAATATAAGATTATTAATGGTAATGTAATAATAGTTAATTGCGCCTTTGCCTTGAGACTTTTAGAGTAGTTGCAAATCATGATTTTTCGTTTCAAGAAATCACATAACACTTAACATGTCAACTCCCCAAAATCGCTAATATATCAACTATAAGATTAAATCAGCATTCTGGTATAATCTAATCGAGGTACTTAAACAGTGTGAAATACCTCAATGTGAAACTGGTTCTGGTTCTATGTTCTTTGACACACACGAACTTGGCAACAAAATTGATTGGAATCCATGGTCTATTTTAAAACAAATGGAAATTATCTTCATACCTTTGGTCCAAGCGTCATTAGAAGAAAACAAAAAGAAGAAAAACATTATATTTGACTTTGACAACTCCTGTTGTCCACAATCAAAAGTTTCACCTCTGCTTTTTCAGAAGTTCGAATTTCGTAAAGTCGATTCCTTATTCTGCGCAATTTAAATGCGAGGCAAGTTCGTTTGAGCAACTGGAGATTTAAGCACGTTAATGCGACCCACGTAAACAATTTAATTTTATTTGCTGAAAGAAATGATTTTTTATGATTGGGCAGCTTTGAAAAAACCAGCCTCGGGGCCACGCTTTAAGCCAATTACGAAATTTCCCATTTGTACCACCATGTATGACACATCATTAACCACAAAACATACATATATGTTATGTACAACAGTACATATGTTTCGATAAGGGTCGATTTGCCAACTAATCAGTCAAGTAGCGATATATTGATTGATGTTTGTACGTCAATCAATCAGTTTATCAACGGGACACAATGGTTAAACAACCAGAAAAGCAGCCAACTAACAATATTGTCATGGTCCCGAAATCGAAAGTTCAATTATGTGATAAGCATTAAAAGCCTTTAGAGCCTTAAACTTTTGAGTACTGCAGTAAAAATAAACGTGTCAGGGCTTTGAGTTGTTTTTGGGGAGTTTTTATTATTCAGATTGTAAAAACTATAAATGTAAATGACGAATGCGTGACTTCATAACACGATGTTGCTTCATGAGGTTTCAATCCTAATCCTACAAATGGTTTCACGTGGTTGTTTGCCAAACACGGTTAATAATTTAGCTATAACAGTTTAATAATTGCATTATAGTTCGTTTTCAAATTCTTTCAAACGACTTTTGAGAAAATGCACTAGCAACCTTTGGCATTAACAAACTAACTTTCTAAGCCGCTGAAGAATCAGTCGTCGAGTCCTGAGGCTCTTCGGATGCCTGAGTGGTGGAGTCCTCGGAGTCGGTGGTGGATTCTTCCGGTTCCTGGGTGGTAGAGTCCTCGGGAACTTCAGGGGCAAGAGTAGTCACTTCAGAAGAACCACTGCCGTCTTCGGAGTCGGTGGTGGATTCTTCCGGCTCCTGTGTGGTAGAATCCTCTGGATCCTCAGGAGCCTGAGTGGTTTCATTAGAAGAACCGCTGCCGTCTTCGGAGTCGGTGGTGGATTCTTCGGGGTTCTGGGTGGTGGAATCCTCTGGGTCCTCAGGAGCCTGAGTGGTTTCATTAGAAGAACCGCTGCCGTCTTCGGAGTCGGTTGTGGATTCTTCCGGTTCCTGGGTGGTGGAATCCTCTGGGTCCTCAGGAGCCTGAGTGGTTTCATTAGAAGAACCGCTGCCGTCCTCGGAGTCGGTTGTGGACTCTTCCGGTTCCTGGGTGGTAGAGTCCTCGGGAACTTCAGGGGCAAGAGTGGTCACTTGGGAAGAACCGCTGCCGTCTTCGGAGTCGGTGGTAGATTCTTCCGGTTCTTGTGTGGTGGTATCCTCTGGAGCCTGAGTGGTTTCATCAGAAGAACCGCTGCCGTCTTCGGAATCGGTGGTGGTTTCGTCAGGTTCCTGGGTGGTAGATTCCTCGGGAACTTCAGGAGCCTGAGTGGTTTCATCAGAAGAGCCGCTACCGTCATCGGAGTCTGTAGTAGTTTCTTCTGGTCCCTGAGTTGTAGAATCTTCAGAATCTGCGGGAGCCTGAGTGGTTTCCTCAGAGCCGCTACCGTCTTCGGAGTCAGTGGTGACTTCCTCTGGAGCCTGGGAGGTGGATTCTTCCGGAACTTCAGGGGCCAAAGTAGTCTCTTCCGTAGAACCGCTTCCTTCCTCAGAGCCGGTGGTGATTTCCTCTGGTGCCTGGGTGGTAGAATCTTCTGGAACTTCGGTCACAGCAGTTGTGGATGCAACATCATCTTCGGGCAGATCCGTAGTTGGGGGTGGTGGAGGTGGTGGTGGATGATGACCTCCATGGCCGTGATCATGACCATGACCATTACCATGGCCATTACCATGACCATTACCATGACCATTACCATGACCATGATTGTTTCCGTGTCCATGGTCATGGTTATTTTCGTTCGATTGCCCATGGCCATGGTTATTTCCGTTCCACTGTCCGTGACCATTTCCGCCATTCCACTGACCCTGAGCCTGTCCATTTCCATGGCCATTCCACTGATTCTGACCATTCCACTTTTGCTCTTGCACATTCTGGCTGTCATCGGATCCCCAGCCAAACGTCTTGGCCCAACTGCCTCCCAAATTTCCGAACCATCCGCCGTTCGGCCGGCCAACTGCCACTGCAACCAAGGCAGTGAATAGGACTAAAGTTAGAACCTTCATTTTGCAAATGTTTCGAATATACTAACTGGGTCCACCAGCGGCTATAGCTTTTATAGAAGTCCGATAACCACCTCATTACCTTCCAGACATTGCGACCACTACCATACATGCGAACTTTCTTATCTAATCGCTAACATGTCTGATAGTCAGACCTACAATAATCGTAATTATCATATTTATCTGAACATGAATTCGGGAATTGCTTGTTTACCATTGGCTTTGAACTTAGACATGTAAATAGCTACTTCTTAGAATAAACACAAAACAAATTGTTAAAAATTTTCCCAAGAAACAACCATAAACACTGTCTAGATTAGGTAGAAATTTCGCTTGGTATCTTTATAATCTAGGCAAATCCAAAATCGTTTTATAATGACTATACATGAGGAAAAGAAATGGTACTATGCTTTGTCATGCGGTATTATAAAATCACAGTATCAGGTGCTTTCTAGCTGATAGAATAGCAATTGAATTTAATTAGTTTTTAGCTATGATTCATGAATTTGCTTGAAAATTTCTTTCTTATCAGTGAAGAGCTGTTATCGCGAAATTTCCGATTGATCATCATGGAAAAAACGTATAACAATACCGATAAGGTTCCTAGATTTTTTGAAGTGATAATTTCCCCCATGTGGGTAAAACAAAAGGTGATATAATGTTTCTAATAGCGACCGGCCCTTAAGATAACCCACCATCGATGCCAATAATCTGGCGAAATATTTTAATTTACCATCAAAACAAAAAAAATTAAATTCAATAATGTGGAAAAAACAAAAGGCCCTTAAGATTACGCACCATCAATGCCAATAGTCTGGCAAAATATTTTAATTTACCATCAAAACAAAAAAAAAATTTGACCTTGTGGGAAAAACAAAAGGTTTTATAATGTTTCTGAAAGCGACCGGCCCTTAAGATAACCCACCATCGATGCCAATAACCTGGCGATATATTTGAGTTTACCGTCAAAACAAAAAATAAACTCGACCTTGTGAAAAACAAAGGTTTTATAATGTTGCTGATAACGACCAGCCCTTGAGACTATGCACCATCGATGCCAATAATCAGGCGAAATATTTTAATTTACCTTCAAAACAAAAAAATAAACTTAGAACGCAAAACTGTATATAAAACTGACTTAAAACTTTTTGCATTACCTCGTCAGGGTTTTATTATGCCAAGTTTGCAGTAAATGTAAATGTGTGTACTATACCTGTCTGTATATTTCTCCCCCATCTAGGATGACTTTCTGCTGGCCAAGAGAAACAAACCATCGCTGTCCATTGTCAATCCCCTGGATGTTCTGCGTCAGCGCCTTCTGCTGGAAATCGCACGGAGGCAAATGAAGGAGAACTCCCGCCAGGTGAGTTTGTGTTTCGTAATAAACGCGCCACACTGACCACTTTGCAAGGTATTTTTAATAAGCTGAAAAGTAAGAAAAGAAAAACTTTGCCCTTAAGACAAACGGAAAACAATTCCCGCTAAAATGCTGTCTTAAGTGGAAAGAGTAATTCGGTGCAAAAGTATAAATGAAAATGTTGCGGCTAATCAAAACTAGAATGCCTAATGAAAAATACTTTCCGAAACCCCATAAAAAAGCGCAGCTGCAGAAAGTTTTTTAATTCATCGTAAGAAGAGAAGGCAATAAATATTCCAGGGACTAGAATAGAAGGCTCCACGGGCCCACATACTTGCACCAGGAATGTAAACAACATCCTGGCGAACCCGAAAACAGGGCTTAAGCACTTCGGATGGCCCTGACACCCAGTATCCTGACATATACATACATGCAGCCATAAGGCCCAGCGCCAAAACAAAGCCAACGCTGCGTATGTGTAACACAAATATTTTGGCTCGGTAACAAAGCGAGTTTATTTGGTTACCAAACGTTGCGTTTCGACCCCAAGGCACACACAAAGACAAAAAACAAAAAAAAAAGAAAGGATGGAAAAAAATCAAACGTTTTAATGCGAGGAATTCAAACGATTTGCCTTGATAACCTCACCTTTCCTCCCACGAATTTGTGTTAAAGAGGGTCATGGATGAACATGGATGTGCCTATCTACCTATTCACACACGCCAGATAACATTATTGATTTGTCAAAGGGGTTTTATAAATTAATCCATGCATCCCAAAAGCAATTTGAATCGTTGAAAGAAGAGCTAAACAGGTATAATATTCTATGCATACACCTGGGACTTAAAGTCTCCAGCAATGGAACTGGCAAATAAAAGGGAAATAGAATATATATATTGAGTTTAAAATCGAATATCATTTCAAGTAATTTAAAATTGCAAATAAAGAGCTAACTCAGTCTTTTATATTCTGAACAGACATTCGACAGTTTAATTTGAATGCCAAATGAATGGAATCGACATATTTATTCACAGCTTGAAGGAAATAGATCACATTTGGGTTCGACTCCATTTTCAACAGATGCCAACCGTTTTTCAAATAGCAAAAAATGAAAATGTCACTTGAATTTGAGAGCAGGACATTAAACAGACTCTTTAAAAGTCCTGCAAAGTGGTTGGCAAACAGAAGGAAATTTAAATAAATATTGAGGCACTAAAGGAATGCAGTTTTCAAGGTGTTAAACTGCAAGATTGCATTTGCCTAGACTTAATAGGATTAGGAATATCTCAAAGATACATTTTCATAAAAGCTCTGTTGCACATGAAGCAACAATTAATCACCTTGCTGTTAAATATTAAAATGACTTCGAAACAAACACCTGTGACTCGAAATATTCTGCAAAGTGGTTAGCAAATTTAAAGGAAACTGTGGCTTTAAAAGAATGATTTTAAGTTTGGTATCCAACGGATGCAAAGTGTTCAATTGTAAATGTGATATGTCCTCATGCTCAATTAATGAAATATCGCAATGACATTTGATTTGCGAACCAAATTGAAACGTTAACTACATTGCCAATGTGGTCATCCATCATGCATGTCAATCTAGTTTAGCTTTTTCCTTCAGAAGGAGGGTACATTTCCCTAGAGAAATGGGGAATGGGGGGTTGCTCCGACTTCCCCCTGCAATTTGTCAACCATTTTACAGCATTTTATGGGAACCCAACTGCTTTTCTCGTTTCTCAACCAGGTTGAACTGAACCGCGCCATCCTAAAGAACGTCGGCAAACGATTCCTGCTGCGAGGAGCAGGTTCTCCAAAGGTGAGCAGGCGGTACCGCCAGCAGTGGCCAGTGGAGCGGGAACCGGAGCGGGATGGAGCTGGGACCGAGGAACTGCAGCTGGACCGGCAACAGCTGCTGCCCTGGAAGCATTTCCCCAGCCAACTGTGGAGCTACGGATGGGCCCAGTCCCCATCGTACTCTCCATCGTCACAGTTTGCGGATGCCCTGCAATCAGCCTCCACTCGACCACAATCCCAGGAACAGGCGCAGGCACTCCCGGGTCAGAAGGCAGCCGTGCTCAGCTATGCGAAGAAATCTCTGGACGTGGCCGGAATGGGTCTAACCAGCCATCGGGTCAACGGAAATGAAGCCAACGAAACAAATCATGAACAAGGCAATGGGAACGGGAACGGGATTGGGTATGGCAATGGAAATGGGTATGGTATTGAAACTGAAAATGACGATGGCAATGGGGCCAGTAAAAACCCGGCGAGATATGTGGATGACGATGAGGAGAACTACAATGACGTGGGACCGGAGGGAGTGGGATTGGGCGTGGGTGTGGGACTGGGATTGGGTCTGGAGCGGTTCGAAGTGTTCGAGGACAAGCCCAACTGGGGAAACGAGGAGCTGGTGACCCCTGGTGGTGGCGGAGTTCGAGGTGTGGCCAATGCAAATGACCGAATGCCCTGGTCCTATCCTTACCGCTTTCACAAGAGTCAGCATAATGTTAATTAAGTAAGTGAGGATTGAGATGCAAGTATATAGATAAACGATAAACACACTACTGATACAGATACAGATACTGATACAGATATATGTAATACCGATACGGATACGGATACGGATAGGGGCACCCAACTTCGTAGTGCTAGACGGTTATTAATGCAAATCGACGGTTCCTAATGGCTGGCTACAAGGCAGGCATGTTGTGTGTGCACATACTCCTTGATGACAAAGACAAACTTACTCCCACGTTGCTAGATGTATTCGCATTTGAACTCTATTTTATCGAAAATAACCAACGGTGTATGTAACGATTTATGCTACCTCTCTCACAGATACTGTTGAAAATAAAGCCCCCGAATTAATGTCAAACATACTTTACTAGATCGAAATCGAAAAACAAACACCTTTTTGCTAATACACCGAAGCTATAGCGAAGAAAACTCTAAACGTATATGCATGCGTAATTGATAGTGATCTATGTGTAATTTTAATAATTATTTTTTAACGATTAACGTTAATTAATCAATCGCATGCAATATTGACCTGTCGAATGGGATTTCAAGTGTTTTTATTAATGGTGTTTACTAACTACATACTTACTGCTAAAAAATGAATTGTGGTTTATATTCTCCGCGGGCGGAAATCGGTTTTTATGTTTGCTCTGCTTAAACTTGTGTAAAAAATGCTCAAATAGAATAGACATACCCACTATTTACACGCTCTGTTTTCGTTGAAGCTGCATTTGGTCACTATTACATTTGCGTTGTTGAAGGGTTCAAGTTTTAAGATATTAAGAGACACACATGGTTCCAAATCATACGAATTACGAATAACGAATAACGATTTTAAAGTAGATCAAAATCAGCCCTATTACCCAAGCAAGTACTTCGATACATGAATACGCCACGTTTTGTGTAAATTAACAAGGAATTTACCCAGCAAATTAACCATTTAAAAGTTACGTTCTGTACATTAATAAATTTAATACAAATTAATTTCCCTATGTGTATGTAAATAAAAATCCTTTTTCAGAAAAGCTAAACTAATGAAATTCCAAAAAAAAGAAATCAAACGAATTATATATTATACAAAATTATATGTATGTACGGATATACTTATTAAAAAAAAAGAAAAAATAAAATCATGAGGCATTGACATGACATTCAATTACAAAGCATTTCGTTTAATTAACTTTCTGAGGACTCAGTTCATCAGGTAATCATAATTCTGGGGGAATTATTTTCGCGTTTAAATTGGCAAGGAAGGAGGGGTAGAGGATATAAGACAAAGGTTTTTGAACTCACCTTAAATCAATACTTACGGCAATTGTGTTTACATGGCTTGTTGTATTTTTCCTATACAAGTCTGCAACAGGCCGAGTGACGCGTTTCTTTTTCCTTTACAGGGTACCAGATGATATATAAGTTGGTTAACTAATTCGCCATACCTTTATAATAAAATTCCAAAACAACAAGCTTTTACTACATATGTCTTGCCTTTAATAAACACTGCGATTTCGCTACTCACATGCTTAACTCTCTAAGGATTCGGTGCGCTTTTTCTGTTCTGTTTTTATATTTTTTTGGGAACCCCGGCTAGCAGGATTGACCAAAATGGATAAGAGCTAATAATTGTGCTGGTTGCTCCCGAGTGCAAACAATTTGCCCTGGCCTCACCCGAGGGCTTAATTAATAACGTTGTATTTGCGCCGGATTACACGAAACTTTAACGTCCACCCAACGAAAAAAGATAATTATCACAGGGCCATTAGGAGCCCCACTCACGTACAGCCGTTGACATGATGGCAAACAATGGCCATCGGGACGGGAATTGGGATGGGGATGAGGTTGGGGATCCAGGATCAGGGGTTCGGGTTCACTTGATGTCACAGAGCAGGGCCACGCCGCGTAGTGTCCAATGCTTGGGATTGAATTCGGTCTCGAAATCAATCGAACCCACGTACTTCAAGTCGGTGCGCTGGGGCTTGCGGTAGATGGGGCACTCATACAACTTGGGATCCTTGCCGGCCGTCGTGTTTATCGCGTATATATAGATGACGGGCATCTGTTCGTAGAGCACCTTCATCTTGGACTCAATCAGCTTGCCGCTGCGGCGATCCAGGGAAGCGCCTGGAAAACACGGAGTAAAATTTCACTCGGGCTCACCCTGGTAAGTAAGATATAGCTATGGGTACCCACCCTCCAGGAACAATCCGTGCACATAGACCCCCTCCGTGGGATACTCGGTGATGTCCTCCCTGTTGTAGCGCGTTATTTGATTCTGCAGCACCACCGAGTCCAGGGCCCAACCTTTGTGGGCTCGCGTCACCTCCTAACACGTGGGTATTTTCAAGTATTACCGCAGATACAAGTAGATATGCAAAGAAAAGGTGGAACAAGAAGCAGAGTCGTGTGAATAACCTTTGAGGTGGGGAATCAGATATGTCAATCAGCAAGGGGGAAAATGTGCGATTTAATGGCAATCGCTTGGGCATAAAGGAAGTGCTCCATGACAAAGGACCCATTTTCACAGAACATCGATTTCTGGTTGAGGCCAAGTGCGTTTGGTATTCATATCCCGTTTGCTTATTAAGCAACTATGCAAAAATAAATGCTTTCTATTATTATTACTCACCTGTCGCATGGCTGTGAGAAAGCCTTGGGGATTAAAGAAGCCGGTCATCCAGAAAACCTAGTTGGGGGTTAATAAGATGTGGTTCTTGGTTGGTTATAAATTATGCCTCTTTAACTGACCTTGGGTCGATCTGTTGATATCCAAGTTCGGAATTGTCCATTGCGTTCGAGTAATTCAGTGTACCAAAAGCCCAGGGTGGTCGATTCCCAGGATATCTGCAAGAAAATTTCAATGTACCCATAATAAGCCATGAATCCTTGAGGGCAAGAGTATGAAAGTTTATTATTGTAATTAAACAAAATATAGATATTCATTTTTGCATATCCCTGCAACGACTCATTTATCCAATGCAATATTCATTTTGCGACAAAAGGTCTCCATTTCCTCAAAAGAAGTCATGAGTGCGACTTTTTTTTCAATAATGGGCAGATGAAGACCAGAATCGGTGGGACAAAAGAATTGACTTAGTTTGAGGCCCCTTGCTATAGTAAACTCAGCTGTATCGAAGAGTTTACGCTTCTGCTCGAAGGCCGACTTTCCCATGTGCGCGGGTTCTTCGGAAGATGTGGAAAAACTGTGCTCATCGGCTACGGACTCTATTTGATAATCGACCTTGCTATGGATGGTGTGCAACCTTTCCATCAGGGTATGGGCGCTCAGGCCTTTCTGGGACTTCGGAATCGGAGTGTCTGTCCGAGTCGCCTTCAAAAAACCATATGTGCGAGTCATGAGATCTTGACGCGATTGGTTGTCGACATTAAAATTGGCATCTTTCTTATAGACGAACTTGTAATCCGACATTGTGTCACGGATGGTGATAGTTTAATGTATCTTTGTTTATTGTTTAGTTGATGCTATGATGAGATATATGTATTTGAATGGTGTTCGTATTATATTATATTGTTGAAGGTATTCTCCAGGAAATCTCAAAAGCCATATAACAAAATTTAAATTTTTTTTTCAATATGCAAATTAAGAAATATTTTTTTACTATTTTTTTTTTGTAGTATAGAAATGAAGTACGATTTTAGTACATTTAAAAAAAGGAAACCTTTGCTTAATGATTTTTCCATTATTTTCCGCAGGTAACTGAATATGATTAACAAGCTTTGGGGCGTCAAACGTTTTCACGCATAATTTACGAGTACTGAAACATAAAAGCCCAGCGTAAAAAAGATATTATTCCCCTGATAGAAATCAAACGAAAAATGCTAAAATTTCCATATTTGCCAGCAATTTAGACTGGCCTTAAAAAAAGCGCTTAAAGAGGATTCAAGTTAAGAGCCAGAGTTATGTTAACTATTTTTTGGCTATCTAAAATGAAGAAAATACCGAATACCCACCTTCATCCAGGTCTCCGGAATCCTGGCATCGTACATGGCATCGAGTGACTCTTTAAGAGCGGGGCTCATCACAATGGTGCCATCAATCGCCAGCTTGAGGTCGCAGAGGCAGGTGTGGACGCGTTTAATGACCCTTTGCATCCGATCGATTTCCTGCCTGCAATTAAGCACCACCCCCATGATTACAGGGAATCATCATTGAGGGATGGCCAGGGATACTTGCCTGAGGAAAATGTTCATGGGCAGAAGGATACCCATCCGCGTCAGGTTTTCCCGCACCTCGTAGGCGTTGTATTGGGCAGGCAGTTTGCGGAGCATGTCATCCGCCAGTTGGTAGACGATGCTCTCCCTCGTCTCTCCGCCTCCGCCACCGCCCTCCTTGGGCTGCACACTCAGGATGGTATCGAGGATGCCTGGAGGATGCCGAATCAGAAATAAACAATCAAGGATTTTTGGGGCCATCGAATATGCTAATGCGCTAATGCCCGAATGCCCCGAGTGGGTTGCCGGCTGGCAAGGAGCTAGAGCTCCTAAATGGAGCACGGTTTACTCGGTTTATTGATTTCACACACATTTCAGGTGGGAATCGGAAGCACGCCCCTGCCCACATTGATTATGCAACAGGGCTTTACATTAAATTAAACGCATTGATAATTTATGACCCAATATGGGTGTCCATCAACGGCATTAAACTAAATATAAAGGGATTCTGATTCTGGTTGGGAAGGACGTTTCGGTTTCATTTTCAGTGGTCGCATTAAATTCGGATTTTTTGGGAATCACATTCCGCCACTCACCTTTGGCCGAGTTTATTTGGTACGTGATGTCGGCATTGGAATGCAAGCCAAATACCTCGGGGGTGTCGTAGGCCGGCAAACTGTTGATATAATCGATGAAGCCTTGAAGACTCTTCGTGCCCGGCACCTTGTAGCCCTTGTAGAACTCGAAGGAGTTCGAGAGCAGTGGCTCGCAGAACCACACCGAGGTGAAGGTGGTCAGGAGTCGTTTGTCAAAGTCATCGGTCACCCTGCCGCCGTACTGAACCTCGCCAATCATATAGACCAGGGTCTGCCAGGAGACCCCCTTCTTGGGGTCCATTTCGTCGAGGTGGTTCTGGATGAACTGCACGCTGGCGGCGAAGTCGGCCTGGTTGAACTCGTAGGGTATATTCCAGCCCAGTGGGCCGAACTTGCGCCGCTCCTGAACGATGGTGTGCAGAAAGGCCACCGTGTAGAGCAGCGGGGGCCACTGAGAGGCGGATGTGTAGTCAAGGAAGTCCTGGGTGAACGACTGGTGGCACAGGAAAAAAGATTGAAAATTAAATATTAAGCAAGTCCCCCTCTCCCCCGACTGAACCGAATTATTTGCCCACCTGGTAGCTGCGCTTTAGACTGGCACGTATCCCCTGTGGTGGTTCATTAGTGAATTTGAGAGCCATCTGCAGCAATCCGATGGGGAACTCATTGTGCGGCTCCGTCGTTACCCACATGCGGAAGGAGTCGTCTATGTGCTCGCTCTCCACCAGCATATCGATAATCTCGGTGCAAAAGGGTAGCGAGAGGTGCACATTCTGGAGGAGAACCCATCCTCCGATGGCCATCGATTCGATTATCATCTTGCGCGCATGGTACTCCTGCCCCTGACCCATCGACACGCATTTGAGAACTGCGAGTGGGGTTATAAATGCGGTAAGTGGTAGTGATAGGATGGCTTTGATTCCGCCTCTTACCTATGCTCTTCTGCTTGGCCAGAGCTCCGATCTGGGTGGTCGGATCCGACCCTATGGAGAGAAGACACACAAAAGGCGTGCGAGGTTCCGATTCAAGCCTGTAAATAATTTCACATCATTAATCATTATGGGCTTATAATCCTTAGGTTTTTGTTAAGGCTGTCTGTTACTAAATTAGGTGGCAATACTAAATAATATTTAGTTATATATCACTTTATTTGTACTGATCATTTTAAAATTAATGCATGCTCGTATTACCTTTTGTAACACTATTATTGTTTAAAATCGAAAAATTTGAAAATCTAAAAAAAATATGCTCCAAAAATTTGCAGTAAATGGCGATTATTCTTAAATCATTTAAACAATTTCTTTCATTAAAGGCCCTATTTCATCTTTTTGACTGACTGACTATATTAATTTTAAAAACATTTTATGAACTTATGTATATATATAAATAAATTTAAATCTATAAATACAAATACACAGATATCTTACCACATTTCCTCCAGATCAAGAATTTGCATTTCACTGTACTCGGGACCCAAAGATTCTTAAAAAGCATTATGTAAAATTATTTAATTAATTAATATTAAATTCATGGATCAACATCTAACCCACCTTCTATGTATTTCTTAGCCTGTGAAATGGTACGGTCGGGACACCATGACCGGATAAGCAGCAGCTTCCGGAAACCATCTAAGATGGCATTGTATCCGCAGGGGATTTCCTCATTCTCCGGCTTCTCGCATTCGTACCAGCAGCGCCAGTCCCGCTCGTTGAGCTCGATGACCTGAAGGACCGTGGAGAAGGTCTCCAACTTGCTGATCTCTACCAGATTCAGCCAGGTGATGTCCAGGATCCAGCGGAAGGGTTTCGGGGTCACGGCATTCAAATCCAACGAGGCGCCGCCCTTAATGAAGGTCAAGAACTCCTCGTGGCTGATGTTTCCATTATGGTAATCAATCTTGATGGCCAGCATCAGGGTAAATAATTGTTTGTGCCTCTCGTAGAGACTACGATTGGTGAACTTGTACACCTCGTATGTCAAATATCTCAAAATAATGTTTATTCGCTCCTCGGTGACACTGGACTTGGTGGATTTGGTGATGGAATGATTGAAGATGACCAGGAATTGTTTCAGCGAGTTCTGGTACATGGCATTTACATTGCTCATCTCCACAATGAGGAAATAGAGAATTGATCCTCGTTTGGCCACCGCCCGAAACTCCTCTCGTGCCTTCATAATCTTACGCTCCGTGACCTCGGAGATCTTCAGTTTTTGATTGACCTCCTCCGCTGTGGTTTTGGTGACCCGCAGCACTTCAATCAAAGCCTCGTCATCTACCAGTGATCCCTGGGATGAGCTCAATCGGAGCAGTAGGTTCGCCTCCAGTTCCTTCATATTCCGCTGGTTTTGCATCACGGTTTCAAAGAGCGCGACCCGCTCGGCCTCCAGATCGGATTTCTCCATGAGGATGACGCGACCCAGGAGCTGGTCCTCCAGCCCCCGCATGGTCACTGTGAAATCGATGATCGAGGTCTTGGCACTGACCTCCGGACTAAAGGCCGGATTGGGCAGTTTGGTGGTGATATAGAGCATAAAGCCTGGCATCACATCGCACTCCTTGTCGCCCACCAGCACCTTCTCTATGCTGCCCGACTTTATAAAGTTCTTTTCTAGCACATTGTCGATCACAGGATCCAGGTCGATGCCCACATCCTCGATTAGGAGGGGTCTCCCCAGAGACAAGGAGTCCTCCAGATGGGTGCGGAAGTACTTGTGGTTCAGTGAGGTGATTTGCAGCTCGTTGCGATCCTCCTTGCACTTGATCCAGATCTTGCCCTGCGTCTGCGGATCCACCAGCAATGGATAACTGCTTGACTTGGTGGCTATCAAGGCATTTTGCACCGACAACTCATCGTTGGGCAATCCCTGTAAAGTCCATTCCGACACCGTCGATGAGTCCACCAGCATGTTGATTATATTCAGTCCGGTAGTAAAAGGTATATTCTTCTGTTTGAGTATGCCCATCCAGGTCTTTATGAGATTGGCTCGGAATTCCTGGTTGTAGGGCCCGCAATAGGATAGGAATCCTGTGGCCAAGAGGACATCGCCCACCAGTTTGCCCAACTGTATTTTGAACTCCTTGCTCTGGTTGGTCCATCTGTGCTTCTCATCCGACAATCCGTTGATCAAAGCTGTTGCTGCCGTCATTTTTCGCAGGCAAACATTAGCCGCATCCGTCAATCTCTGCTTCTCGCCCACTGCCTTGTCGTACTGATCCTTCACAGCCTGGAGAGCTTCCTCGCGCTCCCGCAGCTGCTCCTCCGCACCCGCCAAGTCGTCCATGGCAAGCTATGGTGTAGGATCAGTACATGTAAATAAAATGTTTTAATTGGGAATTTATTTGTATAGTGAACACCGAATAAACCATCCAACCTGTTGGTTGCTACATGGTAATCTCTAAATGTAAATAATATTTTATTTTTAAACATAAGGCTATTCAGCCAAGAACCCTTTGGGCCTTAATCTTCCTTTTCAGGCAAATTATGGCAAAAAATCTCTTTAAAGTTTAAACTGTTCTTTAGTTACAGAAACATGATTGACGAGCAGCAACTAGTCGAAGCAGCTTGGTGTAAATAAAACCCTAAATAAAAGTTTAAGCTGTGAAAAGTCGCAGTTTATACACTCTAGGAGAAATAACGAAAGTTACTATGCTGGTCAATTTTGTAAACATATTTAATATACATTTTGTTAATGCCGAAATGATATATATTTAATTCTAGAACTACAACTATAGATTTTTCTTAAAGATTATGCATGCATTTTAGTTAATACATTTTAACAGATGAATTTTCCAGCGACAATTACCTTAAGACGGGCTTCTTGCATGGTGAGATTTGCCTTCAGAGGCAACACCTCCTTGTTGACGCTGTGGAAGAAGGACATGGCTTTGGTCCAGGACAGCAGCCCGGCGACGTCTCCGCACACACGACGTGCCATGTCCATGTTGTAGTCCTCCATGCGGAAGTATGGCTGCAGCAGATCGATCATCTCGTCGTTGATGGTATCCTTGGGATAGTTTTGTAGCTGGAGCAGGAAGGTGGCACTGGCCATCATCTGCGGATGGAGTGAAAGGGAAACAAGTTAAACTGCTATAGCCGAGTGAACCGACTATGATTTACCACTACAGAAAGTAAATATCTAGCTAAAATAAGATTCATTTAAATCAGTGGTCGGCAGCGGCCTATCTAGTGAGCATAGGGAAGTGTTCTGCCCATCCTCTGCTCGCTCACGTATAACGTACATGTTCGTGTGACTTTGGCATGGGTCTTCGGGTAATTTTTTTCTCAACTTCGGCGCGCTTTTTTGTTGCTGCGGCAGAGGATCTCAGTGCAAAGCAGAGAAACGTCTCGCTTCAGCACGCCGCGCGCAAACTTCGTGTTTGTTACACTCACACTAACGCAAGGCAAACTTGTGATGGTATGTGTGTGCCGACCACTGATTTAAATAAAATAACAATTTCATAGCATACTTATGAGGGCTATCTGCATAAAAAGCTATGTTGAAACACGCAAATAAGTTTCGTTAAAATATTATAACAAGTGTAGAGCATATGAGGGCTATTATTATTGCAGTAATCATCCACTTTTAAATTTATTGCCATTTTTTGAATTAAAAATGGAGCGAATGATGGGTTAATATTTTGCATATAAGTCCCGTGCATTATAGGATTATATTACCCTTATATAATATTTATCCCCCGAACCCACCTTCAAGGACTCCTGCCATGAAGGCTTCGGGCACGGTGTGCCCGCGTCTGGGATACAGGGATGCAGCTTGCGCTTGAACAGGATCAGGACGCAGTCCATGATCCGCATGATGAGGTGCGGCGGACGGCCTAACTTGCGCACGGTGGCTATGTGGGCCGGCTTGATCGTGTTGAGGGCGTTCTCGGCCTCCTCGAGGGCCGGCTTGGCTGCCTCGAGCTTTTCCTCGGCCAGCGCCTTCTCGTGGGCGATGCAGGCCACCAGGGCCTCGGCCTTGTCCTTCACGATGAGCACCTGGTTCTTGACGATCTCCGCTTGCATCGCGCGCTCCGTCACCTCCACTAGCACTGATTCCGCATTCTTGGAGGCTTCGACCAGCTCCTCCTCCATGACCACTAGATCCTTCTTGAGGATCTCTACCGAGGCGGAGGCCTCTTTCAGTTTCTCCAAGCCCGTATCCATCTTCTCCACACCGTCGCGCAGCTCTTGCTGCTTCATTTGATAGATGTTCTTGTAGCCGGCAATGAAGTTCAGATAAGATTTGGGTGTCACGTGCGTTGCGCGGCGGAAACGCTGGAAGTACTCCTGCGACGTTTCCGCGACGATGTCCTGAATGGAGCCGAGGGCATTGACCAGCTCCTCCTTAACGGCCGGCGTACACTCGATTTCGAAGTGGCTCAGAAAGTGTCGGGCAACCGATACCAATGCGTCCTTGGGCCACGGATGCAGCCAGTCAATGGTGCAGCCGGAGACCAAGGCGGGGAATCGCTGGACACGTGACCGGAACGTCTCGCCCACTGGCGAGAAGCAGAAGGCCACGTGAAGATTGGTGCAGGTGCGCGCCAAAAAGAAGTCCATCACACTTTCCGGGGTCGCTGTTTTGCGTTGATTCTCGCGTTTCATGACCGGCGTCAGCTCCTGCACGATTTCGGCCTGCTCATCGCGCGAGAATAAATTTGATATAACGCCGCTCGAGAGTATATTATTGAGATACTCGAGGAAACCTTCCTCCTTGATATCCATGTCGGTGAAGAGAAAGGTTGTGCCCTTGCCCTGAACGCCGCAGGTGCGGTAGAGCAGCTTTAGATCCTCCAGAAAATTGGCCACGTTGTACGAACGCGTCAACGCAATTTGGAATGTCTTGTAGCCGGCTATGAACGATGCCAATTTCGTTAGCGACTGTTTTCCAGAACCTCCGACCCCGACAAGCATAACGGATCCCCTCGGATGCCGAATGATGCGGGAGATCTTCACCAGATGCAGCATTGCATCCGGGAAGAAAACCAAATCCATTCCCGACCCTCGCACCATTTCGTTAAACTGGGCGAGGAACATGACGAGACGCTCGCGGAGCACTTCATGTGAGTGGACCGGCTCGTAGACCTTTGGTAGCTCCATATCGGTGTCCTCACCCTCCTCACCCGTCGGCTCGGGGGCGTCGCGCATAAAGTCAACGAACACCGGATTGGGCAGGATCATCTGGGAGTGGGAATCGCCCAGCTCCTCGCGCACAAGACATGCCAGCTCTGAGCCGAACCACTCCTTGTCCTGGAAGGTGGTGAAGCGATCGGCAAATACACGGGTGCACTCGTGCTTCCACAATGCCATCAGGACACTTTCGGAAGTGATCACCGTGGATAAGGTGCCAACCATGCCCTGCCAGATGCGCGATAGATCGCGCAGACTAAACACGTAGTGGAACTTGGCCGGAGTGGGCAGTAGCTTCTCGCGCGTGCGCTGCCACAGATGGCGGGTGACGACGATCAGCTTCTTGACCAGGCTGCGGATCTCGGGCACGAACCCCCGCTTGGCATTGTAGTGACCCTCACCGATAACGCGGAAGATCTTATCGATGGAGTCGTTGTCCGGTATATTACAGTTGAATACGCAGAATTGGCGCTTCAGACGCGACGGTATATCATTGCGTCCGCCACCGGGCAGTCCCATGGCCGCCACATACTGCACATCCACGATGGTGGTGAAGTCACCGGGCTTCTCCAGACTGTAGAAGCCCTTCATGTCCATCGATTGGCGCACAATTTCGTTGGTTATTTGATCGCCCCACTCATTGATCTCGGGCAAATTGATGTCGTCGATAAAGACAATCAATTTCCGGCCACCGGGTGGCCCGAAGGTGACACCAACGCGCTTCTCCACATAGCTCTCAATGGTGCGCTGAAATTGATACGGACTGGTGGCCGATGAGAAGTTAAAGGACCGACCCATGTACGTCTCAACGTTCATCTTCTTCATAAAGTTCTTCATTATGACGGTCTTGCCCGTGCCCTGTTCGCCAATCACCATCACGGCGCGCTCCTGATTGGCTATGGTGCCGATCAGGTAGTCGATGCGCACATTATCCACGATGGGCACCAGAATGCTCAGATAGTCCGGTGTGGAAAGCTCCGGATACATATAGGGGGTGACGAGCGTCTTCCACGACTGCCACACGCCCGCTGGAGAAACGAAGAAGTCAAAGATTGTGTTCTCGTGGGCACTACCCTTGGGGTAGTCCAGCTGCGGGAAGGATTCCTTCACGAAGAGGTTCATTCTGACGCGGTCGCTAGTGGAGAGGTAACCGCCCAGGCCCCAGGCGAGCGCAAAGATGTACAAGCGGTGCAAGTGTTCTGGGGTGCAGGTATCCTCCTTCTCCTCGATCGAAGTCTCCGGAGGGAGGTCCTCTGTGGGGGTCAAATGTAATGGGGTTAAGGGTTTTTTATAGGGTTGTACTGAGTCACTAAGTCACATTCAGGAGTGTCACAGAAGTCTGTTTGGAAAATAAAAAGGATTTTTGAAGTCGTATTATAAAATGTAAGGCTTTAAAGAACTTAAATCATCAAAAAAGTAAAGCTATTCTAAATAAACTGTATTATAAACCACTCCTCTATAAATGTTTAATGGAAAGAAAGTTAACATATTTTAAATAGCAAAGCTATTCCAAATGAACTCAAATTGTAGTCTAAAAGAAAATTTTAAACTTATTTACACAGGTAAGCAATACGAAATGAATCCCATAATAATGAATCACTATAAATCATAAAATGAAAGAAAACTTTAATATTTCTGATAATTATTAATTTAAAAGCGACTTCCATGACACCTCTACTCTATTAGTAACGCCGACTTTAAACATAAAACGTTTGGACGAGACACACACAACTAGTTGGGTTAATACATAAACAAGTACTAGAGGACGAGCACAGAATCAGAACTACGGAAGGAAGGAAGGAAGGAAGAGAAGGCCAATCGGTTGGGAACCCAGGATGAGGATCCCAACTGAGAGTTATAGATGTCAGTACACACATATTAAGCATAGGCTCTATGTCAGCTCTACGATTACGATTTTGGTTTTGTTAGTTACGCAACGAGTTACGGTTATACTTTACCGACAATCTGACTGCCAATCGATTGCCGTCGCGCCTCTTCAATATGTTTTTGATGCTCTAAACGTTTATTGGCTGAAAAGTTGCAATCATTTGGGATGGGTTTTTTGTTTTCTCGGGGTTCACATTTTATCGAACCGCCAGCTTTTGTTGGGTTGGGAATGGGTTAGTTAGTTAGTTGCTCAGACTTACCATCGTGGCTCTCCTTGCTGGACAGACTGACGGCCGGTTCGTCCTCTTTTTTAACAGGTATCAAGCCCTCCAGGATGAACAGCATCTGCTGGACTATGTTGCACTGCAGCACGGGCATCTGCAACTTTACCATCTGCACTCCCCAGTTGTAGACCTCAACGAAGGTCTGATCGAATAGATCCGAAAAGGTCGACTTTTCGCCAGGAGCCCGATTTTTAAGCCAGGCCTGAACAACTGTTAGGGAAGAAGGGTCATATTGTATTAAAATGGCAACCATAATCTAAAGAATTCGCGGTTGAGTCAAACAAACTGCCTTACTTGGTCGAGAGTCCAATCCAGAAGAACTCATATAGACCATTCCATTCCTTGAAACGGTGGCCGGTGAGGCGTTGTCAATGTTGTGCGGCTCAAATATAATTTTAACGGTTGGCGCCATGGTCAACCGATCGCCATTGGCCAGTGTTAGGGTCTTGTTGTCATCCAGCACCGAGTTCAAGTTCTCTATCCAAATACTGTCCACCGGTCCGTCCAGAACCAACCAGACATGCTCGCCGGCCTTTAGCTTGAGGGTCTTTCGCCACAGGGCCGAGAAAATACCATCAGTCCAATCATTGGTGGCCACGTCGAGCCGTCCAAACATTTGGGCAGCCGTTATTGCCTTGGGGTTCATGCGCATCTCGCGATGATTGTCACCCATTTGGGTCATGGCCTTCATCAGGGTGTGGATGCAGGTCGTCTTGCCAGCTCCACTTGGCCCGAGGGTCATGATGCCGTGGCGAACGTTTTGAGTTTCGTAAAGTTGAATCAGTTTCAGTACCCATGGAGGATGATATATCAGGCTGGCCTCGTCCGTTTGCTGAAGAATAGCAGCCTCAAGCTCTGGGTAATTTGTTTTTTCAAGAGTCTATCAGGGAGATAAAGATTATAAATATTTACTATAGTGTTATAGAGATTATAATCACCTGATTAGGGAACAAATCAGAGACTAAGGACATAAAGAGTGGCTCATCGTCGTCGATCAGCTTGGAAAGATTCATATCGCGCAGCACCCTCATCACAATGGTGCTCTCAGTGTCCTTGGAGTTCCTCCGCTTGGCAGCTCCCAAAGTTCGCAGGACAGAGAGGATGTTCCTCAGACCGAAATCGTAGTGCACCTGTTTTGTCAACTGCTCCTCACACAGTTTGTACAGAGTGTAGAACTTCCTGGCCAGTGTGATATTTTCCAGGAAACCACAACTGGCCAGCTTAACTCTTATGATAATCTGCCTGTCGGGTACCATCATTGCCACAGTGCGGAATTGAATTTTCAAATTTTCAGGCAGTTCCTTACGACCTGCATATCCTGGGTTCTGTTAGGGTAAAAGGGTTGTGTTATTGTACAAATATAACCAATTAAAGTGAATATTAATTAACATACAAACAATACATTGTGTTAAATTAGTGTTAACTGGTGTTAAATTTCCAAAACTGTGTTCTAAATTGCTGACGGCATCACACAAGATATTCACAAAGGATTTGAGTACTTAAGTCCTTTTTAAAGGTTTTCTTGAAACTGGTTGAAACCCCTATTATTATTTGTTCTAGCAACGGCATATAACAGGGAAACTGTGAAAATAGTCCCAAGGAAATTTATCGCTTAAGAGCTCAACTGTTTGTCCAATTTGGGAAAGGTCATATAACACTAGCTTAAGTTTCCACTAAAGGCCTTATGACATCAGCTTGTTTTTTGACTAACTTACTTGCTTAATTTAGAAAAGTAGGGGCATCCTTCAGAAAAAAAGGTGTATTAAATAAGGTTTTTAAAATAAACCCACCAAGCTAGACGAAAAACTAGAAAGTGTCATAAGGCCATAAGCCCGCACTAAATTCGGTCGTAAAATTCGGTTTCGCTCCAGGCATAGTTTATTTGAATTTAAGCCCACGGCTGCAAATATTGACCTGTCCCAAGATAGAAATGTCACGGGCAGCAGACAAAACTGGGAAACGACAAAACGGCAAAGCGGATAACCACAACAAAGGGTTTCGTCATTAAACTCATTCGAGTTCTGTTCCCAGTCAACATCCATTTGTTCATTTGTCTATGTCCGTAATCGTGTGCGACCCAATTCGGCCAGTGACATAATGGCTCATTAAAATAAAATGCTCCGGCTGAAAGTGTTATATAAATGAGCATAATAACTCAATGTGCAAATTAAAATTGAGCCAAAGCCTTCAAAGGATCACTCCGTGGAATTGGATGTAGATGTGTATAGAGATGTGAAAGATGGGATGGGATGAGTTGAGATGAGGTGGCGGTGATTGACATACGCCATTATAAGCGAGGCGACGCGTCGCTGTGTTAACGCTAATCGCATTACCCGATCATAGTTACCGTCCCTTGTAATTAAACTACGCAAAGTTACAGTCTGCTTTCCGCTACTTTCTGTCTTTTCCCCACGGCAACTTAAAGTTGCCCTTTATCCTACATAGTTGGATGGAGTTGGATTTGGCTTTCCATGTGGCAGCCGCAATAACCGAGTCATGCCACCGCTTGAATGTATGTAAATACACCAGCCTCGAGTCTTAACTCCAGTCGTCTCTTATTTGGCCTTATTTTCCCCGGTTATTGGTTTTGGGACGCTTTTAGCCCAGCCGCCAAAAATGTCGTATGTGCTTCGGTAAATTTTATTATGGCTTCAGTTGAGAAAAATTGTACATGACTAATAACGTGGAATTATGTGCGTGAAGAGCCCGTCACTTCCATTTTGCGGAACATTTTAAAGGCCTCCCATCGATTGGGGGTAACGACATTTTTTAAATTTCACAGATAAGATTACGTTGGGTTTTTAAAGAAAATTCCTTTGAAACGGAAAAATTTTCGTTAGGGTCCTCAAGACGGTATACAACATTCTAGGTTGAACATTAAAAACTATTTAAAAATTTGCTTTCAAAGAAACCACATTCTCTTAATAATTATAGAAAATTAGAGAACACTTTCTGAAAATGGTTCGTTACCCATATGCCCTCATATTAACTACTCAAAAGAGTATACAATTTGTTTAATAAGTACTCGAGCTCCACTCTCTCATCTTTAACGCCAAGTTATTTTCGCGTTATGCTCCGGGAAATTGAATTTAAGAAAAAATACAAACAGATTGTCAGTGCACTTACGTGTGGGTGAGAGTAAAGCTACGTGGATGTTTTTTAAAAAACATGACACTGTAACTGTGATAGGTGAAGTCATACAAAGAATACAAACATTACCATAGTTATGAATATGCCGAATTCTGGATTCATTTCAATCGTATCGCCGTCGGTGAAGAGGAATGTTTTCCTCTTTTCCTTTTTGGCGGTCAGGACGACAGCCACTTGTTGGGCGGCCACGGATAAAACCGGAAGTTCGATGCGGTTGAACTCATCAAAGCATCCCCAACTTCCGGACTGAGCTAGACCCTTATAGATGCGGCCCAGACCTCTGAAAAAATAAATACATTTAAGTATTCGCAATCAGAATCTATTAAAATTCCATCCACCAGTAGTCAATATAAGTCATTATTTAGAAAATTCTAGATTATTAAGTGTAATATAATCAACTTAATTTCAAAATTATTTGTAATAGACTGTTAAAAATATTTTATCCATACCTGTAGTCCATTTGATCGGAGCAATTAAAGACAACCACATATTTGGCCAGTGTTTTGCCCATATCCTTGACGGTCTCGGTTTTTCCCGTTCCGGCTGGACCACATGGAGCTCCTCCCATGGACAAGGTGAGCGCCTGGGCCAGAGTTATGTAACAACTGTGGGAGAAAAAGTTCAGACACCGTGATTTAAAAGGAAACTCTGAAAGAAGTGTACGCCGCAGCCTACAACAAAAAAAAAGCCCCGCTTTTGGAATATCAAAAGCAGTGGTCCTAATGCTCGCTGACGTCAGACGAATGGGAAATCTACGAGCTGAGATCAAGAAACGAATGCAAAACAGGCTGCCTGCAGATGCCTCTGGGAAAATAGCACCACTTTGCAGATTCCCCCAGTCTGGTCTGAACCAACTGGCTGCTGCTACTGCTGTCAAAACTTTATTTATGCTCCGCTAAGTGAAATTTATCTTCACGGGCATGTCAACGTCGCCCCGGTTCCACAGTCAGTTCGTCTTCCGCTGCCGCAGGGTGGAATGGGATTCCACGAAGATGCGGCTGTCTCCGACTCCTCCGTCAATGACTTAAAGCGTATTTAAGGGCCGCCAAACGTTGACTCCCATTGTTTTCAGAGCGGCATTCCAAGGTGGGCTACCCCGACTCCACCTCCTCCTCCTCCTCGTTCGCCACTGAAACTGCCACGAGGAATGTGCGGAGCACGTGCAGGCGGTTGCCATTCAGGCATCCGAGGAATGCGAAAGTTTATCATTGAAGGACTGGACAGCAAAGCCGGAATAATGCCGGGAATACAAATTAAACGGCAGCTCTTGTAGTTATTATTGGTAGCGAATTATTGCGAAGCCTACAGAGAAAGCAGGGAACTCCATTTGGAACAAATATTTTAATGGACCACGTGTCGTATTCGTGATATTTTAGCATATAGAAAAACATTTACTATCGACTAAATCCAAAAAATTATGTATAACGTGCAGCTAGTTAGAGGTAAGAGGCAAATCTTTTATAAGAATATTATTTAGTGAAATTTTTTGGTCGAAATTATTTCTTTCATTATCACCAGATGAAAATATGTACTCCTTTGGGACCACTTGTCGTATTCGTAATAGATGTGAATAGCGCAAAACATTTATCATCTCGTAAAACCAATTGGTATCACAACCAAGTAATGAAGTTTTTGGAAAGACGGCCAAATTTTCTAATAGGGAAGTTATTTCACAAATATATTAACCGGGTGCTAGACCTGCTTTCACCATCACCAGATATAAATATATTAATGATCCAAACCAACAATAATTAGTAAGAATTTTATAACGGCATCGATTTTGTAAGTATTATACAGCTAACTAAAAATCATAAAGCTAAATAACAGTCTTTGTTATCAATTTAAAATCACTTGACTAAACTTTAACTACATAAAATTAGTAAAAATCATATGTTACCGATCTGTTAGAGGTGTAATAACCAAGCGATCTGTACAGCCAAGGTATTCGTTCTGATAAGTAAATGTAACATCCGTCACAGAAATCCAAGTCTTGTCCAGGTCTTCTTTAAAGTAGAAACGACACTGCTTCAGCCACTCAAAGTCGTTGGCTGACTTGATGTTCATGCGGCACTAGGGAATATTATTAACGCATAAAATAAGATTATTAAAGTTCCTTGCCTCTGATCATATATTCTAAGGTAACCCAGTAAGTAAACCCACCAAAATATCAAAGATATCGCGTTGATGTACATGAATTGTGATCAAGGTTTCGAAGTTGGTGCGCTCCCTTTTCGTAAGATTCCTCGTTGTCTGATCAATGAGGGTGTTCAAGATCTCCAGGAACTTGTTATTGGTCTCCATCATGACCTTCCGCTCGCGGCCCCGCATCAGGGCCATTTCCGCGTCGCGGGTCCAGACCATCTGGATGCCCAGGAGGCCAATCTGGGCGGGGGCCTTCTCCAGGAAGCTGAGCAGGGTGAAGTTGGGATCATTGATAGTGGCATAGGCGGTGCGGATGATCGAGTGCAGCGAGGCCTGTGCGGTGACCAGTAGCTGGGTTAGCCACGTCTCCACCGAGCCTTCCGCTCGAATGGCCCTGTCCAGCTGGATCATCTCGCCCTCGCTGCTTATGATCGCCATCATCTTGTTGTACTCCACGTCGTGGAACTTCACCGACTTGGTGTTATCAAATATGTTGAGGAGATGGTTTTGTATGGTATGCGAATCGGAAGCCTGACCCAGTATCTCTAACAGGGCAGGATCTGACACAAAGAAGAAGCGTGGGAACATCATGCGCTTGCGCTCCAAGTAACCACTCAAGGATTTCTGGCAAATCTCCAGCTGCTCCTGCAGATGAGGAAGCAGCTGTTTCAGCAGATCGTCACCGACGCAGCAGGCCACAACACCGGGGGTCTCGTGGGCCCGCTGCATGATCTTCTGCCAGGATTTGTCTATTTTCGAAAACCTTTTCGCCTCCTTAGGCAGTTGCTTCGCGATATCGCCACCAACAAAAACGGCCTCCAGATAGACCCACATGTTCTGAACGAGTAGCCATCGCTCCAAGATCTCATTCGAATTGGATAAATCGTAGACCCATTGTTGGATCTGTTTCCTAAAGGGTGCATTATACCGATTGGATAGTAAGGATCCAAGCACCATCAGGCTATCCTCCAGCTGGCCAATCGTTTCCGCCGTCGTATCACCACGGAGCAGAAGCTCCCCGCGATTGTTGAAGCTCATGAACTGGAGCTCGTGCACCGACCACTCGTTGGTGACCTGCTTCAGCTTCGCCTCGATGTCCTTCTCCTTCATCGCACTGATGCAGATATCCTCGATGTCCTCCTTGTGCTTCAGCAGCGGCGCCTCCAATATGTTCTTGAGCGAGAAACCCTCCGAGTCGAACTCGAAGATGTAGCGAGTAACATCCATGATCCGTTGCCAGTGGCGTGGCTTCATGGCTTTATTCGCCATCAACTCCAGTAGCGGACACATGTCGTTGAAGTCATCGATGGTCTTCTTCAGAGCATGGAATGCCGGCCACTCCTTGAGCCCCTTGGGCAGCTTGCGGCATCTGTTCTGGAACTCCATCAGCTCGTTGTTGATCTCCTCGATGTCCACCTCGTTCCATGGTATGTCGTAGTAGCTGCTCACCCGGTCGATGACATCGTTATAGAGCTTATATAGCTTCTGCAGTAGGTTCAGCTCCTTGCGTATCTGGCCGAGCTCTGGGTAGTCCGTCTGGGGCAGACCGAAGAGTTCCTCGCCACTTTGGTACGTCTGTAGGCGTCGCCACATGCCCTCGAAGCGGTTTTGGAACAGAATCAGCCGGTCGGAGGCCTCTCGTGGTGTCAATCCGGCTTGCATTGGTCCCGCAGTGCGATACTCTGTCACGTAGGAGATCTTGTCCTGCTTGAAGTTGTCCAGATTGGTGCGTAGGTCGTCCTGGAAGGCCGGCTGCATGTCAAGAAGTTTCACCTGAGCCTGCAATGCGCCCGCCAAAAGATTCTGAAAGGTGGCTCTCAGATTGTCCACCAAATCAAATTGTTCCCGCTCTACTTGCACCTCATAGCGGGTGAGGACATTAAAAGCCTCCTGGAAAGGTAAAAAAGAATGTAAAAAGGTAGTAGGGAACTCCCTTTATCGAATGTTTACCTCTATCGGATCGATGCGCAGCTCCATGTCCACCTCCTGCTCCCGAATCTTACCCAGTGTCTCCATAATCATTCGCACATCGTCCAGGTCGCGGATGGGCCTGTCCAGCTTGCGATCCATCTCATTGATTACTGCATAGACATAGTCCATCTCCTTCTTGTACTTCTTTTTCATGGCCTGTCCTATTTTGTGGTTACAGGCTGGAAATAGAAACGGTGCCATGTGTTTATCCTAGTCCCAGGCCAAGTCCAAGTCCAATGATATCGATGTCATTAATCAAGTCAGGAAGGCCTGGTCAGGAAGGAGGGCTAATTCCCTCACATCCTGCAGCGTCTCGGAGCTCCCCGAAATCCCAACACCAGGCAATCAACGGTGTGGGGAATTTATTTTCAAGATGCCTTTCGCCCAGCTAATTCGGTTAGGCAAATTAGATGGCATTAATTGGAGTCCAATCAATTTGAATAGCTTCCCCTCTCGACCAAACAAAAGAATTCGCGAGGGTGTCCAAAATTTATGGCTGATTAACTGGAGCGTACGGAGTTGGAAGATTATTCGATGTCGATTTAATAGAATAGTGGGAAAATACTAAGGAGTGGTCTGGAAAAGTTTTTCTTGACCTTTAATGGCTTTACTTGCTTTAGAATTCATTGGAAATCATTGAAGGGGTAATAAATACATACATATTTAACCTGCGTAAATCCAATTGAGTTCTGTTTGCTCAGCTATTTTTGTTTCCCACTTATTTACACTTATATATGTTATATGTTCTATATATATGTAGAAAGTCAATGGCTTTGGCTTTATTTATTGTCATTACTTTCCCCCATAATATTAAATTTTTGTTCATAGCAACCAATGATTGGGAAAGCCTACAAATTTTAAGGAATTGGTTTAAAAGCAGTAACTTAACGTTGATTGTAAATATTGTCTCAAACAAAAAATATCATATAACCGGAATGATAATAACATTATATCTGTAAATGTAAAAAAAAAATTTTAACCAATAGAAAAAACTTTAAGCAAACACTGCTGAAATTTAGAGGTACATATGAATTTGGAATACAAAATGGATATATGAAATGTTGGTAACGTTAATTAAGAAACACTTACACTTGATTTCAATGGCCAAACCATACTTGAGCCTTTCGTTGTAGACCGCCACGCACTGGCCAAAGACCTCCATGTCGGGTTCGACGAGCAGATTGGCATCCAAGTCTGAGAGGCACCGCAGCGTGGTCTCGAACTCCTGGAGCCCAAATTCCATGAGCTGCCGGGTTGTGCGGTCATTCTTCCAGAGAAAATGATACGGCTTCCAGCGCTTGATGTACGTCTGGATCTCCGGCTTGACGTTCTTGGTGCAGCTGGCCAGCTGGTTGACCGCCTTGGCCACCTCCTTGTTGTCCATGATGGCCGAGTAGAAGCTCTTGAGCATGTGCGGCATCTGGGGCCGCTCCTCGGAGGCCAGGCAGTAGATCTTGCGCCGCCGGCTCTTCCCGCCTCCGGATGCCTCGTTGTGGTTGCGTCCGACGCGCGGCTGCGTCACCGTCATCGAAACTTGCTGCGGTTGGTAAGACAAGATTTTGGAGAACATTGCGAAGCTATTCAGTGGGGCGGTACGCACCGGCGGGTCTTTGCCGCTGCTCCACTGCGCCACGCCCTTCGCAATGCCCGTGATGTTCTTGCCAGCCGTCACCAAAATGTCCTGCAGCTCGTCCAGATTCGGTTTGATGACCACATGGGGTATCTGCAGCTGCGCGTGCAGCGCGAATACCGGCTTCTTGAACACCGTCTCGTTCTCGTCGGCTATGAACCGGCGGCGGAGGGTGTCCAGAGCGGCCCGGATCACCTTGATCAGCACGTCGATCACCTTGCGGCTGTAGTAGCGGCGCATCTCGACCACCGCATTGCAAACCATGTCCTGGAAGGGTAGTGAAGCCCCCAGATAACAGGGGTATCGTTAAATCTCCTTGACCTTTTACATTTTCGAAAACCTCTTCTCATCAAAATATAGAGTTTCCAATCAGTAATCATATTTGAAAACAAATAAATTAAATAAACATTCGTATCCTTTAAAAAGTAAAACATTTGATTATATCAAAAGGAATGTTATATAAATTAAAGACTTACATTTTGGGATTCGAATAAGTAATAATACAACTGTTTTGAAATTCTTGAAAAATAAGTACTTCAGTAAATAAAAATCCACCAATTCTATAGAACTATTAAATAAAATGAGTTAATTGAGGCGAATTCAAATGGTTAACCCGAAGCTTCTTTTTAAGAAATTCCTAATTAATTTCCGCCACTTCATGTCATGTACAATGAATTTCACCGCATTCTATTTTAGTTCCTCCTACCTGCATGCCCTTGGGTAGACTTTCTGTGGTGGACAGCAGGGACAAGGGGTTCTCGAAGCAGGACCACAGGATACTCCAGTCCTGCTGCTGTCCGCTGCCACCAGTGGACGTGGGAGCAGCGGCTCCTCCTCCACCGCCGCCTCCATCTTCCGGCTTGCGGCCCCCCGATCCGGAATTCTCTCCTTTTGGAGTGGCTGCTGCTCAATGGGTGGCACTCAATTACTCCATCCCAAAGTATCCCCACAACTCACCATCGAACAGGGTAATCACATCATCGCCGGCTATCTCTTTAAAGGCTGCCGTAGCCTTGTCCACCAAGCTGAGTACCTCTTCCACTGCCTCGGAGACCATTTGACTCTTCCGGTTAAGTTCGATGGCCGCTTTTCTAAAATAAATCATAAAAAAATGTTTTTGAATTAAAGAAAATATAATTCATTTAACACACATTAAAATCAACAAAGAATATAAATTAAAAGTAGCTTCTAACCTAAACAAAAGTCTAGACCAGAAAGTTAAAAGGCTAAATCCCACTTTTCTAGGGCAATTTCGGAACACAGAGTTTAATGAATTTTTGTGAGCACATGTCACAGGCAGACTCACCGGCAGGCCTCCTCGCTCCGCTCCAGAAACTCGTCAACTGTCCAGATTTCATCGTCTGCCCAGAGAACAAATGTGAAAAGTTTCAACAGGCACACAATTAGAACCAAAAGACTTGAATAAATTTGTAGAATTAGGGCCGCCAACCTGCTGGTAAAATCTGCAAGGAGACATCCTGCATCCACATCAGGACATGGAGGATGCGATTGGAGTAGATGTCATGGACACGGGCGACCAGAACTTCAAAATTCTCGATGGCCTGCTTGCATTTTTCATAGAACTCGGTCCAGTTTTGGTTTGTCCACTGTAGGAGGGACAGTAATTTAATCAAATTAAAATATATTAAATATTCCTTGTCTAACTTACATTAATGGTTTGTAATCCTGGTTTCAGCATCGACGTAAGACGCACCAACTGCGGAAGGAACAAAGGGCGAACCTCCAGTTTCACAGCTCTCACGGTGGACAAAAACATCTTTATCAGGCACTGGGAAGGAGAAAGATTAGGATAAGTTCCTTTACCATAAAATCCACTTACATTAAGCGAATCCTGAATAGTGATAAAGTACTGCTGACGACTCATCAGCGTGGCGGCCACGATGGGCAACTCGATATCCAGCTTGGCCAGCATCTTGGCCTCCCGGATGAGCAGCGGAATAGTGGGGTGGAGATTCACAAACAACTTATCCCCCTGGAGGCTTAAGAGTGGCTGCAGCAGGCAGGCATCGGCCACACTGACATCCTGATCCAGCCAAATGGATACAATCTCGTCCTCGTACTCCTGCAGCACTCCCAGAACATTATGATAGCGCACATCCAGATCCTTGGCCATGGGCAGGTTGCTCAGCACTGCATGGTCCATCACCGCATCCATGAGCTCCGTGATGTGGAGGCTCAGGGCACGACACCAGTGAATCCTTCCGGCGATGGGTGGAAAGTTCCTGGCCAGCGGTGGATCATCCCGCTGCTTGCGGAACGTCTTCAGGATGCGATCCACCTCCTTCTCCACGTAGCGCAGGATCCGGGTGTACTTCTCGTCCATCTTGGTCAGCGGAATCTTCTCGCTGACCTTCTCGAAACGGACCAGAAAGCGGATGCACTGCGGCGTCTCCCAAACGGTGTCGAAATCCTTTTCAATCAAAGTGGCTATGGTGTCCTTTAAAGAGTTAGTTTTGTGAATGAATCTCTCGAAATCCACGTTAAAGTCTGAGTTTCGGTGATCCAAGTAGTCGTATTTCCGGGAAGTCACGTCCTTCTTGGCCTCTTCAAAGTGGTTGGAGGCATCCTCCAAGGCTTCTCCCAAGAGAAGTCCTTCCAAACGGCGCTCGAACAAGTGATTGTAGTCATCGATCAAATTGAACATGCTAATGATCTTGGAAAGCCGCTCGCAAAAAGTATCAAATTTGCCTGAAAATAATTAAATAGTTTTAGTGGTACCCATTTATCATCTTAACTTTCATCATACCAAATACAAAGTTCTCCGAAAAACCAAAGGGGGTTTGATTCGGTAGGAAAGGCTGCTCCCGAACTGTGTAGTAGGTCTCGTGGTAGATGTGATTCAACTTGATGCAGTTGCTCAGCTTTGTGCGGATCACGTTGCGATCCTGTGACCATATTGTCTCCTTGCACCGACAGGTTATGTACGACTTGCAGGTTTCAATCATTTGGTTCGTTATCTTATTAAAAAACAGAGTGTTTTAGGGTACATTTTAAAAAAGATTGATAGGTAACTAAATCGCATAGTTATTTATGTTATTTTTCTGCCATTCATAATGCTTACTCTATTTTACCAGAAACTTTACTATTTATACCAGAAACCAAAATAACTAATAAATAGTAATACATTTTAATATAAATAAATAATCCCTTTAGGAATAGCACTCATTCTTAGTGTAATAAATCAAAGGTATGATATCAAACATTTTAAATTTTTCTTCTTGAAGAAAAATACCTCAGAGCCTTAAGGTCAAAGAATTTTGTGAAATGCGCAAACATTTTATATTAATAGGAATCACTTACAGGTAAAGTGGGAGAAAGTAAGGGGCAAACAAACAAGTGCTAAAGAAGTTTAAAGCTTAAACAGTTTTGACAACGTTACAAAGGTAGGTGTATTTAAACTGACTTCTACCTCTCAATCATTTAATTATTATTAATATAATTAATTTTGAACAATTTATTTACTAGTAGCTTAAAATAAGTCTTGAAAATTTCAAGTTGAAAATACTTTTGGCTAAATATGTACTTATATATACTCGGCATAATTGTATTGAAAAAGTAAAAACTGAATAATATTCAGTTCTACTTTTAATGGCTTCACATTGTGAACTTCACAAAAAATTACTTTTGTCGAAAAAAGTTGTATGATGATTTCTTAAAATAAAGCTTACCTTAACCATCAGAGCGGATGTCCTTTCCGATGTATTATAGAACTGGGAAACACTGTAGATCAGCCGCACTGTTTGCAGCAGGCTCAGGATAGACTCCTTCATGCTCACAGGATCGTCTAGGTAAAGCGAATGGCAGCATGTCTCCATGGCCTGGATGAACTTGGAGTTGTCGCGCGCCTCGTTGTAGCAGAAGGTGATCTTCCTGTCCGTCTCCTTCCACTGCTTGATGATCCGGGAGCCGGCTAGAAAGAGGCAGTGCAGCGTGAACTGCACCTCCTTGTCCTGCAGATGGGCCAGGAGCTGCGAGAACTGGGCACCTCGCTTTTTCCAGTACTCCAGCTCGTCCTGCGGCCCACTGTGGTCGTTCTCCTTCCGAAGCTGCTCGCTCTCGCCCAGAATCTTCAGTATGCCCTTTGTCCAGTTGTTCACCCGCTCCTCCAGCTGACCGCAAAAGTCCTGGTTTTTGGACATGTCCTTCACCTCCTCCACCTCGTCGATCTTCTCGAACATGTCGCACCCGTCGGCAAAGACATTGTGATGGTCGCACACCTGTTCGCAGACGCGGAGGGCACTGCAAAAGGATCGCAGCCCGGGCAGGAGCTGTCCCTTGATGAGCCCGCAGCTCACGTCCTCCTCGTCGCCCTCCAGACTGGGAAAGGCCAGGGCCTGCATGAACACGAACTCCACTATTCGCTCGATTGAGGTAACCAGTCCGATGTTCTTGGCATCGATCACTCCGCAATACCTATCAGTTTCAGAGATCTTTAGTAACTTTCCGGTACCTAACTGTACTAAGGACTCACAAATCCTTTTGGAAACCCTCCTCGGGGAGCTGCTTCGAAGTATTCACACGAAATATATATATACATACTCCTGTAAAGGCGCAAGTCCAACCGTCGGTTAGAAACAACTTCTTGTGCTTGGGTGGAGGCAAGCCACTCGGAGAAGCACCACCTAAAAAGGAAATATGTAGATTGGAGAAAGTTATTTTGGTCTATTTTCCATCCCTGAAGATTTTGGTACCAATCCGCGGTCGGTGTAATAATTAACGGTTCCTTCTGCGACTGGTCACATTATGCAAAATCCCAGCACGCAGCTTTCATAACATTTCAAATTTTGAGGTTAAGCATTAACCTTTGTTCTAGGTCTATTTGTTTTTAAATAAATAAAAATAAAAATAATCTAAACATAAGTATAAAAAGCGACTGCCCGCGTTTTATGTATACAAATTAACATTATTAAGATGTTCGTTGGGTTAACATTTTTTCTGTACTCTGCCGCCACACGCACATTGAAAATTAATCATTGTACTTGTATACAATTTTAAAAACTGAAATTACAGAATAGTAGTATTAATTTCTCACCCTGCGGCGTCTTGGAGCTACTGGAAGCTACACCAGATCTCGAGGGTCCCGGTTTATTTGGATCAGGAACCGGAGTTGGTTCTGGGTCATCCGTCTCCTGGTAGAACCACAACAGCTTGTTCTTCATATTAGGCAGAAACAGCTGATTGATCTCATCGAGCTAGACCAAGAGATTGAAGATACCAAGAAAAATACAAATATAGCGGTACGCCTACCATGTCCCCTTCGAATATGTAGTCCATGAGCTGATGCCTGGGCAGCTGGGTGGCATCGATCAGGAGCTGGAAGGTGAACTCCAGCCGGGGATCCATCTCCCCACGACGGGCCTTGCGCTCGCATTCTTCCCGCCGGCGCTGTGCTTCGTCGGGGTCCATTTCGTAGGTTTACGTTATATTCCCGGGATTTTCGGGACCGACATGCGTCGAACCGTTTGATTTCCAGAAAGGATAATTTTAAGGATCAAAATTTTGCAGTGCGGTAGGGGTTATATTTTTTTTGGATTGTACAAAAATGTATTATTGATTTCAAGTTGTAAATCAATTTGTTGTTTACAAAATGTTCGTTTTTCAAAATTCAAAAATGAGAGAGACCAAAAATTTGTTAGTTTCAAAAATGGCACATACAGTAAACATAGTCTACAAATGCATTTCAACTATTTCATAGTTGTACGCCAACGAGCTACTTTCAAAAAACTACAATTTTACTTATATATAGCATGACAACAAATACCAAATACAAACAAAAATCAAAAAAAGGGTGAGCTTCAAATGCTATACAGTAGTTGTTGAAAGGTGATTTCGTAATATTTTACTAGGATTTGCAGCAACGGAGAAGTGAAGTTCTTTACAGTTGCATTAAGGTGGACTACGGGTTACTCAGCTAAAAAGAAATGAAAATAAGTGTATTAGGTCGATATAATATGAGGGAGCCTCAACTAAGAGCAATTTACACACGCAGTAACAGTTGCAACTTGCGATTACGTAATCAGTCAAAGGGCTTTTGGAATCTAGGGTTACATTACAGGTTACTTTGGGGTTTTCTAAGGCAACATTCGATATGGGTTATTTAGCATTACACTCGACAGTTGTGGCTAGTGATTAGTGGTTTGGATTTGCACCTGCAAAATGTCGCCCTGGTCCTCCTCCTCCTCATCATCATCACTACTGCCCCCTTCGGCACGCATTGCCAAAACATGCTCGACCAACTTTTTCTTCTGCACGAACATTGCGCCAAAAACTCTATGCAAAATTCAAAATCACCACAAACAGGAGCTCACTGGCACTGGAGCACCTAATCAAAAATCATTATAGATTTACTGCGTTTTTTTGAAATTTTCTCTGTGTTGCACAACTTTTCGCCTCTGTGAAACGGAATAAGCTGAAAACTTTATTGAACAAACAAAGTCAGGATACGCTGCAAGTTACCAAGGCAACCAACTAAGGTCCGACGATCGGATTTATTATTGTGAACTGTTTATTTATTCACCTGTTGGAGCCACCTGTAACTGCCACCTGTAACTGCCACCTGTAACTTCCACCTGTAACTGCCACCAATTTGAATATTTCGTTTATAACTTCAGTTTGAACAAAACCCGAAGATTTAATTTAAGGAATCGGTTAGGGCCTATTGCTAAATGCCATTTTAACACTTAAATATTTTTGGTCAAGAACGAAACTGTTCAAAAAATACTGAATAATATGTTTTATTTATACGGAGCATAAACTTTTTTTACTCACTGCCTTATCAAAACTTCGAGGCTCAATTTCTGTTCTTTATATTTTATTTTAGTTGATAAGTATTTATAATCTCTCGATCACTGCTCTCTTGCTTATGTTAGCTTTTGCAATAAATAGTATTAGGAGATTGCAAGTTTCTTTGGGATGCTCCCAGTCTCCGATCGCGATTTAAATCAAACAGTCAGGCTTTAAGAATTCTATTTTAAATAGTGTCCAAGTTTTTATTGAAAATGTTGCTGTGGGGAGTCCTAATTTGCACGATTCTTATGCATTGCGATGCCAGAAGCGTGATGGATTGGCCTGATAATACCGACAGCAATTATAAACCAACCATTAACTCTACGACTGACTACCTGAAGGAATACGCGGATATTATGAAATCGTATATGAACCTAAAGGTCGCGCCCTGTGACGACTTCTACGAGTACGCCTGCGGTAATTATCCAAAGGTAAAGCCGGATCGGTACTCCTGGCACCGGCGGAACAGCTTTGCCGACGTGATCTATACACTGAGCGACATTGCGGAGCAGCTGGTAACTAGGATGGATCTCGCGGAGGCTCTTAATGTGTCCAGCGAACTGATGGTGGCCCAAAGATTCTACAATGCCTGCTTGGGAGCAGAGCTCCTTCCATTCAATGCAGCCGATCCCGCTTACTTGGATCTCATTCGGTCGTTCGGAGGCTTTCCCGCCATCGATGGAGCCGCCTGGAATGCCTCCAAATTCAGTTGGTTCAACATGAGCGCCCACCTGACCAACTATGGAGCCAAAGGACTAATCCGCGAGGCGCTTCTGGCCGTGTATCCCTTTGTGCCCTACACCAAACTGCCCGAACTGGGATTCGATCACATCGTTCTCGAGGATAATATATCCAGTAATTCCACCCGTTCCTACCAGTTAAATGAGAAGCGAATGCGTGGTTACCTAAATGACTTTAAATTACCAGAAGACAAAATCGATGAAGTAGTCGCCGGGGTTTTCGCATTTTGGAGAGCAGTCCTTAAAGTTCCCGGCCAGTGCGAAGTTTTCAGCCCCTTTGAGATTGAGAGAGAGTTCCCCCAGTGGACGCACTATTATGATATTTCCTGGAACGGGCTCCATGTTTCAGATAAAAGCATTTGCGATTTTTACTACGTGGAACTGGACAAGGTGTGCGAAAGACATCCTGAGGCAGTGGCTAACTATCTGGCCATGCAGCTGCTCTATAGGTTCGATCCCAAAATAAAGGCGCCAAAGTACCAAAGGGATTATTGTGCTGTAATGATGCAGACCTCCATGTCGTTCCTGTTCAACAAACTCTATATGGCGGTAGGTCTTCTTAAGTTCTATACATTTTTGATATATTTCTAAAATATTTCTTATTTCCGTTTAGAACAACTTTAGTGTGGAAAAAAGTTCGGAAGTATCAGAAATTGTGCAGGAACTACGAAAGAGTCTCCGGAGGTCGCTTGAGGAAGCCGAGTGGCTTGATTCAGAAACTCGACAGGAGGCTCTGCTCAAGGAGTCCGGAATTCAGTCTCGCATCGGTGCCTTCAAGGATAACGCTCTAACAGATCGTCTGATCCGTGAAATTGGCAGCCTGAAAGTCGTCGAGGATAGCTACGCCTCTACCATCATCAATCTGCAGCGCCTTACCGTCGAACTCAATCGCTTTAGCAGTCGGCACTATATGGAACTGGCGAACGATACCAAGCCCCAGATGATGCTGCTGGGCATGCAAGTATCGGCGGCCTACTACATGCTGGACAACTCCATCAACGTAATGGCCGGACTCCTGGAGCCACCCATCTACCACCGTTCCTGGCCGCTTCCCCTGAAATTCGGCACCTTGGGTTTCATTGTGGGCCACGAACTGACCCATGGTTTCGACACAACCAGTTCTTATTTTGACGGCACTGGCAACATGCGCTCCTGGTGGTCGGAGAAATCTCGTCAGGATTTCGAGCAACGCGCTGAGTGCTATATGGACCAATATGACAGGTACACAATACCGGAAATAAACCGCCATATCAACGGAAAGACGACAATGGACGAGAACATTGCTGATAATGGTGGCTTAAGACAGGCTTTGGCGGCCTACCGCAGCCTCAAGAGGCGACTGCTGGAGGATCCTGGACAGGAGAGGATCAACGAGCAGATGCCAGGTCTCGACCTCACGCCGGAACAGCTATTCTTCCTGGGCTTCGCGCAGGTTTTCTGCGCAGAGTACCAGGAGGAGCACTACTGGAAGGACCTCACCGATGAACACACCATCGACAAGTACCGGATCCTGGGTGCCGTGTCCAACAGCGAGGACTTCTTCCAGGCCTACAACTGCTCCGTGGGAAGTGGGATGCGTCCTGCTGCAGATACATGCCGCCTTTGGTAATATTATTAATGATGCAGTACTTGGGAAACAATTTATCTCTAAAACCTGAATATGTTTTAGTTAATAAATTAGTTTTCTAGATGGCTTTAACTTTTTAGTAACGTTTTTTTTAAAGATGAAATGTAAAAAAACGCTCTTTGTATATATTTGTAGTTTTATAAAGCTGGACAATAAAATAAATATTTTTTTAAACAGAAAATTAGTACAATATTCATAATGTTTTAACTTTAAAATACCATTTTTTGAATCAGGTAAATGTAAAATCTATTTTTTTACTTTTCATGTAACGGTTATTTTGGTGGGTTTGTGTACCCACTATTGGCCCAGCTCAGCTTTCCACCCGGCGGATTGCCCAGGCATTTTTAGGTACATTTCCGCCGCGCTCTCGGCCACTCTGTTTCATGACAATTTTGTGCATGACAATTTTGTTCCACTGAGATTGCCTTTTTTTGTAACGAAAAACAGGCTGTCAGTCAGAAGTGTTCCGGCTCCGTAAACCGAAAAACAGCAAATCGCAACAGCAGCAGCATAATGTCGTCAGCAGCAGGGTGAGTCCTCGGCCGGGAATCCCCGATTCCCAAAACTTATCCGGCCCATCTTTTTGTGGCTTCTTTGTGCGTCGCGTGCTTTGTTGCGGCGGCGACGGCGGTGGCGTCCATTTTCGAACTCCTGGCTATGAAACCAGCTCTTTCCCCAACGGATGCACCTTATCCTTTTGGGGATCTGATGGATGGGGCGTTGTGCCTGCGGTGGGCGTGTCCCGTGCGCATCTGCATTGCGTTATTTGTGGGACTAATCGGTGGGCCCAGTTTTTGAGGTTATGTTTGGGCTGTCGCTAGTGCCGTGGATTTTCGGCATGGACTTTTGCCTGGGCGAAGCGGCCTATGCAAATGGCCAGTCGGGGAATTTGCATAGTTCATGCACCCGCTTCCAGAAAATACGATGCGAGTTGCCATGACACCGGATGCAAACTACCCCAACCACTCCTCTCCTTAGAACCTTATTTATGTTTACTTCATTTACCTTTTCCAGAGTTATTCCGCCTCCAGTTTCATGGGCCCAGCGTAATGACTTTCTCTACGTCATCATTGATGTGGAGTGCAAGGACATCGAACACAAGTAAGTGCCGGATTGTATATATATGTGTTATACCAGCAGATTTCCTAATCCCAGTCTGCATCCCCAAACAGAGTCACGGAAAACAGCTTCACCTTCAAGGGCGTGAACGTGCTGGATGCGTCGAAGAAGTACGAAGTCACACTGAACTTCCTCCACGAGGTGGATCCCGAGAAGGTGACCAGCAAGAACATCGGCCGTTGCCTGGAATTCACAATACCCAAGAAGACGGCCGGACCCTACTGGTCCTCGCTGACCACGGACAAGACCAAGTTGCATTTCCTAAAGGCCAACTTTGCCAAGTGGCGCGATGAGTCCGACGACGAGGAAGGTAAGTCGCAATGTCTACTAATCTTATCCTGAAATCTCACTCATCTCAACCCACCTATTCCCCCCGCCAGGTGATCAAAAAGACAACGGCATGTTTGGCAATTTCCTGAACAGCCCTGGTGGCGACTGGAACAACAAGTTCGACGACTTCAACGTCGACGACGAGGAGGAGGACTCCGATGACAGCATCCCGAGTCTGTCCCAGAACGACGAGGAGGGCGGCGAGGGTGACAAGGAGAAGAAGCCAGCTGCCTAGACGGCCGCTCGGATGGTGTCTAGCATTTTGGCGTAGTCGTAGCGTTAGCCGTGGCGCTTATACCATAAGTCAACACACGATCACAACACTCACTCCTCACACTCCCAAGAAAACTAAAACGAAAAGAAAAGAACACTCAATCACTCATAAGAACATCCACAAACGCATGCGTACATAACACACTATTCCAATCAAAGAAAAACCACATTTAATTTAGCTGAATATGCGTATTCAGAGGAGAGATGTTAACAAGAAGCAACACAAGGAACAAGATGATTTGGCGCCGACAAGGGAAAACCATAAGTTTTACGCTAGAATTTAACAACCAGAGGAAAGCTACAACCAATTTATTGCAAAATCAGTTTGCAATTTATTATTTTTGTTTCCTGTAAATAAAGGAAATTACAATAAAAAAATGGAAAACTTAAACTTTCGGTTTTTTCATTTGCAAAAATCTATGGGAGAGCTAGAAAGTTCTGGGATCTGTTAGAGGGAAATAAATAGATATTACACAGGTACAAGTTACGCAGGTACTGAGTCATCAATTTCTATTAAGCATTGTTATTCATTAAACAAATTATCCTTACATTTTAAGGGCAGTTGTTTATAAGTCCTTAAATTAATACAGATATTTTTTAAATCTCGCGCCTGTTTAACTGTTTTTCGTTGTGTTGGCAACGCTGTTGCTGTGACAACGCGGGAAAGAAGAAGCACACTTGAAAATGCGAAGCAAACAAACAGTTTTCACTCGAAATAAAGGATTTTCTGTCAAGTGATTGAAAGGAAAAAGCACAAGGAACCCCGAAAGCAATCCAAGACATGAAACCCGCAGCGATTCCGGCGAGCGAGCGGCGCCTGGCCTTCGCGGCCGAGTGGTACCACGCAGAGGCGGGAATCATCCGCCCATTCCTGATCACCTATTATGTTTCTGACAAGGCGGTGGAAGTGGTAAGAACTGGAAGGTCCTCGTTCATAGCAGTCTTAATCCTTCATATTCCCATCGCCCAGTTCGACCAGCGGAACAAGCGCACCTTCCTGCGGCGCACCAAGATCCCTGAGTTGACGCAACGCGACTTCTTCGTGGGCTCCAAGATCAATGTGTTTGGCCGGCAGTTTGACATTGTGGACTATGCAGATGACACCACGCGCACCAACCTGGCCAAATACCGCAAGAAGTAGAAAGAATCAATGGCCAGACTTACATACCCACTAACCTGTAATACCTATCTCTTCCAGAGGTTTCGTTCTGCTCAAGAACAACATGTGGACCAAGCACCTGGGCAAATTTCTCAAGACACTGATCGACAACAAGATCAACATAACCAGGGCATGATGGTGCAGTTCTCACCCAAGATGGTCACCCAATTCCTATCCGGCAAAGACAAGACGGATGTCTCCTCCTCGTGAGTAAAGCCAAAGTGCCAGGGAATTTTTCTCACCCACTTAATCTCAGAGTGCTGATGAACGAGCTGCTGGCGGGTCCGGCCATTAGCCTGGAGCTGATCGGTGACAATGTGGTAGAGATCATAAAAGCCTGCGCCCGCTACAAGAGCTCCGAGCTGGAGACACCCAATGTGAAGCTGTCGCCCAGTCTGGAAGAGCTGTGCGAGAGCGAGGAGATCCGCTACGGCTTCTACTACTCCGACAACGACGACGACGTGGACATGGACCTCAAGTTCTTCTTTGAAGCGCGGCACAGCATCATCAAGGATTGCCTGTTTAAGAACACCACGCTGGCAATCATCAAGCCGCACAGCATTAAAGATGGCCTTCTGGGAGACATCATCTCCGAGATCATGGCCAACGGCTTTCGTTTGACGGCCATGCGCATGATCCTGATGGCGCGCATCAATTGCGAGGAGTTCTACGAGGTCTATCGCGGCGTCCTGCCCGAGTATATTCCCATGGTGGCCCAGCTGGCCAGTGGAGTGTGCATGTGCATGGAGATCGCTTGCGCCGATCCGGAGGTAAAGGCGAATCCGGAATTCCGCAACTTTTGCGGGCCCATGGATCCCGAGATTGCCAAGCTGTTGCGGCCGCACACGCTACGCGCCAAATTCGGCAAGTCCAAGGTGCAGAACGCGGTCCACTGCACCGATCTGCCGGATGACTCGAACCTGGAGCTGCAGTACATGTTCAAGATAATAGACTGATTTTTAGTTGCTTAGCTTTTATTTATTTTCAGTTAAATGCGTGTTGCCTGTGTGCGTGTATCAATAAATTACAAGTGCAATGGAAATACTAGAGAATAGAACCTCTCTTAGATGCTGCCGCTACGGCTGGTGCTGGGCAAATCCCGATCCTCGGGATCGCTGTCCAGACCCCTAACATACAGCCCGCCCTTTCGTTCTTGCAGCGAATAATCAAAGGCAAGCAGGGCGTAGAGGATAATGCAGACCAGCATGACCACCGCGTAGAAGAAGTACTCGGCCATCTGGGAGCTCATCATACCCAGCTCGGTGACCAACACCACGATGAGGTTACCGAAGGCATTGTTCAGGAACCAGGCAGCTGTGACCACCGACTTCATGGAGGTCGGCGCTTGGGTGAAAGCGAACTGAAGACCCGGAATGGAGAGCAGCAGTTCGCCCATCATAAGAAGAAGGAACTGTGGCAACTGCCAGGCTATATTCACTGTTTGAAGCGGGGAATTCTTCAAGACGGGTTAAGAAACTATCAGGTGAAGAGTTTTACTATCAGCACTCACCATTATTCGTTCCTGCACAGCCCCCGCACAGAAGAAGGCGCCTGCGGAGAAAATCCCACCCACTGTTACACTATGGAGCGGCTGCAGTTCCCAGTTGAAGTAGCGACGCAGCAGAGGCACGGTTATATACTGCCACAAGGGGATGAGCATGAACAGGAAGATTGGACCCACGGCTTTGGCCTGATCCGGTTGAATGGTCACGCCCAGCAGTGTTGTGTTCATCTGAGTGGCCTGAAAGGTCCAGCTGGAGTCTTGCTGAGCCAGCAAGGCGAAGTAGAATGGTAGCGGGATGAAAAGCTTGGATATCTAAAACAAAAATGGGATTATTTACTTATAGGAGATTTGTAAAGCAAAAGCTTACCCTTAAGACCCTGGAGACATCGTTAACGAAGCCCTCATCGTAGGCACCAACTGCATTGTGTAGCCAATAGCTGGAGCGCTTTGGCGATTTGCGACGTCGCCACTTCTCCACTAGAGCTGTTTTAATGCAGCCGCAGAACTTGAAGAGTATATTGTCATCTGACAACTTTTCGGACTTGTAAAAGCATTTTCCAATCAGAAAGATAACTAATATCAGGGATAGATGTAAATTGGATTAGAATTATAAATGGAGAGTGATAAATACTTACTCCAGGCCATCATGAAGGCACTGCCCAGGGTGCCAAATACTGCTGGATAGCACTCCGCCTTGTCGAAGCACTGTGTGTTGGCCCTTACCAGCGGAGGAAGTATTTTGCTCAGGAAGATGCCAAAATAATAGACGAAATAGTAGAAAGAGAAGTAGTCGGCCAGGTGGGCGCTCTGTTCCGGAAGCTTAAACTGCAGCGCTCCTAATGAAGTGATGCAGGCCCGAATAGATCCATTACCCACGGCGATAAATAACAGGGCGATGGACACCAGCAGGCTAATAAAAGAAACAAGGATCAGTTAAACTGCTAATCTAAATCTTAGCATTTAATGTACTAACACCATTGGAAGACCCATGGCGGGCAGGGATGTCAGCACGAGCAGTAGCCATCCAAAGGCGTAGATAAAACTGAAGCCGGAGATCGTACGCACATTTCCCATGTAGCTGTCCGCCAGGATAGCCCCAATGATCGGGCAGAACTGACCGAAGAAGTTAAAAATGTGCAGCACCACGGTGGAAAAGCTTTCGGTAAAGTTGAGATCGTCGCGCAGATAGAGGGCGAGAACGGCTGGAAATGAATTCAATAATACATAACCGGGTGTAAGGCTGCAATCAGTCTTGATTGATTGACCATGAAATCAAGGTCGCCGCTTTGAGACTTCGACGTTGGTTGGAAAATATTTAAGGTCTCCTATTTTAAAGGAATTATAAAGGAATACACAAAAATCCAGAAGGGCTTGAAAAATAGATAAGAAAATCTTCAACGATTCTGGATACTAATGTCTCATAAATCCAGTATATGTATATTTTTTAGATTACCTTTAAAGCAATACACATTAGATCATGATCATCCCAATCTTTCGCCAGATCCATGATGCTTTTCTTTCATCTTATCTGTGCCCCTAATATAATGTAAGACAGGTCTTTTGACTGTCAATAAGACCTCCCTGTGTTTGTATTTCTGTGCCGCTGATAAGCCTGGTTTTCGAAATTTTTCGAGCAGACAAAAACAAATAATTGTACTCAGACCGATGGTCTAGATCTACATATAACTTACTGCGTATGCCGTTGGCTGCGAAGGCCTCAAAGAACTTTGTAGCCAAGACGAAGAAGACGGCCCGTGGATACCTGTACTCCATGCGGATGGGTGGCGGGGCGAAGCCATAATTTGGCAGGGAGCTGCGATGAGGCCGTTTCAACTGGGCCCGTTCTGCTCTCCATCCGCCCCACTCTACGTCTTGTGCCTCCGGCTCGTATTCCATCTGACTAAGCTCCGCAAGAGCAGGCAGGGCTACAAGTAATTGTCATAAAAGGGAGGCGGGGTTGATTACCTGAAGTTCTTGTCTTATCTTATCTGGAGACTCACTTTCTTCGCTGCCGATTTCCGTAGCGCGAAACATTTTGAACAGCCTGCACGGCTAATCCGACGTAAACGAACTGAACCGGAGAGGGAGCAGAGACCTGGACCAGTTGTTGACTTGAAAGCGCTTCGGACCAGATCGGGTTACAGAGCTGCGGCTTTTGTGGGTCGTCGGTGGTTGCGTTTGGTGGGCCACAGCCACAACGAGCTCTATTGTTTGGGCGACGGATTTGTGCCGCGACTGACGACCGCTGCTCTGGGCGGTCCAAGAGCTACTGAAGACTCCTCTCCGCCAGAACGAACAATGAGATAAAGGGCAGTCGGTGCCGGCCGATGCAGTCAGTCACGATGCAGCGCGAGCTTAAAACTAGGGAGTTAACGCCAACGCCACAGGTTATCTGCCAGAGGCCGCTGATAAGGCCGAGCCACGCTCATCGCAGTCACGGGACCGGGCTCAGCTGACTGGCGGCCTGACCCAGCCAAGATAGGATGTGGGGGTGCACAGTCGGTCTCTTTTTGTACAATGGATTTTATTAAATTACGCACAAGAAATTAAAACTAGAAGTGCTTGGAGTCGAGGGGCCAAATCGGCTGGTTGGTTGATGACGATCCATCGATGAAATTCGCAATTCCTGCCAAATGACGGGGAAAACACACGGATGACGATGCTCCAGCCCCCGAGCACCTTACACCAGCTTCTTGGCCTCGAAGAAGCTCTTGAGATGGCGCATCTGCCAGAAGCCCATGCAGACCAAGACGACGGTCTGGGCCAGCGACCACCATAAAACGCGGGAGTTGGTGCTCTCGCTGGTGTGGCGGAAACGCTCCTCGCGATAGCGCTGGTAGTTCTGCTCCTTGGTGATCTGCTCCACCTGGTCGAGCAGCTGGCGGATGCGCAGCTGCAGCTCGGTCAGCTTTTCCTTCTGCGCCACATTGGCGTAGTCGATGGCGTGCTCGCCCACCTGTATGTCCAAGTGGACGCGCAGCTGGGCTCCGCTGAACCAGGCAGTGCTGTTGGAGTACATGCAGATGACGTGCTCGCCGGGAGTGTGCGAGGTGAACGAGATGCGTCCCTGGGAGCTGTAGACGCGGGACAGCACGATCTTGTCGTCACTGTCGCGGACCTCCACATGCATTCCAATGCCAGGGGATGAGGGCATGAATCCATTGGACCGCGGATCGTACAGCTCCACTTTGTAGTTAACTGCAGGAGGAGGAAGTCTGATTAGAAAAGTTCCAAGTTGGCACTGGGCGCTGGCACTCACCAATCACAGTGGTCTCATCCGGAACCTCCTCGATGAAGCACTTGCGCTCCGTCTCCGATATGTGGAAGTACAAACCGCAGGCGCTGTGCAGGGCGCACAGCAGCAGGGCCAGGCTAAAGAGTTGATCGCGCATTTTCGGCTATTTGCAGTGACTTTTCCGAGTGGTTGTTTAATAAAGTTAAGCTCGCCGACACGTCATGAGAAAAAGTGCCAGATCGAAGTCAAAGTGTTTGGCATAAGAGATGGTAGCGTGACGGGGCTGGGTCACGACCACTCACGTACATAAATCAGAAACATTGAACTATATATGAGAATAACAAAAATAACAATTAGATTTAAATGATTTACATTACAGATGCATAATTTACATAGCTGTAACTTTTTGTATAATAAATATAATAGTAAATATAATCTCTTGCAATAGTTCCCTCACGCCTTCACCTCTAACTTTACTTTTTCGATATTTCGTTCGTCTGGCAACGCTGCCGTATCAGCTGTGCCGCCCCAAGAACTAGTGGAATTTTGCATCGCTTTGGACACACTGATTGGGCAGTGTTTTTATTTTTATTTTGTTTGGCCAGCCGGATAGCTTAATAATACTTTAATGCAGCCATTTATTGTTATACGCAACTACACGCAAGATGACGAGCTCAAGTGCCAGGAGTTGGTGCGGGACTACATCATGTCGTTCTCCAACAAGTCCTTCTTCGTCTATTGCTTTCGAGAGGTGAGGCTACGTGACTTATCTTCCTGCGATCAGTGGATTGAATTTAACTGGGTTTCTCTTGCTTTCTAGATCACATTGCAGTTCATAGTCATCACGTGGGCCATATTCTTCATATTTCTGGGAGTGCCTCTACTTTTCTGCGCCCTCACTGTGCCCGCTTGCATTTTCTGTTTGTTTACCGGCACCTACTTCTCGTTTTACTCTAAGGCAGTGGAGCTGATGAGGGTAAGAGCCTTACAATACCACAGCCAGGTTCCCTAACTATCTGATCTCACAATTTCTAGACCAAGCCATCTCAATCCCTGGTGGCCGAATGCTATGAACCCTTCATTTTCCGCTGCTCACCCAAGGAGGCTAGCTACCAGATCTTCATGGAGAACTGCCCCTATGACGAGGCCTCTGTAAGGAAGTTCCGTCGCAGGATTGTGGCCGCCATTAGTGTGAAGAATCACCATGCCGTCTACAACGCGGCCTGGATCTACCGCTTTGCCATCGATCCCAACTATCCCTACCAGACGATCATGGAGCCCATGGTGAAGCAGGTTGTCAAAAACTGCATCACTGGCGGCTATGCTTCGCTGGAGTGCACCATCTCCGAGTGGCAGGAGAGTGAGCGCGACTTCTACGACGACTTTGGCTTCGTCACGAGGCAGATTTACCACAAAAAGATCATCGGCAGCAGTCTGTCTGTGATGAAGACCCAGCTCACATATGGGTTGCGTTCCGACGAGGCTCTGCACAAACAAAACTAAGGCAATACCAATGGTGCAATATAGATAATCTCCCAGTTCTGTGGAATCTAGTTCAATACTTAGGTATTTATTTTATAAACTTTACATTCCAGTCACATATTGCGTCCCGAACTCAAAGCACACCGATTTAAGCCCTAGATTGTTGTTCCAGGGCGATTCGACAAAGTTTCAAATGAATTTAGCCAACTATAATAATAACATTCCATAGAACTTCCTGTTTAAAGACAGCCATCCTCGAATACCTTCTAGACTTTGTCGATTCGACGAGAAAAGCAATACCATCTAGGATTAAGCTACTTTATAATCGCCACTCACGAAATGTTTGAATAATTGTAAACACGTTGACACTGCTTTTGTCCTGTTTTATTATCTCTGGTTTATTCTTTGACATATTCTATTTAAATAAATAAATAAAATATTTAGTAATAAATAAAATTTGCATAATGATTTAGCGTAAATTTGATGCCACACATCTAACGTTTCGCTTATTGCTGTGTGATTTTGCTGTAGGTACATTAATTTCTCATTCTTTGATGCATTTCTCGGTACTTAAGACCGTAACATGTTTGAATTAAAGTGTAATTTGGAAAAGAAAGTCCAGTTTATGTTTGCGTTTAATTTGCTTTCGCACTGCGTATAAAAAGCCTTCATGCCGGACATGCAATGTTTAACTAATTTAAATCTGTATACACTTTCTTTTTATTGGGATTTTCTGTTCCATTCATATAGTTTTTCAGTTACAATTTTGCGTTAGCGCAACTAATTCTTAAAAAAATAAACAGAAGCGGCCCGCTAGCTGCTCCGCACTGTAAATGTAACTATGTATTTAAATTTAGTTTAGTTGGTTTTACTTGCATCAACTATTTAAAGCGTGTTTCAAAACTGGCTGTGAAATTAGCATAGTTTCCCGTTTCGTTTTCATGTTTTATATTGTTTTTCATCTCCTCCATATGTGGGTAATAACCATCTGCTGTTAAGGTAAATTGAATTCTTTTGGTTTCGTCGCAAGCAGCCTCCACTTGGGTAGCTATCCTCGGTTCCGTCGGCCTCAAATCCTTTGGCCCTTAGAAGAGCTTCACTCGCCGCTTCAGCTCGTTGCGTCGCCACTGGGGAAGCCTGTAGAACTCCGACCTGGCGCACTGCAAGATGTGCTCGAACTCGATGTCCGAAAGATGACGCTGGTGGAAAATATAGATCATTAGCATACTTCAAGGTTATATATCATATGAACCCACCTCTAGATTACAGCGATCTACGTCCGAGGGCAGACGATAGTTTGTGATTAGCAGTAGGTGATAGGGATAGATCTTGGCCGGCTCGTGCACCAGCATGGAGTGGGCCATGTTGGGCAGACTGCGCCGGATGAGTCCGGCCTGGGGATAGTGGTAGGAGAGAGCTCCTGAGTAAGTGCTCGAGGCGGGCAGGTCGCCGCCCATCAGAGCGCGTCTATCGCCCTCGGTGATGGAGTCCACAGAGGCTGCAAAGAGGATTATATTAGCAGGACAACTAGGAACCTAAAAGACTATATAGCTCACCCTCCGATTTGCCGCAGCTCAAATCTGTGCTGTGGGTTTTGTCGCCTAGTCCTCCATAAGAGAAGTCCTATATAAAAAAGCAGATAGCATTAGTTTCTGATCACTGGATATTGTATTTAAGTACATGCAAAGTAACAAACCAAAAACCAGTGCAACATTACAGGCGGTACTTAGTAGTACCCAAACAAAAGAAAGGGACTCAAAGGACTCTACGGCATAACAACAACAACAAAAGCGGTCTTACAGTGGCACCATGCATCGTGGCCGCAGCGGATGTGGTGGAGCTGAATGTGTGGGAGCGTGGAGCCAGGCCGTATCCTGGTTTGGGCACATGGCGCAGCGCACTCACCACTGGGCAGAGTAGATGTAGATGGTGTTCAAGTGATGTAGATGATGTTCAGGATGCATATGTTCGAGTTCGAGTCGGGTGGTGGTTAGTGTGGATGGGTGGGTGTTAGTTTTGTGGGTTTGTCGGGGCAACAATAGCATACACATAGACAGGGGGATAGGATGGGGATTAAGAATTGGAGTTAAGACACACAATGAAGCAGCAGACCAACCAGTTGGGGCATATGCGAAACATTTGTTAGTTCATCCAGGTGAGCAACCAGTGGCAGCATTAAAAAGTGAGAGAAAGACAAACGAATACCATCAGCAACACAGATTTGTGATTATAACTATTCGGGATTAGTGGTATTGGGGTAAGCTACAAGACATAACCGACATAGCCCGGCACCGAGTATCTGAGATCTTTATAAGATCTGAAGCAACAGGCAGCACTTACGGAGCTGTAGCCATTGCGTATATAGGGCAGAGTCGTCGTTTTGAATCCGTATCCGGGCTTGGGCGGCGATCGGTAGGAATGTATGGCTATAAACGTAATTGGGCTATATATAATATCGGTATCGATTTGCTCGCCTGAAAAACGGGACTTAGACTAGACTGGCTAGAGGATTACCATTGTAACTGGGCGCATTTCCCAGCGATTTGCCAAGCGAGCCACGATAGCTGGTGGATCGATCGAACATCTCGTCCTCGTAGAAGGGCTTCTGGTGGTCCAGATTGCGCGAGGGCGAGGCCCCAATGGGCGATTCGTATCTGGAATACCAGTATAGTTTGAAATTAGTATGCTTACGATCATATTTAGATATCTTGTCAGTAAAATCATATATTTATTGTTAAATATAGTAAAGAGATGTGAAACTTGGTATGTGGATGGCAATTAACAAAACTAAGGATTGTCTACAGGTCGGATAACTCTATTGCAAAAACCACTTAAAATAATCAATATAACAACGACGGCTATCTTAAGTGATTGCAATCTTATTGAACTAGATTAAAAACAAATAATAATAACACCACATAAGCCTAGAATAGATTGCGAAAGAGGCTAACCATTTTAACATCGATTGATTTTTAAAGGAGTAATATCCTACCTCAATTTGTACAGTGGCTCTTTGGAAGCAGAAGGCGTCCTGGAAGCATTGCGCGGATCCAGATTGTTCTGCTTCCACTTCCTGTACTTGGCGTGCTCCTTGAGGTCCTTGGCGATGGCCGATCCAATGCCCGAGTTGAGCTTCTCCAGCTGCTCGGCTTCCCGTTGAAGGCGTCTATTCAAAAGAAGATGTTTAATAGAATTGGAATATATCATCACTTCGATCCAACACTCACTGCTGCTCCTCGCCATTCTTGACCTTGCCATTCTGCTTGCCATTCTCCACATTCTCATCCTCGTCATCCGAGGCAGGCACTCCCTTGTAGGTATCACTGTACCGCCGCCGCCGCTCCGGATCCGTGTAGGGATACGGCGGAGCAGGGAAGTCGTCCCGCTCGATCTTGGGCTGCTCGCCTGGCGGCGGCTTCTTGGCAGCCGGATAGTGGGAGAGCTCGATGGGCTCCTCGTTGTTCATGCCCGGACTCTTGGGCCGCGGCGTTTCCGAGCGGATGGCATCCACCAGGACCTTCATGGCGCTGCGTGTCCTGGAGTGAGGACGCGACGGCGGACGGCTTCCGGCCACTGAGCCCGCATTGCTGGCCGTGGTGGCGTACGAGGAGGGCCGGTGGAAGTGCGGCGACAGCGGCGTCTTGTCATACGGATCGATCGGCTTCCTTAGATAGTGTGGCGCATCCGTCAGATAGCTGTAGGTGTAGATGCGAGAGATGTCCTCGGCGTTGGGTCGCCCGTACTCCCGGAGTATCAGACCCGGACTCACCGTTCGATAGTGCTGTAAAAACAAATCTCATTAGTATGCAGTTAGCCAATAATCTGGAAAGTACATGCAGTGCCGTGTGTTTTTTTTCTCAGTTTTAGTAGAAATATATATAAAACAATGGCAGTAAATGAAGGGAAATCATAAAAAAATCATAAAACAAACCTTGCGGCTAGAGGAATAAAGTGAACCATTAAAACTCGGAGTTCTGGAGCGGATGTACTGAAAACGAACGAAAAATAAAAACGCAAGCTCAAAACAACTAAAATGCAAATAACTGAAATTATAAAATCATAAGTTGCTTGTAATGGTGTGGGTGTATAGGTGCAGGGGGTGGTAGATTGAGATGGGTGATAATTCAGAGAATCTACAGCAAAGTAAAATATTTGCTCGAAATTTTAAAAAGTAATCTTCTTGAAAAATATGCTCTAGGATATTCCAAATTATTCTATATAAGTTTTGGAATTTATATAATGTATTTTTAGGTATATTTTAAAGGTGTATTATAAAACATTTAGTATACTAGTAACTTTATTCAGTTCTGTATTTATTGAATACCGTATAAAAGGTCTGAAATATCACCCATCCTAGAATTAAATGGAACATATCACCATATTCCATTTTTATTGTAAATGAAAGTGTTTGTGCTTTTTGTGAATTTTGCAGCATTCAAATTAGTTGCAAGCTCAGCAGCCTCTTTAAGTTCGGGATCTCTGGGACTCTCATCATGGCCCTCTGCAGATCCGACTACCTACCATCTCGCTAAGGGCACTGGAGCTCATCCGGTCGCACTCGGTGTCTGTGAAGTTGCCGTTGGAGGCACCTCCGGCCACCGAGGTGCTGCCCCCGCCGCCGTTTATGATGATCCCGGACTCCGAGGGGCCCGGACCACATCGTGGATGCCAGATGGCGCTGCCCTGCAGGTACATCTCTTCGCCGTCGCCGAAAGGATCGCCGCACTTCGTGCAGCGGGCACAGGTCGGATGGAAGTGGTGGTTGTCGCCCGCCTGGAGCACCTTGCCGCTGATGAAGCGGCTGCAGTAGGCGCACTTCACCCCGAATCCCTTCTGGTAGCACTTCTCGCAGTAGGGCACCGCGTCCTTGCCCATATACTCCCCGTTGAGCACCGCCTGGCAGGCCTTGCACCGGAAGCAGGAGACGTGCCACTGCCTGTCCAGGGCCACCAGGGCCTGGCCCTCCTTCAGCAGCTCCCCGCATCCGGCACAGTCGTTAGGGTCGTAGTCCTCCTTCAGGTGCGCCTTGTGCGAGATCACCCCGCCGTGCTGCTGGTGGGCAGTGGCCCTCGTGGGACTCTCCGCCGGCGGAGCTGGCGAGGAGACGCCTCCTCCGACAGCCTGGCGACTGGGCGAAACGGGAGCCCCCGAGACGCAGTGCTCGCAGAGCACCTCCTTACCGGTGTTGGTAACCTGTGGGGAAAAAGGGGTTAAAGGTTAAATAATTTTATTAAAATCTAAACACAACCGAACTTCCAGAGCTAAATCTTCCTAAGACCAAGTCTGTCAAGGGTATTTCCACTAAAATAACTAATTCAACGGTATTACAGATAGTTGGCAAACGAAGCAGTGCAAACATTTTCTATCCCGCGGGCCGCCTGCACTGCTTGTTTTGGTGACCACTGATTTGATGGAAGACTTGATAACTTTTTCAATTTTGAAGATTTAAGTTTCGGAAGTTCAAAGGCAATACTTAACCTCATCAACTCACCTTGCTGCCCGACTTGAAGGGCTGCTTGCACTTGGAGCAGGTGAAGCACTTCTGGTGATAGGTCTTGCCCATGGTGCTGACCACCTCTCCCTCCACATACTGCTGGCAATTGGCGCACTTGGTTCCATAGAGCCTTTGGTAGTCCGGTATGCAATAGTAGGCGTTGTCCTTTGTGAAGAATCCGCCGGTGGCCAGGGACTTCTTGCACTGGCAGCACTGGAAGCAGGCCTTGTGGAAGTGGTTGTCTGCCACGCGAAGCACCTCGCCGGAGCACTTTTTCGTGCATTTCGCACAGTAGATTTTTTGTTTACCTATGTGGAACAATGCAAAAGAAAGGGAGACCATCAGTTAGTATATTCATACAATTCATTCAATCAGCGCTATCGCCAGATTACGTATACGCAGTGTTGCGCTGATGTCATATGCATGTGATGCGATAATGCCCCAACCTTGCCCCGTTTTGCCGAGCTCAGTTCGAAGCCCCGTTCCGAATGTGCGAGGGTACATCAGACTAGTCTGTTTGTGGATGTTTCGGAATGGATATATGAGCATTATAGGTATACATGTATCTATATATCGTATGTCGCGGAGATTCGTTACATGTGTGTGCTTACTATATTGACAGTCTGTGGCCGGCCAACTCTTCTATCTTCTACACACCCCGACATACCCGTAAATCGTTCTTAGGCCCGTGTGACTCATGCGCCTGGCAAGCAATTAATCTTATCATTGATAAGGCCAAGGGCAGATATTTTCTTTATATAAAGCCAGCACACACACTTGCCGTTCGTTAATGTACACAAGTGTGGAACAGGTTAAACAGATCTGACATGGAACCCCCACATTTGCATGTGTCTGTCTTTCTACATATATATATATAGTGTGGGAAATATCCCAACAAATTGCGAATAAACAGCAAGGTAGCATGGGGCGAAAAACGAACCCCACTGAGTAGCCAAGATAACAAGAGTTGCATTCATAAAAATTTAGCAAGAATGCGAGGCGGGTCAAAAATGCAACCTTTTGAGAATCGCTGAAAATAAAGTGATTTCTTGGAAGCCCCATCTGTATCGCCATATCCAGTTTGTTTGCGCATAGGTAGGTAGATAATATTTTAAGCCTTATCACCTGTTTGATCAATGACCTGACGAGAAAAAGGTATTTGTTTTTTGATTAGTTTTCGCCCCCTTACAAAGAACTGAAAAATGCTTTTCTGTAATAAATGTTCACCCAGTTAATTAAAAATTAGTTGGTTTGGGTTTAGAGTACAGTTAAAAAATTACAAATTGTAGGTACTTCTAAGACACCGCCATATAATTATGTTCAGTTTCTATGGAACCGTACATCATAAGTTAGTTTACACATAAGTAATATTCTTAATGCCTTAGAGAGAGCCAACCCGTTGAGATCTGTTGACTTTCGTGGCGAAGATCTGGAATATACATATAGGGGGGACTCAGAACTCGGAACCATGACGGCAGAACGCATCGAAACTAATTGTTGGCCATGACTGATGTGTTGATCTGTTCTGGCGGCTTTCTTGTCCGCCGGAGGCAGGCGGCGGCAGAAGTCTGCGGTTGATTAAATAGACGGCAGAACGTAGAAACCACACAGCGGCTAAAAGCAGCCGGTTGCAGTGCATAGAGAGTGTATATATATAAATACATAAGACCGACCCACCGACCACATTATAGCCCGCCGTCTGAGCACTTTTTCTACCTCTCTGTTATTTTTTTCAGGCCTTTGGGGATTTTTTGTTTTTCCACAATTCGTTCTGCAGTTGTTGCCTTTTCATATTTGGGTTTGCTTCCAAAATAGAAATTATTGATAAGGTTTATGGGTGCCGTTAACTTGTTTTATAATAGTGACGTATGCCGTATAGCGGTACCGGCCATTATCTTATATTAAAACGTACATATGAGGGGCTAAACTTTTATTAGAACTACAAATATGATCGCTGAGAAATAATAATTAATATAGAAACTCTATTTGTGTGACCTATAGGTTACTTTATAAACTGCAATCATAGTATCAAATGATATGGTTAATGTTCATTCATTGTTAAACTTGAAATATCTTTATGGTATTGGGGTCACAGTTACAGAAACATAAAACTCATTTGTCTGTTTATTAAATTAGTCTTGCTCACTGGCCCCAGTGCATTGAACTTTTTGTGCATATGTAAGAGAAGAATGCATGATATATGATTTCAAGGGAGTGCCGTTTATCGGTTCTCTCCACTGTTTATTTTGATATTAAAGCCAATACCTTTTCGTGATACATACAATATATACAAACTCAATTTGCCAAACTACCTACACAGCGCTATAGCGAATATATATTATATACACAAATTCAAGAATGAATATTTATTTGTGCGGTGACGCCACCGAAATTTTTCACAGCCAGCGGTCCAGTTGGAACGCCAGACGACCTGATAGTACAGATACAGAAACACCGATGATCGCTGTGGCAGAGATACAGATACAGATGTACACCGACAGATACAGATACGTTCGGCGGAAAGCGCGCTTTCGTCACCAACTTGGACTTCCGTCCCCGGTTTGTTTAAAGTTCGTGTACGAGTACGTGTGTTTTTCTCTCTTTTCGCCGCTTTTAATTAATTTCATTTATTTGTATGTTCATTGGCTAACCGCCTTGTTTATTATGCAATTACACACATTTTTCCGCAATTTGCATATTGATTTTGGCGTTTTGTTTATTGGGTTCTCAGCGCTTTTTACCCGCGTTTAGCGTCCAGCCGTTAATTGGCAAACAAATCCAGCGAAAATTACATTTTCATGCAACAGAGAGCCGGCAAAACGGCGACGTCGTCGTCTCATCCATCCGTAAGTTAGTACAATAAAAGTTTGAGCGCACATTTTCAGTGTTATTTTATTGTAATTGCGCAGAGCGGTTTTAGTGACGACGATGATGTCATCGCCATCGACGAGCTGCGGAGTTTATGTGCGAGTACGAGTATCTGCCACAAACAAACTGGTTGGGACTACGCTGGAGCACGCTCGAATTTGAAATACAATTTGAGATACAAACAAACAATACGAAAATTCGGTACGAAAACGTATATAATAAGAAACCCGTCCGGCTGCCAGGGGGCAAGTCCAAGGTTACAGTCGCACTCTTCGAACAGACCTCACTCTGGCCCCATCGATCCGATGTGGAGGGGTCAAGCTGCAGGGCAGCGAAAATATTTTAATTAACTTTTCAGCCGCGCCCAAAAAGCCAGAACGACCCTAACCTTAAAGGAAAAGAAGGGAAACAAACCTTAAAGCACAAAGAGTTGGAATGAACCTACACGCATGAATAAAACCTAAACTAGGCATATACCAAAATAGTTTTAGATATATTTTAGGTATTTCTTATATATTGAAAGATCTCTTTGATATATAGATCCGCCTTTAAAAAGTATCATACAAAATATGTATATAATTTATGTACATATGTTATGTAAATATAATAGATAAATATATTTGTTGCCCTATGGAATAGTTATTACTATAAAGTAATTATTTTAGAATGGTAAATGTTAAATATGTTTACCAATCTAAAAAGTATTCTACAAAATATTTCCTTTTTGTCAAGTTTTAAAATGTTTACTATCCATTGAAAGATGGTATATGATCATTTTAGTCAATCTATAATATGAGAATTATAAAGTAATTATTTTCTAGTAGTTATTTTCTAGCTGTACATAGTTTCTTTATATGTTTAATTTCATTTCTTTTAAAAAGATGTAAAATGTATTTAAAAGATACTTTTTTCCGTGCATGAAAAATCGAATTGGAAAAGTGGCAGGGAAATAAAGCAGAGAGCGAAACGACCTTCGTCACTGGCACGACATGCCCTCAATGCGCACTGTGCGAGTTCAGCCGGAGCAAGTGCGTCAGATCCTTGACTGGATTCGAGCAGGATAATGCCGAGGACAATGCAGGTCAAGGTGACGGGCGGAAGCAGGTGGAACAGCCCGCGTGGGAACGCCACTCCAAACACTCGAAACACTCCGACACGGCTCGAAATTGAACGAGCCTGGCTGGTTGGGATGGCAGACAATAAATAAAGCCGAAAGCAAACATCGCTCTCTTGTGCATTCCACGCCCACATTTCACCCACGAATGGTTCTGTTTATACGCACAAACATTTCTAGTTCGAAAGAGCAACAGCATAATGTACAATATACACAAGTGTATATTTGGCAAGGCAAATCAACAGTTGTGGGCACTAGAATAGCAGGCCAAATTTTGTATCTTGTTGGTATAGTCGAAATGTACATATGGTATTTTACTTTCATATTATGTTAGTAAACATGGTTACAAGCGGAAGATTTTGGGTTAGTCGGGAAATATACAAGAAATCGGATAAGTTTAAATTTGCACCTGTCTGTAGTAAAAATTTAAGGTGGTATTATTCTATTTTTGATTCCTCTTGACCACTGCTATAGGTAGATATATGTATGTTGGTTTCTTCCACGCATTACTCATCAAATTTGAAACGCTTTGCAAGTGTTTTTTAATGCTGTGCTACCTGACGCATCGCACAGACATATAAACACGAAAGTACACCCAAGTTGGTTTAGAGTTTTCGGTGCTTCGGTCGATTTGAAAGTACTTCCTGTATGCTTATTAGACGAAAAGTGAAAAGAGCACCCCACACAAGTGCAGCTGATGACGCTGCAACTACGAAAATAGCATTCAATTAGGCAAGTGAACGGGGTGAAGGAGGGTGAGGAACATGAGGAAAATGGGGAAAATAAGGAAACTGGGGAGGAGGTGGCCGGTTGGGGGGTTGGGGGAGTGGAAGGGCAGCACGACACAAGAGGAGATGCCACTTTCTATGCAAGTGCTCTGACCTATATAACCCCGCCTGGGAAACGCCACGAAACACCACGAAATGCACGACGGAGACGAACAAATCAACGGACAGAGTAAATGAGAAAAACCCCACTAAATGAATGAGGGGGAGGCTGGCGATCGGGGGACTCACACTCGTTCGCCCCTTTCGTTTTCATTTGGAAACGAAAAAGGAAACCCAGTGGAAGTCAATGCGCTTGTCATGAGTTCATGTCGAGCAGTTGCAGTCGCCTTTGCCGCAGATGGAGATTGAGATGGGGCTGGGGATTCGGATGGCTTTATGGCTATTGTTAAGCCTTTTGCGGCGTGGAGCGAATGCACGTTATGGGGTCCACATCGACGTCCACTTCCCTGTCCCCATCCTCAGCAAGTCCAAGTCAATTAGGCATTTTAGGCACGCATGCAGCTACTTGTCGACTGCTGAATAATCCACTCGGGAAAATGCATTACATATAATACAGATTTATCATGGGGTTTTAAAAGTAAGATACAAAAAGTTTCACAAAAAGTTAAAGGTCAGCCTCAAAGAACTAATCTTAAATTCGCCTGATTAAAACATGTCTAAATAATATAAGGTCAAAAACTATGCCACATTTTAAAAATAAAGCATGTTAATACTTTCTGAAGATATTGAAAAAAATAGGATTTTAAAAAATGAAAAGGTCAGCATAAAAGAACTAATCTTATTTTTCGCTGATTACAATATGACTAAATAATATCAGATCGGGAAATATTCGACATTTTAACAATGAAAGATGCTAATAATTTCTAGAGATATACGGAAATTATATATTTTTTAAGCCATAGTTTTTAATAAGATATCATATCAGTAGAATTACTATATTTGCATTAGATTTTCAAATGAATTTTAATAGAATAATGCAAAAAAATAGATCTACTTGTTTGGAACAACTTGTTAAGGTCCCAAAAAGTATGCAATGATATATTTATTTGAAATGATAGAATGAAAAAATGTTAGTTCTTGCTCGTGAACAACTAATTTAACCGAGATTTCTGAAGTTCCTGGAGTTCTGGAGTTATAACAACTGTTGGAAATTCTTTCCCACGCGAAGAGAAGTAATTACCTCCAGTTTTCCCGCAGTGCACCCCACATGAACTCAATTAGGGCCAGTAGCGGAGTAGCCGAGTAATTAATCATTGACAATACAAGTACATGTCTCGAATAGCGGTACAAAAGCCCTTTGCAACGGCAACCGGAGAACAGAAGCGAAGAGAAGGCAGAAAAAGTAAGAATCTGAATCTGAATCTGAATCTGAATTCGAATACGAATCCGTCAAGCCCATTCACATTTACGTTCACATCGAACGGTTTACAGGTTATTCGAGAGCGGCTCTCACGGCGGGACGCCCTAACGGTATCGTGTGTAATTGCAGTTGCATGCACAAGTACTTTGAGGTTTATTCGGTCAGGTTTTTAGCCTCTCCTCCTCCTCCTCCTCCGTTATCACCTCGATTCGGGGCGAAAAATAAAAAATAAAGAAGTAAGGAAGCAAAGAAGCAAACACGAAACTTGTTCTTACAACAACACTGACGTCATCCCAGCTGAGAACTTAAAATAGGGAGTGGACGTGGACTACAATCATATGCGAGTGGGCCAGTGTGTTGGTGAGCGAGGGGCCGAAAGAGAGCGGTGGCCAGGAGATGGAGATCCAACTCTCAGCTGGCCAGTATTGATTGATGACCCGCCGGCAGTGGGAGGGAGAGAGGGATAGGAGGAAGTGTGTGTGTGCGAGCACCTGAGCGCATTCCACTCCTCTCTTCTTCCTTTCCCACACCCACTCCCTCTCCCACTCAACCACTCCCGATACGATAAGGCCGATAATGCCATAATACTGCTATCGCACCACCCACCACCACCCCCTTTCGATAACTTTGCGCAGACACACACACACGCACCTTAAACGGCAAGAGAGATAGAGAGAGAGTATCTGTGTGTCGGCAGATAACTTACCCATGGCGAGATACTATTTGCTGCTATGCTCTTCGCTTTTGCGCCTGCAAAACGGGGGAGGGAATCACGCACACTAGAACAGACACACACGGCACGGGGAAAGCACAAATACTCGCGCACAGGTCACCACTACTTCCTCTTCACTTCACTAACAAAATTTTTCTTCTGCTTAGATTTTTTCTATTTGTATCTTTCGCCGTATGCATTCGCAATCTGCGTAGCAAGATTGTTAGAAGTGTGTAATAGGAGAATTAGAGTTGAGTGGTTGGATTGGCTATGGTGTGTTCGCAAATGTCGAAAGTGCTCGTGGACCCGCTAACTCAATTCGCCGACAAAGATCACAGGGGAAAATGGTGGCCTTTTTTGAAATGCCTGAAAGTCTGATTCTCAAATCGGAGCTGCGACCAGAAAAAAACACCGCACCGCACCGAAACCGACGGCAGCAAAAAAACGACTAAGTATCTGAGAGATACGGTTCGCACGGTTTGGAAACATCGGTGTTCAATGGCAACTATCGAAGTTTTCACATCACTAAAATGTTAATGTGCAGCGGATGTATCTTAACATTAAGGTTCAAAGCTTTGATAGCGGTGAGGAACTTGGCTGAACTAGGGTTGACATCGTGAATACCGCTGTACCGTTAAATTATGAATTGGATTTAAAAATCTATCAGAACAAAAAAATATGTCAAACAAATTATTCAAAATAAGTATTATTACGGTCTTAATAGGGATTAAGGTGCATGAAAATATTATACAGTTTAATTTAGAACAAAAAGAATAGGATGACAATGAAATTGATAAATAAATAAAATAAATCAAATTAAAAAATAAATAAACACCATCTTTAATGGATAGTTTGCCAAATTAGTAAATTAATAAATAAGTAAAATAGATTCCTTTACTAAAAGTAAATAAACTCAACATGCGACATTCCTTTCCGTTTAAATTTTTACTTAAAACTTTTATTTAAATAAGTGATTTCTTTTTTATGCGTTTTGCGTGTACATTTGCACAATAAGCTTTCTTAAAAGGTAGTAATAATAATAATAATAATTGTAATAACATTACTAACAAAAATAATAATGAGATAAAATTCCATTTATAATACAGTTAGAATAAAATTCATTATGTTATTGGCCCTTTGTTCAACTTTCTAGAACCATAGGATTTCTATATACGTTATATAATTATATATATTATATTTATAGGCATGAATGTGTAATGATTCATAATAATTCCAAAAAGTGTTTTAAAAACTATCAATAAACATTTCAATGACGCCTTCATATTGACCCGCAGCATAATTATGTTGTGTGTTTGCCACCCATTTAAAATTTAATAGTACATTGAGATTTGTAATAATTTAAGCCCGCAGCCGAGGGTCTAACTAGCGTTCAAATTCCACCGCTTATATTCTCTGCTGCCTTTCGGCCACGTATTCACTTAATGGATTGTTTCAGATGTGAGTGTAATTAGATCTACCAGTGTATAGCTTCAATTCGTTTACTATGTGGTCTACAATGCCTCGGCGACCCGGTGTGAATAAATTTGACTAAAATCAACGAACGTTGAGTTGGGAACGGATATGATATACATACGTCGATCGATCTATTTTCGTACTTTGCTGCTTAACCTTTAGTTTGCTTTCAATTTAGTTACAACTACAACTTTCCAACTGCCTGCATATCTGCATATGTATTCTCTATAGTTTCCTTTAGCTAACTGCGAGTGCGAGTGTGTAGGATCTGCACTTGTTCCCCTCGTCTCTCGACATCTGCTACCGATCGCCAAAAGTACAAAATAAGGATATTCAATAATATGCGCGCAGATATCTAATCTGAAGCTGGGTGGCGGCTGACAAGCCGCCTCTACTCCTCGTCCGAGTCACCATCACTGGAGTAGTGTGTGATCTGGGGGCGGCGAATGAAGGGCGCCGTTATCACTTGTCTGCAAGACAGGTCACAGATTAATCAGGAAGTCTGATTGGGATGAATGTCAAGTCATGCTTACGCAATGCGGCGGTAGTGATTCAGCCACTCCTCCAGCATCTGGGCGACCAGCAAGGGACGTTTACTAAGCTTCTGCTGCGCCACCAGCAGCCCTCCATCGGTTACGCACACGTCCAGCCACTGGCGCATCATCGACTCCTCGTTGCCCACCTGCAATAGACACCAAAGAATAATTAATAATAGGTAAAGATTGGTCCATAGATTGCAAGATGGAATCAAATATTCTTTGTATCTACAATCTCTCACCTCGGACTGTGTGAGGAAATGTATGGGCAATAGCTTCAGCTCGCAGTCCATCAGCGGCAGGTAGGTCACATCCTCCACGTCGTCGCGCCGTCCATCGATGCGAGTGAATGGTTCCATGGGCACCAGGGCGCTGAAGTGGCCGCGCGTATAGCCGAGAGCTATGGGTGACTTGGTGCAGAAGTTTTGATCCCAGAACAAAGGCAAGTAGACACCTGGAAAGTAGAACAAAGAAATAAGTGACGTGCAAAACAAAAAAATAAATCGATCGATAATCACCTTCAAAGCGCGCATATCCTATATCCTCGCCCCGAAAACTCTTTACGTACTTGACGCCGTACACGATGATGGGACGTCGAAGGATGTGCGCCAGCGCAAAGATGTGCAGCTGCTCCAGGGACGAACCCGGTTGGCTGGCCAGCGACAGCAGAGTACTCCAGTCCTCCTCGAACTGCGAGTCCTCCAATGTGAAGTGCAGCATCGAAGCTTGCAGCATTTCGTACTCTTTCCAGCGAGTAAAGAACCTGGATTAAAAATGGCAAAGGTGTTAGATTACAAGATAAATAAGTTAACTACGATAATGCACTTACACATGCCCGCACTGGTGCAGCGTATCCGCGAGTGCTCGCCTCAGGATATTGTCACGATCGAAGACGCCCCAGGTGGCCTGCATGGCCGAGTCCAGGAGGCAGTCGCCAGCGCTGCGGTTCCACAGGACGAACATCCGCGAGCTGAGGCGAGCCGTGATCTCCATCGACCAATTCAGAGCCGGCGGCGGTGTCTCCAGCTGCTTCTGGGCGTCGCGATCGAGCAGCTCGTCGTAGAGCTGCTCCTGTATGGGGATCGGCAGCTCCTCAATCTCGGCGGGTAGGGCGAAGGTGGCGTGCTTTTGCACATAGTGGCAGGGGAGACCGGACTTGCGCAGTCGCAGGGTGTTGGCAAAGTGGCGCCGGATGTCGGCCGCCAAATCGGGAGCCACGTAGGACGGCACGCGCTTGATGCCCGGCCCCGAGCCGGAGATCTGGGCCAGCAGCATGGGCAGCATCTCCTCGCGATGAAAACGAATGGCCAGGTGGATCAGGGTGTGGCCCACATCAAAGGCCGAGTTGCGGTTAAGGGCGGCTATCTCGGTGCTGGTCAGCGAGCGGGCGGGATTGCCTCCGCAGGAGAGGTACGCCTCCACGGCGCTGTAGTTGTTTTCCACGACGCCCAGGCAGGCGTTCAGCCACTGCCAGTCCACCTGTCGTCGGATTTGACGCTGCCGGCGCTCCTGCCGCTCTTGCAGCGTATCACAGTTGTTGATGGTTTCCGAGGAACCTGCCGAAAGGCTATCAATTACTCATTCCAAAGGTAATCATATAAGGAAACCCTACCCAGTTGGTAAATGTGCTTCTTATTGAATGAGTTGTTCACGCTGACGGTGTCCACGTTTTGCTGCTGCTGTTGTTGCTCCTCCTGGCTGTTTAGGCTGGATGAGGCGTGCAAGTCGTTCTGCGAGCCACTGATCTCCCGCTCCCTCGTCTTGCCGCACATCGAGCACTTGATGCTCCTCGGCCAGTTTTCGTAGGTGCACGACTAAGGAAGATACAAGCTTTTAATATGTGGGAATTAGTTAGTCTATGAGGAACCTACATTACACGCCCACTTGGCCACATAGCACTGTTTTTGCTGCTGCTGCGGGACGGCGGCGGAGGAGGAGGATTCCCGCTGCTGCGGGGGCTGCAGCTGGAGCTGCATCTGCTGCTGGTGGACAGGCGGTCGGTGCTGGGACTGCGACTGGTTGTGGGATGCATTGGCGAGATTGTTCAGGTGCGTGGCATCGTCGATGCCAGGACTGAGGCTCAAACGATTCGAGGCCGTGGCCCCGATGAGCTGGGCTGGCTTGTTGGTCAGATTCTCCTCTGATCCGCTGATGCGAAGAGCTTGCAGCGCCTCTCCGGCTCGATCCGCATCCGCCTCGTTATCCTTGTCCTTGTTGCCCCGCTCGATGGCCTCACCGCCGCGTTTCGTGCAGCACTGGACGCATCGCAGGCTCCGCGGCCAATTGAGATAGGTGCACACCTTGCAGGGCCACTTTTCGCTGTCCGCCACGTTGCTCTGCCGCGCCTGGTTCTGTGGCTGGATCGAATAGCACGTGGACGAGGGTGTGGGCGACATCACAGCCACTTCAACGGCGGCCGCCTCCTCCGCCGCGCAGCTGCTCTCCTGGGCCGGACTCAGACTGCAAGGAAGGGATGTTTATTAGCAAGTGAGACCTTAAAGCTGGCCAGGATTGCCTTACCGGAAGATGTCCTCGTTGAGCAGCGGCTTGGACGCCTGGCACATGGTGCATTTCAGCGAGGATGGGTAGTTCTCGTAGGTGCAAATTTCACATTTCCATTTCTGCGCATCGTCTTTGGTATCGCACATCGTTTTGTGCGCGGAGCCAGCCAATGCAGTTGCTCTGCCAATGAAAAGGGATCCTTCGCTTAACTGGTTGGCATAAGGATGGTATTTTAAAAGGGCAACCCACAAACTTAGCTTAAATATTTTCAAGTGTTCAAGTGTGTCTGTCTGCTATTTTCTAATCGGACTATCTTCTTACAGGAATACTACTTCATAATAATGCTTAGGAAAATTTTAAAAGTTTTATCGATAGTTGATTATGATAGGATCTATTGAAAATAGGAATCATATATCATAGATTTTTTAAAGTTCTTTTGGAATAACAAAATATAGGGATGCCCACTTGGAAGTTTAGAGATATTTCAAAACTTATATAGCATTTAGCTAACATTCTTAATTTGGAGGATTCTAAAATCAAACTTGACTTATTTTTCCAAGTATTAATTTTCTAAAAGAAAGTACTCTGTATCCCTTAGCTATTCTCAAAACATCTAACCAGAAAGGGTATTGCTTTCTTCGGTGCCCTAGTACCACCATTTCCAACTTGTTAATAAGGTCAAACAACGGTTAGCGAGGCAGAAACGGTGTCCTTGACCCTGAGACATAATTCGCAGATACATCCACAGATACAGATACATCTGCCTTGGCTCCGTTCTACGTTCCGTTCCCGTACCCCCAGTGGCGTCACACTCAGCCTTCGGGGCCTCGGTCTCTGGGAATGGATTGGATTGGGTCTGGCATTGGTGTTGGTATCGATGGAGGAGGTGGAGGTGGAGGTGGAGGGGAGGTAGTGGTGCTACTACTGGGTCGCTTGCAATTGTTTGTTGCCATTATTCGTATGTATCGCGTGCAGTGCATGTAGCTATGTAGGTATGTATGTGCAGATACATGTACGGAAGGTGGACGGGGGGTTTTCGCGCTAGTTTCTTATTGGGATTCGCCCCGTGCCATCAGCCATCAGTTCAGCCATCCCAACCATCCGTCGTCTTCCCACAGTACCTGGCGCAGAAATTCGCAAGGCCTTTTGTAGCAGTCCCAGAAAACGCGACTGCGACGGCGACGGCGATTCGATTCGAGTCGATTTAAATATATAACACTGTGTGGCGCTGTCACAATCACAATAGGGCCAAGAAATCGGCCCCCGAGCGCTGTAATAGCTCAATATATCGCTATAATCGCCGTCAGCAGCCACCCGCGCCCGCAGCAGCGTCGTTATGGCCCTCAATGTCGATCCAATATTGCCAGTAATGCGGGCTGGCAGAGGCAGGAAAATCACAATAATTACAAAACAAAGACGAGAAAAACTTTCACTCGATTTTCAGTTTTCGGGTTGTTCGGGGGGTTTTTTTCGTTTCTCCTGCTTATTTCTCAGTTGTAGTTTCGAGACACGTATCTGCCCGGACACACTCACAGCGACACACACACGCGCACGGCGGATCGTAGTGCAAGGAATTTGGAATTTGGATTATTTGGAAACAGCTAATTATTTAGTTTTTACATTATTGCGAGGCCAATCATCTGGTTCTCTGTCCGCCTATCGACAGTTATCGGTGGTCCATCCCTGGTGGCCAGTGTTGGAAAGTGTCGATGCTCGTTGTTGCAGTGTGACCATAGTTCTTAGCCAAGTTCACCACCCACTCGCAGTGTGTTGTGGTATTTTTAAATGATCAGCGAAAGGTCATTAGCGAGTAAAATGGCGGGAGCTGTACATGAATTTCATCTGGTAAACATATTGTGTAAATAAAATGGTTAAAACTCGTACAGCGCCGTGCGCTTCGGCCGCGGATGCGGGGACCACAACCAGACGCAATCGCCCGCGCGATAAAAAACTTTCGGACGCAGCTATTCTGGCCGTAATAGAGGAGCCCCAGTACAACCTCAAAAAATGCGCAGTGAAACTAAGGCGCATAAAGACGCCCGAGGAGCCAGCGCCCGAAGTGGATTCTAGCACTTTCGAGCCGGCTCGAAACTCAACGATGTACGTTCCCTCGAATGTACAGATCAAAAAACAAACCCCAGTTACCAGGAAGAAGGCAGCAAGTAAGTGGTCATCATACGGCATATAAAGTAGTTTTTGCTAAATCCCACAACGTTTTCCAGGTCCAAGAAAGTCACCTTGTCGACTAATCCCCAGGGTTAACAGCCCAAGCAAACCAGCGGCAGAGGTTTCTCCCAAAAAGCCACCACGCTTCTTCCACCGAGATCAGCCGCCATCGAGAACACGCTCCTCGGTTAACCGCAATGTCTTCGACTTCCTCTCGCAGTCCCAGATCGAAGATGAGGACAACAGGGAGGATCCCGCGGCGGACATAGTTCAGCGCTTGGTGAAGAACGGCAAGGCCTGTGTGATGGTGCGGTCAACCAAATCTGGGAAACCAAGAGCCAAAAGGAGTAAAAACAAGATCAAACCGGTGGGCAGGCGGAGACAGTGTTCGTTGAAGGATATGGAACCCCCTAAGCCGGTTCCAAAGCCCAAGGAACTGCGCATACAGAAGCCATCACGCGCACTTTCGACCGTTTACGAGCCCGAGGAGGATAGCAACGATTCGGATGTCTATGCTCCTTGCATGGAGCCCATTGAGGTGCCCGTTCAGGTGCACGTCGAGCCGAGCACTTCCAGGCAAGCCCAGGATGGAGCCTACAGCGATTTGGCCCGCTCCGCGATGCTGCATCGAACCCAAGCGCAGAATCCTCCGAAATCGACAGACAGACGTCGGGAGCTGATTAACATGGCGCGCCAGTTGGTTAGCACGCCGCTGAATCGTAAGGTACCCCCGGTGTCAGCTGCCAGTGCCACAACCAATGCAATATCGCCCATTACCCGCCCGTCTCCAAATGCAGTCAGTCCGGCGGGAGCGTCGTCGCCTTGGCGCGTTACCGACGAGTCGCCAATGCCCAATACTTTTATGTTTGGCTTCAACACATCCCAGCTGCCCTCTTACTCCAGTGATCACTTGCGGCGACGGCATGTGTATGTACCGGATGGTCTAGCGGAGCAATCCGAGGAGCCTGCTCACGAGGTGTCCATTTGTCCGCCCTTGCCCGTGCAAGGTCATGACTTAAATGCGAACGACTCGAATGAAGAGAACCTCCCGCCTTCCACTGCTAGCAAAACGATGACATTCAATGACCAGGAAAACGTAGAGAATGCGGAGAACTTTGTCCACCTGCCGAATCCACGGAGAACGCTACAGAAGAGAGCGCCCTTCAAAGAAATTAACATCATAGAAGTGGTGACCTTGCCGCCGTGGAAGAAAAATGTGCAAACTACTCCCTCGAAGGAAACCAATTTCACCGGAGTGTCTACTAACAAAGCAGTCACTGCATCACCAGCTCAGCGCAGTCAAACTCGGACTAATCTTTTTGGCTTTGACGAGATTTTGCCCTGTGAAGATATAGCTAGTAAAACAACGGAACCGCAAAATGCAACAAACACTCCCTTAAATGGTATCACTCTCCCTAGAGGGTCAACTAGTTCAATGCAGACTGCATCTCCAACGAATCGCAGTCAAACGCAAACTAATCTCTCTGGAAAAAGCCCAACACCACGAGCCTCTACCTCACGAAATCTCTTTGGATTTGAGGAATTTATAAACGAAAATGAAGATCCGGCAAACGTCTCCGCAGCTTTGAGTCAAAACGAAACCCTGCATGATAAACTCCATCGACTGGCGGAGCTGCGTCCCCGCGATGGAGAGCTGCCACATGTATCTACCAACTCGTTGCATGGTGATTACCTTGGGGAATGCCTGTCGAAGCAGTCAGATATTAGAGACGTGTTTTGCTCCACAATGATTGCGCCGCCTACACGACCAAGACGCAAGAAAGCTGCACTGCCTCCAAGGGAAACCATGGGATTGTTTAGGGATCAAGCCGACCCGGAGAAAACATTTGACGAAAAAGTAAGATTAAATTATACTCTTGATTCAGCGTTGCGGAAGTGTCGACATTGCAATACAGATGTGGATACTAACCAATTAGCGCCAGATTAATACGAAACTGAGACATGTTAACGATCTCAGTTGAGCTAACAGGGCCGCAAAGATTAAAGCCTATCTTTGAACGGTAGTAAGCAGCTCGCACAAAATAAATTCAAATCTGACAACATTTATGATTTTATTTTGTCTAATCTCTTTTCAAATTTCATTTTTTTTAGCAACCAAGGCGAACCTACGTGAAAGAGCGTCCACAGCGAAAGCGGAAGCAGCGAGTGCAGTTGTTGTACATTGAGAGTGAATCTGAAGACGAGGACGAGCAGGACTCGCACAATAAAAGCTTCAGCTCTCCGCAGAAGCAACCTCACGGCAAACGACCGCGTAAAGATATCGAGCATGAGGCTAAATTGATGGAGTTCATTACCAGTTTCAACAAGGAGTGTGAGGAAGTGGAAAAATTCCCAGTCATCATCGAATAGCATTGTTTTGTTTTTATTGGTTTTTTTATAACACAGATTAGTGGAAAGTATTGTCGATTTTTATTTAGTTCGCTTTTGTTTTTTAAACACTCGTGAGGGTACCTGTTTGTCTAGAATTATGGGATGATTGTGTTTCCGGAACAAATATTTAAGGACAGTCTAAAATGTATCACTGTAAAAATATAATAACTTAGTGTCTCGAATGCACTTTTCGCAATCCTAGTTTAAGATATCACTTGTATTCTATAGCCAAGAGCATGGTTTGGGTAGAGCTTTCAGATTACGATACTATGCGCCAACAGTATATCCAAAACTATTTTAAGGATGTATAAAAATAAACCTTTAATAATTTATTTCATATAAAATGCAATGTCTATTATTTAAATCTTAAATGGAATGAAATTTCAATAACGCTTAAGTCAGCTAAATGGAGTGCGAGAGGGATGAAGATATGCATGCAGGAAATCGGTTGTTTTCACCACACGCCAAATAGCTGTTGTTTCAAAAATTGTCGTTAATGGGAGTCCCCAAATAAAATATTCCACATTTTATATCATACATAATTTCCATAAAGTGGACTTATTTTTATTGTTTATTTCTTCAAATTTCTATTGAATCGATATCGATAAATATACATGTGCATAAGTCATACTTTAGAAAACATATTTTATTTAAAAGTTTAATAATTAAAACATAGGCTCCTAATACCTAATTGGCCGTTTTCTGGTTATATTTATTGTTTGGAAATTTCATATTTTTACTACAAGGTGAGGTCAAGCCAGACCGTCATGACCCGCGCCAATCTCTTTGAATAAGTGTTACGTAAAAATTGTTCAAATTCGAAAAAAATTTAAAACAATAGATAATCCAAAATGGGAATGGTATGGTTAAATATGACAAGTCAAAACTCAGAAAAAACTTAAGTTAATTAAGAAATGATTTTGATGCTTATACAAATAGGAAAGTTTTCCAATCGCTTATACAAATCCAAAGTTCTTGGATTTAATGGCCATCAACATTTTACTGCGTAAAATGGATTTGCTGGAGTACAGGGGGATATACAGCCGAGATATACAAGTATTCGCAGTCGGCAGATGAGAGTCATCCGCGGGTCTTATGGTGACAGATGGCAACGGTTGGAATCCCTCCTCCGAAGCTGGCAGCGCAGGCGATCCTGTCCAGAAGTACACCTGAAAGAATTGCGGTTATTGTGGCTGTTTCATGGCGTTTGCAATAGCTTCTTACCAAATCCTGACGTTCCAAAATATTCATTTTCTCAACAATACTCCAGAACCATTTCTTAAATTTTAAAAGTTTATCCGGACCCTCGCTAGATTCGTCGTTAAAGGTAGTGTATGAAATCAATGTTGAAACATTTATATCACCGACACCGTTCAGCAGCAGACGCAAGTCCTCGGCGGTCAAGCTATTCATGCTGTTATCGGGCAAGACGTCAAAAACTCCGTCTTTAAGTGCCTGTAAATAGTCAAACATTTAATATTACAACATCATTTTACGCCATATGCCAGCATACCTCGAGTGCTTTCTCTTGGGATTTGATTAGTCTGTATTCTGTGTATCGTCTGATGTACTCGAATATGTTACCCGAAGTGACCGCGACTTCGCGCCCTCCTGGGATAAGCTCTCGGTTGCCACAGCCCTCCTCCTTCATCAAGTCAATCCTGAAAATACCGATTATTAAATGCCTATAATGTAGACTGAGGGGAGAAACTTACACAAAGCAGAGCTCCATTCGGTTAATAGTTTCCTCGCCTTCTTTTGTTTGGGCGTTCTGAATAATTTGCCTAAAAGATTCGTACAGGGCTGGATCGAAAAATGCCAGATCGTGGAACTTAATTTTACGCCCAAGAATGTATTTCAATACATGTCTTTGCAGGAACAATGGAAGCAATTCGTTTTGGAGTAGACATAGTCCAATAAGTCTGTGTGGAGGAGGGAAACAAATTAAATGTGTAAGAGGTGGATCGAAGCGTAACCAAGATATCTTACCTTCCAATATTTCTAAATGCATTAATGCGCTCGAACGATGCAAAGCCTTGGCGCGGTGTGTAAAAGCCCCGCTTTCCCGGAGAGTAAAATAATGGCTCATTATCGTCGTCCACGGGTTCGACCAGCACCACAGATGGTGATTTTTTTGGTTGGCTACTTTGTGCACTGGCCTCAGATTTTAATTTGAAGGTGATTATTTCTATCGCTTCGTTAACTTTCTGACGCAGTGTCTCGTCTGAGGAAATCACGGACAGGAGCTGTGGAGTAGGTATCTCCAGCAGCATTCCTGTAATCTTCGGTGCATGCGTTTGGTTTATCGAGTGGATCTGTCGAGCAAGTAAAAGTGTTATTGATTTGTATTTATATGGTTGTTTGTACCTTACCTTGGGGTAGAGACGTTCGCCAATTTGTTGTAGGTGGACAGACAAATGATCATTCAAGCTCTCTGGCATTGCATTATCTAAATAGGGCAAGTTAGTCATTCTCTATTAATATACATTTTTAATTCTTAGCCCTTACCTGAATTAGTAACTGGCGTGTACGGTCTGGCATCCAAATTCAATGCCTTTCTCTCACGAGCCGAACGCCACAGTATTTTGCTGCTGGTGCCACGCCTCTGCAGTGTGGACTGATCGCGACTAGATCCCGACACGGTTCGGCTGCGCAGGATGCTCGAGAACGGCACTCCGTACTTGCTGTGGCTGGTGCCCACCTGAACGGACTCCAGATTCGGGATCTTGGCACTGGCCAGCAATGCCTCTGCGATCGATGTGTAGAAGCTGCGCGCCACACCGGATCCCTCTCCCGGCTCGTCCTTGAACGTCACCTTCACGCGGTTAAATGTGATGGGCGGCTGGGTACGCCGGTTTTGGTTGCCAAACTGGGTATTCAGTTCCTTGAACGTCTGAACAATTAAACTTTCACGATTGCGCTCCAGCTTGCACAGAACCAAATCGCGCTGTTGTCCGTTGCGCAGTTTTTCCATGTGACGACGGAAACGCATTTCCTTGACGGGGAAGCCGCGCAGTTCCGGCAACACGGACCCGTGCTCCATTCCAACGTCATCCATGAAGACACGGCCGAATAAATCCAGGGTGAGCTTCCAGCGACTCAGCAAAAAGTTCCACGACGGCAATTCCGAGAAATTACTTTGGTAAAACAGAGAGCCGCGAACGGGAAAACTTAATTGGTGGTGTGGTGTTGACTTTTGATGATGTATATCACATTTCGCTTGTTCTGCAGTCGATAAATTTGAGGCCGAGAAGTTGTTTAGGTCCGAATCAATCGTCTTTAAACAGGATCCACCTGCGAGAACTATAACGCTGCGGGCTGCTGTCGCCGGTGACACTGAGGCTTTGTTTGGCGCAATAATAACTTCCGGCCGAGTGGCCATTAACGCCTCAGTCGATTTGCTGGTACTGGGAAGACTGCTGATATCATCAGTTTCCATTAGCACCACTTTATCGTACTTGCTGTGATTACCTGTAGAACACAGACACGGTTAATATTCAGATCAATACATTTATATAAGTTCTACTCACCATCAGCCTCTTTGTGGGATTTGAAATCATCCGAGCCCTGCTTCTTCTTCAATTGTACGTAAATATTAGAGTCTGTAGAGCCCTCAGCCTTATAAGTTACATTTCCATCACCCGTCTTACTGGTATCCATATTGACTACGACCTCCATCGACTGCTTGGCCGGGTCTGTTTCATAAACATGCTCGTTCCTTTTCAAGGAATTCGAGAATCCCAGCCTTGTGGGTGTGTAATCAAAAATACTGCCACCACTGTTACTGGGAGCGCTGTTGCTTGCACTCGTGGTCACGAGCAGCGGTAGGTTTGCGAAGAGCTCCTGGCGCTTTGAATTTGGCTGCAGCAAGTGTGGTTTGTCGGCGAGGGGCATGGCCATGTCCAGTGGCAGATCGAAGCCTTCTGGCGCCGAGCAGCCTAAGCTCAGAGTTGATTCTGAGCGCGCAAAGAAAGCGTGTCGGCGTGTCCCCTGGCTTCCTGAAGGCATGCTACTCGTAGACGGCTGTACGTCAGCGTTGAAGTCCTCCAGGTTAGTCAACTCGTCGTCCGTATCATAGCTCTCAACCATGGGGGAGAGATTGTTTATGCGGCCAGAAATGGTGTCTTGCTTGTCATAGAAGCCCGTATCATTGCGCATGTAGTAAACGAAGGCATCGAGCACATAGGCAATGTGACGCAAAGCTGTTATATCCAGAACTGGCAGTGCATCTCGGTGTTCGGAGGTGTGGGCACGCATCAGGGACAAACAGTAGGTGAAGAAGTCTCGTCGTGAATTGGATCCTTCAAGAATAAAATTGTTCTAAATAAAAAAAAAACTAAAAGAATAGACATTTTCGACTTACCCATTACATTTACACCACTAACGGAAGAAGATGTGGCAGGAGCAGGCGTCTGGCTAGTCGAAGCCTGAGCACTAAGGTTGAGCGGATGCAGCGGATGGTTGGGATCGGTGTAGTTAGTCAAGTAAGCGCCGAACTTTAACTGTGCCTCGGTTCCGTCCATTACAGTGAACATCCAATCCCAAGTAGCCTTCAAACGCTTTTCTACAAATGCCTGTTAAATGAAAATGTAAATTTAAATTTAGGTGTGAATATTTTCAATGTTCTAACTATACTTTTAGGTACTCACTTGAACTGCAATCGCCTCATCACTTTGGATTTTCAATGATGTTTCGATGTCATTCACTATGTTGTAAGACAGAATGCTTATAAGCTCGGAGATCTGCCTTATTGTGATTCCAAATGCACGTGCCAAGTTGCTAGCCGTTGTCGCCATGGTATGAGGTTCGATCGAGGGAGTGGTGACGGTTGTGCTGGCCGGTACAGTGGAGCGTCGCAGCGCCATTGGGTCGATGAAGACCAAGTTGGATCCGGTGGGTACCCTCACGGAAGAGCGTGCTGTGTCACGGTTTCTTATAGCCCACTGCATGGTTTGAGGAGCCAGATCGCTGCGTGCGTTCGAGTTGGTGCTACGCCGTTCCAGCTGCTGGTCATTGAAGTTGAACTCGTCAGAGTGATCGTCGGACTCTCCATCCTCCGAACCATCTTCTTCTTGGGCCGAAGAGTCACCCGACTCATCCTCCAGGAACAGAACACCAATGTCTAGACAAGAATAAATAACTAATAAATATACGGGATCCAAAAGACTACCACAACTCACCGTTTTCTGAGCCCACTGTTGCCCCAGTTTGAACGCTCCTCTGCACCTCTTGATTGCTTTGGTTGTCATCGGAGTCCGACTCAGTCTCAGCGTCATTAAAAGTGAAGTCATTATCGCTCTCATCGTCTTGCATGCCGTCCTCATTTCGTTGATTTTCTATTAGCTCATCGTCTTGATTGTGGGAGTTGGCTTCCCGATTTATAACTTCTTCCGATTCGGAGGCGTCGCGTATAGCTGATTTCAAATTGAAGTTAGCGTTAAAAATGTACGAAAATTATCTGAGTAAAATACTTACTTTCCATTGCAACTACGTCGTAGTTTTGTTGAATATTAAAACTGGGACTCTGATCGTTTCCAGAATCGTGTCCCAGTATTTGCTCGGAAGAAGACTCCACGTTGGAGGGTGCCAAGGGATCCACACTGAACAAATCGTCAGAGTTCTAAGAATAAAATTAAAGATATAAGATTAATCGAAACAAATAATAAAATATAGTTTTTTTTTTAATTGTAAGAAAGTGATTTCATGCAATTGAAAAAGCATTTTGCATATTTACACGTACATCCAGATTCGATGATGACATTGTGAACGGAGCAGTGGGCCTTACAACCCCCAGCCTTACAGGAGCTATGAGGGCTTCGGATACTTCGCACAACTCTTCAATGGATATCTTGTGGAGCGTCTGGAATACTTTCACACAGCTCTGAACGTATTTGTTGCACGAGGTGTGCGTCTTGCGCTTCTCCGGATTGGGCTGCTTCTCAAGGTTGAAAATGACGAAGACGCGTGCCACGGAACGTACAAAACGACGCGCCACTTCCTCCGCCTCCTTGCAGCGATTGGCAACGCTAACGTTCTGCAGTTCCCGCACCAGGGTCAGCAGCAAGGTGTCTAGATGGTCGCCAGTGCACTTCACAATCAGGCTATGGGTGAACTTATCGAGGAGTGTGGAGCCATGCTGAGTCTGGATGAACATGTTGAAGCCTTCCGAGTTGGAGTTCTCAGATCCACTGCTTGGATTCGGCACCTCGGTCTTCTCCGCTCCGCTCATGACCATCGAGCGTACCGCATTCCAGTCGATTAACAGTCGTTCCAACGCTTTTCTAGCGAATTTCGGTGGCTCCAGGTCGTGGTCCGGCATGTCGCTATCCATGTCCACGGAAGAAGCCTTCCGATTGGATATCACTGTATTGCTGCCGTTCGTCCCGCTGGCAGCGGTGCCGACACTACGAACTCGTACGTTAAAGCGATACTGTCGCTGCTCTACAATTTGTCGGCCCACCGTTTGGATGAGGAATAGCAGAATTGATTCACCCTTGGAGTTGAACTTTGTGACCAAATCCGTGCAGGAGACCAGCTTGCAAAGGAGCGCGAAGCGCTTGGTGAGATTTCCAGCGATCAAGGCTTTACACTTGCATTTTTCCCAGCAATCGCAGTAGGCAGTTGGCGCCGTGCGCTTCAACTTGCAGTCGTGGCCCTTGTGGCAGACCCGCGCACACTCCGTGCAACAGCACAGGGATCCGGTAAGGCCGCAAGTCTTGCACTCGAATATGTTCTGGTTAATGTGATCAGCTCCTGTCCATGTAAAGGAGCAAGTGTCGTTGTAGCAGATAACGTGCAGTGGCGACTGATCCGCGGGGGAACCAGTCGGGAAAATCATGGCCTCCTTGAGCGGAGGATCCTGCTCGGACAGCAAGAGGATGGTGTTCAGCAGTATGATGCCTGCCTCATAGGCGCGACAGGAAACGGAGAGCATGAAGGGAGTCTGGCCCTGTGCATCCTTGGTACTAAGCATCTGACAGAGGTACGGACGCAGGGCGGGACTGACACACATCTGCTGCAGGATCAGTAGGGCATGCTCTCGTCGTTGGGCGAGGTCGAAGGTGTAATTAGGGGACCCCAACTTGATGTTGGAGAGCAAGGAACTCTGGGAAGAGGACGGAATTATCTTCGATATATCATCTTCAATGCTGTCCGCAATGTTCTGCGAAGAGCTGGCGCTCAGATTGCTGGCTGCCGGTGCCTCTGCTGGCCAGGGGATGTAGGCGTGGTCCTCGTTATTGGTAGCCATTGGCTGGCTGCCGGACTGTTCTGCTTGATCGCTGTTTATTAGGCGGTGCATCATGTCGCGCAGGTTCATTCGACTATCCCTGCTAGTCGAGGAAGAGGATCCGGCGGCGGAAGAGCTCATGGTTGCAAAGCTGGAGTTTTCATTGCTGGACGACGCATTTGCTCCAAAGGCGTTGCTGCTAACGTAAGCACTGGTCGACACCGTTGGGATGGAGCGCGCCACGGAGAGTCCCACAGCTAGGGATTTCTTCTCGACACCACCGCTAGGCGAGTCCGGTGGTGAATCCTTGTTTGAGGATGGAGCACACATAATCACACACGCATGGAAAATGTTTCGGGCTCCATCGCAACGTTCTTCAACAACCAGAGCCGTATCCGCCTGATCCTCCCTCTCCAAGCGACTGAGGGCGGCAAAGCTATTCTTTACATCGCAACGCAAGATGTGCGGCATGAGTTTCTGGGTGTCGAAGAGCAAAGCAGTCATGCACACCTTTGACTTCAAATTCACGCCAGAGAGCATTGCCGGCAGCGATATTGTGGACATCGTGATGGACTTTACCGGGGGAAGGTCGAACCACTGGGGATCCTTGATCGACCCGAGGCAATCCTTGGCTAAGGGATACAGGGCTCCATTGCCATCCCGGAGCACAATTGTGCTGCTGTTTCCGCTGCAGTCATTGTTGCAGGCCATCAATATGTTACCGGGCGAGGAGCCAATAAAAGAGGCGCAGTCCGTGGGAAACAGGCAGTTCTGCTCCTGCTTGCTGTTATACAGGTTGTACAGGCTGTAGTGGATTTTGCCAAGCACCTTCTTGATCACATGGATGCCGCGCGAGTCCACGGCCAGGGTCAGAAGCTGGACGCCAGCCGCATCGGCACCGACGTTGATCTTCTTTGGCTGCTTCTGCAACCAGTCGGGACCACGGGTGGACATAGCAGTGCGGAATATCTGGACATCCTCGCGGCGCAGCAGACGGCACTGCTGCCAGTCGTCCTCCTTGCCCTCTTCCTTGGATGTGGAGGCTGCATTGGAAGAGGAGCTTGCGGTGGCGGCGGCAGCAGCAACTGCAGCGGCTGCTGCGTTCATTGCAGGAAAGCGAACAGCCACAAAGTCACCATCGACCTTAAGCACCTTGCCCACTGGGCCCACTTTGTCCTCGACAAACACCACGTCCTTCAGCTGCCACAGCTCCTCATCCTTCCGGCCCTCCTGGGGGGCGTTTGAGTCCTCTTTCGTGGTCACTCGCTTGGTGCGCTTGTGAGATGTGACGCTGCCGGTGTCGCTGCATGTGCTGGATGCCGGCGACGGCGGAGGTGGCATGTCTATGCGATCGGTCGACTCCTTGCTATTTGAGAAGGACTGTCCATTCTTACTGCTCCCACTGCTTGGAATGGCCGTGGCCTTTGGCAGATCCTTATCTGGCGCAACTCCATGGGCGTTTAGGTTAAGGCCAGCTGCTTGGGTTTTGTCCACTCCCGAATTTGTGTTTATATTAATGATTTTCATGCGACACACATCGGTAAAGTTCCAAACCGAGTTCAAGAGCTGTCCAACTTTCGGCACGCCATTGGAGCACGTGAATCCGATTGATCCGGATTGGTAAATGGGGCACTTCTTCATTATCACTTGAGCGCCCACGTTAATATCGGTTGCCACCACCTTAAAGGGCTTCTTTGTCTTTGTCCGGAATTTGTCCCACAAGTATCGTCGCTGATCAAATGGGAGGACTCCCCACCAGTAGATGTTGTTGCTGTCGGTCTTGACCACCGTGTACAGCGAGCAGACATAGATCTTTGTTATGTTGTCCGATATAAACTCGTTGAAGGAGCAAGAATTGTGTTCTAGCTTGGCGCCGAGATACCCCAGCTGCTCGTCCATCCAGGTGGCGACGCGGTTGCTTTCTGTAACCACGGAACATCTGATAAAGTTGGCCGAAATAAGCTCCACTCTTTCAGTTATGTTGAGTGCCGCAGTTTTGGGATGATACACGTTTTCCGTCTGCAAGAAAACACAAATAAATTATATTTTAGTACAAGACATTTTTATAAATAAAAAGGATATATATATTTTTTAATTTATCAGGAATGTTTAATAATTACCTCTGACTTGTAGGGCTCTGCATCTGCCCAGCGCCACTGGTATAAATCTCCGCCCTCCGACAAGGCAATGAACTCCGAGTATAAGGCGCCTATGGTCTTAAACCTCACCGAACTTTTCTCCGGCCATGGCTGCAACTCTTCCGATATCCAAATCGGGGACAGCATTGGTGATGGCTCCTTTTTCTTGGAATCTGTGCCAAATGGGGATCAGTGTCGGAAAGTATTATGGGCTCATATAGACTTACCAGCATCCTTCTCCCAAGTGTAGTCGTCTTTGCTAATCCAGCGACGTGGTCCGTAGTACTGACGATCACGCCAACGGCTGAAGGCTTCGCGGTCAGCGTTAACCGAAATTTGAGCCGATAGTCCACTGCTACCTGTTAAAGCCGCACCCGAAGTTGTGGAGCGGGTCGATTGATTACTGTCTGCGGCATTTGCATTGGCATTACTGCGTTCACTACGAATGCGATCGAACAGAAGGCTGGAAAATGGTAAAAGGATGAGTTATACAGTTTTGTTCTACGGCCTAGTCAAGTTCGTAGGGGCGTTCTTAATTCGAATGATTGAATTAATTACTTTCGAATGCTGGAGTAATTGCTAAATATCTCCTCCGAGAAAAGTCCATCTGAGGGATCAATGATGACGCTGTTGTTATCTCCGCTAAAGCCATTATCCAGCAGTGAGATAAGGTCTTCAGGCACGTAGTTATCGGCACCTTCCTCGGTATCTTCGGCTTCTTCGTCGTCGCGGGAAAGCAAATTATTCACAGCTAAATTAACATCTAAATTGGTGCGCTATAAAGAGAATAGTTTGTTATTTAAAGATCGGGGGTATTGTTATTTTGGTTGACTTACCTGTAATTCTCTAATAATGAGATTTCTGCTCTTGCCCTGTAAAACCACCTCGGCTTGGGATATAAGCTCCTCCGGCACGTAAGTGGCCGGAACTGTGACCAAGGGTCGGCTCGAGGTGCTGCCCCCGATAATCACGCCCGTGCTGCGCGACCCAGAACCCTGTCCCGTGGAACTGGAGCGGCCTGTGGCGCGCAGGAGTCGTGCCCTGGACCGGGCCATCGGTCGCGATGAGGAGGGTGCCTTCGAGGCACTGGCCGTTCCGCCGCCACCACTTGTGGAACTTGAAAGAAGCCCCGGTGTGAGAATAAATAAACCCAAAGGTGCTATCAATTTTGCTTACCATTTTGCATCTGATTTTGTCAAGTCAAGTTTCTCCGAGTTTATGGAAAAGGAAACGCGAAACGCCTTGCCATCTTCCAGCAAAACTCCAATGTGCGTGGGTCCAATGACCACCTCCCTCACCGGAATTTTCAGCTGCTCGAATATGCGATGGGTGCCATAACCAAATCTGTTGACTTTTTCCGACACTTCGCGAATTCTGTAAAAAGATTTCAATGATTGTTTTTTTAGTATATTGTTTTTTTCGTGGTCAGCAAGTCCATGCATGTTATAATAATACTAAATTCGAAACCTCCTAAATATAGGGTGCATTTATGTGGTTGGTTGCCGGCCTTGCCAGACTATCTACACTTGTTTATGATTGACAGCTGGAAAATTTGCGACTTCTGGAAGATTTTACATTACAATCCCCAAAGCAATGCCGGTGGATTGGATTATGGGTTATGGAAAAAACGATACATTTCAATACCATGTGCTGGGGGAACCGAGTTTAAGTTATATCTTATGTACAAAACGGCCATGTGCAAATATGTTGGTCACCAAATGTTTGCCGGAAACATGGACGTTCACATACTACTTCCCAACGGATCACATTCTAAACATTTAAAAGGTTCACTAAGAATTATTTATTAAAAGTGGGCAAATTAATCAGCATGTATGCACATGCACGCACACAAGCAAAAGTTCACATGTCCCACACGGGCACACACAAACCGACATACATATATGGCCGTCTTAGAACATTAATTGTGGCTGAAAAATGGGAATCGGCGAGTGCATTTCGCAAATTCTGCGGCTAATGTTTACAGAATGGCCTGGACAATATTAGATACGGCGAATCCGCCAGTGTCTGTGCTCACATTTCACGTTAATGGCCATGTACATATCCTCCTGCGAGCACATATACCTGCGTACCTACATATTTTCACATAACAAATACATGCAGCCGTACGTACACAATTACACGGAATTCCGCGTTCACATGTGCGTAATTGCGAAGCCTGGGGCTTATATTTACCTTTCAATAAACTGGTCGTCCGTGCCCGGAAGCGGTTGCAAAACAAATTGCATGGAAACCATTTTAATTTTTTAATTATTCATGTACACAGTGTCCTCGTTGAATTTTCATGTCACAAAAAGTTGATAGACTTCCAGCAGTGTGGCCGCGCCAATAGCGACACGAAATTCCATGCGGCCGATAAATAAATACCAATATATACCATCTTAGTGTTCGGAAATACTATTTATATACCATCATTGAGACTGGAAATACCATTTATATACCAATATTTTGGCCAATTTGTTTAAATGATTTTTTTAAAGTAAATTTAAAATGAAAGGCATACTATTTCAACCTGTTTTTGATTTGGTTCAGTGTTTTCTTTATTTTTTAATAAAAAGTTCCGTAAAAAAAATTATAATGAGAACAACAGTTTTTTCACTCCCCAAAAAACAGCAGTCAGGCGTTATATTTATTAAAACAACCATGGTATAGAAATGTATAACATAAAACAATCCCATTCAGTGGAAATGTTTCCTTAAATAACCGAAAATGTTATTGTTTGTTTGACCGTTAAAATATAACGGCCAATATAACGGCCTATTACATATGGTAAGTAACTTGGATGCCTCTTTAAGCCTAGACAAAAACCAAATACATATTTAAAAATTTTCAAACGAAGTTTTTGAACAATTTTTAAGAGATCAGCGGTGAGGATCGTGATAAAAATTACTCAGTGGAAAATAATATATAGTTTAAAAAATACCATTATCCGAAATAAATGACAAAGACTCCAAACCCAAAAGAATTCAACGTATTATACTCCTGAAAAATTTAGAAACTTTAATCACAAGGGTTTGTTTATTTTTTGGTAAATAATATTTTATTTAGTGGTTTCCCAGTATCACCATTCACCTGAAATAAAACGAGAAATTGTTAATGAATGTTTAAAAGGGCCAAAAATTAAGAAATCTGGAAATGAACATTTCCTTTACTTACTTACACCTGGGAGAATTTACTTCATGTTGCAATCATGCGGGTGTACCTCTTAGTAGAAGTATTTACTTTACCCTTTTTGAATTGCTGAAAATCTAAATACTCTTCGAAAGTGTTTATTTAAGTTGTTTAGTATACTAACTTATTAGAGCAGATTGAAAAAAAAATTAATTCTGCTATAATATTTTACAGAAAGTTGTATTTATTTTATTGCAATAGTGTAATTTATTTTAAAAGTGTTTTTTCTTTGTTTCTATTAAGGAAATTATACTTATAACTATGTGTATTTACAAGTATAATTTCCGAATCCGAACCTTATTGACTAAAAAACGCAGATATGTCGACAATGCATCTAAATAAATAGTATTATTGATACATTTATCGATTATGCTCACTGGCACTACTTTCATACATATTAGTAGAGTATTCATCCATTGCTAAATGGCTGTTACTTTCGACCATTCCCGAATCCATATTGCTATACTCCTTAGACACCTTATTTAAACCATCACTTCCGCAAAACGGAAGACAACCAATTCGCCCGATATCATTTGGATTGTTTGGATCTAGGGGATTTTCAGCCCCCGGAGGCATACTCGAGCAATGTTGGGGACAATTGTCGCAGGGATTTTTGTCAGTAGACACACCGTTGCCAGATTGGCAAGAATTTGGGGAGGAGGACGGATCATATTTCCGTGGCCGCCCTCTTGACAAGTGCCGCCTTTTAACAAACTCATTATCGTCGACCATCCAAAACGAGCCAAAGTCATCTTCATAACGTACAAAGCACTTGTGCAATGATAGATTCGTACGTATCGCATTCTTTAATATTTGTTTTATAAGTCGAGAGCCCCAACAAAGTTCAGAAACAGGAACATTCATTATCGGGAAAGGAAGAAAAAGTTCGTTGAGAAAAAGGTTAGTTCATTTGGCTTGTTTTAAACTTTTCCGTAGCATTTCGACCCATTTCACCTATCCTTAAATGCCTTCATTACCTAACACTCGGACAGACTTATAAACTGATGAGCAGACAGACACCATTTGGGGATATACCATTTAGGGATACGAGTGCTGTAAAAAATCTTATAATGTCATCATATCGATATAAGCATGCATATGCCATTAATATGTTTACTAACAGAGCAAAATTGTAGTAATTTGGAGCAAAGTAAGTATTAAACTATTTGAGACCCACATACCCAATGTTCATGGCTACAAAATAATTTGTGTCCGGCGAATTGGTAGCACCTGTTAAGTTGTTACCAATGCCAGCAGTGCGCTGAGGTCGTCTTTTGTAAAACTCAATCTCATCAACAGTCCAAACTGCTCCTTTCACATTCTCAACCCGCATAAAGCACTTATGAAGGGACAGATTATGCCGAACTGCGTTCTAATGGTGTATATTATCAGTTAGCATTGGCCAAACTTTAAGTTTTGTATTATCTTAAGATATAAAAATATTATATTGAATAAAACGGAATAGCTTACCTTTTCAGAGATCCCTTATATACACAACTAACCCACGATATATTTTTATGTACATGGAATAGGCATGCGGGAAAATTAGGGATACAAAAAAAGCGGACAAGCTGTAAAAGCCAATCGGACAGACGGACAAGAAAACAGACGGACAAAAGTTATAACATTTCTTAAACATCAAATTCGTACTCTAAAAAATTCTACTATAAGAGAGGAAAGTTTGAAAAAAGTCTATATTACCTTCCACGTAGCTGCATTGCGCCGAAAGTAGCAAAAGGTGTTTTGGAACCAATTGTAAATTTCGTTTAGGGTTAGCTGCTTATCGGGGGAGTCGATAATGGACTGGAATTAGATGAAAGGTACGGTAATTATGTCTCTTCTTTTCTTGAATTGTTCATTATTATAGTGTACCTGTCTTATGAGTGAAGCGTATGTGAAAGGCGGTCGCACGTCTGCATTTTTGTAAAATTCTCTATTTCGATGAATTTCTGCAAATTTAAATTCTGATTATATGCCTTCCAGAAGCACCTCGTATAACGTCTTTCATCTGATCAGTCTATATAATTTACTTACCCTGCTGTACATCAAGCCCTGCTCTTTCAAGCATGTACGGTAATCCTTAAATTAGAAGATCATATCACATCACTACATTTAATCAAGAATATTATACACTTACCACCATTTATGGAAAAAGAGTTCTTGTCGTGACTTCTTTTTTTGATCGAGCATAAGTTGGTGGAGTTGACCATTGGGAGATTAAGAGAGCTAGGTGAACTAGTTTGGCGGATGGGTCGACCTATGCTGTTAATTGTGAGGGGACTTCGGCAAAACTTTCCGTCTCTTCCGGGTACGTCCTAAAAATATGAGTTTTTCATATATCACAAGTTTGGATAAATTTTACAACAAGGACTGACCTTCCTGTCAATTTTGGTGGGAGATAAAAGTTGCTTTGATAAATACAAGTGGTGCATCATGGCCTGCAAGCGATCTCGTTCTTTTTGAAGGTGGGATTCCAGCTGGGAGACAACTTGCATTTGGACTCGTGCTTGAGCGGTTGATCGATCATCCAATCCGTGTTCAGTATTCAGATGCCTAGAATGGGGTTGGTTTTGTAACCGACATTTTTTTTGTGTAAACCCATTTTGTATATCACCTACTTGACAAATGATGTGATATCTTCCAAGTCCATTTCGCAACCGGGCCAGCGGCATATGCCATGGGCAAATAGAGGATGATAATACTTACGCATGGCGAATTCGTCATGCATATAGCTAAAATCATTGCTGCAAACTTCGTTATCTTTTGACCTTAAAAACCTTTCGGCGTCGGAAAACATGAGCTTTTCCTGCTCCGAAATGAACTCGGGAACATTGTAGAACCCAAGATCGGGAACAGGAGCCATCAAATGCTGGCCCTGCATGTGCATGTGGGGGTTGGATTCGTGCTGGGCCGTCGATGAGGATTCATCTATGCTCGAGGCCGGGGAACTGCACTTGACTACATGAGACGCAAAGGCAATCGAGTTATTCAAAAAACCCGTCGGCGGAAAACAGTTATTCTTGACGGCTTCTGTGCAAATATCTGGTATGGACATTTGGTGACGCGATTTCACGGATATCTCCTTCTGAACCGATCCCTTAAAGTCAGAATCCTTAACATCTTCAGGATATTCGTCATCATGTATCCGATGCATGTTTTTGAAACTGAAATTTATAATCATTTCGATTGAACCTTAATCTTATACTACAGAGGTCTGTACCAATTTTTACACAAAAATAATTTCCTATAAAAGCAATTGTACATAAATGATCTCTTTTATGTTGATGTTTCTAAAATGTTGGTTGTGCTGATCTAAAATTCGTAACATTTTTCATTGAAATGGATTGGGATATTTTAATATTGTGTCATTAATCGTTAAACTCCGAAACCGATTTATTTGTCAGGTAGAACATGATTGCCATGCTTTGACGTCTTCAGCTTCTCTGAAAACGATTATTGTTTATTATCCCAAGGTTTGCTTCGTTATAAGCCCCCAAACTCTCTCATCTTTGTAACCCTGATGAAACTTATCCGAAATTCTTTGTTCCAAGTTCACTGACTTGATGCATATTTAATTTGGAATTAAATATACACCAATTCAAATGAAACATCGATCAGTTTAACCTGCTGCAGCTCTTCTGTAATGATAAATGTTGTAATTAGATTGGAAAACTATAAATATATATTCATTATTATAGTGTGAGATCTCAAGAGGATTTATTTTGCTCTTCAGTAATTTGACCAAATTTACATAATGACTAAAGAATGGGCTTTAATAATGCCCTTTTATACACACAGACGGACCGACAGTCAGACAAACAGACGAATGTGCAAACGGACGGACAGACAATCAAACGGACAAGCGGATTGGAAAGCCATGGGTAAGGATGTTTTGGAAATGTTAATGGTTAGTTATAGGTACATAACGGATAAATCCACCTCTTGATCTCATAACAAGTGTTCTGAAAAAGAGGATATTACTTTTTTAAGTCAATTCCTGTAGTGGATAAAGGTGTAAGTCAATCTAAAAAAATATATTTTTCTGATATGTATAAAAATAGGAATAAAACCTGAAATATTATAGGAACATGATATATAAAAGTCATTAAATTGTTGTACATATATTTCCCATCCTAGAATGTGATAAATAATAATCATTCTTATTATTGATCATTTTCTTTGATCGGGGAATTTTAAATATTAAGGATATACATATAAGGTGCTCCTGTAAAGAAAAATAAGTATATAATTACAATATATTTAGTAACGTTAAGAAGTATCATAGTCGGCGGACTCGACTATAGCATTATTATTTGCTTTTCTTATATATGTAGGTTCTGTTCCTTTGAAGATACCTCAATGCGAGCATTGATTTTTTCAAAGGGGTAGATGCTCAGAGAAAATATTCATATTTCATGTGTCTACATATTAAAATATGTGTTTGTTGGTACTTTTTTAAAAGCGGTGTCTTAAAAAATATCTATTGCCTAGAATTCTTAATAATAACTTGAAAAACTTATCAGACTAGTCTTAAGTTTTAGGAGTACAGACATGCATATAGAACTTTGCAGACAAAAGAGTGTGCAAATTTCTATATGCATTAACAATTAAATAACATTCACTGTGGTTTCCAAACAACGATTTATGTATATTTAAAAACAAGAAAAATTTTGAATACAATTGTACACAATATTATAAAATAAAATAGATTTTGGCAACTATCTTAAGAATATTTTCCGCAGCTTCTCCTGAAATGGTACGTCTCTGATTACTGAATTTGCGAAAAAATATGTGTACACATTTTTGCGCATGCGGTTAGAAATGTCAGCTTAGGACCCATTACACCTAACGATTTGAAAAGCTTAAACATTTCGAAATCATAAAGTTTGTTTAATTTCGTCTATACTTTAAACAAAAAACATAATAATAAAATAATACAATTTATAATCCTAATACACCATACAAGCCGGAAAAGTTATGCTTTACGGTATTTTCAGACCATAATTAGCCTAGTTTAAAATCAATTATTAAATATTGTAATCCCATTTAAAAATTTGATTTAAATACCATATTGAAATGTATTTTCCGTTTTTAATTAAATAAGTGAAAATATTGGACTTTTGTGCTAAATTTTTTTATTGCAGGAGTTTATGGGTTTGTATTGGGGTTTGGAAAAAATGTGATGTTTAAAGAGTTTTCAGGACCGTTAAGGAATTCGCTTGTGTTGCTCGAGGACGGCTTAGTACTCCTCGTCCTCTCCCAGCTCGGTGGTGGAGTCGATGCCCACCTCCTCGTAGTCCTTCTCGAGGGCGGCCAGATCCTCGCGAGCCTCGGCGAACTCGCCCTCCTCCATGCCCTCACCCACGTACCAGTGGACGAAGGCCCGCTTGGCGTACATCAGATCGAACTTGTGGTCCAGACGGGCCCAGGCCTCGGCGATGGCCGTGGTGTTGGACAGCATACAGACGGCGCGCTGCACCTTGGCCAGATCCCCGCCAGGGACGACGGTGGGTGGCTGGTAGTTGATGCCCACCTTGAAGCCGGTGGGACACCAGTCGACGAACTGGATGGAGCGCTTCGTCTTGATGGTGGCAATCGCTGCGTTCACATCCTTGGGCACAACATCACCTCTATAGAGCATGCAGCAGGCCATGTACTTGCCCCGTCGGGGATCGCACTTGACCATCTGGTTGGCCGGCTCGAAGCAGGCATTGGTGATCTCCGCCACGGTCAGCTGCTCGTGGTAGGCCTTCTCCACGGAAATGACGGGAGCGTATGTTGCCAGCGGGAAATGGATGCGTGGGTAGGGCACCAAATTGGTCTGGAACTCGGTCAGATCCACATTCAGGGCGCCATCGAAGCGCAACGAGGCCGTGATGGAGGAAACGATCTGGCCAATTAGGCGATTGAGGTTCATGTAGGTGGGTCGCTCGATATCCAAGTTGCGGCGGCAGATGTCGTAGATCGCCTCGTTGTCGACCATAAATGCACAATCCGAGTGCTCCAGCGTCGTGTGGGTGGTTAAGATCGAATTGTACGGCTCGACGACAGCTGTGGAAACCTAACAGGAAGTTTGGGAGCCATTAATTAACGTATCTCTTCAAGACTAATTTCCTATGACTCTAATAAACCATATTAGTTGAGTTGTATAAAACAACACTCAAAGAATTTGGTACCCTGAGTTTTAGAAATTGGAAGTCAATGCCAATTTTTTATAAATTAACAAAAATATTATTTCAAAAAAAACTTTTTACAAACCGAACAAGATTTAGAGGGGAAATTTTTTTTTCTAAAATTTAAAAGCAATGTACCTATTTACTCATAATTTCAAAATGTATGCCTAATTATTTGACTGAGATATCATTTCATATTTAAGTGGTGTTGGATGAGCTGGTTTTCGCCAAAGACTATGCAATATGAAAGTTTTTTCTCAAGAAACTATACCTATTCTCTCTTAATATTACGATTTTAAATAAGGTCTAAATATCTGGTTTATGTTTGTAGTTATCTAATTTTTTAAATAGATGAACTTACTTGTGGGGCTGGGTAGATGGAGAACTCGAGCTTCGATTTCTTTCCGTAGTCGACGGAGAGGCGCTCCATCAGCAGCGAGGTGAAGCCGGAGCCAGTGCCTCCACCGAAGGAGTGGAAGACCAGGAAGCCCTGCAGTCCGGTGCACTGGTCCGCCAGCTTGCGGATCCTGTCCAGGACCACGTCGACGATCTCCTTGCCGATGGTGTAGTGACCACGGGCATAGTTGTTGGCCGCGTCCTCCTTGCCGGTGATCAGTTGCTCCGGGTGGAAGAGCTGACGATAGGTCCCAGTACGGACCTCGTCCACCACAGTGGGCTCCAGATCCACGAAGACGGCGCGGGGCACATGCTTGCCAGCTCCTGTCTCGCTGAAGAAGGTGCTGAAGGAGTCGTCGCCACCGCCCACGGTCTTGTCGGAGGGCATATGGCCATCGGGCTGGATTCCGTGCTCCAGGCAGTAGAGTTCCCAGCAGGCATTACCGATCTGGACGCCAGCTTGTCCAATGTGAACAGAAATACATTCCCTCTGGAAGATGATTAAATATTGAGTGAGTCATGTCGTAAATATTTAAGTGAGAAATAGAAATCTTATTCGGGATATCCGCTTTTGAGTAAATGGCTGAGCAATCTAAGGAGAAATGATTATTCGACCATCTGCCAGAAACACTTGATGACAAGTTTATAAGTTCTTATTTATCATTTAAAAAAATAATTTTAAACTAATTTTTTTAAATTTTTCCTCATGAAATTGAAATCTTCAAAACAAATGCAATAGAATGTCAATGTTAAAACTTTTGAGGAATTATTCGTTTTAGATAAGAACTTATTAGTGCATCTTCGCTTTCACTTTTCAGGACTTTAAAGGATCCTTAATTATTTTTTTCATTATTAATATCCAAATGAATCCTGCACATGAGTACTTAGTATCCTTACCATTTTAATAAATAAGTTTGGATGAACTTAAACACAGCAAATTTAGTGTACGAAAATCCTAGCACTGGTCTGTGATGCGACACAGCTGGGAGTCAACTAACCGAAACTCGTCGATACGCGTTCTTTTATAAGCCCCCAAGACATCGGTGTGTGGCGTACTATATGTGGATATGTTATATGAACTGTGCTCGCGTTCATCGACTTAAGTGCCGATTCGAACCCAACCCACCCAACCCAACCACACATGCTCAAGATGTCGCTTCTTGATCGAATTTTGTTTTCTTTTTATGTGTTTATGGATGGATAGAATTCGCATTGTGTTCCTTAGATTTTGCAGCTGTAAGATGATGACAAAGTTTAAGATTGATTGTGCGCTAGAACAATGTTTAGACTTGGCAAATGTTATTCTGACATATGAAGAAATCGTTTTTCCAAGCAAAAATGAAACTTGAAGCTTCCAATAAACAAACATATGTGTACTTACCTAGTTATTTTGTAAAACAATATTATTAACAAGCACAGAAATGGCGAAAGGAAAATAAAATAAACTGCAGAAATATTGGGGTCTTACTCGCATTGCTTTGGTGGGTACTCAACCAATTAGCCACTGACATATTGGGAGTACAGACACAATTTAAGACTTCTTATGTGCACACCCAAAATAAAATTAAAATAGTACGAAGTACAAATTTGTGAAAACATGTTCTTGTACACAAAACAAAAAGCGTTATCTTTTTATGTAAATGTGTCAGATTGCCATGACTAATTAAAACTTGGGGAATTTGATAAAAGCTGACAAATATTTGTTAAAACAACATACGAATTCCATTGAAAAATACTTATTAATTAAATGTTTAGAGAAATAAAAACGTGTAAGAAAATAACACAAATCTAAAAGAGCATTTTCTAAACATCAGTTTTTTCACGTTCGACTAAAACATCCATTTACTTTAATTTATTTTTATTTATAACTTAGATATTATAATACTGCTCACAGTAGTTTTACACTAAGTTCCTAATATATATGGTATTTTTAAATATAAGTATTATGTAAGTTCGACCAGTATAAAATTAAATATTTTGAAAATAAATGCCGGCCAGCGTTGTAATAAAAAAATTGGGAAATATTCCTTTTTTCATAACACTGGGTTAGTTTCGATTTGAGCAAGTTATACAAAATGTATTTATCATCACGAACATACAGACATTATTATGAATGCATCGAAAAAGCTGCCTTGGCCTCCTTGGAAATGAGCAATTGTTTGATCAAATTTTATTTGACTAAACCTATTTTCTGGTTCTTAAAAACATACAACAAACTTGTTGGGCTTTGCTTGACTAAATTATCTGGGACTATAGTTGCCTAGGAATTTAGTTAAAAATTATAGGTACTTGGGTTGGAATCATTGAATACATGAAAACAAATAACAATAATTTGTAAAAGTCTTTTCACTTAATTTAACAAAAACAATGGTCGTACATGAGTCACCGCATACAATTTTAAATATCCTTATATTCTGAAACACTCAATAAGGGTACAAGAACCAAATCATTTTTTACATCATTGCGTTTTAAATAAACATAATAACAACACAATCGTCTTAAATATCAAACCCAGTCTATAAATTCGTTTGATGCCAGTATATAGTTTAGATATTTTAAAACTGCAGTAAAAGTATTTGCATTGGCCACACGTAAACCTCCATTCTGCATCGACAATCAAAGTTTTAAAACCTATTAGTTATTTCATTGGATATTATATTGATTTCGTATAACTTATAATTAACAACGTTTAAAACTAACATTCATTTGGCCGAAAATAATTGATCTCTCCAGAATATTGTTTGTCAATAATAATAAAGTGGTATAAAAAGTTTATTCTATTGAGTTTCGAAATGCAGAATACAGAAAATTGTAAATCCTAATCACAGGGGCGTGTCGAAAACCCTGTGGAATTTCTATAGTCATACGGTGCTGTCGCGCTTTATCATTAATGGAGTTTGGACGGTCACCTCGTCGTCGGAAAGGTTTTGCTCGGCGGAGTGGATGCCATCGCTGGCGATTCCGATGCAGACCCTGCCGCACTGGGCCTGGTTCATGTGGTGCATGGCGATGGTTCTGCCATGGGGATGTGGCTGGGGCAGTGTGTTCGACGACGAGGCCATCGAGCTGTTGGACGCCAGCGATGGCGAGGGCGCGTGTCCATGGAGCGGCTGCGTCGGGTTGTGCCCAGTCACGTTGACCCTGCCCTGGGGAAAGGTCAGCTGGTGGAACGTGGAGGTCGGTCGCGCCCCGGTGATGTTGCAGTTGTAGTTGTTCCACACGTTCTGCGAGGACTGGCGCGGCAGAGTGCACTGCGAGATCGAGTTCGAATAGACGTGGGGCGTTACGTTCTGTAAAGGTTTAAACCAAGTTAAGTAATCTTCATGGAGGGTTCCCGATTCTTAGGGTTCTTAATTCTTAAAAAGATATATTTATTTTACTCACAATTGATATTTCTCCCACTGAACTCTGAGCCTGGGCATGCATTCCACTCCTCAGGGTGCAATAACCAATTCCATGGGAGGCTCGCAAGGAAATCTCGGCTGCTGTTAGATGTTGCTGCTCATTAACGAAAATTCCCCGGTTGGGACTCCTATTCGTATCAATGGTCGAGATCTGCTGCCTTTTCCTGATACTTTCAGCCTAAAAAAAGATTTATATATAAAGGTTAGTCATGAGAAACAATGTTTAAAGTACTCAACTTAATAATATTTCAATTTATAAGGACTCTTAGCTATTATGATCAAATGATATAGTACAATCACTTTTCAATCTTACCTGTTCATCAGGCTCAATGGATTCAGGTACCACATCTGGATTCTTTTCGTCGCAATCGTCCACCTCCTTGCTTCCGGAACTTTTATCACTTGGTCCTGGCGATTCATCTCGGGATATATTTTCATTCGAGAGTTCCTTTTGACGCCTTCTCGATGAAGCAGAGCAGGGTATTCGAAGTGCCAGAATTATGGCCAAAACTGCCACGAGCACAGCAAGGGTTAAGCCAATTGTTAATGACATCACGGGCGAAAATAATAACTCTGCACGAAGGTTATGAGCTGAAAGATGACATAAAATATGGATGTTTAGAACTAAAACTGAAAAATGGATGATTAAAACTCACTCTGTTCCGAAGTTAGTTGTTTTTCGGGCATTCGAAGCATGGCCGCATTAACTACTGCTGGATCAGATCGACCCTTTGTGTTGAAGGCGTAAATATTTAATCTATAAATGCTTCCTGGGCTTAAACCAGGAACCGTAAACTTAGGAATGGTCGAGGTAATGTTTGCTTTAATTTCCTGGAGTATAACAAATTTAATTTATTAGTTTAAGTCAACTTAGGCTGCTGTAGTTATTTACTTGTGTGTAAGAGTCCAGCAGTTCCAAGTTGAAATGTTGGGGCAAGCCGCCGTTGAAACCATCACTACAAGTCACGGTTAGCGATGTCATAGATATATTGTTTACCGTGCAGTTATGAACTTTTTCGGGTCGACCTGAAGATAGAAATAGAATAGATATAGTAAGAACTGTTAGCGATTTGTAAGTCCTTAACAATACGTACCTGCAGCGATAATATGGAAGACACATGGTACTCGCTGTTTACCAATTTTGTTTGAAGCCAGGCATAAAAGGGTTCCATAGTCCAGTTCAGTTATGGGTGTATAGGTTACAACGGAGGTGGTGCCTAAAAGGGAGAATTGCTAATCACTTTTATACTAGGCTAATAAGTTAGTATCACTTACCCGAGCGAAGAATATGATTGGTGGCAACGTCGATACTTTCGGCCGAATTATTAAATGTCCAACTAAATTCAACCTCCCGTGGATTGGCGTCCACGGTGCACATGACCTTTGCATCCTCCTGCTTCGCTATCCCATACACTTTCTTTTGGTTCTGTGCACACGTGGGGGCGTCTATAAAACAAGAACATAAAGAACATGCCATAAAAACATTAATTATATCTTAAAGCCAAAAGAAAGGTGAACGAAATAACGTAAACGCCATTATGATGCTGTTTTTATTTATGCATTTCGAAATTTGATTGGTATTTTTTGGGGTAAAAGAATTCTGCCAGCGAAAATAAAATTATGCATTCAGCCGGACATAACTAGGTTAAATAAAATCATTGCACGGAAAATTGGGTCTTTTAAAGCTTATTGAGCCAATTTAAACGGGAAAACTCCGAATTTTTGGTTTAAACTTACATAGAATATTCAGTGGAAAAGGAGCACTGATTCCTTCGCCTTCGGCATTAAATCCTACACAGGAATAGTTTCCTGCAGTGGCCCTTGTTACACCTTGCAGAACTAAGGAGTGGTTACTTATAATGATGCCTTGTGAAATGTTGTGTGATAGAGGTTGCTCCTGGAAAAATAAATAGAATTTAAAACATCAAAACGTTTTAGGAATATACCAAAACTCACGTTATGACGCCATTCGATGCGAAAAACATTTGGATGAGCCATTACCAAACAATCAAAGTACACGTCTGTTCCTTCTCGCAAAGTACTTGGATCCAGAGACGTTCCCAAACGAACATATGCTTCAGGGACATCTGAAAGCCAGGCATATGTTAGCTCATATCAAAAACCTTATTCTTAATTAAAACGTACATTGTATGTCCAGTTTCCAGCCATCTTCCAAGGGCTCAGAGGGAACAGCATGGTTGTAGGCTTTGCATGATAAATATTTCCCCGCATCAGATTTACTCAGACTGATTGAAAGAGTGCTCGTTGTCTGGTTTCCATCGCTCGAAGTCTATAAAACAGTTTACTTGGGGATATAAACTATTCTAGGCGGTTAATTATAGCAGGATATTCTTACAGTTTCTGTGGTCTTCTCCAGCCGTATGCCATTTTGCCACCAAGTAATTACGGCAGGCGGTCTGGAGCCAGCACTTTGGCACAATAGATCGTATCTTCGACCAGCAGACAATGGCTGATGTGCCCCTAGTAGTCGAATGTTTAAAGGGGCAACTAGAAGTAAAGAAAATGTTGTTTACATATCGATTTTTTATAGCACTGACGAATATATTTTTTTGTTTTAAAACCAAATTGTTTTATTTTAACTAACTTACAATTCATATCAATTTGAACTACCGCTTCGACGATGGGTGCTCTGGGATGACTTAATGCTCGGCAGGTGAGTCGGGAGTTAAGATCTTCTCGACCCAGAGATGGAAGAGTGATTTCGCACTCGATTATTTTCCCTCCCGCTAAATGAGATAGTTCGCATGGAATTTCTAGACCATCTCGATACCAACTTATGGTGGGCGTTGGGTAACCTAAAATAAAACACCATTGGTATGAATACTTGTCGAAGGCGGAGGATTTAGATATTTAGCAATACCACAAAGGCTTAAAGTTTGTTATTTTAGCGATAGGACATGACTTGAATATGCTTTTAAAGGCCCCATGGTAACCTACCTCCAATTACTTGACATTTCAGTGATACGATGTCGCCTTCGCTATATGGTCCCACCACCGTAGAACGCTCAACATTAGAGCTGTCTCTAATAATAACTTGCTTTGGTGGAGCTAAGGAAGAACGGAAATACATTTTAGTTATTATCCTTAAAGGAACTTATCCAACGGGAAACGACATGTTTGAATTGTGACTTCATTTGTTGCTTAAAGTGTTACAAAATCAATTACTCACATATGACATTGAGCTTAATTCGGCTATTTATGGTCTGCGCTTTTAGGAAATCTACTCGACATCTATAAGTTCCAGAGTCCGATGCTTGCGTATTTTGAATTGACAATTTGCCTGGTTCCTTGTCAAATATAAAATAAGCTCTATCTCCGAAGACAGACTCATCAGACCATCTTTTTGGTGCTTTGGACACTCCCGCTCGAATGTCGATGCTAAATAGTTAAAATATTGTTGTAATAACTATATCAAGGAGAAACATATAACAGTAAACTTAATGTAAATAAAAAAAAGGATTATAAACAAAAATAAGTGCCTAAAATTGTCAATACAAACAATAATCTTATAATTATATTGGTATTATTTACCTGTATATGGGAGTACCCTTATCATCTCGGTACCACAAAACCAACACAGGTTCATCACCATCATATGTTGTTACATTGCATGGAAGATAAATATTTTCACCAACCAGGGATTCGATTTGGTGAATTGGTACTGGAAAAATTAAATTCAAACATACGATTGGGGTTTACTTTTAGTTCTTAAATATCTATACAATCCATTCCTTTTCTTAAGGAAAGGTTTCTCTACAAAGATAACCTTCATCTTTAGCCGGTTGAAGTTAAGCGCCGATAAAAATATAATGTATGTCGATGCTAGCAACTCATTAACATAATCAAAGTTAAAATATAAACACAAAACCAGTTAAATATTAAGGTATTTTAAGTTGTTAGTCATGGATATTTGTACACTTTGACGAATTGACTTTGACTTTACCCCTAAATTACGCCCCAAAAGTTAGAGGGAAAGTAATTAGAGCCTTAAGTTTCGACTTACCATCTTTACTTCCGTTGTTGGATGCTATAAGATGAAGTGCGAGCATAAATAGCAGCATTAATTCCATGTTGTATGTTTTTTAAGTAGCAGTAGTTAGTTGCTAATTACATTTATTTTACGGATTTCATAGTCCACTCGTACACTTTGTCGGATTGGTATGTTTAATTGAGTAAGAAGTTACATTTTATCATCTGAGTTTTCACGGAAGATGAGCACACCAACACTCGTGTATGAACACTCAATTACACATCTACACGGGATATAACATTGTATGTATAACACATAGGTTTATATATTTTGCAGTAGTTGCTTATAACTAAGTTTATGCGTAATATGGTTAGGTATATTTATTAAAATTTGATATCAATAAACACACTGAAAACTGTTAAATTAAATATTGCAGACTCTTTGAATGGTCACGGATTTGATTTTATTTAATGAACGAGTATGTATGCGCGTATGTCTTTTCCTATGCACTTGTATATGTTTGCCAAAATTCCAGGATACACTTTACTATTGCTTATTTTCATATGCGCACGTTCGCAGGATTTGTCATGGGTATTGGGGTTACACATAAATCAATTGTATGCTTCGATTCTGAATTATTTTAATAAAAACCCAGATGGAAAATAACGAGCACTGGCAGAGAGTTATATTACTTTTCTAGCCGCGATGCGAAACTAACACGTCGAAATTCCATCGCACTACACCTGCAAACCTGGGCTAAAAAGCTTGTCGGCGGGCGCATGCGTTTCGGAGGGAGCTTTTGATGTAAACATTGCAACTATGACCTTTGTACATGTGTATGTACGTGCATCCGCTTGTCTCGCTCAATATAATCGTCCTTTTTTTATTCCAATTATGAGTGGTAATATTTCGGCTTTAATACGTCGAATTGAAACAGGATAAATTTAGAAATGGCATCGCACTTTCAAGGGTTCTTAAACCATTTATTATATTCACTTCACATCATTATAACCCTTGTCGAGTTTATTCTATTTTAAAAACAAGCTCAGAAGCCACGGAGGCGTGCAGGTCCGACCTTATAATGTACGCTAAAGTGTACATATACAGTGAAAGCTCTCCGGGCGGACAGCTGCATCGTTTCTCTCGACTCCTCTCGCTCAGATGAACGTCTTATCCTTTTTGCCGGACAAAGAAACTAAAATCTCCCGAGTCCGAGTCCGCCCAATGTATCTAGTTTCATTTCACCTACGAGTACACATATCCCAAAGTTCTTAGACGGAGTAGAGGTTCAAAGGGGGTTGTAGCTCAAAGCGTATGGGTCTTGAAATATGTCCTGGACCATAACCGTTACGCGGGTTAAACATTTCTTAACGATTCAAGAAAGGTAAATGTTTTTAAACGTAGAAAATGAGATAAAAAGTTCTTTAAAATTTAAATAGTTTAAGCAAATATAGTGTTTTTTTGACATTTCTCTTTTTATAAATAATATCCAAAAACTTAAATTTAAAGACAAATATATTTGTTAAAGGGGGATCCCAAAGAAATATTTCATAATTATTTATTAAAACCAGTAATAAAAAAGTCATAACTAATATTAAGGATATTTCTGTTAAATAATACAATTTCAAGTAACCGTTAAAAAATAGTAGGAGAAGCAGTGATAGTGATAGTCCTAAAGCAATCGATGGTACCGGCTCAACAACTATCGATGCTTCCATCGATGTTTGTCTTGCTAGTATTTTTTAGCGTGACCGTTCTTCAGCATGACCGTTCGGTGTTTCGGTATTTAAGGTATATAAGGAAGAACAAGCATTATAGTTGCTTGATGGGAATCTTACACCGCTCTAATTAAGATATTTAACATAAACAGAGACCAACTGGCACGCGGGAATAATGGTGAACGACTCTGGTCTATCGACAGTTGACGACTTGGAGCAAAAACTGAACTCGGCCAAGCAGTCGCTGTTGATCCTAAATGAAAACATTCGCCGCATTGCTGGCCGCGTCCCCAAGGATTCCCAGCAGAGGTAAGACTCTCAGCTAGCAGTTTCAAATCCAAATTATGGTGACTCCAATGCCTTCCAGATCGGAGAAGTTCAAATACACCCACGATGCCAAGAAGAACGACCACAACGGCGATCGACCTTTTCCCCGGAACGGACCAGGTGGGGTCTTCAAAGACAAGCGGCGGATGTACGAGAGCAAGAACCCGATTCCCCGCTTCCCCATCGAGGAGAACGAGGGTCGGCCGCCAAGGATTAACTCCCGGGTCATCCGGGAAATGCCCACCAAGAAGGAGGTGGTCGAGGCGCAGGGCACAGACTCCGAGTCGCGGGCGCGGAATCGCCGGATGTTCGGATCGCTGCTGGGAACCCTACAGAAGTTTTGCCAGGAGGAGTCGCGGCTGAAGAGCAAGGAGGACAAGAAAGCCGAGATTGACAGGAAGGTGGAGAAGCAGGAGCTCCAGGAACGAGCCTTGCTGAGGAAACAGAGAGAAACGCTTTTCTTAGACAGGAAAAAAAAGCAATTCGAGATCCGGCGATTGGAGTACAAAATGGCCAGAATGAAGGACTTTAAAGCCTGGGAAGCAACCATGTCGCATGCAAAGAATCACATTAGAACTAAAACGAAACCACACATATTCTTCCGGCCGAAGCAGCATTCCGCCCGGACGGAAAAGCTTTTGAGCAAAAGTAGAAGCGAGGCTGATGTCTTCATAGAATGCAGGCGCGAGGAACTGGAAGTCGAGCTAAAAAACTTGGAGAACATGAATTTTGCGAAAATGGAGGACGATAACGTAATGGACGAAAGCTTCTATGAAGAGCCTGACGATGATCACTTGGATAAGTGTAAGTAAACTGATGTTTACCAAGAAGCATTTAAAGATATCGTATCGTTTCGTAGAGTAATGAGGTGGAGTTTTCAATCCGTGAAAAGAGCCTTTAAGAAAATATACTATTTATATTTCGTTTGAACCGCGGCTATTTCACGCTAGCTTTATAATTAGAAGCAAATATAAAACGAATTAATAATGTCGATTTTTGACATTCACAAATAATTTGCTAATCTGTTGTTTGTTTTAATATACAACCTTCTATTTCTATTGCAGCATCATTATATGGTAAATGAAGTTCGTGAAAATGATTGATGCTATTTCTAGGAATATAGAATTAAAACTAATTCAAATTAATAAATTAAATGCAAACAAAATAGTTTCACTTCCGCCTATCAAAGGGAATTTTAGATCGTTAAAATTAGGGGTGAAAAGAACTCGAAGAAGAGTTGCCATTACTTGTCTACCAGAACTAATTAGCAGAACCAATATTTTTTATGCAACCCGGCTACATTTGCATTGCCCATACTAAAGTTTAGCATCTTAAAAAAACGTGCATATAGAGCGTAACAAATTTTAAGTAATGATATTATGCAATTAGTTTAAGTAAAAGCCCTTAAACTAGTTTAATTAGAAATCCCAATGTCAGCTAAATTAAAAATCTAATTTTCTTTAATTTGCTTAAATAGTTTTGGAGCCACATTTATGTATTTAAAGAAAGGTATTAATAAATTAGAAAATATTGTCTACTAGTGCGTCATCAACAAATTCATTTTACCTGAGAACAATTAATGCCAGTAAAATACAAATTCTCTGAATACGAGTGTTATGAATGTATATTTTATTAGCGTTGCGGTGATTTGAATAGGAGACAGAACGGTTTCATTGATCCATAAAAAGAATGATTCATGGTATTTTACTTTGATGTACTCTGAAGACTTTGGCATTGAAAGCTTTGAATGAGCTTAGCTTGAGCTAGGTTTCCAACATGACCGCTCACTGGTCCGTTCCTCAGCTAATGCTACGCAGGATCCAATCGGAGAAGCTACTCACCAGGGTGTAGACCCCCGGAACGGTGGTCACCCCGCACAGCGTGGGCCCAAAGGCCACGATGCCGATGAGCGTGTAGCGTCCACTTGTCCCAACAAACCGGAGGTTCCGTCGTCCATAAAGGGTCCACCACTATCGCCGCGGCACACGTCGTTCATGGGCATTCCCTGAGCGCACAGATGGTTCGGGGTGATAACAATTGGCTGCTGGAAGTTCTCGCTGAGACTGGCATAAGCGACGGCGCAGCTAGTAGTGTTCACTATAGGCAAGCGGATGAAGCGCACACCGGCGGAGGAGTTCGATGAGTTTGTCCTGCCATTATCTATAAGTATTATATGATAATTTCGATTACTACATATAGATCATATAAGTGCTTATATAAATGTAGTTAAGGGTACAGCTACAAAGACAGCAAGTTAAAAGTTAAAGTGTAACTTTAAGCCTAGTAATCGCTGATCTCGAATAATTTCGATCTGACAGTTGGTTGAAAAGTTCAACGGACCAGATATATACTAGCAAAAAAGTTGTTTCGAGACTCACTTTCCGGATTCCCTGTACTCCAACCGGCAGCAACTCCCGTTTGTCCTATCAGCCTGTTCCCGAGAGTAGTCGAGCCGTTCAAGGGTAAGCATATGGGTGTGAAGCACCTGGAAAATTGACGGGTATTAGTTATCAGTAGACCAGAGAGTAGAATAACTTACCCTCCGTGCTATCGATTCTTAGAAGGGCAATGTCGTTTGCATATCTGGGCTGATCATAGTTAGGATGAACCAGAACCCTCTCGATGGCGTAGGGGCTCGACCCACCTTCATCCCCCAATCGAACATGGGACCTATGGGAAAGCTTGGCTTAAATGAGATTACCTTAAACTCTTAATCTTAACATACAGTTCCAAGTCGCTGACTAGGTTAACCACACAATGGGCGGCAGTTACGATGTGGTTACTAGAGATAAGGGATCCAGAGCAGCGGAAGCTAATGCGGCTGTTACCTGAAAATAGAAAACCGTTGAAACTAAACATCTCCTTTATAGCTACCCTCCGAGCACAAGATGTGCGCGTGTCCCTGTTCCGGACCACCTCAGACCAAAGCCCCCGCATCGTGCCCAGCTCCAGGTCCGGGGGGAGGAGGCGGTGGTCGCGGAGGTGCTGCTGGTGGTCCTCCCCAGAAACGACAACCCTGTGGTCCCAAGCCTTGCGGCGGAACTAAGTGCACTAAATGCGGGAAGGACGGCAAAGGTGGCCCTGGAGGCAAAGGCGGTCCCAGTGGCAGGGGCGGACCAGGCGGTGGCTCCGGTGGACCCTCGGGTCTAAGGGCGCCACCGAACAACAGAGGTCCCGCGGCCCTGGGATTAGCTGCTCTGCTCTTTGCCATCGGTGTCTTCGTTACAATAAAACTGGGTATTGTGGCCAATGAAATTGGATGAACCCACACAGGACGGGATTGGCCTAGTCTAGGATCTCACTCAAGATCATAAATTAGCAAAGGCGTTGCATTGATTTGGGGAGGGTACAAATAAAATTCCAAATTGCATATCAAATAACTTCCAAGTTGTACTCACTTCGGTTGCGATAGGCAATCCTGGCCAGCCAGGGGTACTGTCCAGCAGTAGCCTGTTCACCTCCCAACAGCCGGCTCTCCACACTTATCCCACAACTTTGGGGCCTCCCTTGGACTAAGGGCGGTACCGAGGTGGTGGTGGGTGTAGACAGAGGAACAGGATTTCTTGCAATTGGTGGAGCTGGTGTTGTGGTAAACGGTGCCAGGGGAGGACCCTCCTCTATATCCTCCTCTCCCTGCCGCAAGAACCGTAGGTCCCCAGGAAAAATAATGGGCTTATCCATTGGAGTGGGTCGCGGGGAAGTCGTCTCATCGCCATGCTCTACTTGATAGTGAAAATGATGCCCGCCACCGAATCGCCGATCGAGGAACTCTGGCTCCACAGGCTGCGGACAGTTGCGTTGCTTCTCGAAGTTCCAGTAGTCGTGTAGATCCATCTCCGCTATCGAAAAATCCGAGTGGCTTTGGGAGTGACTGCGCAAGGAAGTGCCCTTGCTATCACCCCCATCATCCCAAATCCATCTATCACCCGGTGGGGCAAAACGCATCTTCCGACTTGCCTTGACCAAGGATGACTCATCGCGGTGTTGCTTGCGAGTGTGGGGCAGCAGACAAGGGGCTCGAGGCCTTGGAAGCCACAGTTGGCATCGTGCACTTTGGCGAACACTGCGGACTGCTCTCCAGGACCATGGTGCAACAGGAGACGGGCAAAAGTGGCACACTTCCCCAGGCGAATGCAGTGGCAGGCGGTGGCTCCACGATCCCCTAAAATGAGAACGGACTGGCTAGATGACTAGGCAAAAAATCACTTTCGCGGCGAAGGTCAATGTCAGCAGGGCAATCGCGAGCCAGAGAACCAACAAACCAGCAAACCAGAAGTGCCCCCGGCAATTACTCACTCACTTTATTGGTTCGGCGTTCGCTATCGCGGGTTTATTGCCCTTCGCTTAGCCGCTGGGAATTTCTAGTCACACCTTCCACCGACCTTGACCCACTTTGGGGGCTGTTCTTTAATTACCCCTCCCACTGCACGTTCGTTTCTTGAGTCTTTCGTTATTTGGGAATCCCCCGGGACACTCACCACTTAGCCACAGGATGCAGAACAACAGGGTGACGCGTTCTAGGTGCCGCATTTCGAAAGACCAAATCGGAAATTCTGAGCCCGCTGACACAACGTTGCCCGTTCAAGTGCGAAATTAAAATAAATTGGTTCAATCTCCGAGCCACCCAGCATGCATATCTTACTTCCACATCCAGCTCTATTCAGATTTCGATTTCAGCGACGACGAATCAAAACAAAAAGAGAACTCGGAAAAAACCAATTATCGGGCCTATTCAGTTTGGGCCAAAGCCAAAGAGCAGCCGCAGCAGACGAAGAGCAGCGGCAAAGCCGGCTAGCTGAGTAACCGACTAGCAGCCAGAAGAGCTTAGTGCAAAACATGTTTTCGCTAGTCGGTCGAGCTAAAGATGAAGTCGAAATAGGAACAGGACACACCGTTTAGAATGTGGAACTCTCTTTCGTGTATTTTCGACGCTTACTTTACAATTTATGCTCTTAAGTTAGTCGATAGATGAACGGGCTAAGGGCCTTAGAATGGGAAACAAGTCTTACTTAGTGGAGAGATGACTTACGTAACTAGAAATGCATCGCGTGGAATGTCGAGTTGCCGATGATGTACAACTAAAATACTTAACTACTCATTAGGCCTTTTTATAGTCGATCTGGTTTGTCTTCAACGATCGTGCCGAGTCTAAGCCACCGGGGGAACCTCTGCAGAGGCCACGGTGACGGTAACGCCGTTCTCGACCTGTTCTACAGGTTCGACAATCGGCTGCGGAGTCGGGGATAGCGATGGAGATGGAGATGTATTCACCGCAATCGTTGTCACTGCAGCTGCTGGATAATGGCCATTTACATTGCATCGGCCTGGCTATTGATATCTTCCCCGGCAGGCTCATCCACGTCGTCGTCATCAACGGGCGTCTCTTGGCTCAAGACCGCCGCCAAGCGATTGTCATCTGGTTCGGGAGCTGACTCAGCCTCATCGACCGCCACCGGGGCTGCGACCTCCGCCACTTCTGCCACCGGTACCGGTGATGGCTGCTCCAGTTCGGGGTCCCCGCCCTCTTCGCTCGTCCCATTTGCATTTAAATGCACGGCTACGTCGCCATTGTGCACGGAATGGGGCCCCGAAGCTCATTGATGATTTTCTCCCCCACCTTCGCGTCGATCTCGCTAATCTTTTCCTGCAGCATGCATTTGAACTCGATCGGCCACTTGGGGCTCCATTCACGGAACAGCTTAATCTGCGGACAATGAACCGTGAGAAAGGGGGGTAATGGAGATGGAAACTTTCTACTACTTACGCGGCACTGGAACAGGCTCATGGGCTTGTCCTGACGGATGCGTTGGCCAGCGAGTTAACCAGGCCATTCATATGGACTTCGCTGGAGTTGGAGTTGGAGGTGGAGCCCCGTGCCAGGTACTCCACGAAAACGTAGACAAAGTCATCCCGTTGCAGCTCGCTCCACTCCTTGAACCACTGGATTATGTAGCGGAACTCGCCGTCTATTGACAGATTGCTCATCGACATCCCGCTGCCGTTTGTTTATATTGCTCTTTTCCCACGTCGGTGACGCCCCCGCAAATCCCCTGTCTGGCTTTTAGGTGAATGTGGATGTGGATTAGGCAATGCGCTGCCACGGATTCGATTCGATGCGACTGCAACTCCAGACTGCTGGGTGAATGCTGGCTGAGAGCGCTGCGCTCCAAAGTTACCAGTAAAAGTAAAACCCGTTTCCGCTCTAATTTTCCCACAGCACAGGCTCGGCTTTGTTTAAGCTAGAGATGCCGCGCCTAAGTGAATGTTCTTCACGACAGGCACGAACTATGGAGCAAAAGCTCACAAATCACTCAGAGCCGGATTATATTTTAAAAACAATATCTTAACTTTTTATCTTATTGGGTGCAACTAATTTATCAGCTTTCTTATTTACTTCTTCTTAACTATGAAGCTCTCCTTATAACTAAAACAAACTTAATTTGAATAGTATATGAGAGTTACAGAAATGTTGTCCTTGATTATTATGTATGTATGTTGACCAGTAATTATGATTTCGACATATAAGTTGTTTTAAATTTAAGCTTTACCATCGTGACACGCTAGAGTAAGGTCACGTGCGCATCTCTAGTGTAAACCTACCTCAAAACAGCTGATTATCGATAGCCACCTAGAAGCTCGTTATCGATTGGTTCCACCTGCGGGGTAAGCTGAGTTTAAAGACTTTCTAAGCGGGATAATCTTTACAAAAAACGAGCGATTTCAATGTTATTTGGTCGAAGGTTACCACCTGGATACACGGAAATATCGTATATAAAGTAGATGGTAGAGGTGGAGAATAACCGATATTTTCGGCAATCGATGTTTTCCTCCAAAAACGTCGATGTCGGCATCGATGTTTCTCCACCTCTAGGCAGCAAGTAAATAAGTTTAGGAAAATCATTTATTACAACAAGAAAATGTCTTCGTCCGAACTGGAAATACAAAAGGCTGCCGATGGCCAGCAGGAGCAGCAGGTGCCGGCGGGCGCGGAGATCGTGGGCGCCAAGGAGCCGGAGTCGGATACAAATGCCAGTACTCAGGCGGAACGCGATTTTGCCGCGGCCGAGCAGTACAAAAATCAGGGAAATGATATGCTCAAAAGTAAGTACACCCTCTGCCCATCACTGGGCACGTAATAAGCGCGATTAGTGGACTGCTAGCACCCGTAACGAATTCCGGGAGTGCACTTTCCGAGTACCTCCTTCAACCTAACCTTAAAACAAAGGCAAACTATGGCTGTGTGTGATAATTTACAAGTCTCCCGGAACTCATGGGGTATAATTAGTACTATTACTCACTATGGCCCTCTCCCGCAGCCAAGGAGTTCTCCAAAGCCATCGACATGTACACCAAAGCCATAGAACTGCAGCCCAACAGCGCGATATATTACGCCAACCGATCCCTAGCGCACTTGCGTCAGGAAAGCTTCGGCTACGCACTGCAGGATGGTGTTTCGGCGGTGAAGGCGGATCCCGCCTACCTAAGGGCTACTACCGCCGGGCAGCGGCGCACATGTCCCTGGGGAAGTTTAAGCAGGCCCTCTGCGACTTTGAATTCGTAAGTAACCCCGCCAGCATCCTTGATCCATCCACTGAACGATGATTGCCTTCCAGGTGGCCAAGTGCCGGCCCAACGATAAGGACGCCAAGCTGAAGTTCACCGAATGCAACAAGATCGTCAAAATGCGCGCCTTTGAGCGGGCCATTGCGGTGGATAAGCCCGAGAAGACGCTCTCCGAGATGTACAGGGACATGGAGAACATAAGTGTGTAGCCCACTTTCCTTCTTACGAAAGAAAGATTAACATAAACCTTGTCTCGCAGCTATCGAGGATGACTACAAGGGACCACAGCTGGAGGACGGCAAGGTGACATTGAAGTTCATGAAGGACTTGATGGAGCATTACAAGGGACAAAAGCGACTGCACCGAAAGTTTGCCTACAAAGTAAGTTTATAGCCCTCAAGCGCAGAAGAGCTTGGTATAATCCTTGCCTTCCCTTCAGATACTCTGCGAGATTGATACGTACATGCGGGCTCAGCCCTCGCTGGTGGACATCACTGTGCCGGATGAGGAGAAGTTCACAATCTGCGGCGACATCCACGGTCAGTTCTACGATTTGATGAACATCTTCGAGATTAATGGCCTGCCCTCTGAGAAGAATCCCTATCTGTTCAACGGTGATTTTGTGGACAGGGGCTCCTTCTCCGTGGAATGCATATTCACGTTGTTCGGCTTCAAGTTGCTGTATCCCAATCACTTTTTCTTGTCGCGCGGTAAGTTTGTACATTCTCTAAGATGTGACAATGCTTAAATAAACAATTTCAATTGATTGAAGGCAACCACGAAAGTATCAACATGAACCAAATGTACGGATTCACTGGCGAGGTGACAGCCAAGTACACCAGCGCCATGGCCGACATATTCACGCAAGTGTTCAATTGGCTACCGCTATGCCACTGCATCAACCAGAAGATCCTGGTGATGCACGGCGGCCTCTTCTCCAATGACAACGTGACCCTGGACAATATACGGCGCATTGAGCGCAACTGCCAGCCGCCCGAAGAAGGTCTTATGTGCGAGCTCCTGTGGTCCGATCCCCAACAGTGGGCGGGCCGGGGGCCGTCCAAACGAGGTGTGGGCATCCAGTTTGGGCCGGACGTTACAGAGACGTTCTGCCAGAACAACAACCTGGACTACATCATACGAAGTCACGAGGTCAAGGATATGGGCTACGAAGTGGCTCACAACGGCAAATGCATAACAGTCTTCTCAGCTCCGAACTATTGGTAAGATTAGTCAGTTAACCAGTGGAATACCATGTGATTGTTGATCTTTTTGCAGTGATACTATGGGCAACATGGGTGCATTTATTACCATTACGGGTAACAATTTGAAACCAAATTACAAATCATTCGAGGCTGCGGTAAGTAGAGCAATATGGTACCTTTTAAGCCAACTTATAATCGCCATCGTTTCAGCCACATCCCGACGTCAAGCCCATGGCCTATGCCAACAGCCTTATGAACTGGCTGGCGTAGTCAGTTTTCAATTAACTTCAAAAGCTAAACGCATACTCCCACACACCACATACAAATTTACAAACAGCTTGAGAACCCACAACCGCAGAGCAGCCCAGCTTTAAACGATCAAAGGAGAGTCAAAGGATTCTGAGATGCTCAATAGACTTTATGCACACTGCGAGCTGCTTCACTACTTAAGTACGAGTATTGCGAGTCAATAAAGCGCAGGACGAGAGGACGGCGCGGAAAGGATAAGGATCACAAATAGAGAACAGCAATCATTTTATAAATTCAGCTATATTTGATACAGAACGAAATGTTATAGTGTATAGTGGCTTTAGAAGTCGGATGCTAAGTTTTATCGGTGCCAAGCATCTGCGGTTCCAATTGTAAGTGAAATTGAAAGAAAATGTTTGTTTATGCATAGCATTTAGTTATGGCTACCAAAACATAATATACGAGTACATATATAAAATTCTACTTCAATTTTGTTTGTTCCGAACGCTTAATTTGTGTATAAAAACAGTTTTGTTCAACCCTTGCCTTGTTTATACTATAAAAGTCATTTTTAATAAAACTATTCAAGTTAGATACCTCAATAATAATCCTCAAATTTTTTCAATCCAAAAACTATTGCATACTCTACTGATATAAGTAACACTGATCAAAGTATCCGATAATGCATAAAAAGACAACTAGCATTAGAGCCTGTAATATTAATCGAGTGAACAGAAATCAGAATAGAGCAATTGAGAAATAATAAAAACGGTCTGTTTTTTATTAATCAAGGTCGAGTCCACTTGCTATGCTGAAGCCCATGACCCCGAAGATCTGGCTAACATTAGCCTGGTAATCCTTGAGATGGGCCCGCTGCAGAAGCGTCACATAGACGAATGGTCCATTGTAAGTTGCCATGCGGTGGAAAAAATCCCTGGCCGGTGTCTGCAGTTCTTGCGGTTGGGCCTGCGACAGGTATAGCACCACCACGGTCATCAGGTCGTGCAGATGTTTTCCCTCTATCTGCAGGCCGAGTATGAAGTCCGCCAAGCTCTTTAAGAGCTTCAGCTGCAATTTGTACTCCTGAGTCTGGGCTTTTGGGGTTTCCGTACTGCTGTGAAGGCTAGCTGCCTTAAGGAACTGCTTCAACTGGGGTATCACATCGCTTAAAAGGATACAACCAAAAGATGAAAAAAGCTGCAGTTGTTTTTTAAACAACGACTTACCTGAGACTTCGTTTCAGTATAAAGTCCTTGGCATGAACGCCCAGCAAGTGCAGCAAGGTGAAGCATCGGTTTAGCACCAGTGCGTCTTTCTGCCGGAACTTTTCGACAAGTGGTTGCCACACTAGATGCACCAGAGGCAGAAGCTCGTTCTCATAGTCCGCCAGCAGTGGCATGCCACTGGAGAAGCATTCGAGAGCGGCGATTGCTGCGCCTGAGTATCGGTGGAGATGAACTTGATTACTTGACCCAGTATATCCTTAACCATTTCCACGTGGCGCGGTAGAACGGCTTCGTGGGTTCCGGTTCCGTGTCATCTGCCTCTTCGGCCTTTTCCTGAGTTGGCTCCTCGGTCATGTCTGCGTCGCCATTAAGGTCTTCCAGTAACTGCGGCCTCTTGAGCACATTCACCCACGTGGTTAGGACACTCTGCTCTTCATCCACTTGCATTGGCAGCTCTGCATTGACCTCTGCAGCAGCATCTACTTGCCAAGAGGAAACATGATTTAGGAATGCCTTGAATACGCGCAGATAGGAGTGAACATTGGTTGACTGATGCGATTTGGAGCACTCCTCACGTATGGTCTGGAATAAGCTGTCCAGGTGGGGCACATTGCCCCTTGTGCTGTATTGCAGCACCACTGTTAGAATATCCACTGCCGCGGTGCTATCCGGCGACCGTTTCAACAAAGCGTTTAGGTGGAAAGTGATGTAGTCCGTGGAGCACTCTATGAAGTGTGAGGGTTCCGCGTATCTTAGGGCTAACTGCATGGAAATGAACGCGAAACTGGCCGCCTGGTGGACAATGGTGTTACTGCTGGCTACCTTGAGCAGCACTTTGTGTAGACTCAAGAATATATGCCTGTCAAATGTGTCGCCAATGAACCTGGCACAGTGACCCACTGCATCCAAAATTAAGCAGGTGTGCAGCACATTGAACTGGGCGTCTGCAATGGTACCCGACTGGCAACCGCCTCTGTCTGTTCGTCGTCGGAATCACAGTCTTGGGTGCGCACCTCTACTGCCGATGAATAGAGGCCAGGAGTGCGTTCCTCAAACCAATGGGTGGGCTAAATAAAAATTATTGGTGTGTACATGGAGAATTCATTTGGACAGCCCGCATTTACATACCTTGCTGACCTTAAGGCGCCAAGCTGAATCCGGCTGAAGCGCGAGGTTCCAATGGTCGTCGCGAAGGATTGGTCCAGGAAAAGATTAGCCAGTACCAATCGACTTTCGCGAGCCTTTTTTCCTGGGGCGTGACCATCAGAGTTAGAAGCAGCACACACTCGTTCATGGAGGACGACCTCTGCTCAATAAGCTCTTGGCAATGATCGAAGATAAGCCGATTTAGAGAAGGCTGAGCCCCCAACATGGCTCCAATATCATATAGGATATCGACAGTGCGCTTAGAGGCGAGATACTTAAACTGGCGCCAAGGCAGCTTGGCCAATTCGGCGGCTAGGCCTTTGGAATCGCCTTCTCGAATACGACGGAGGGAGTATTCCTCGTTCAGGAGATCCCTGGTGGGTCGTGGTCAAGAGCTGTCAGCAGACAGGTGACGAACATCTCCAGGTTTTTGGGGACCAGCAGCAACAGCTGCAGCTTATCGGCATTGACGTTGCGCAGGAATCCTTTGAAAAATAGTAGCTCTGCGAACTGTTCGTTGTCCTCGCCGCGATGCAGGATGCGGGGCCATTTGTTAAGATGTGCGTCCAACAGCATTTCGGCATTCTCGTCGAAGATGCCCTGGCTACTGGGCTGTTGTTGCAAAAGAACCAGGGTTTCCCTGCACCGCAGGGCTATCTTTCATTCTCGTCCTCTGACAGGCCAGCACACTCTCCAGCACATGGACAAAGTTACCCCTTAGATTGTGGGCACAATGCTTGAGCAGAAGGCAGCACATGTCGGCGTAGTTTTCCCTTACCCTCAGGGCACTGTGTGCCCTTAGAATACTCGTCTCCACAAAGATTGGCCGGAGACGGCGGACGTGGCCGCCACCCAATGGATTGATCGAGGCTCAGTTTGCATTTGATGCAGTCGCTCCTCATTCTGTTCGGATGTGGCCTTTTTGCTGCCAAAAAAGGTGAAATCACATTTCTCCGCCATATTGTCTGTGGAGTTATTGAACAGGTTTCGGAACGCTCTACATCATAGCGCATTTTTATGAACTCCTCAGTGGTTTCCTCGAACATGATGCAGATGATGCGTCCCAGGGCTTGAATGGCCATCTAAATAAAATAATTTTACATCACTACAGATGTTTCCTTAGAGGTTTAAGAGCAACTCACCGATTTAATGGTCTCGCCCACCTTGTCGTCTTTATTGATGTTTTAAACAGCACAATAAGGACCTTGGGGAGGAAAATGAATATGGTATCGGCTACCTGACTGCGCAGTACCACATCCGCTTGATCCGAATCGTCATGAACGTAGAAAACCACCAGTAGACATTCAATGGCAATCTGGACGAGTTTTCGATACTTTTCCTGCTCTATGATCTCCAGGAGCATGAGCAGTATCTGTCCAACGACCATCGCCGTCTCCTTGACGTAGAAAGACTCTAGCACATCGGTGGTGGAACGACGCAGTGCCTCGAAGATGCACTTGATGGCAGCCAGCTTGATTTCCTCGGAGAGATTGGGTCGCATGACGGCCGACTTCGAGTCGCGTACTTGTTGCAGCACCACAACCACGATAGAGCGCAGACCCTTCTCATCCGCCAGGTAAGTTTGGGATATAATGCTGCTGAGGCAGTTCATCAAACTGGTGCGCAGCTCCTGGTTTTCCCTACATATGGAATGGATGATCTTAGGCGAAGTCCTATTTGGCATATAGAACCACTTACCCGGTTAGCTCGTCCAGTTTGATGACCAGTGGACCACCGTTTGCACCTGGTAAATGCGCATTTCCCCAAAGTTGAATCCCTCGATCTCTCGCTCCACCTGGGACAGTGTGTCCTTGCTGGGCTCCTTGATGAACCCCTCCACTGCGGGTTTCACCTTCATCACATACCGCTCCAGATGCATCATCTTAGCAGCATGTACTAAATATACTTAATTATCCAAGTAGAAACAAAACAGCGCCGAAACGAAACCCGGCAAAATCTGCAAAGGAATTTTGAACTAACAGCTGTTTCGGCAGTCACATGCAAACGCGCGCAAATGACACCCTCCCATCCACCACCCCCTACCGCTATCGAAAACTATCGATTTTTTGAATTGCGCGCCATACCACCTACACTTTTCCGTTTCTTTTTATATATTATCTCTGACAAAATTTTAAATTTAAATATTGTAAGTTGCCAAATGAAATGAAATTCTTATATTTTAATACGACGAAGATCATATATTAACATTATCAGATCAAATACTATTTAAGGCTGGCTAAATTTTTGATCTAGCTGTAGAACTCGTGTTGAGTCTCGTCCTTGCGCACGCTGGTCTTGTAACCCTTCTCGAAATCCTTGGCGTTGACCACATAACGATTCTCTCGCACCGCATGCATTCCTGCCTCCTGGCAAATGGCATTGATGTCGGCATTGGAGATCTTGTCGGGACGAGCGATTATATCCTCCAGGTCAACATCCTCGCCCACATTCATTTTCGAGGTGATTGTGGTGAAAACCAGGCGTTTCTGGCGACGATCCGGCAATGGGAACTCTATCTTGCGATCCAAACGCCGGGACGCAGTAGAGCTGGATCCAAGGTATCGGCACGGTTGGTGGCCATGATAACCTTAATGTTGGTGGTCTCATCAAAGCCATCCATCTGGTTGAGCAGCTCCAGTAGAATGCGCTGCACCTCGCGATCCGCCCCAGTCTGGGCATCAAAACGCTTAGTGGCAATGGCGTCGATTTCATCGATGAAGATGACCGAAGGAGCATTCTGCTTGGCCAGGCGGAAAAGATCCCTGACCATGCGCGGCCCCTCGCCCAAGTATTTCTGGACGAACTCGGAGCCCACAACGCGTATGAAAGAGGCTGTGGTGTGATGGGCCACCGCCTTCGCCAGCATGGTCTTGCCGCATCCAGGAGGCCCAAAAAGCAGCACACCACGCGGCGGATCAATGCCTGAAAAGGGATCCTTATAATAAGGGAAAACCATTAAAAGTGAGTAAAAGCCTACCAATTTGCTTGTACAACTGGGCATGCGTAAGGGGCAGCTCCACGGCCTCGCGAATCTCTTGTTTCTGCATGTCCAAGCCCCCGATGTCCGAGTAGTTTACATCAGGCCTCTCCTCCGGCGTTAGCATCGATATGGTGCTGTCAGCCTCCGGCGGTACCAAGTCCACCAGGCAATTGCTCTGCTTGTGGAGCGCCACCGAGGAGGAGGGCTTCAGTTGCTCCCTGTCTATGGTGGACAGGACGCGAACGTAGTAATTGGATCCGGTGGTGGAGGCTACTATGCCATTGTTCTCGTCCACCGCCTCCAGGAACTGCCCAATGACCAATGGAACGGCCTTTATGCGCTTCACCTCCTCTTGGGCGTGGATGAACTCCTTCTTCAGGTTGCGCTGCTCCTCCTTGATGTAATCCTCCTGCACCTGGATGAGCTCCAGTTCCATCTGGAGCTTCTTGTACAGCACATACAGATCATTCGGGTCGAGACCCTCGTATTTCTGCAGTGATTTCTGGTGAAATTGAGCAATTTCTTCTTTAAGCAAACGCATTTTCGTCTTGTCCCTGCAAAGTTTCGGAAGAAAAGAGAATGACTTGAATTTTCAAAAGCTAAATCAGGGTAGAGTTGAAGAGTTATCGACAACAGCTTGCTGAATAGCCTTTCACATAGGCGTAGGTAGGTACATTTTCAAAGGGGACAAAATATATTCTAAATAAAATTGTACTTCAAAATTTTAGAAGTTATTTTAATAGAAAAAAATCGTATAAAAAAACAACTATTTTGAAACAGTTAACGATAACAGCTACCTAACAGCATTCTGACATTGGGGCGTAGGTAATTCACATATAGAAGGGAATACAATTAATTGTAAAATTGTAAAAGAGTAGATGGACATAAGCTGAAAAAGGTTTCACATTAAATAAATTATGATAGGAAAACTTTTGTCACTTTCCAACTTTTGCGTTATCATGTGAATGGCAATCAGCTGTCGCGCCGACCTGTTGTTTTTCTTGCTCTTCCTTTTTTGTTGTTGCTGCCTCCGACGTGGAGCGATCTATTTATATATCTATTTTGGTTTATTTTGGAACCACATATTCTCTTCGGCATAGGAAACATACTTATATGCTTAAACATTTGACTTTCTGTGAAACGGTTAAGCATTTCATCAAAGAAAGGTGGCCAAATACCTCATACGTTGTGCAACGCCGGCTGGGATTAGAGGATTGACGTTGGATTGCAGCGGCAAGACCAAGATATATAGATTTTCCAACGTCCAAGAACATATAGAAATCGGTGTCAACACAAATATGGCCATTATGTAACGCACCGATTCCTGCTCCAGCATATTTAGCACACTAGCGACACCCAAAGACCGGATCACCATGGACCTCCTGGTTTTTCTCACGGCGGCGGCCCATCTGGTCTACACGCCCTTTACCAAAGTTGAGGAGAGCTTCAATCTGCAGGCCATGCACGACATTCTGTATCTGCGCAACAACTTTACGCAGGTGCGAGCTTTGGGTTCTATTAATGAGTCAGCTTACTAATCCTCTTCTGCTTTTCAGTACGATCACCATGACTATCCGGGCGTAGTGCCCCGCACCTTCATCGGCCCGCTGGTGGTGTCAATGATCTCCGCCCCGTTCGTTCTGCTCTTCGAGACTCTGAGCATCAACAAGTTCTGGGCCCAATATGTAGGTAAAAACAGCTTTTCCACTGGTAATTCTGGAATATTCAAATGAATCTGATCCCTTAGTGCGTCTTGTCCTGGCTGGAGCCATCTCGGTGGCCTGGTGCAACCTGCGGCAGGCTGTGACCAAGATTTACGGCGTTGAAGTGCGTCTGTGGTTCACAGCCATCACCATCTCGCAGTTCCACTTCATGTTCTACATGACGCGGCCCCTGCCGAACATCTTTGCCCTGCCCATTGGTAAATGTCAAAGATTATCTCTGCAATGTATTTTATTTAAATGTTTTAATATTTGCAGTGCTCTTTGCCATCGCCTATTGGCTGCGCGACCAGCACAAGCCATTCATCATCTGCTCTGGCATATCCATCCTAGTCTTTCGCTCCGAGTTGGCACTATTTTTGGGACTTCTGCTGCTCGTGAGCCTCCTGCAGCGCAAATTCTCCATTGACGGGTGAGGTGATCAATTATAACATACTATTTAATACTAATTTGTTTGTTTATAGCCTGCTCAAGATTGCTCTGCCGGCGGGCGTCTGCATTTTGGCCGCAACAGTCCTGGTGGACTCCTTCTTTTGGCGCCGCCTGCTCTGGCCCGAGGGGGAGGTGCTCTGGTACAACACTGTACTTAACAAGAGCTCCAATTGGGGCACTTCGCCCTTCCTCTGGTACTTCTATTCTGCCCTGCCACGAGCCATGGGTGCATCGTTGGTGCTTGTGCCCATCGGCCTCACTCTGGAGCCACGGATTCGTCCGCTGGCGTTGTCAGCTCTGCTCTTTGTCCTGATGTACTCTATCCTGCCCCACAAGGAGCTGCGATTCATCATCTACGTGTTGCCAGTTCTCAATATTGCAGCAGCTTGCGGCTGCCAGCGCATGTGAGTTTTTTATAGTTAAACTCATTAGATTAAAGTGGTTAAAATATCTTTTGTTATCCTCTCCAGTTGGATGAACAGCGCTAAGTCGAATTGGCATAGCTTCCTGGCTCTTGCCTGCGGAGCTCACCTACTGTTGAATGTCGTGATGACAATCTTTTTGCTCGTCATTTCGGGCACTAACTACCCAGGCGGAGCTGCCCTTTCCCGCTTGCATCGCTTGGAGAATGGCTCTCCAAATGTGTCCGTGCACATTTCCAACTTGGCCGCCCAGAGTGGGGTCTCCCGTTTTATGGAAATAAATGATGAGTGGACGTACAGCAAGGACGAGTCCATGAACTACACCCAAGCGGATCTGGAGTTGTACACCCATCTCTTGGTGGAGGCGAAAAACAAACAGAACACGGAAATATGGGCCTCTCTGCAAAACGATTTCGATACTCTGGAGTTTGTCGACTGTTTCAACAGCATTGGTATCCAATACAATTCATTGCTGCCGGTGCGAGTTAAGACCAAGCCTTGCATTGGAATACTTAAGAAAAAGGCACAGCCTCCAAAGGAAAAGTCGAAATCTAAGGAGAAAAAGATTAAAACCAAGGCGCCTGCAGTTGAGAAAGTAACTGCCCTGCCTACCGTTGAAGATATACCAAAGATAAAACAAGAAACGAAAATCAAACCGACGCTTCAAGCAGATCTCGATGATGACGATGGCATAGTGGCAACTGTGGAGGAGATGTCCCTAGAACTGGAAACGAATATTGAACCTGAATCTGAGGCTGAGGCAGAAGCGGTAGAAACGCCCACCAAGGAGATAAACTTCCATGAGCTGCGGACCCTCGCCTTGGGACAGTCGACCAAAAAATCACGAGCAGCTACCAAGCTGAAAATACGAAAGATCATCGAGCAGCACTACCGAGCCAAGGGCAAACAAATCGAAAACGACTCCGCGGAGCAGAATCAAAAAACCCCAGGATCCCCCGGCGGACGACCAGGATTAAGACAGTCTGTAAAATCCATCATTAAGCAGGAGAAGATCAAGGAAATGATCGAGCAGATAGCAACGATGGACCTCACACGCATCTGCGATTTGGAAAAGACATCGACAAAGGACTGTTTGAAACAAGTCATTGACAAAATAGATGATAGCGAAGGCTTGAAAACCAAATGACAAAACATAAAATATTTTTGAATGTTTTTTAAATTAAAAGATGAGTTTGTAAAAAGAAAACTAATAAAAAACACAGTAATTTTTTAAATACATTATTATTATTATTTTCTTTACTGTTTTATATTATTACAAATAAACGATTTTTAACATAAGATTGCCTATTCAAACTATATCTTTTAGAGAATTTTGAATTTCCCGCCAAATTTTACAGGCTTTTCACGGAAATGAAAAAAAAAAACACTTCTTTATTATTTAGTTATAATTATACCAAGGCAATATTAGAACGCCAAATTTGAGTCAACAGCAGTTTCTTATTTTCTAAAAAATAAACTAAAAACACTTTAACATTTCTGCGTGACTCGTGTTTATGTATAATTATTGCCCATCTCTAACGTGAACGCAACATTTAAATTAACAGTGCAGTACAAACAAACCTATTTTTTCGGCATTCAAATCCAAATTACAAATTCCCAGAAGCTGTTATCTATTTTATAAGGTGTGATAAGCCGGCAATTGCAGATTGCGCCGCATGCGCATCACCCAAACCCTTGTAATTGGGTTTTTATCGCCGGGAAAACTCCCACGTAAACAGCACCACCCACAATCATATGTTCTCTTATCACCTTCAGGTTGACCTCAGTCGAAGTGCAGAGCTCAGAGGAAAAACAGTGCGCGGAAATGGAGCTGACTGGATGGGTGAAAAACTACGAGTGGGGCCGCAGGGGCATCAACTCGGCGGTGGCCCAACTGGCCATGGCCAATGATCCGGACTTCCGGCTGAACGAGGAGGAGCCCTACGCGGAGATGTGGATGGGCACGCATGTGTGTGGCGTCTCGGTGGTCAAGGAAACGGGGGAGACCCTGGACCGGGTGCTGAAAAAGGACCTCTCCTACCTCTTCAAAGTGCTGAGCATCAACAAGGCTCTCAGCATCCAGGTGCATCCCAACAAGTGCGAGGCGGAGCGGCTGCACAAGGAGCGCCCGGAGATCTACAAGGATCCCAACCACAAGCCGGAGCTGGCCATTGCCCTTACACCCTTCCTGGCCCTGGTGGGCTTCCTGCCAGCCAGTGACATCCGAGACTACATCGACGAGTTCCAGCCCCTAAGTAAATTGATTGGCGCCGAGGCTGTGGATCAGCTCCACGAGTCACCCGATGGGCAGAGCGTTAAGCTGTGCTATGAAAAGCTGATGAAAACGGAGGAGTCGGTGATAGCCAAGTGCATTAATGAAATAGCCAAGAATTACCAGAAGGGTGAGCCAATCTGGGTAATCATCTCCTTGTAAACCCCTCTAAACCCTCTTTTCACACAGAACTAAAGTCCAACGATTTGCTCGAAGTGTTCACCAAGATCAACCAGGACTTCCCCGGCGACGTGGGCGTGCTGTCGCTGTTCTTCCTCAACCTGATTCGCCTGAAGCCCGGCCAAGCCATTTACCTGGGCGCCAACGAGATCCACGCCTACCTGGACGGCGACTGCATAGAGTGCATGGCCTGTTCGGACAATGTGATACGCGCAGGCCTCACTCCCAAGTACAAGGACGTGGACCAACTGCTGAACTCTGTGATCTTCGACAGCGCCGAAAATGAACACAAGACCTTCATTCCGTACCGCATCGATGAGCAGGTCCAGGTGTATATTCCTCCAGTGTCGGACTTCGCTGTGATTAGTGTCAACATTGACCACTCTCTGGAATCTTACAAGCTGGCAATTCAAGCCTTTGGCTCCATACTGATCGTCCTAAAGGGATCCCGCACCCTGAATCTGAAAACCCAGCAGGGAGACAAGGAGATTTTGTTGACTCGCGGCAGCATTGTGTACATTCCCGTCGAGGCGGCGCCGGAAATCGAGTTTGCCCAGTCCGAAGATTGCGACGAAGACTTCACCGGGTACATAGCAACCAGCAATTACTTTCGAGTGCCCTAAATTTCTCACTTAGCCTTAATCTTTTGTAAAGTGCAATAAATCCATAATCACACTCTCATTGCTGGTGAATTAATTTATTTTCAAATAATTGCAATTTAAGAGCTAAGAATGTAAGCTAGAGTGGCAATAGTAGCGATAAATAAGTTATCTAATCAATTGGCTATACTCGTCCGTAATACATTTAATAGTTAACGAGAAATATCTTGCGCACAAACAGGTAGTTTCTTAAACATTTGGGATTATTGCAATCAACAATTTCATGTACTTAAGCTACAGCTACGAAACTCGATCGGTTACATTCACTGGGGATTTAGTACGTATGGGTAAATATAATAAGCAATAGGTTCGAGTGCAAATCTAGAGTAATTATAATTCAATAGAATCGGTGCTTGGACTTTTGGGCTTTCGAAATACCCGAATACATGGCCTACTTAAAATGGGTTAACAATGGAGAACATAAAATTGGCTACGATATGGTTACCGCCCGTCTTTGCTTACTTTTGCTTGGCCGTGGCCCGGGGGTGCGGTGGTTCTACGAATTGTAAATACATCAATTCACATATATCCATCTCAGCAGTTGCTTGGTTTGATTTCACAAAGTTCGGTAAAATGCTCAAAAAGTTTGTACCACAAAAACAGAGTACATCATACGGTAAATCTCATAATAAAATTGTTTCCGGCAACTTGTGGTCGCCATTTGTACACGAGTGTAGTAATAGTAAGTAGTTAGTATGTTGGTTCGCATATATATAGAGTTTTGTAGAAAGTAGTTAGTTCATCCGGCGGCGTAGCTCGTAGTGCTTTTAAGTAGATGGGTGGGTACCTGTTACGCTTGCGTCTGCCAGGAGTAGATACTGGTGGCTACTTGTATATGTATATAATATATGGTATATAGTAAATAACGCAATAACCACCTGCTACGGTTTGTGCCCACAACATTGGTTCGTTTCCCTAACAAGATAGAAGCGGAGGTGCCTGTCTATCGTGTTCGCTATCGATTCGGGACGTGTCCTTTGTGCATATTTAACTCTTGAGCAGGTTGTTGGCGCGCTTGTTCACCCCGTCCATGCGAATGTTGTTGGCATCGCCCTTGGCGTTGATGCGGTCCACCTGTTTGTTCTGGTTCTCCAGCTCGGAGCCCATGTCCAGGGCCATGTTTCGCAAGTTGCCCAGCATGGAGTTGACCTGTCCCAGGTTCTCGTCCATCTCGTCCTCGCGCGCATCGTTCGTGATCCTGGCCACATAGCCGGACTGCGGTGGAGCACCCATGCCGCCGCGTTCCCGCTCGTCGATGACGCGCTGCGGCTGGCTGGCGACAATCTTGCCATCGTCGTTGGCCTTCCAGGCGCTCTCGCCGTCGTCCTTGATATTCACCTTCTTCCAGGGCAGCACGCAGATGCCGCAGCACTTCTCCATGCCACTCAGATTCTTCTCCGCCTCCCGCATGTCCGCGTTGATCCGGTCCATGCCCTCCTCGATCCGGTCCAGCTGCTCGCCCTGGTCGTCCAGGGCCACCAGCGTGCGGATGCCCGCCTCCTTGCTCTCGTCCATGAGGCTGAGCATCCGCCGTGTGCTCTCCAGCGATTCATCGGCCACCTGGCCGGACTTGAACTGCAGCTCCTGCAGCTCAGTGCGGGGCTCGGGATTTTCCACGGCGGCCATTGCTGGGTGACTTGGTGCGGCTGAGATCACTTAAGCTTTTAGCAAGTGGTTGCGAGGCAAGACGTTTGTCTTGTTGTTTTTGGGTGGGGAGGAGAAATCTGGAAATCTGACTCACGGTCGCGAAATGTAAAAATTAGCTTTTTTGTGCTGACTCAGTGTGCAACTACAGCGGATATGTAATTGGGGTGGGACTAAGCTCGATTGTGCTCGTTACGTAGGAACTTATCAACGAGTTTTAAGTAATTTCTTTGCGAAAATCTGATTTTTCACACACGAAACGCCAATTTGTATACATATGAGAATTAGAGAGACTGTGTTGCGGCGAAATCTTCCAGGAATGTGACCAGCTAACTAGGTAGTGACCAAGGCTTGCGTCTATGCTAGCTGAAAATAATTTTATTTCTTGTAGAAATATTTGTGATCTAGTAACTGCGCTGATATTATTCCTTAAATACAAAATAAATAAATCTTATTCAACTAAAATTTTCAACTTGATAACATCCCTAGCTGTGCATTGAATAGTTAATAATAGTTTTGTTTTAATACCTCGAGGCCGCCAATTTATAACAACGCCGTTGCCATCTTCATTGCGCGCGCAGTGTTGAAAAGTGTGTTTGAAATATTAACGCTTTGTTTTTCGGTACAGCGTCGGTCTTCAGCTGCCCCAATTTTCTAATAACTGGACGTGTTCATTCGTTTTTAATTTCCGCGTGGCCAATTGGGCATAGCATATAACTAGTCATGGACGATTCGCGCAGATCGGTGGCGGGAAAGGCAAGTATATAGTAGTTCTAGTGGGTGTTCGTATTCCTCCGCATATCTTAAAACTCTGAACCCGTTTGTCGTGGTCGTGCTAACAATTGGATTCCATTCCCTGCAGATCGACGAGAGTGTCTCAATGTACCTATCCTTCGACACCGACGACACATTGTCCAACGCCAAGTGGCAGTCGGCCATGGTAACCCAGAGCAGCCAGATCCTGGAGGTGCACACCAGTAAGTTGGAGGCTATCGATGACAAGGACCTCAGGCGCACCGTCCTGAAGGATCTGCAGCAGCTGACCATCAGCGAGCCGGACCAAAACTCGCCACTCCGCCCCTTTGACAAGAGCGCTCTCAACCGGCACAACGCCCTGTGCTCCACTCCCTCCAAGGACAATGCGTCGATGGATGCGCAGCTTCAGCAACCCCAGATCATGACCATGGACCTGACCCATGTGGAAGACAAGGAGAACACCCACCCGGATGGCGATACTCATGCTGGCGGCGATAACTCCACTTTGTCCAGTTCCGTGGACGTGACCGCCAATACGGTGAAGGCCAACACGCTGAAGATCGAGGACGCAACCATGGACGATGTGTCCTTGCAGGAGGGTCCGAAGCCTCCGGCCCCAAGCCAAGTGTATCCTTTGAGTGCCAACGTGGTGCTAGAGAATATCACTGAAGGTGAGTTTGTGCGTTTAGAAGATTGGGCCCTTTTAACCATCTTAGTTTGCAGTTTCCAACGAAGACGTATCCATGATAGCCTCGCCTTCAACTGAAAAGGAGGTGGCCCAGGTCACCGAGGTAGTAAACGAAGTCTCGGAGCTAATTGCCAAGGCTTTGAAGATGTCCAGCGACTCTGTGAAGCCATCGGCCTCCAAATTGAAAGTGGAGGTGGGCAAGAAGAGGCAGTCCATGACCTCCACGTACTCGGGACCCCTGCCACGCCCTCGACGCTCCTACATGCCCACCGCCAGTGCAGAGACGCGCACCTATTCCTTCAAGCAGCGCATGTCGGTGGTGGTTAAGACCACGCTCAATAGTCCAGCCCGCAAGCTGAGTGCGGGTGGCGGCCTGGCCGTAAGCCGTCGCAGCTGCCTGCCCGTCTCCAAGTTGACCAAGGGCACCAATCGCAAGTCACTCGCTGTGACCAGCAGCCGTTCGCCGCCGAAGATCACCACGAAGGTGACCAAACCGCCAGTCAAAAGCATTCCCGACTGCGTGTTCAACTGCAAGAACTGCGGAGCCACCTTCCGCGTTAAGTCACTACTCGATATGCATATGCGCATGCACGACTTGGTGGAAAACGGACCCAAGACCCTGAAGCGACTGAACACCAATCCACCACCGGCTGCAGCGGGCGGCTCTAAGAACCGCTGCAAGTTCTGTGACAAGTACTTTGCCTTGGAGCGCGCTTTGCACATCCATTTGATGCAGAACTGTGACAAGATACCGCCAGTCGAGAAGCGCAAGCTGGATTTCACAGAGTTGAACCACAAAAAGAAGGCCCAGCTGCCAAAGATCGGGGCTACCAGTGTGATCAACCAGCCAGCGCCAATGACAATGCCGCCGAAGCCACAGCACCGCATGAGCACAATTCCAAGAATGGGTAAGGTTTTATACAAAACAAGCAGATCACTTAAGTGAACCGAAATTTTTCAAACTAAATAAGTTTTTTTTCTAAGCCTTGCTAGCTCGAAGTTCTTCCCAGATTAAAAGTAATATTTTCTGATTAACAGCTTCCTCGAATGTGCCCCAGACGATGGCCCCACCATCCGCCAAGAAGGTTCCCAAGAACGTCGCGCATGCCGGCGTCTATCGCACTCCCACAAAGACTGTGCCCTGTCACATTTGCAAGCAGTCCTTTAAGAGCATACTGGAATTCACCAAGCACAGCATGACCATGCATGCCAAGAGCCAGCTGAAGAAAGTGACTGGTGGAGAGGACGCACAGAGTGCTAAGGATTAAATCAAACGATTCGTGTGTAGACTAGTCTAGGTCTAAGTTAAATGTACTTTAATCGTTCCCAGTTTAAATGCACATTAACATAATCACTTGCTCTTCTTTTCGGGCGGTGGCTTCATGTCCACACCCTCGGTTTTTATGTCCAGAGGTCCTGTGGCATTGTTCAGTTCGGAGGCGTTTCCCCCTGCGTTCACGTCGTCGCCGCGGCAGCGGCTGCTGGAGATTCTGCAGCATAGGCGGTATGGGTGGGGGAAATTTACGCAGTAGTTCGGCGAGCAGCATGTCCACACGCTGCTTCTGGAACAATGTGCCGCTGTTTTCATCCTTTGCCGCGTTGGCGTCCTTCTTATCCGTCTTGGATTTATCAGACACTACAAGTAGGATGTTTTATTAGGTAAAGGTTATTGTTCGGTTTAAAGTGATCCGAAAATGGCGATATACTTATGTACAATCTACGTACAGACTTTATTGGAGGAGAAATCCCAGGTATAGCCCTTATTGGGATGGTAGCGAGCATAGCTGCTAGCTTCTCGAAGGCTGATTGCAGGTTGACCACTGTGTTGAGCTGGAAACGTGGCCATTAAGCAGAAGGTTGATCATCGAGGAATTACCTACTATTCGGGCATTGATGACGTTGGCCAGATCGGGCGCCTTGTAGACGGTGCCTCCGATGATGTAGTAGTCGGCTATGGGTGTGGCCTCCGAGGGATTGTGCCGGTGCTGTTACGGATGACATAGAGGATAGGCTCCGCGACGTGCAGCAGGATATACTCCAGGCCGATCATGTTGCTGGATAGGGAAAGGGGGGTTATTATCTACTGAATTATATGGTGGGTTCCACATACTGCAGGTGCTCCGGACCTAGGCGCTGCATCCGCACGGTCTCGTTGTTGCACATGTGATCGTAGAAGGGATTCGATTTGCGGCAGAAGTAGTCCATGACGCTCTGCGGGCTCAGGGTGGCCATCATCTGGGTGTCGTGCCAGGAGAGGCGCAGGTGGTCGTTGGCAATCTGTCGGCTGGCCATCGTGGACGTGGATGATGCACGTGCTCCTCAGCGGGACGTGGATATGTGGATGTGGGAAGTGGCTGCGAGGGCCACTGCAACTGCACCGATTTCTCGCTTGGCAATGACAACGACTAATTTGTGGGTCAATGACGTTGAGAGCGCTTCTTTTTCCTATTCCTATTCCTAGCGATCGCTTTGTTTACAAGCTATTTTCGGCCGCACGCTGCCAATTGGAAACTGTCGGTGGCACTTTTTTGATTTATTTGTTGTGTAATAATTAATTTAGCAGGCTGCGGCGCACGCTGCTCCCGCTCGGCCCACTCCACGTTAATACTGTAAGTTTTTGACCGGTTTCCTATCCTCTGTGGCGTGTTTTTATTGTGTTTTCTACTTGTGTTTTTGCTTCGCGCTCGTTAAAAAAACCATTTTGTTGTGATTTTCGCTTGGCCAGTTGCTTGCGCTTTGCAACACTGCTTCGCTGGCTGCCATAGTGCTGGTTAGTGTGCGAGCAACGCCGGGGTGGCAGCGCTGTGCTTGGGACGGATAAGAAGAAGCAGCAGGGCAGGCGTATGCGAAAAAGTTTAAAAATAAACAAATTCCGTTTTAAATCAAACTGATATTCAATTTTCCGGGCGCGCAGTCAAGTCGTAGCAGCCAACACACACACACACATAAAGGAAAGTGAGATTATTAAACAAAATTTGCGCTCTCACACGGAACCTCTGTTCTTGGACGTCGGCTCATCAATATTGGGAACCATATCAGTTCGTTCTGTTCACTTCGTCGTGGCGCACGGGAATCAGACGCCCAGCAGCGCAAAGCTCTTGCAATGGTAACCATATCATCTATATCTACATATATCAGTTATTTCGCCAGTTACCGCATCGACATTGAACTCCAGACCTCCTGTACATAGAACCACCCGCACAACAACAGAAACTACACCTCGCCACCCACTCATCTGTGTGTGCATATTCGCTTATGAGCAGTGCCTATACCAGTCAAGGTCGTACGATTCTCGGCCAGGCGCACATACGAAAACGTTCTTTTTTTACGCCTCACCTTGATTTTCAACTATATGTTCGTGCGTGTGTGTCTGTGCCGTTTCCATGGCTGCCAGTCTTTGTTTATTCCAATTCCACCTGGGATATCTTGAAATCCGCTGTAAATAACCGCCCAAGTGTTGTGTGTGCCAGGATCAGTGTTGGCAAGGCTACTAGTTTTTGTACCTAGGTTGGGTACAAGGTACCTATTATGTTTGAAAGATAAAAGTCCCAAAGAATCATTAAAAATTATGAAGAACTATAGAAAATGTATATCGACAAGGTTAAAATAAGATCCAAAATCTTGAAGCCTATAAATTTTTGAAAATATCTTTAAGAGGATAAAGATAACAGAATGTTAATAATGTATTCAAAAGATAACTTTTTAAAGAATTTAAAATATAACTTTAAATGTTAGTTAAGTTAATAAACTTAAATAACATCGTATAGATTTTTATTTCCCATGGAAACTAAAAGAAGCTTTAAAATATACTTAAAATCTATTTATAAACCTAAATGAACACGAGTAATATTCGTGGGTACAAACATCTATGTACCCCCAACACTGGTCAGGATGATCTCCGTTTCGAAACAACTCAATTCTATTCTCTTCTAGATTGTCGCACACTTTATAGGCTCAAGCGGATCCCTTCCAGATCCGAGCCACAGTCCGTTTCAGCGAAATGCGCTACATAAAACCGGAGCCGTACTATGAAGTAAACGATCAGCAGAACCAATCTCTTCAGCCTCTAAGCCCAAAACCCCTAGAAACAAACAATCTGACCATCTACCATTTACAGGGGTTACCACCATTCAATGTCAGCGGCAGTCCGTTTAACGTGGTGCCCATCCACAACTACCCGGAGCTGATGAAGGACACTTGCGCCCTGATCAACGCCGAGTGGCCGCGTTCGGAAACGGCGCGCATGCGCTCCTGGAGGCCTCCTGCGACACCCTGCCCTGCAGCTGGTGCTGACCACTGAGGGCATGTGCCGTGTGATCGCCCACCTCAAGCTCAGCCCGATCACCTCGAAGAAGAAGGCCTGCTTCGTGGAATCCGTGGTGGTGGACAAGCGGCACCGCGGCCAGGGATTCGGCAAGCTGATCATGAAGTTCGCCGAGGACTATTGCCGCGTGGTGCTCGATCTCAAGACCATCTACCTGTCCACCATCGACCAGGATGGATTCTACGAGCGCATCGGCTACGAGTACTGCGCTCCCGTCACAATGTACGGGCCGCGCCACTGCGAACTGCCCAGTTTGCAAAATGCCAAAAAGAAATACATGAAGAAGGTCTTATAGACATCAACGCCAGTAGTAGTGGGCTTAGCCAAATTGGGCCGTGCCGAGTCCGATCAGAGAGTGGCAGTGAACTAGTCAAATTGGCAAACGCTTGAAATTCTTTACGGGTTATACCTGCCAGCAGCTGCTCCGAGCCATAACCTGCGGACGCCAGGCAGTCTGCCAAATGCAAAGTTGATAGGATTGCCTCGTTTCCGTTCCACAGGCGAATTGCGAGGCGGCAAAAGCTTTTAATTCCATTACACCGATAAGCAAACATTCACCAAACGCTTGTGTTGATTTTTGAATATTACTTTCCGCATGTATTTTGTAAACTTTTTGGTTCTTTTTGTATGACAAAGGTGACCCCGGGCTGTTCGGTACATGTATAAGGCTAATGTTAACCTAATCCTAAAACTGTTTAGCTATTATCGTTTGTTATAGTTTTGCTCAAGCGTGTGCGTAATTGCTCCTAGACGAATATCTACCTGCCTGCGATGATAATAAGAAGCTCAAGTATCTTCCAACGAAACATAGCATATAGACAACATATCGAGCCTTAGCATTAAGCACCCAACGAAGGCAATAACTTCCAATAAAACGTGTAGAAACTTAAGGTCCCATCTGTTGTTGTTCCTGGCGGAAGTGGCGACGACGGAAACGCCTGTCTGGCGGAGATGAGCGATGTGCTGCGATGCATCCAAGCGTCCACCTCGTGCGGCAGATGACAAGTTCAAGTTCACGGCGGCGACGTCTATAAATTGATGTTATTTTTGCGCAGCCAAATTTGACGGGGGCTCGGTGCCCAAATGGTTAGTGCCCGCCCAGCAAGCGTCATGTTAGTGTTACAGAAATAAACCGCAGTGATGTAAGGCAGATAGAGATCGCTCTCTCTCTCGGCTGCCAGAAATCCGACGACTTCCCCTCGCAATGGGGCTGTAGCCATAGAGACTGCAACTAGGGTGCGGCGTGCGGCTCTCCGAAAGCGGAAGCTGTTGGTTGATCTCTGCTGGCTTGGCCGGGGCACGGTGATCTTTTATGGTTACACATTTTTTAAATACCTGCCTGGCGTTCGGCGCGACAGGTGCTAATGGGGCGACATTTCAATTGTCCGTTGCCAAAGCGAATCCGCACGTAAATGCAATTAAATTCGTATCTTCTAAAATGGAAAGTTTATTGTGCGCTCACATTACATACGGTATGTAGACATTTGGCCGATTAATAGGACTGCGACAAAATATCAAATAAATTTGTACGTCTCCAATGATCAGTTGCAATTGGTTCGAATCCCCATGGATGATGGATTGTTCTAGGCACTTTTGGGTGCCTTGCTATGCCGCACACCTTGCCGTAGTGCTCTGGCTGCTCCAGACTGTCGATAATGAACTTTCCGAGATCGTACTTGGACACCAGGCGCCCAGGAGCTCATCATGCACCACGGTGTAGCGGTGGCCGGTCATCGGCGATGTGCGGCGGCAGGATGGCAATCCAGTCAGACCGGAGGCCTTGGTCAGGTCCAGCATGCGCTGGTGCTCCTCATTCAGGCGGTGGAACACGGCGGGCACCTCGTTGAGCGGGCGCAGCAGGAACGAGGACATGACGATGGAGAACTTGGTGAGCTTGGCCTCCTTCATGGCCTTGATGAGGTTCTCGGTGCCGCGGGACAGCTCAGTGGTGGCCTCCAACTTGTTGCGTGTGCCCAGAATGACGGCCACCGCCTCCACGCCTCGATGAGGCGCTGCACATCCTCGTAGTTGGTCACATCGCCCTTTACCAGTTCAACTTTGGACTTGAAGCGTTCCGGAACGGTCTTCTCCGTGCGATAAAGCAGTTTTACCGAAAGGCCTGCCAAGAAGGGAAGGGATTAGTGGGGGTCTTCGACCTATGGGGTCACCTACCCTTCTCCAGGGCGCGATCCACGGCGCACTCGCCGGTCATTCCAGTTCCTCCAATAATAGCAATGCGTTGCATAATGCGGCTGTTCATAAATCCCTGGGAATCGAATGCGTTTAGTCCAGTCTTGGGTGTGCAAATGTGCAGTCTCACCTGTGCTTCAGGTGCTACTTATCTATCAAAGGTCCAAATCAGAAGTGAATCCAGCGATTGCTTCGAATTCTCACCTCACCGGCTGATTATTCTACCTCTCCCTCACACGCATAAAGCAAATAAATATACAGTGATCTGTCTAGTGAGTGAACTTAGCTTGTGTGAAAGTTTCCAAGAGGTTACAAGATCTTTATAAAACCTTAAATATTTACATTACACTTACATTTAAAAAGTTATTATTTTTAATAGAAGCCTGTTATTATTGTTCACTGCATCGAGTCACCACTGTAAGTGCAGTACGAAAGGTATTTTTGTATAGATTACTGACAGCCCTGATGATAATGTACATCATATCTGGCGATAACAATTTTATTTACAAACGTTACTGCTCATTGTCATGGTGATTAACATTAAAATTAAAACGTATTATAGTGCAATTTTAAATTAAGGCGAATTTTCTCAGTCTGGCAACCTTGCCCGCTCCGTTCAGTGCTGTGAAGTCCGGCGCAGTCAAAAGTTTAACCGCCAAGACGTTACGCATGGGACTCCGATTCCTCGGAATAGGGATTATCTGCCGGGTTTTTGACCCTCCTCAGCGTTATTCCCAGCTTAAGTTCACTTAGGAAGTCTCCACCGACTGGCTTACGTTCCGGACGCGGCTTAATACCGCTTATGGTGGCCGCCTTCTGATCCACTTTCTGTAAGTTTCAGAAGAGGATTGAGTTTTCTGGTATAATAAAGCTTAATGTATAATACCTTGAGTGCTACACCTTGTCGGATGCTCGCCAGAAAGGCGTCCCTCGGGTCTCCGCCAGAGGAAGCAGCTGGAGCAGCTTTGGGTTGTGACATCTGCATTGGAGGCGGTGGTGGAACTCCCGCCAAGCCACCTGGTGGAGGTGGGGCGGAGGAGGTGCTCCTCCCGCAGCGGCAACTGGCATTGGAGGCGGCGGCGGAGGAGGTGCTCCTGCAGATGCCGCAACAGGCGGCGGAGGAGGAACTGGAACTGGCACTAGGAGCCCTTGTGTTATGCACTGGAAGAGGAGTCACATAAGCAGGGGGATCCTCGAAATCGGCTTGGCTGGAGGAGCAGGAGGTGCTGGCTTGACAACTGGCGCCGGCTTGGTCACTGGCGCATACTGCACTGGGGACACGGCATACAGTGATCCACCGGAAATCGTGAATTCGTGTTTGGCACTATTGTTGGCTTTGGAGGCGCTGGCGGCGGGATGCGCATGGAGCCCACCTTTCGCTGCGGCGCGATGGTGGCATAGATTTCATTGGACACTTTGGGCGCAGCCGAAGGACGCACTTGGTGTATATCAATAGCCGCTGGATAGCCATGTGTGTTCTTCGCCATGACCGCTGACGGAGGCGGCGGAACCTTCGGTCTGTTCACCTGCTGCTGCTGGACCTGAACGGGAATCACCGTTCCCACTTCCGGCTGTCTAAAAGGCGTCGATGCAGCAGGTGGTGGACCATTCAGATCCATATCTGAGATGTCCACAAACCGAGATGTCAATGAGGCGTAGTTGGAGAAGTTTGGAGCAGCCGTAGGCCTGAAACGTTGGCCATTGGCGGCGGTGGAGGCGACGGCGGAGGAGTTATCTGGTTGTTGGTGGAAATGGTGGCATAGAGTAGCGGCCTGTCCGTTTCCTGGACTCTTGGTTGATCCTGGATATCACTCTTTGATGGCTGAAGAGACAAAAGAAGGTATTAAGAGACTCGATTCAACTGCAATCACCTACCATCCATGTAAAGTTGGAGTGAACAATTTTCTTGATCACATCCTGTCGTCGCATGTCGCTGATGTCCGCTCCGTGATGCCCCGCTCCATCATGTACTTCCTTAGCACCTTGTCGTTTGAGTCGGCGTTCAGGTCAAAGGCATTTCGCGTCCGATCCCTTGTCACATCGCCGGAAACATGCTGGAAGTTGACTGGTCCGCTAATCTCGTACTTGGAACCTTGTTGCTGACCAGGACGCTGGTGGCGAAGCTGGGACCCGCCAGAACCGCAGAGGGTGCGCCCGCATACCTGTCCAGGCTGTTCGTGGAGGAGGAGCTCTTCATGCCGTCGATACTTGCGTTGGTGCTCACGTTGTCGGCGTAATAGGGAGGTGGACGAACTGCAGGCGGTGGATGGGCGAAGACGTCGGTGCTCACTTGCATGGAAGGAGGCTGGAAAGAGAAGAAACGGCTGCGTTCAGGACTAGGCTGTGCATCGGGGATCACTGATGTAACTGATGCTGATAAGGAGGGATGCTGCAGGACATTACCACCCAGTAACCGGGACCCTTATTGCTTCTAATTATGTCATAGACGTAGGCGCGCCGCATGATTGCCGGCAGACGATCGAGGTCGTCGGACAGGTTGGCCTTCCGCAGGTACAACTGGAGCATTTCGTCGCCGCCCTGGCCCCGCAGATCGAACGTCTTGCGGAAGTCAATGGCCCGGCCCTCCAGCTGCCGAAACTCCACGGGCTCGGAAATGTAGGCGTATGTAAGATCCTCCATGGCGCTGGAAAAGCGGATACGTAGTTGGAAGCTGCGTTAGTAGGGCTGCAAAGGAGGTTTCCGACCACTGGCTTTGTCTTGAATCTCGCCCCGTAGCCGCTGTGCGTCCACAAAGCCCCGCGGCATTATCTAGTAGCCAGTTTGCAGATAAGAATTGCTGGCGCAACTTGGGTTTTTTATCAATTTCGGATTCGGATCGCAGTGGGCCTTCGCCGCGGTGACTCATCGCCAGTTCCAGTTACCAGGTAACCCGGCTAATTCAAAGCCCGTGGGGGAGAGCAGGATCAGAAGGAGATCTAGATCTAGAACGGCAGCAGGCAGCGAGGATCATCAAATACCAATTACCGTGTGCACCGAAGAGCTGTATGCAGGGATTCTGCAGGCCTAGACTGGACAGGATTGGATTGGCAGGCGTTTGAACGGCACAGAGAACCTTGTGGGACTGATTAACGACGGCGGTATGTCATGTTAGGCACTGCGTTTACTCATTTCGCGAAGCGCCTTATCTGGAGCCGAGGCGCTGGAAACTGATAACTGGAGGCCAGTAATCACCTGGGCCAGCGACGCCGACTCCGACAGCCTGAGCCAAAGGAAAACATAAACAATCGAGTGGAGTAAACTATATTTTGGTATGGAGGGCTACGATATGCGATTTGGCTGTCAATGTCTTGCCGTGCAGGTTGGGTAAGTCCAGAATCAGGTAACTTACTAATGACTAATGTCTGCAAAAAGCGGAAACCACGTTATGGGCTATAATTATCGCATTCCAAGAGAAAGCACCTTCGGCTATAGAGCTTCCTGTCTAAAAATATGCGTGACGTTAAGATCCCAATTATACATTTGTTTAATCTATTTGAATGATCAAATACATTACAAGCTCAACATTAGTATAAGCATTACTTTCCTTGTTTTATAATAAAGATCTTATCTAATGTAAGTTGACAAGCCTTTTTTTTGTCTGTCTTTAAAATATACTTTAATTAAAATCAAGTTTAACTGAGTTTGTGTAGGGTCTTTCTGTAAACAAAGAAATCATCGATCATTCTAATGACATTTATAGGTATAAATCGTTGGTTTTAATGGACTTATTATAATTAATTTATCAATTACTTTATCCTTTAAGGCATATGAGAAATAGAAGACCCTGAGTTTTTCTACTCAACAAATTTTGTATTAAAATAGTAACTAATTCTGCTAGTTTTTTAAAGTAGTTTCATAACTTTTTCAGCTACGCTTCCGAATCGGAACTTCCGATAAGAACCCCTTCCAAACTTTAGCTGTAGTAGGAACCCTGTGGAGTTTTCAGTTGTCATAGAGTTTACTGTCAATCATGTTCATTTTTTAAGTCGACGGAGAAAGCAAATTTCATTTCCCTACTTATCAGCAGCCGGAACGTTTCGTAAAAATTCTTAACAATTTTTTTATGCTAGGAAAATTTATATTTAGTTTTTTTATTGAATCTGGCCAACTGCGCATGCGCAACCTGAATTAATACCACTCAATAGCATTTTTGAGAGTTCTGCCAAGTCAACAGAACTACCATTAAACATGAAGATTAACATCACGGGTGAATATACGCTAGCGGAGATCGAGGTGGAAGTGGACACCGAGTTGAGCGCCGAGGACCTGCAGCCCGGAGCCACCGTGCTGGCATCTAACGAGGGTGATGGCGGCCTGGAGCAGATAGTCAGCCACGAAGATCTGTCCAGGTTCTTTACCGTGGCGCCGGCGAGTGCCCTCCCCATGCCTACGGATGTTGTGGTGGAGCGCACCCTGGCGGATCCAGCCCTCAAGCAAATCCTGCAGGAGGCTGACGGCAAGAGAGGCTTCGATCCCAAGGCGGAGCAGTTGAAGATTCGCGAATTTCTGGCTGGGGTTACCAACAGCAAGATGACCACTGAGCAATCGGTGTTCCAAGGTAATCGTATCAGATATATATTAATATTATATCACTCATCTTGCCCTTTAGGATCCCGTTCCAATTCCTCTGCGGCTGCTAGCAGCCGTATAAAGTGTCCCCAGTGTCAGGTCTACTATGATGCTGTTTCCTTCCAGAGCCACACCTGTGAAACCGAAGTCGATCGGAAACCTGCTGTAACAGTCACAGTTGCTCAGCAGGAGAAGCCCCCTGCTGTCCCCACTGTAAGTGCTCCTCCCGCTCCGCCCAGTAAGCCAGGCAGCAAGCGTGTGATCCTGGAGAACCAGGTGCGCCTGCGGCGCTACATGAAGGATGAGATGAAATACGACCTGGCCACCGGCGTTGATAGCTCGCGCGGCAGGAAGTCGGGGAAGGGTCCGAACGAGTGCACCATGTGCGACCGGAAGTTTGTGCATCCCTCTGGATTGGTGCGCCATATGGAGAAGCACGCTTTGGACATGATCCCTTCTCAGGCCAGCTTGCAGCCATATACAGCTCCGGCTGCCGGTTTCCATGTCGTGGTGAAGTGCAACATCTGTGGGCGCATCTTCTATGATCCGCTGGCGGCCTTGGAGCACGGCTCCATTCACTATCCGGAGCATGAAGAGCTGTGTCATATTCCGGAGGACCTGTATTCCTCTGGCAAAAAGGATTTCAAGGAACTTCTGCTGGAGGGTGAGATGCTGCTGGCCGGAGAGCTGACAGTAACGGTGGCCCAGCAAAAGGCTGGCCGTCGGGAGAGGGAGCTGTTCTCCAGCCTGATCCTGGGCAGCGTTTTGCAGTGCGAATTCTGCGAGTATATCTTCGCTGATATAGCCGAACTGCTCGTCCATTCGGCCTCCCATGTGGCGGAGCGGCGCTTCGAGTGTACCGCCTGCAACATGCAGATGAACACTGCGAAGGAGGCCAGCACCCACTTCCAGACGGACTGCATCTTTATGCGGGAGGCCATACGATCCCTGAGTGTCACCCTAAGTCGCCACTTTGTGTGCAATGTGTGCGAACTTAAGTTCGCCAACACAGATCTGCTCCAGGAGCATCGGTAAGGTGTTTGGATAGGCCTTAAATCCTGCAGGATAAGCATATAGTTCTTACGCCCTCCAGATACACCTCGTACCACTACTTCCCCCGGCTCAGCCAGAATGGTAAGAAGCTGCTGCTGCCTTGCGAATTCTGCGAGGTCAACTTCGAGTTCGCTCACGAAATCCTGGCCCACAACGAGGAGAAGCACCTGAACAAGAAGAAGCGCGAAAAGGAAACGCGCAATGCGGGCACTGGTCGCTTGCGTCAGTATCTGTGCGACATCTGTGGCAAGTCGTACACCCAGTCGAGCCATCTGTGGCAGCACCTGCGCTTCCACCAAGGTAAGTATCGTAGTAGATAAGAAGCTACTCCATGTGATTTATATATCTCTTTCTCCCATTAGGTGTCAAGCCGTTTGTCTGCCAGGAAGAGAACTGTGACCGGAAGTTCACCATTCGACCGGATCTGAACGACCACATCCGCAAGTGCCACACGGGCGAGCGTCCGTATCTCTGCCTGGTGTGTGGAAAGCGCTTCCTCACAGGATCCGTCTTCTACCAGCACCGTCTAATCCATCGCGGCGAGCGGCGCTACGAGTGTGAGGAGTGCGGCAAGCGCTTCTACCGGGCGGACGCCCTCAAGAACCACCAGCGCATCCACACCGGCGAAAAGCCTTATAGCTGTCTCTTCTGCACCAAGACCTTTCGCCAGCGTGGCGATCGGGACAAGCACATCCGGGCGCGTCACTCCCACTTGGACGCCAACTCGCGACTGATGATGCAGATGCAAAAGTTCCAGCTGGAGACGGCTGCTGCCCAGCGGGTGCAACATCATACCCCGGAGAAGCAGGCAGCAGCAGCAGCAGCAGCAGCAGCAGCTCTTGGTGGCAGTCCTTCGGATGTAGCCTCTTGCTCGGGATCCGGATCTGCCGAGGCTGGCGACCAGGTGATACAGTATTCTGTTATTCAAGAGCCGCAAGAGGAATGATGTGCATGCCAATGGGCGAGGTGAACCAGAGTTTCCTGATGTCACACTATGTCCAGGGTGTTCCGATGGAGACCGATGGCTCCGAGCAGCAGATCATTGTCTTTGAGGAGCCGGTTCAGGAAATGGATGTGATGAGCATTTTCGATCCGCAGCAAAGTCAGGATCAAATGCAGGAAAATGCCAGGGTGTTGGTTGTCAAGAACAATCCCACCCAGCCGCTATATTCGGATACCTATATGTAGTAATCCAATTTGAATTAAAATAAAGCGCCTGATGAACTTAGCAAGTGACAAAACCAAAGGGCGTGGCCACTTTTTACCTAACTGAGAAACAGCGTTGCCACTCTTTCGATGGTATATACATTTTCGGTATTTATTTTTCAGGCGTATGGTATTTTTTTCCGTCGTCGACCCGGCCACACTGCTGGTTCCTTTCTTTTCGAATTTCTCGTGGAAAACGCCAACATGGGTTTCGCTACTCTCTGGTACTCGCATCCCCGCAAATACGGCCAAGGCTCCCGATGCTGGTAAGATTTGTGTGGCCCATAGCCTGGCGCACCGTTTGGTGTACGATTTGTTTAAATGCTTGCCCCGTATCCCCGTATTTTGCACGATTTTCCGCATGCCTGTAGAAAGTGAGGTTATTCACGGCCCGCTTTTTTTCACGCATGGCGTCTGCCAATTTGTATTGCTTATTCACTTGATTTATGTCGTTAATGCACAGATAGATGTTCAATGGCTTTTGCCCCCGGTTGAGTACGGAAATACGTGTTTAAACATCTTGAACAGTTTCCTTAATTAAGGGTGGCCAAAGTAACAGCTGCACGAGGCGAGAGAGTGATTTCTACGAGGAAATGGCTCAGCCGAGTGCAGCGACAGCTTTGCTATGTTTAAAGGAAACTGTGCCAGCTATGGAATTCCTTTGAAGAACCGAAGTAATTCCTATCCAATTCTATTCCAGCCGTGCCTGCTCTAACCGCCACGGTCTGATCCGCAAGTATGGCCTGAACATCTGCCGTCAGTGCTTCAGGGAGTACGCCAACGACATTGGCTTCAAGAAGGTGAGTCCTCTGGACATTCCATCATAACTGGTAACTAAATTCTCCTAATCCCCTTCCAGCTGGACTAAATGTCCTCTTCGCCTTCGGCACGCGTTCATCGCGTTGCAAAACAACATTCGGCATATTAATATAGGGCAGTCGTCGTCGGAAGTTCGGCCTCTCCGTATAATAATATGCCGGCAGCAGCAGCAGCAACAGCAACAACACACATAATCATTTGGGGATTTAAGCAAGGACAAAGCACACATGGAACCGATGTAATCCAAAGTAATCTCTAAGCAAGTAACCAGTATGGCCACCACCACAGAATTCCAACAGTTACCACCTTCCGCGAAGGATCTTTGTTAAAACACTAGTTTGTTTAAATCTCCGTCTGATTAAACCCATAACAAGAAACGTATTTACATTTTGTGTCATAATTTGAGCCTACATTTTAGCGGTCATCTATTTGTGTCGTTATGTGAGCCTTAATCTCGGTGGGAATCCCAATGTTTGTGTTGACAGATGCCGGAAAATTGGTGCACTTCCTTGTTTTCGGACTGCAGTTGTAATCAGTCCGTCAGTTTGTGTCACCTAATAACACATAAGCCGCTACCAAAACAAAAACATAACCGGTTTCGCGCTGGAGACCGGGTCATCCCCAAACCTTAGCTCTCAGGCGTTCGGATCTTCATTGTTGTGTTTTGCCAGGCTTGTGATTTCATATAGTGGTTTAAGATGATATATGATGTGTTAAACTGAACAGCTACACGCCTTAAAAAAAAACCATCAGTAATTTGGTTCTATATATTAATTGAACTTAAGATTCTTTAAAATTTTAAAACAACAAAAAAGTTTTAGGACTTCTAGTTTTTTTCTTATCTAAACAATTTTGTAGACAAGTGAAATAAACTTTTTATTCCAAAAAAGGGAGTTTTTATCACTCAGTTTCTATTATGAGTAGATAGTATTACTCATCACAAGTACATATCAGTATATAAAAATAAATAGAGAAGTAATACCCAGCATTTATATATCAGTAATTTTATAACTTGTGACTGAAGCTAAGTTTAGACACAAAAAATATATCTGGGATTTTGTTTAGTAAATTAAAATTGTAAAATCAATTACTTAACACATCGCCTAATTACTTGAAGATACATTACATAAGTAGAAAAGGCTATATTTGAGTTAATGATGCAGAAATGCTCCTTGTGTAATAAACCATGTCATCATACGATCTTTTAACCACACAGATCGTGAGAAATGCAAGAGTTAAATAGCTTGGTCTTTCAACAAACTACACTTGAAAACTTAAAATGCGACTATCTTAAAGGCTTTTTCTTGAGATATTCCACTTTTGTAATAATTGAGCGATAAGCAACTTTATGGGAACCTTTTAAAATCTTAACATGTAACTCCATCCTACAACTGAAATGAAAAGGCACAACAACCCAAACAGCAAGCTTCCCACGCGAATCTGTCAAGAGCGCTTATTCGGCTCCGTAATTGATGGGGTCCTTTTGGAAAGCCGGAAGCAATCTCCTGGCTGGTGGCCAGCACTTCCTCATTTCTACGACAGTGGGTTAGTGGTATCCACATCAAGACTGCAGCACATTCACCGGTGCAAGCCAACCACCCAGCCAAGAGCCCATTATTCCGAGAGGCAGGCCAACCACAGACCAGAGTGAAACCAGTTTTGGGGCGCTAAAGAGCGGGTCAGCCCCCGCTTAAGCTCTCTTAGCTGTTTAGTCCGCCGAATGCTGGCTTCGCAGCCGAAATTCGGTATTACGATTTGCACATTCGCCAATTGGGCTTGGGAGTCTGAAGCGGTCGCTTGGTGTCTAAACAACGTAGTCGCGCTTGCCCAACTTAACCCAGTATCACATCACCTGTACTCCACCAGAGATGAGTGATTGTAAGTGAGTGAGTGAGTGACACACACTGCAGTGACTCCAAAGGAAAGGTCAGTGGCTCAGTGACCCCTAAGTGATCCCCGGACGCAATGAGATTGATCTGGCTGCAGCTCCTGGCTGCTGGGGGAGCCCTCTACCTGTCCATCGGTTGTGCAATGGCATCGGCTGCCAAGGCGTCCACAAACCGCGGAGTTGCACAATACCACTCCCGCTCCCAGCTCCACAGCCCGACCACGAAGCATCGGCGGTTTCAGGAGCGGATCAGGCCAGGCGGGAGAAGCAGGGGACATCCAACCAGCGGAGGGTCGTCCGGCGGCGCAGGCCGTCTCCTCCACCACAACAACCTCTTCCACCAGTACCACCACCACCTCAACAACAACAACCAATCAACCACAACGACGACCACAAGTGAGTGCGCAGAAAAATATTGGGGTCTAATGAAAGACCCCGACAGGCTATAAATTTATGGGTATATAGCTTTGATCTTAGATCAAGTGGTCTGTAAACACTTGCAAACTGGTCGAAGATGCTGGCACTGACCTAGCTTTTCGGTTTCGGCCATAAAGATTGAAAGTGGTATTGCGAAAACAACCATAACAGTGACAAGAAGTGGTCTGACAGAAGATATGATCTAATACAACGATAGATATTATACCCTTTTTAAGCAAAGGTCAAAGTTAGGATTATCGATTAAACCATTATATTTGGAACCCCTTCTGTTAATATGGAACTCTTCTCAGAAATAAGCATTTTCTGAGAGGGTTTTTAAAAATTTACTTATCCTACAAAATTTATGATGATTGCTTTACCATGGTATGCCATAAAATCCACTTAGATAGCCCCAATAGATCCAAGATTATTTGCCACAAGACTAATTGCAAAAATGCAGATAAATATCTTCGCCTTGGATTCGCAATTTCATTATTCTGACCGCAATTGGATATTCAAATCCAAAACCTGATATACCCGTTTGGAGTTCGTTAACGTCCATAGGTGCATAGGTTAGGTGTAAGCGTCAATAACTGGAGCAGCGGAGCTTTCGAATCGGCTTCAGCTGCAGCAGGAGACCTTGGCTAAGTCCGAACCAGAGGTATGGACACAAGGCCGCGAATTATTGGGGCCTAGGCCTTTGATAATTTGCATAGTCATTGCTACTGGGCATTAGAATACCTCTTTATAGGGGGTCTAATTGAATTTAGAGAGCTTCGATCTTAATATGTGGCAATTAAAGAGTACCATTTCTATAGAGAAGTGTCGGGATAACAATCTGGTCATCACAGTTATCGCGGGTGATTCACTTGCCAAGCTGTCCAATCTGTTGCAACCAGCCAAGTACCCACATAATTGCGCTGGGAATCGGCCTGTGGAGTGGGTGGGAAAAGTTGGCCAACAGGCTGCGCTCCACCGGCAATTGCTGATCCATTGTTGCCCCGGCTGAATAATGAAACAAAAACCCCGAACCAAATCAAACGCTCTTTATGAGCGGCGGGAACTGCGCTTTACTTGACGTGTAATGTCTGTTATTTGGAGCAGAAACACTAATGGCCACTGAGCACACCGCTAACCCGCTTTCCACATCCCCATCCAATCCCCAGCTCCGCGACCCACCTTGGCCAACGGCTTCAACTTCTTTAATCCGAACTTCTGGAGCTTTGGCCAGCAGAGTCTGGTGGCAGTGCGTCCGCCACCCAAGCAGCCCCATCCACCTAAGAAGTTCACTCCCAAGGAGGAGAAGACCAGCCAACGAAAGCCATCCAAGACCACCAGGAAACCTGGAAATCCGAGAACTACTACAACGGTAGAAGCCGAAGTAGTACCTCCACAACAACAACTACCATAAAACCCACTACGGATGGACCTTTCGTATTGCCCTGCCTACCCTGAACTTTGCCAGCGATACTAAGAATAGGGAAAATGACAAGGAGAAGGGCAAGCGGGCGGCGGCAGAGCTCCGATTGAAATTCGATTGCCCGCGGGAGAATGAGGTGAGGTTCCAACTCTTCCCCAAGATTTGCAAGGCCGATCGGGACTGCGCCGTGTGGCAGCGGGATGAGCTGTGCTGCGACATCTTCGGAGCCAGCAGCTGTGTCTCCGGGGTTCCAAAGCCCCTGGAGGAGACGCCACATGCACGTGAGTAGATTGAATCTTTGGAGATTCTATTTAAGTTCTTAATCGATTTTATTTCCAGCCATCCTGGGTTTGATACCTCGCAAGTGTCCCAGTAGACCGCTGGCGGAACTCTGGTGGGATGTCCAGGAGTGCACGACGGATATGGACTGCTGGCCACGGGTCTGCTGTCCGGATGGCCGGAGAAGGTACTGCCGCACCTCGCAGCCGGAGCTTGAAACAGCTCCAGTGCCAGTAAGGCGCTCCTTTGACTACCGTAAGTATTGTGAAAAATTGGTATAAGAAAGTATATCTCTAGTAATCATATATTATATTATTTTTAAAAGAAACCATTAGTATTTAACTTAAGCAAATAAACCTGTAAATATTTATGTGATTAGCATGTTGTATGGTATAAAAATCCTACCAACCATATATGATATTTTTTTAAAGACTATCGTAAGTCCTGAGTATAAACCTATTTATTTACTGTATAAAGCAATAGAAAGCTGGTATGTTATGTAAGATATCCTATTAATTATATGATCGTATTTTAGGTAATTAGTAAGGAATAAGTTATAAACTCCCATCTTATAGTATTACCCTTCTAATCAACATAAACCCTGTTTTTTTCAGTTACGGAGTACCTGGAGTGCACCGCACCACCTCCGCCCATTTTCGACCTTCATCCCAAGGCGTGCACCTCCACTTTGGACTGTTTTCCCAATGTGTGCTGCCAGGAGGCGGGACTTCGGCACTGCCGCCGCCCAAGAAGTCCGTGCTCACACTGATGGCAAATTTCCTGAACGTGGACTTTGTGAAGCGACTGGCCCAGAATATCGTTATCAAGTAGGCCGCGAATTTCCCACTATTTTCTACCTTGTGTGTGCTGAGTGCTTCGAGCGCCTTCTATAAAACCTTTCGAAACTACCGTGATATCTCGCCCATATTTGTTTGGCCACGCTGATAACCAAAAAGAAGACAAGCCCACACATCTCTGTACATATTACATGCGTTTCATATACCTTTACTGCGCACTTTGTGTACCCCAATCGATTCCCCGTAATCCTCCATTAATGTTCACCTAGCCTAGTATTAGACGTAAGCGCATTCATAGGCTAACAAAGTAAATGCGAACTATAAACTCTGAATGAGGGTTTTTCACTTGGAGGTCTCGGGGTGTGGTGCCATCTAAAGTCAAGGCTGTGGAGTCTCTCGTAACTTTACCCATAGGTCATATGTGGGTTCTTGTTCTTGACTTACTTCGTTGACATTATGTTCATATTAAGGTTCTTGCACTTTCATTTGAATTGCCCGACCACTTTACAACTTTATGAATACGTTTACTTGGGGACTTTAAAGCTATAAAGATTTCAGACGATGTTTAGCACGCAAAACCGACTGAAAAATAAAACTGCCTACAATCATTTATTTTTATGAATCATTTTTAGAGGGCTTAATAGATGTATGAACATGAAACATTATTAGTCATTAATAATGATATATGTAAAAATATTATCAAAAAGTTCTCTAAAAAGGCAAATATTTTTAAAAAATATATAAAAAAAATATTCGACCTAACGATACGTAGTAGTAGCTCGCTCTCTTTTTCTGACTACGACTGTATCGTATCTACAAGTCATAAGTTCAAACCGCTGTGCTTTGCAATTCAATTCCCATTCTCAGTCACTTGGACCACAGAAAATAGAAGAGAAGCGTTTCAGATTACCATATTGCTCAACTGATTTAATTTAACCATTGCACATGTGGAAAACACTTGACCATCCGATTTCCACGACGCATATCGCAGAGCACGTACTCCAATAAAAGAGAATCTAACCTAGAAAGACCCAGACCAACTTATTACGCAATTTGAAAAGACGCAGCTTAGGTTTCAATTACTTTAATTGGACATTGTGTATGTGGGAAAATGAGAAAAACATTGTTTTTTGTATGCGAAAATTTAAAGAAATCAGTTCGGAGATAAGGGATCGCCGTTCTCTCCAGATCTTCTCGGGGAAGTTTACTTGGAGCAGCCGCAGGCGGATTTCTTGTTGTCGCCGCACTTGCAGTCAGTTCCGCAGTTGCAGGAACCCTTGGTGCCTGGGAGGAGCATTTGCATCCTGGAAAAAAGGAGAAACAAAGAATTAATCTACTGAAGAATAACCAGGATAAATTTATTTTAAGCTCTTCCATCTATAGCTTCGGGATAAAGATTTATTTAAAGGATCATAATCTTTAAGAAGTTTATTTTTTTAATAGTTAAAAAAAAAACTCTTTTTCTGGAAGGTCTGAATTTTACTCCATTTAGAATTTAAACTTACCGCTTCCGCATGGGCAAGGCATCTTGAATTGTTTGGGTTTTCTTCGACTTTTCACTTCACAAAAGGTAGAGATGGGCTAATTAGGCCTTTGAGTGCACTGAGATGATTCACTTGATTTTGCTGCTGACCACAACTGATGCACATTGGCCAGATGCTCTCGGTTTTATACACTTCGGAAACGCGGCTTTACACACGGGTCTTTCAATACAATTCTTTTGCACACGCCGGCCGGCTTCGAATGTGTAGAGACGTGTGCAGAAGCTTTCTTCTCGGGGTCTAGAAGGTTCGATTCTCCGCTTTGGGTTCGGGCACTACGGTAAGCTTTTTCGACTGGGGGATGCGCAGGCGTGGTAATACTTTTGCGTGGGGGCTGTGGGCGGGCGGGTCTCTTATCGGAACCAGAGGATAGGATAGGACGGCCTGCAGCAGAGAGCTAGTCACAACGGGCACCAGATCCTGTCCTGCAACGAATCCCAGTGCAACGAAATGCAAGTAAATACTGCGACGCAATAGGGAAATCCCCAAGTCCTGCGGGAAAAGCCCCATTCACGGGGATTCATTGGATTCGGTGGCCAAGTTTTTCCGACCTTTCGCGTGTGTGGGTGGCAAGTGCAGTGCAGATAAAATCGATAAATCCAAGCCAAAATAAAGCGAGGAAAATCCAACAGCAAAGAGCGTGAGGTGTACAAGGTGGAAAAACAGAAAGAGTGTGAAAAACAGTGCGAGAAAACAAAGCGGCGGAAAATCGGAAGGCGGGTCCTACCAAGGGGGCGTGGTGCCGAAGGTGTAAAGGTCCACCAGGACAATCAAGCGGAAGTGAGCAGTTACGACCAGTGTGTGTGCGTGTGTGGGCGGATGGGCAGGAAATCCCTTTAGAACGGGACACTCTTCTCCACTCTGTAGGGCCTTCAAAGCAGGCCTATTTATACCCCTCGGCTCATCCGTGTGCAATCATAATCGCAGTGATAATGATGAGGAGAGGCTGATGCCGATGCCGATCTGCCAGTCGACCAAAAAATCAATACCCTTCCTTGGCACATGGTTAAAATTAGCGGCACACTCTCACGCATTGTTTCCCCTTTTTAAATACCCTTGCAGATGGGATACTACCTTTCCGGTCAGAAGTTTGTTAAAAATAATTTAGAATTCCAATCAGATCGGATGTTATATGATAGGAACATAAAGAAGTTGGTAAAATTAATAATTTCGATAATTTTTTAAGCATATCTATTCAATGTAGCCTTATACATTTGTTTTTAACATTTCGCGCAGGTTTATAAGCGGATAACAAAATAGGATAACTTTTTCCTAAGCTATCGATTGCTTAAATGTTTCATGATGTTAATTTTTTTTATTCATTTATTTTTTATGCATTAATTAAAAAACATTACTTCCTTAAGCTGCCATCCTATATTTAGTTGTTATAAGAATACCAGTGGACTATATCATATCAGGTGCAATATGGCCATAGAAAGGGTATTTATAGATCGACATTTAGAAGTTAATATCTTTTCTTGTTTCGGGACCCTAAAGCAGTGCCACCCACATCCACCCCCATCCACACCCACTCGCTACCCACAACCGACCCGTAAAGGTTGTGCGTGCGTGGGCGTTGTGGCCAAGCTGATTTGCTCTTAATCGTTGCAGATAAACGAAAGCATGGCGCCCAAGTAGAACATTCCACCAGCGCCCGACAGCAAGCCAACAAGCTCCAGCTCCTGTTTCTCTCTCAATCTATTTCCACTTCGAATCCGATAGACCCGACCGCGCATCCGGGATGACGGAGCAGAAGAACCAGGTGACGCGCGCTGCTCCGGAGCAGAGCAACGACTACCGGGTGGTGGTCTTCGGAGCCGGCGGCGTGGGCAAGAGTTCGCTGGTGCTGCGCTTCATTAAGGGCACCTTCCGCGAGAGCTACATCCCGACCATTGAGGACACCTACAGACAGGTGAGTGTCCAGCTAGGTGCCTTTTCAGCGAATCCTCTTAAACCATCGACATGCCACAGGTCATCAGCTGCAACAAGAACATCTGCACGCTGCAAATCACGGACACCACGGGATCCCACCAGTTCCCGGCCATGCAGAGGCTGTCCATCTCGAAGGGGCACGCCTTTATCCTGGTCTACTCGGTGTGCTCCAAGCAAAGTTTGGAGGAGCTGCGACCCATCTGGGCGCTCATCAAGGAGCTGAAGGTACGTCTAGATCACAAATATATTTCTAACCCACATCTATGCTAACACTTTGTATTTTCGCAGGGAGCCGACATCCCGAACATCCCGTCATGTTGGTGGGCAACAAGTGTGATGAGACCGCCGAGTTGCGTGAGGTTAGAAACATTAGTCCATATTATCTATCAGAATATTTTAGGATGATGTAACAAAAATTGTTTTTACTAGGATTCAATCGATTCCAATATTTGAAACTAACAAAGATACTCTCATTCAAAAAATCTTTCTATTATAATTCGATGCCCTTATAAAGTTATATCTTATTCTGATACATACCAGTTTTTAATTGCCTTTTGAATGTTTAATAATTATAAATTATAATTACCATATCTATACATTAAAAATAGATAACTATTCTATTAATAACTAGATCTGTCTTAAACTCCTTTATGGAGATCTCTCAAAAGATGGAGATGATGAAACTTGGATGGGTGCCTGAAATCATTTTAACTAGCAATCTGTAAAGCTTGATTTACTAATATTTAAAATTACCACTACCATCCTTAAATATCTTTTTATAAAATTCTGATCCAGATGATTTTTTTTTAAAATGGCGTTTGTTAAATTTAACAGATCTCAAATATTTAAACTTGAACTATAGATCAACTCTGACATGTCATCTGTAGGGTCTAGTAACTAGAAGAAACCCTTCCTGACGTAGACTCCTCTTCTGCAGGTCTCCCAAGCAGAGGGTCAGGCGCAGGCCACCACCTGGAGCATATCCTTCATGGAGACGTCGGCCAAGACGAACCACAACGTGACCGAGCTGTTCCAGGAGCTGCTCAACATGGAGAAGACGCGCACCGTCTCCCTGCAACTGGACACCAAGAAGCAGAAGAAGCAGAAGAAGGAGAAGAAGTCCAAGGACACGAACGGCTCGATTCCGGAGAACGGCGATGCGGGGGCCAGTGCCAGCGGCGGGGCCAAGGAGAAGTGTCGCGTTATGTAAGCATCGGATGGCGAGATGGCAAAGGCATGTGACCCGGGTCAGATTGCGCCGAGCTGAAGTGAACGGAGACGGTGACAGACAAATACTCGCCTTGGGGCAGCAGCGTGGGGTGGGTGGCGGTTGGGGTCGCCTACGTGGCAGGTCAACCTCCCATCCACCCACACGGGCCACGCACCACACACACCCCACAAACCCACACATCCACTTACCCACATATAGAGTTACATCCATACGAGACACTTGTATTTAGGAACTGATGTAAGTCACACCGCGATTGCAATTACGATTACGAGTATATTTTGCATAGGCTCTATTCGAGCAGATCAGATCTTTCTAGTCGCACAGAGTACACGATACCAGATACGATACTACGATACTAAACACACCACGAAAGCTAACCCTAAGTTTACACATAATCGCATCTGAAACGTAACGGCATACATATCAAATGTTTACATACTTGCATGATCCACCACCCATTCATAACCAGGTATCAAACGAAGCTATACACTATATCTCTAACGAAAGCCAAAGTACCTACTTAAAGACATAGAATCTGTATCTACTACGATATGATGATAACAATATTTACATGGATCCATCAACGGAAGACTTCTCCATGGTCGCCACAGAGACCATCGCGGGGCATCGGCGTCTGGATCTGGGCACGCGGACCGGTGCCTCCCCTGACTATCATTGCTGTTTAACTATTTACCACCTAACCAGAATAATACAGATTTTTCGACGAGCCCCGATTCGCCACATAAGCTAATGTATAAAATACTCATGGCCAACAACACACACAGTTCGGATCCGGATTCCGCATTCCGTATTCCGGAAAACATGATGGCATTGTGTTTTTGTATTATATTAAATGTGTATGTACAATTTTACACTTATTTGCTGAAGTTTATTGACGAGACGAGAGCAAGAGCATTTTAATATGTAGCAGCAAATCGAAAACCAAAAAAAACCGATAAGATCAGATCAGAGAGTTAGCCTAAGTCAGAATCAGAATCAGACGTTCAAGTACAACTGCATTCACTACTATACCATTCATCAAGTGAGCCGAGGAACACGTACATCGAAGGATATTTGAAGAGCATTTGGTGCATTTTTGCAGTAGCGTAGATGGGATATAAGTTGCCTGTTTTTAAAACACCTATGTATCGTACTTACGTATAACTTAACATAAACCGTTCCCAATTGTGGTATTCGTTATTTTAATAGTTGGTTGGCTTGTGCGTAGGCGTAGGCGTAGGAGTTGAACAAATTGTTTCGCATAGTTTGCTGTTGTTTGATATTAAGAGGATTAGTTTTTTAAATTTTACCAATCAGACTAAGTAAAGGATATGCTTTAACCGCTGCTAACCAATTAGCCAAACGAGTGGCAAGTAATTACATTAATTATGATGTTGCTCATCAAAAACTGGTATCTTTGGCTGCTGGTCCGCCGTCCAGCAGTGCCGGACAAATAAGTAGAACAGAACCGAACAGCCAACACAAATCAAGAAGTGGAAGTTCCCCAGTTACACACTAGATCTAAAATAAATTGTTGAATTCGAGTAGAGAAATTATTAATCAAGATTATGATAGCGGACCAATTTGCGTATAAGATTTGTGAAATCAATTTAGATAAATTCTCTCGGTTTGCCATAGCCATGGATACGATTACGATATGCCAGCCTTAGTTGAGAGTTCTAGGTAGCCTGCCTGTGCTTTGCGTTCTGCTTCGTGTTTTCCTAGTTTTAGGTACGTTTAATTATAGACAGCAAACTGGGTTTTGGCTACATTCAGCATGTGCCGTGTAATGGATTGCATTTTCCATACAGTACATTTCACTAATGCGTAAACTTACTTAGTTGCATAAAGAGTATAATAACGATGAATTGTAATTAAAGCATAATACATTTTAGGTGCATGATTTAAAATACAACGAATAAATATATTTACACCGAAATTCTTTTCTAATTTTTTCTTACAAATATATACACACACATTATATAGATCTATATACATAGATATATAAAATATATTAGTTGTAATTGAATTAGATTTTACAAGATTCGAAAACCGAATATTTAATTATCGCTTACATTCAATTAATATGCAACTCACAAAGAGCGCCCACTGCTAATAATATAAAAATAAAAAAATAATCGCCTGAGCGCCAAGTTGTAAATATAAAGGATCAACAAGTTACATAGAATTATATCCGATTTTTTGAAGGGCCGGCAGCGTAATAATAACAAGCAAAATATAAACAGTTTGGTGGCCTACTTAAAAGATCTTATTGTTGAAGATTTATCTTAATAACACTAATCGTGCAAATGAGAATAAGAACATGCAAAATAATTTAAATAAAAATTTAACTATGACAAATCAACCAAAAACTTTGAATTATTTGCTGAGCACTAACGGACTCTAATTGACTGGGTAAAAATCACGGACGTAACACTAAAAATACGAATTAATCAAAAAGCCGACCGCTACACATTATCGATGATATCATCATCTTCGGGATCGTCGACCAGCGTGAATCCTTCCTCCTCAGGAACGCTGCTCCTGCTTTTGCTGCTGGAGTCGCTCACATCTAGACTGTCTTTTTTCTCCGGTGTGGTAGGAGCTTCCAGCGCTTCTATTAGCTCCTGGACCCCCGAAACGGCGGGTAGTGGCTGCGTTTGCTGTGATTGCTGAGCAACAGTTGTCACACTCATTACATTTAACAGCATCTTAAGGTTCTCGCCCGATAAGCAGTCTCCAACCGCCTCCCGCGCTCCAATAGACTGCTGTGTCAGTTGTGGGGCGACTGGGGCTGGATTGTTGTGGACAAGGGAGGCCCAAGCTCTGGGGCTTATAATATATTTAAAAGTTAGCTTTATAATGTATCCCACCAAGGCCACCAAAAGGATGGGAGCCAAAAGATTATAAGGGAAGGACAATCCATCTGAGGGTAAATAATGTTATTCATGTTGCAATGGGGCGTTTCTTACCCAAAGAACAAAAACTTACATGATAGTTTCGTCATTGTTGCCGACACCTTTTCCAGCAAATTTCTAACTGCTTAATAAACAGCTCATTCATATACACAAAAAGCACATGATCAGGCATACAAATTGAAAGGCTGATCTTGGAGGATTTTCTAAAATATATCGGTTAAAAGAGGTTTTTTGTTTTGCCTATTATAAGCTTACCTCAGCATTTCTATTTGCTTATCCTGTGGCGAAGCTGTCATTACATAGCCTTTCAGGCGAGCAAACCAGGACATTTCCGCATAGCTCTTTGGTTCCTGATGATGTTTCATGACCTCCATCATAGCTTCAACATCTAATTTCTAGATAATAACCACACAATGAGGACGATTTCACTTCGCTTTTTTGAGATACCTACTCTGTTGCACTCCAAGTAAGTGTGAATATATCCGCATAGGAAAATGCCTCCCAGAACAATTGAAATTAGCCGGAAACGGAAACGTTTGTGCACAATGCAGCCTAGTATGATGGCTACTGTAGCAAATAGGATGAATTGAACCTGCAAAACAACTAATTAGCTCGATGTCGAGTTTCCCTAGATGGAGCATCAGGTACCTCGGTCGTTTTTGTCAGCGCTACGAAGTCCTTGAGAATATCCACCAACAAGGCGAACACACCTTGCTGGGCATAGGAGCATCCGGATCTGCCCTCAAACAACGGAGCCTCCTCGGCGGCCTCCAATATCTTTGTCAGCAATATGTCCATATCCCGGGGATCCTGCACCTTCTCCAGTTCCTCCAGCTGCGTCGGCAGCAGTGAGAAAAGCAACGATCGCTTATGGAGCTTTGAACCAGCATCGTACTATTTACACAAAAGTTACATCCATGACGTCATGTCTCCAAATTTGGTCTAGACAGCGATCTTACCTGCAAACGCTTGCGTTGAAACAGCAGATTGACGAACTTCTTGAAGTACGTGAGGGCCAGGGCATCTTCTACAGCTGCCGGGGATCTCTCCGGAATCGCCGGACAAAAGCAGGACCCATCCGGCTGATTGAAATCCTGGACCAAGTCCGCCCAGGCGGCATGCGGATCCACCCAATGCTCCTCGCCGCCGCTCTGGCAGCACACGCTCTGGATCACTAGCAGGAAGCAAGTGACCGCTGCCTCCGTTCTCATTGTCCTGTAAACTCTTGCGGGTGCTTTTAGGTAAACAACACTTGCTAAATATAATTGAGCTGGGAATGGCGCAATTTCGCAAAGGTGTAAGCTGGCAGTGTGGCCAAAAACAAGTGGCCTCCCAATGCCGTAACCGCGACAGTGCGAACATAATGCATGCCTTCCAGTCAAATCTGGCTAGAAACAATTAAACCTAAAATAATGGTGATTATTAATTATTAGAAATTAATTTTTTATACCATAATACTCCATGACTGCATCTTAAGCTTGTACGGCTTTCAAACTATATGCCATTTGCAGCAACTCACTAATATTTTTAAAATTTGTTTAAGTCAAATATAAATTATTCTTGACTACATGTTTTCTAGGTCGGCAAAGTCATACTATAGTTAAATATTAAACCTAACTTAAATAAATTATAGCCTTTTTAGAGCTAAGCTGTTTGCATGTGCGTCAAATTAGCGTCGGCCTGTTAGCAACGAAAACGGGAACGGTGGAATATGGAACATGGGGCCCTTTTTATTTTTAAATTTTCTCGCTATTTGGGGACCAAATCGAAAAATTTAAAATGCTAGATTGTTAAGAAAGAAAAGATCTATCGAGCTAGGTAGGTTTGGGACACATACGAGGCCTATTAGTATTTCAAAAATGCATTTGAAAAATCGTGTCCCCACAATTTTGTTAACTGCTCCCCTCACAGAGGTTGTGCCAATATGCACGATAAACTAAGCTATAAGGGGTTAATTCAAGCTCCTTGTCTGAAAGTTTCATCAAAATCAAACCCACAGTTTTCGAGAAAAAAGCCTAACAGTACCGCAACCTCGGATTTTCCCCATACAAAAAAGAGGGGCAAAAATGAAATTACCTACTGCTCCACTTCTAGAGGTTGTGCCAACATGCACGGTATATGGGTAGATAGGGGATAATCTAGGGACTGTTCTGTGAAAGTTTTATCAAAATCAAACCCACAGATTTTGAGAAAATTGCTTAACAGTTGGGGGTGTTAAAAAGGTTATTAAAAGGCCGTTTAATCCAGAAACGGAACCATTGGATACTAAGACATAAACCACAATGTAAACAGCTTAGCCATGACAATCATTCGACGCTAACTTTCTATAACTTTATACAGCTCTCACAGAGGTTGTGCCAACTTGCACGGTATCGCATTCGAAGGGGCATCATTAAAGCTAATTTCTAAATAAATTTCAGGCAATTCAAACCCACAGTTTTCGAGAAATTCAAGTCTTTTCAATTATGGCTTTTGCCACGCGGTCACACTGCCAAGGCCTGCGATAAATCGTATGACCCGTGACATCAACCATCAAAATATATATGCAGGCCTTGACAGTGTGACCGCGTGGCAAAAGCCATAATTGAAAAGACTTGAATTTCTCGAAAACTGTGGGTTTGAATTGCCTGAAATTTATTTAGAAATTAGCTTTAATGATGCCCCTTCGAATGCGATACCGTGCAAGTTGGCACAACCTCTGTGAGAGCTGTATGAATTAATTAAAGTTTGCATATATATTTTGATGGTTGATGTCACGGGTCATACGATTTATCGCAGGCCTTGACAGTGTGACCGCGTGGCAAAAGCCATAATTGAAAAGACTTGAATTTCTCGAAAACTGTGGGTTTGAATTGCCTGTAATTTATTCAGAAATTAGCTATAATGATGCCCCTTCGAATGCGATACCGTGCAAGTTGGCACAACCTCTGTGAGAGCTGTATAAAGTTATAGAAAGTTAGCGTCGAATGATTGTCATGGCTAAGCTGTTTACATTGTGGTTTATGTCTTAGTATCCAATGGTTCCGTTTCTGGATTAAACGGCCTTTTAATAACCTTTTTAACACCCCCAACTGTTAAGCAATTTTCTCAAAATCTGTGGGTTTGATTTTGATAAAACTTTCACAGAACAGTCCCTAGATTATCCCCTATCTACCCATATACCGTGCATGTTGGCACAACCTCTAGAAGTGGAGCAGTAGGTAATTTCATTTTTGCCCCTCTTTTTTGTATGGGGAAAATCCGAGGTTGCGGTACTGTTAGGCTTTTTTCTCGAAAACTGTGGGTTTGATTTTGATGAAACTTTCAGACAAGGAGCTTGAATTAACCCCTTATAGCTTAGTTTATCGTGCATATTGGCACAACCTCTGTGAGGGGAGCAGTTAACAAAATTGTGGGGACACGATTTTTCAAATGCATTTTTGAAATACTAATAGGCCTCGTATGTGTCCCAAACCTACCTAGCTCGATAGATCTTTTCTTTCTTAACAATCTAGCATTTTAAATTTTTCGATTTGGTCCCCAAATAGCGAGAAAATTTAAAAATAAAAAGGGCCCCATGTTCCATATTCCACCGTTCCCGTTTTCGTTGCTAACAGGCCGACGCTAATTTGACGCACATGATAATGTGGTATTTAATTTGAACCGTAAAGGGTCATACTGATTTCTGGTCACACTGACTGCTACCTGTTTGAGTTCTACGTTTCGTTTAATTTATTTATTTTCTCTTGTTTACCTTGTTTATTTATTGTTTTCTATTAAGTGCAAGTGCAACAAAAGCTCCTTAGTTATGGTGAGTTATAGATAAGTTCAGGCAATACCTTCCAACAAGAAATGACTTTCTTTTTTCATAACTGCACTTTTCACTTGACTGCCCTCATTAACCATTTTGTATTTATGCAACTTTCTACATAATTTTCCCCAACTATTTTTCCAGGCTCGTTACTTTAAAGAACAGGATATTGATGGTAAATATTGCTACGGCGCATTGATGACATCATTCTGAAAACATTTCTTATCTTTGACCCCCAGAGTTCCGTGAATGTTTTTATCTGTTCGCCCGTTCGGGCCAAATCAACAACTTGGACGAACTAACTGTAAGTGGGCCTCTCACCCCAGAAATAAGACACATACTAATGGTAGAAATTTCTTCATTTCCACAGGTTATCATGCGTTCTCTGGGTCTTTCGCCGACCATTCAAGAACTGGTTTCCTACCTAAAGCAGAAGAATGGCAAAATGAGCTTCGCCGACTTCTTGGACATTATGCACCAGCACTCCAAGGTGGAGAGTTTGCCGGACGAGGTGATCGCCGCCTTCAAGGCAGCCGATCCTCAGAACAAGGGCACCATCTCTGCCCGACAGCTGCGCAATCTCCTCCAGAATTGGGGCGAGGGTCTGTCTATGCGCGAGGTGGACAACATATTTCGGGAGGCCAATGTGAACAACAATAGCACTGTGCGGTATGCCGACTTTGTCAAGATCGCCTGCGCCCCAGTTCCAGATTACTATTAGACGACTGCCTAAGCAATCTAAAGCATTCCATTACTATAACATACTATACTATTACATTCCAGTAAAGTAGTTCCCCAAAGGATTTCGCACAATAAAGCTGGCCAAATGTGTTTGGGAAAAGTTCTTGGTTTTTATTTGTACGCCAAACTTTTTGAGGTGTAAAAAAGTGGCATCTGCCGATCTTAGTTGGCGATGGTGACCTCAACTTCTACGCCGGGCTCGATGTTGATCGAGGTGATCTTCTTGACGATCTCGGAGGGCGAGTGCAAGTCGATGATGCGCTTGTGGATTCTCATCTGGAAAAAGAAGAATGTCATACATATTTAATACAAGAACAGATTGAAATAAGTGCAGGGAAATAAGAAAGTCCATTGGTTTTTGCTTAAGTGATACATCATTGTTAATTGTTTGATGTCGAATTCGGCGAGCCAAATTGTGAAGAGTACCAACAAAGTGGACTATGAGAACACGTTTTTTCTGGGCAGATCACAAAGATACTGTGGGAAGATTGGTAAAACGCCCAACCACGATATCAGATCCGTCCATTGATATCGGAACCGTACATGATACATCACTATATGTTACTTTTGTCGAATTCGGAGAGCCAAATTGTGAGGAAATACCAACAAAGTGGACTATGAGAACACGTTTTTTCTGGGCAAATCATAGATACTGTAGAAGGACTGATAGGATGCCCAACCACGATATCAGATCTGTCCATTGGACAAGGACTATCCAGATGCTATTTAGTTAAACCCACCTGGAAGCGATCCCAGGTCTTGGAACCCTCACCACAAGGAGTCTTACGGGTGGTGATGCGTAGAACCTTGGTCGGCATGCGCACGGGGCCCTGGAAAATTGAAAAATACAAGAGTTAGATAGGAGTTCTATATTGTATAGAGGATACTGTAGCCTGAGCCATGTGATATTCTCGCACTCGGGTAATAAGCGCGGGAATAATGTCCGACTCAGGCATTTTATCTGGCATTTATTAATGACTAGGCTAAGCGTCTTGGTGAACGCAAAGCCTCCAGGTAAATGCAAAATGATCTTTTAGGAAAAAGAATCCTCACCTTGACGCGCAGGTTCTGGTTCTTGGCACCGTTGATCAGGTCGCGGCACACATTCTCCAGCGAGCGCACGTTCCTGGAGGTCAGGGTGATGCGGATGCGGTGCACAGAGGCAGAATCGCCGCCATGGGGCTTCTCAATATCCTTGGGTGCAGCAGCCTGTGGATTGCGGGAAACATGGGTTAAGTGGGGTTAGGTTGAGCGGCCGTCACACGTGGGTGAGATTTTCGTGGGAACTAGGGAGTATTAACCATGGCTAATTACTCACAATAGTAGAATTTGAGCTAGTGACTTATTTCCTACCATTATTTAGCAATTTCCCTGGTCGAGGTATTCAAATCTTTTTATTTTGAGCAGCGCTGAACCAGTCAATTTGCTGGTTGAAAACGAAGAGAGAGAGGGAGGGGAACAGGGATGGACATGTTTAAAATATAAAAATACCGATATATCGACATTTTTGAATAAAAATAAATAGCATATATTTTGAACCGATATATCGCTGGTATTGCTATTTTATGCAAATATATTTTTTAAATTTTCAAACACTGGGCGTAGCTGTGACTTTAACCATTATGGCAGTGTGACTGTTTGGCTTCGCCGCAGTTACCTGTGCAACAGCTGTCGCGAATGGCCAGCGGCGAAGAAGCAGCGATTTGTGTACGTGTGTGTTTTGATTTTGCGACGTAGTTTTCGATTTCGTTCATTCTCCCATTCTCCATCTTGCATCTCCCTTTTTTACTGACACTTACGCTGAGGCTATCTCGCTTTTTTACTGACACTTACGTTGGCTTACGTTTGGCCAACACTTACGAGAAAGGGGGAGGGGAACAGGGATGGACAAGTTTAAAATATAAAAATAACGATACATCGATATTTTTGAATAAAAATAATATCGAATATTTTTAACCGGTATGCCACTTCGGCGGCACTTCTCTGAGTAACTTCGGCGACACTTCCAGAAGTAACGCAGAAGTGACTTCGAGAAGTGTCGCCGAAGTGGCACATTTCATCCCGAAGGGAGTCACTTCCGCGATCCGAATGCGATATCGCGGACGATCGTTTTCATCTTCTTGAAGTCACTTAATAGTGCCTTCCGCGATAGAAAATGCTTGCAGGGCTAAGAGTCAAGTAGGAGTACCCTTGATATACCCCTAGCGGCGACTTCAACCATTAAGGCAGTGTGACTGTTTTGCTGTATGCGCATCGTGGCGAATGGCCGCCTTTACCTGTGCAACAGCTGTCGCCCGCTGCGAATGGCCAGCGGCGAAGAAGCAACGATTTGTGTACGTGTGTGTTTTGACTTTGCGACGTGGTGATTACAGAATACCGATACCGATCCCAAGCCGATCCGATCCGATCCCCGCCAGAATCCAGCACTTCCATGCAGATGCGCGTCGCCGAGTTGCCGGCAGTTCAGCTGCTGCTGCTGCCCATCCTCCTGATTGGCCTGGCGAGTGGTCAGCGCGTCGCTCCCGGCGTGAATCCACAGCACTATGTGAGCACTAAACTGGGGTAACCCTTTCCCTCCGCAGAGATTTAATCAATCCACTCGCATTTCAGCAGCAAGCGCCCCAGCAGGTGCCACATCACCCTCCGCCGCCGCAGCAGCTCCACCAGCCGGTGTACCAGCAACAGGTTCCCTCGGCGCCCGGAGTGCCTCCCCAGCAATATGTGAGTGGAAGACTTAACCCCCATTTCCAGATCACTAATCCGTACTACTCCACAATACCCAGCAATATGAGCAGGTGCCCGTGCAGCAGCAGCAGCAGGTTCCAGTCCAGTATCAGCAAGTTCCTGTGCAGCAGCAACAGCAGCAGCAGCAGCAGATCCATCAGCAACCTCCGCCGCAAGTGCATCAACAGCAGCCCCAGCAGGGCCATCACCAGCAGGCCCAGCAGGGACATCACCAGCAGGCGGGAGGCCACCATCATGGCCAACCTCAGCAGGTCCTGAACACTGGCAACATCCAGCAGGAGCGCGCGTAAGTGGACGTCTATCTTATCACTGCCACTGGCAATCACCATTTATCAAGGGAGCTTTGACGTAAAAGTCATAAATTAACCCCAAGTGTCATCTATTAAGCCCAAAGTGATGGGAGGTATTTAGCTGTACCTCCATTCTAAGACGTAACTTTTTATTATGGGGGAAGATGTCTATAAATTAACCATACTGACATACTCATAGAGTGTTGTCAAGTATTTTTCCATCAACAGTTTTAAAAACAAATTGAAAGAGCTCCTTAAGAGGCCTCTGTACTTACACATTATCTTTCAATTATTAAGATGAATTCATTATAGAAAATGTTGTACTGAAATTCAGTGTAAATTGTTTATAAGAGATATCCACGATCGATTTCATAGAACGTTTTTAGTTATACGTATAATTTAGTGATAATTATTAAATTTTTGGTTGTTTTCTCGCCTTTTATAGTAGTTCTGTAGGTAAAATTACTTACTTTCACTTTTTTAATTTTTCCCTCTTACTCTCCTTCCAGTCATATCCAGGAGCACATGCAGGTGCCCATCGATACGAGCAAGATGTCCGAGGCTGAGCTGCAGTTCCACTACTTCAAGATGCACGACTCGGATAACAACAACAAGCTGGATGGCTGCGAACTGATCAAGTCGCTGATCCACTGGCACGGTAAGACAACCACTACTACTTTATCTGGCTGGATGGTTAGATTTGCCTTTGTGGTTTCTGTTTTTCGTTT